>OY728130.1:1162448266-1163648266 GCA_963277665.1 Viscum album | reverse complement strand
TGAGTCTAGATGAATCTTATGATCTCCAAATTATTCATGGCTTTATCAAATTTAGTTAAAATTTATTGGAAAAATACACTTACAATGGATGAATTAGTTTTATGTATTTATTGAAATGAATCATATTTAGTATCAAAATGTCATTTACAAGTCCTTAATAATCCTTACATAATTAGAATAACACTTGTAGAATTCAATAGAGTATTCTTATTTTACCAAAATACAACTATATATATATAATATAACTCTAAAAAATATTCAAGACGTATATGTTCTCCTTTAAAAACTGAAAAAAATACATTAATTAAGAAGAGAGTCATATTATTTCATCTTAAGCAATTTCCAAATAATTAAAACAATTCAAAAATTATGAAGAATGATATCATCATCTTCATATGATTCTCATTTATATTTAAATAATAAATTACTCCAAAAAATTCATATTGATGCATAATAATCACCATTTAAATTATGTCCAACCCCATATAACATAGTTGTCTTGAATTTACACATTTTTTGAATTAAAAATATAACACCTAAATAATTAATTCGCAAACCTTTCTCAATTTATAGGATTCTTTTGACCACACAAATAAATAATTAAATGTTTTCTTATAGAAAAAATTATCTAAGTGACACATTATTTTTGTGTGGTAAATAAATCATTCCCCCTCAATCCATACATATATTTATGATTTATCTTATCCACCTTATTTAAAATAAAAATAGCTCATGATCATAAATAGATAAAAAAGGGTTACAACTATACAATTTTGAGAATGAATAGTAAACTATATTTCTCTCTGATAACATAATCCAATGAAATACAGTGGATGGGTTCATCCAACACATCCTTAAGTGAAAGGGGAAGCATGGACATGTAGTCTCGAAGAAAATTCTTCAAATATATATCTTGAAATTGTTTTTGGAAACACATTAATAATCTGATTCTTAGTAGATAAATATTCTATAATCATATACCTATTTTCTTCATTCCTTATGATGCAACAAAATATAATGTTTATTTGTTTTCATATTGACTATTATTCTGGGATCTTTGATAAATTAATATAACTTTTATTATCACAAAAATCTTCAATTAATTATCATTTAGATCTTTATTCATAAATCCTATCCAAAATATATTTGTACAAGAATGATTCTATATAAAATATTCTTTCTTAGTTGTATATAATGTACTATAGCTATTTTTTATAAAAAATAAAAAAAATCCATGAAATTATAATCCACCTAATATTAATTTTTTATTAAAGAAATCACCATACCATTCTATATCATTGAAACCCACTAGATTCATTGATAGATTTTTATATAAAACCGAGCATTAATTAGAATTCCTTTAATATGACTCAATATAAATTTTGTTTTGATCATGAGATAAATTTTAGGATAACTCTATTATATTTCACAAATAGTGAATTTATATACTAAATTTGTCCTTAATGTGGTTAAATAATATAGTCTCCCAATTATTTTCTCTATATCCTTCTGATTCACAATGGTTAATGCTTCTTCTCATCGTAGTTGTATTCTAATGGTTAGTTATTTTAAACAAATTTTAAATCCTTTAAACCAAATATCCTAAAAAATTCTATAAAATATTTATTTTGGACAAGAATATATTGATATTTAAGTCTAATCATTTTTTTCCATTTTCAAATGGAAGGTTTAAGCGTTGTCGCCACCCATTAAAGAATTCACTGTTTCCACCTCACCATTGCATTGAATTCTCAATGAGAATTTTCATCTGATATAAAAATCAGAAATATAAGTTTATTTGTTACTAAAAAATAATATATCATCCACAAAATCATTTGAAATATTATATCATCAACACAATCCTTAAAAAGAATAGTACATGGGGAAAATCAGTCACATTCATATTTTTTCAATATTTTTTTTTGGAAAATTCCATTTTAATTTGGAAGCAACCTAATTTAGAAAACTAGGCTCTAGTACCCATTTCTAGAAAACCAAACTACTTCAACAATTAAACATCACACTTCCATATATTTGCAATATAAAGCCTTTAGATTTTTCAATGAAAACTTCTTCTTCTAGATTACAATATAAAAACATAATCATCACATCCATATGATATACTCATAATACACTCTTTTATACCTCTAAAATAATAACATTGATAGACGCATGTCTTTTCACATGTTTTATGATCTATTGAAAATATCTTACTTTCACAAGTGAATAAGTTTTCCACAATAATCATGACATTTTTCTTAAAACCACACCATTTTGAATTAATTTTTAACTAAAATCCCACTTGGTACCCATACAATTTCATTTATATTATAGTATTCGGAAGATCCAAAAGTATATTTATTCTCAATATAATTAATTTATTTCTTAACTTTTGAAAGAAACTTATTTTTTTCATAATTCTTATGTACTATGTTTTGGCTCAAATAGTGATTTTTGAGTAGTTTGATTTTTGAGCCCTAAATATTATTATGATTTTCATTAGATATTCTTGATTTAAAATGGTATTTTATAAATAATATGAATATAACATCTATATTATGTTATTATATTATGATTAATATCCCTATCTTTTTCAATGGATTCATAAAAAATAATAGAGACAAAATTATCTTCTTTCATAGATAGTTTTTCATTCTAATTCTTTGAACTTTTGTTATTGTGTGCCTAATTTTCTAAATCTTCTTCAACTACTACTCTTTAAAATTTCAATAATAATCACATAAAAATAATTTAAAATCATTTCAATATTTTTACCATAGATTTTGAAGCCCCTTCCATTTGTTAAATAATCCATGAATATCCCTTATTTATACTTTTCTCCAACTTTTCATCAATTTTTATTAATTATTTTTATTGACAAAGGTTTAAAATATATATTATTGTATTTCAATATTATATATCTATTGTCCAAAATTTATAATGGTCTTTTGCATGTCTTAGATCTCAAAAAACACATGTTCATTATTCATATATAATTACATATTTATTCCCTCCAAAACTATTTAGAGAGATTATGTTCTCTTAATATACTTTTAACCATCTAATCTAAACTCATATTCGGTATTTTATATAAAAAATATATATTTTAGGAGATTATATTTAAATGTATTGATGCTTAATTTAATTCTTTATAGGAAATATTTTAAAATCACTATAATTGAACTCTTTTCCATTATCTAATATTATGATTCCTGATATATAGTCCCAATTTATTACGAAATGTCTTATAATGATTTTGAATATGTAAACTGCTTTTGAATTATGTTAAAGGGATATGAAATCAGTCATATGATTGTAATAATAATTGTATTTAATGAATTAAAAAATACTCATTTAAGACTATTACCTCATAGGAACACATAAATCAATGAGTTCTAGTGGCCCAATGGTTTTAATTGAATAAAATTTTAGTTCATTGAACCATTGTTAACATTTTTTATATTTCATAGAAATAATTTATTACAATTTTGAATTGGGAAAATTATTTTAAAACATAAATACTTGATATTTTACACATATTTATTTTACCAATGTGTATATTCCTTATATGTCATTGTTTTATTTTTAATTCAATTTTTAAGAATTGGAAAACTCGTGAATTATTTTTTTAAATGAATTCATTTCAATCAAAAAAAATTCTACACCAAAGAAATATTGTATTTATCCATTCAACAGAATCTAAATTTGGTATTTTATTCATCTAGAAAATGTCTTAGTCATGTCAACTCCCATGATTTATAATGTGACATCACTTTAAAATGATGATACCTTCTTTCAAGATTTTATATATTATTTAAAAATGTTGCATCACTTGTCATATGTGAAGAATACCATGTATTTATAATCCAGGGTTTTTATTTCATGCATCCTTTCTAAGAAACATCAATAGTGTTTAAATTTTATTCATTTTTTACTTTTATAATTTCCTATTTAAATTTAGTATATGTAGTCTTCCGAAGAGAAAGATTACCAGATATTCATCATAGTTACCCTATTTTGCACACCTTCCACACATTTATTTTAGAAATATTAATATGTTTTGTGTTTCCATAACTGAAAATTTTTTTCATAGTTTTTCTACTCTATATATTTTAAGAGTTTATTATTTTATTGTAAAATATTATCCCCTTTTTAAATCATGATACATTGTAATGAATGGTAATTCCAAAAAAATTATAAGCTTTGCCCATAAATTAAACATCACACTAAATATCCTCTAAATTTCGATGTTCCATATTGATACAAAAATTTATGTTTAGAAAATCGATATTCTTACTCTACCATGTTTTGAACTTTATTTTATCATAGGGAGAACATTATTCTTGAGATATTTTTGTTAAACCATAATTTATATAATTTCCCGTAGTTTTATTATTCAAGAAATACCTAGTTTTGGAATTTTTATATGCACATTTATTTATAATAGTCTCACTTCTAATTTATGAAAGGGAAGATTTGGTCAGTATTTTTAGTATATATTTCTTAAAAACATTAGATGATTCATATTTCAAATCCACTAATTTGTTTAAATAATCATTCATCTTCATATGACATTTCTATATTTCGATACACATATATAATGTGTTACTTAGCCCATCTTCCTTTAAATTTTGTATCTAATCTATATATTTTTTGATTTTATCCTACATGGAAACTTTATTGATAATGTTTTGGATGTTATAATTTTATGATGAATCTCTTTTAACATATTCCCCATTTTCATAATTATTCACAGAATACTATATCTTCAATATCCTGATTTATTTCCTTTGGTTTTAATTCTCATCAAGGTTGGATTCAAATTAATAATTAACCATTTTCTCAAAGTATGATGTATCTTCTAATAATAATAATAATAATAATAATACTACTAAATCTAAAAATTATACTTATTTTTTATCAATTATATAGATTCTTCTTGTTCATTAACATGATCCATGATATTTGTTACTTCTCCAAAAAAATGTTCTAATAATATTTTACATGATGATATGTAATATTTTTCCGTTTTACACATAATAATTATTTTTTACTTAGTGGAAATTTTTTTCTCTAAATATATTTTTAATAATTATTCAACTCTAAAAAAATTATTTTTTGGAGGATTATTTATTGTATTATCAATTTTATAAAAATTTGTTTCTTCGTTAGAAAATTTATAGTAATTTTCTCCAATATATCTCACTTTAAAAAAAAATGTATAAGTTTCACATTATATTCCCTTTAATTTTATGAGATGATTTGAGATATGTAACATTCTTCTCTTATATTCTTCATCCTTTTCATCTTAATTGTCAGAATCAAAATTTTATTCATTTTCCTTATCACTGAATTTTTTTTAAGGGATTCAATTTTAGTTTCTTCATTAATGATCATTATGAATGCTAGAGATGTTATTATCTTATATGAAATGAGTATATTTTAAATTTCATTAAGAGTAATATTCTAGAAATAATATAAATAATAGACCATGGGTAAAAAAATTTATGAGTATTCCTCAAAAAAATATTTAAAATTGTTTAATATTAAATATTTTCTCCAATCCTTTTAAGCTTTCTAAATATTTCCTTGAATGTTGTAATATATTCATTAGAAGTTTTTTTGTACCCATATTAACATTTTAATATATATTCATATATAATTTTATATTAACTTCGTTGACATTGAAATTTACTTCATAAATAATTATAGCTTTTAATAGATATATTTAACTATTTTAACGCCCCACAAAATTCATGTAAAAGTTTTATGAGAGATACATATGATGGTTTTTTCTATAAATATTCCAAATTATAGTATCAGAAAATTACATTAAATAATTTATCTTAATCAGTGTAAATATAAATGTTACAACTTGAACATAGTCTAGAACAATATATAGAAGATAGGGAAACATCATACACATTCATCCATTATAATTACTTGCCCATGAAATCTGTGAATAAAAACACTATCAATTTAATTGATCTTATTAATATATTCTGAGAGGATATATTAGGGTTATCTTTGACATAGAGCGGGGGTGAATATCAATTGGTGAATGTTAATACAATTTAATTTTTTAATTTTATCCCATTCTTTTTACTATTTCATAATTAGGTAAATGGATCAATATTTTTCTTTTCTCACCTTCATTATTCACTAAAAACATCTAAAATGCACACACATACACAAATAGAATTTTAATTTTTATATGAACCACCTTTAAAAATTAATTTCTTATCCTTTGTGTGAATGATAAAAACCCATGTCCACATAGCCTATCAGTATCAAACATTGAGCATTACTAAATAATCTCTCATGATTGTATAAGTGTTCATCCCACATGACTCTGTTTGGTGTATCCCATACATAGGTGAATCCTACACCATAAAATTATAATGTTTGTTTTTAAAAATTAAGATTATATCACAAATGTAGAATCATATCATACATATTATGTTTTAATATTTATTCTATTATTAATATTTTACTCATAGTGCATCATAAAAGAACATTCTTCTAATTTTGATTAAAAAAAATCCATACAACCACTTATTCATCTTCATAGTATCAAAACTATAATTACACTTCTTTCTAATACTCTATTAAATTTTTTCTAAACACTTATTTTTCTCCAATGAAAATTGGAATGAATAAAAACATTCTATTTTTATTATCCCATTTTCTTCTTCTACTTCGGTACAACATGAACTAAAATGTTTATGAGTTAGCATATAAAAATAGAGCTTACCCTGACCCCATTAGTGGAATATATCATATTATATTCAATAATTCATGTATTTATTCATTTATTTGTTATATCATATATCAAATGTTACATTTCCCTATGAAATTTTTTGAAAATTTTATTATTAATTTTACGTGGTAGAAACAACCAACCACCAGTTTGAATTTGAATTTCAAATTTAAATTCAAAGTAATAAAATCCTTTAAAACTCCCTTAAACTTATACCAGTTTATATTAAACTTTTATGTATATTAATACCTCTTAATTTCCATTAATAAAGACTTATGATATTATAGATAAAGTATGGGGGATTTTGAGGAAACAAAAAGCATCACATAATTAATTTTAATTGAAATTACAATTATGTTCCTAATAATAGATGGAATTATGTTGTATTAACATTTATTTTTAAATGCACTAAACTAATGAGAAAATACTCTCAGAACAACCAACACCATCATGTTTACACCTAAATCCATTTGGAATAGCTTTTCTCCACACCAGGGGATTCTCTGTGGCCTGAAGCTCCCATTTTATAATTTTCTAGTTGTTTTCATCTTATATCAATCATCCCATGGATTATTAAAATTCATGTCAAAATAGACACCATGGATAATTTATAGAATTTTAATCCTAATTTCACTCATAATTCTCATTATTTTTGTCATCCCACCACAGGGATATCTACGACATGTCATTGCTTTCCATTTTCAATATGTGAAGATCAAAATCAAAACAAGTTGTGAAATTTAATTTTTGTATACTATTTACCCTTTATCATGTGACAACATGATCTTTAGGCCACCTTCAGATAACATTTTTTTCACCATGGAGGATGTAGAACATTTTCTTTATAACAATACCTATAGAGTTCCGAATTACTGTGTAATTTTTTGGACATTCAGAATGATTTTCACACCCATATTCATATACCACTACATAGTGGTTATGTGGTTATCACATAAGACACCATAATATTCAATTATTAATTATTATTACGCATTTAATTATCCTATAACCACTCCAAAACATAAACATGATCATCAAATTATTTATACCATTATATCAACTAAGTTTTAACATTATTAATTTGTTGGAAACAATGTTAAACAAAATAAACCTTATCAAAACATTCTGGTATTTAATTAATGCTAAACCATGGGATCAATAATCTCACTCAAGGTTCTTTGGATATCACCATTTTAGAATTTATTGTATGATATTGAACATAATTATCATTAAACTCATCATAGATAGAAATGTATTCTTATTCAATAATTTTATCCCTATGTAATGGAACACACCATGTGAAACAAGAAAAATAATTAATAAAAACATGTTAGATAATAGAGTTATATTAATTAACTTCAATAAAGACTATGAAACATATTAAAAAAATTGATGTATAAAAGCTCAATATAATTTGAGTAATCACCTATCCTTTTTCATAGATAGAACTTGATGAAATCAACTAAGAATTGGTTTAAAACCAACTCACTGTCTAATTCAAAAATAGTTTAATTTTCCAAAAATATCCATTTAAAAATAATATAATAAGTTTCTATATACATTATCACTAATCATGATAGAAAATTTCATATACTAACATCATAAAATTAATCCTTTTTAAAAAATATCTTAATATAGGAACCATTAAATGAGTTCAGTCCTAATATATGTATGAAACATATCAATGTATTACTATCACTGTATATTTTTCACCACCTATTTTTAATCGTTAAATTTTTAAAAAATAATGTCATTTTTTTATTCTTCCGCTATAACATAAAAATGAAAATATCAAAATGAGATAAGTAACAGAAATATTCACACCATACGTTTCGATTAGTGAAAGCTCAGTATTCTTATTCAACCATTGTGTCTTTGTATTAAGATCCCCCTTTGATAGAAAAACATATATTTTATACAACATAATCTTCACCTACCATATTAGAAAATTATAATTCAACAAATTACTAACTTCAAGAAAACATAATGCTAATGTGTTTTTATTCTTTCTACTCTTAGATCCATCACTTATAAACATTGAGACGATTTTCTAGAATTGGATTCATGTTATACTTCTATATTACTTTTATATATACTTTAAAATATCATACATCAATAATTATTCTTTATTGGTCCTTTATTCTCATGATTTTTGCTGTTTAAAATATTTAATATATTATCGACATCATTATTATTACTCCTCTATAGAATCATATTATTAATTTTCATCATTAATATACATCACATCTAAAGTCCATTAATATATTTTTCCCAAATTTTTTATTTGTAATATCATGATATACCCTTTTGAAATATGAAATTTATTCTTATATACCATGTGTAATTCATTTAAGACATCCAAACTATTATATAACATTCTACTTTTTTTCAAATGAATTCCATTTGATACTGTTTTATTATAATATTTTTCTCCCCTTTAATTTGTTATTACTTTAACACATAAATGAATAGAATTATATCCCTATAAATAAAAAAAAATTAATTATATTCATGTATCCCCTACATAACCACTAATTACCATAAATGTCATATATTCTTCTAGAACAACTAGTCTTTCCAGTAATAGTAATTCTCTATAATTCATCATTTTGAAATAATTCATGGGATCTATTTGATGAAAAAACACTTGTATATTCAACACAAGATCCTATTACATTAATATATTTCAATAATTTTTAATAATAATATTATATTTTATTTTAAATTATGACTTTCAAGAATAAAATATATTCAAAATTATCATCTCTTGTTTTATTTTTTCCATTATTTTTCATATTCATTTTGGATTCAAAATAATATCATGTGTTTTTATGATCTTCTAGAATAATATTTTTTTGATACTTATTGAATAAAAAAATCTATAACTCTCAATTTATCCAAAAAAAACATCCCTTTCCTTGAACAATATCTTACATTTTTCTTGGAATTTGAAAAATCATACCAAAAAGTTTAGATATAATCTTTTTTCAGAAAAAGATTCACCCTGAAATAATAAATATTTTTACTTTAAGATTGAATATAATTATTAAGAAAATAAATATTCTTCTTCTCCTTGGGGAGTAAGTCATTTAATTATAAAATAATAAACAGTTACTCTTCTCCCTTCAAACTGAATCCATCATTTTCCCATTTTTTCTTATTGGATTCATTTTTTAGTATCTTATTTTCTTTTTTTAACATATACACTATAGAATATAAATTATTCAATTTCATTCTCAACATGAACTCTATTTTCGATTCATTTGACTAATTATGAATAATTTATAAAATAAATTTATTTCATTCAGTCATTATAACTTCTTTTACCCTAAAAATACACTAGAGGAATGAATTTCTTCTCTCTATTACCACATGAGGAACTAAAACAATCATTATTAGAATTTTTTTGTTCATTATTTAATAAAATATAACTGTTACTAGTAGTAAGATAAGAGTTATTTATATAATAAATTTGTTATATATTACCTCTTCGAAAATTATTGGTATCCTTCCTAGAAATTTCATGGTATAACTCCTCTTTGTCATTAAATTCATCTCCTTATATATTTAGAAAATTTGAAGTGATAATTCCAATGACACCGCAATATAAACACATCAAAGGTTAGGTGCCATAAAATTTACCTCTTTCCCTCTCAGAACCTCATGAGATAAGTGACATGAGATTATCAAAAATCACATCAAAATCATCCTAAAAAAACTGAAATTACATCTTCATCTTCACCATCTTTGACTACCTCAATATTCTTTAAAGAAAAATTTTTATTTATTTTGGAAATTTATTTTTTTATCAATGGAATAATTATTATTTTGGTATCATTCTATTATCATATATCATTAATCCAATATGATGTTCAAGTTATATTGAAGAATTGTGTGAATATCATGATCCTATAGATCTAAAATGTTTCCATCATATCTATCTAGAAAAATATGATGACTATTCCCAACCACCACAGATTTATCAAGAGTCTCACTAAATTATATGATGGTGGTTAATACTCATTATCCCTTTATAAATATATTTGACTTTATTCATTCACATATATTCATAGTCAAATATTCAATACTATAATTTATTCTATTTTACATTTTTGTTCCCTTCATAGTTATTTTTTTATCTTGTACCAAATTCTTGATGTTTTCATAATCCCAGTAACAATTAAAAATTCATTTTCTAAACTACTAGGTAGAATAGAATTTCTATCATAGCCATAAATCTCCAAATTCGTTATAAAATATAAATTAAATTATTCTCCTAAAGGAACAGGTGTTAATCCATCATCAAAAATATATTAGAATTACATTCCCAATGAAATAATTTATGGAAAATTATATATTTCCAAATATTTTAATTGATTTTCGTTGAATATGGTAATTGTTATGTTGTTCAATGAATTCCAAATATCTCTTATTTTATAAAAAAATCACAACACCAACTCTACTTAAATCAATAAAATAAGATAATATAATTCTCACTTTTAAAAGGGAGATAAGAAATCAATTATAAATAATCCAATAATAGGTGGACATCACTCTGATACCACTTGAAAGGAACTATAAGGTATTTATTAAACATTGGGAAGTGATTAAATTAATTTTGGAGACATTTAATCCAATTTATTCCATTTCCATTTTATCTATTTCATTTACATATTTCTCTATTACAGGAATGTTTCTCATGTTATATATTCTCATGTTAATTCTTTCATGAGACACATACAAAGCACATGAATAGACCTAATTCCCAATGAATGTTATATGTTTCACCAATCAAAAAAGGATAATCCTTTTTGTAAATGAAAAAAATACATGATCATACAAAAAATAATACCAATCTATGATATTTACACTATAGTATCAGAAACGTGTATGAGTGTGCATCCCCCAAAACCCAGTTGGGTGCAT
The DNA here is from genome assembly GCA_963277665.1 of Viscum album. Taxonomy (NCBI): domain Eukaryota; kingdom Viridiplantae; phylum Streptophyta; class Magnoliopsida; order Santalales; family Viscaceae; genus Viscum; species Viscum album. The sequence goes on along the minus strand of OY728130.1, from coordinate 1,163,636,580 downwards.
CCCCCACTTGTTCATATAATACAATATACAATGATAATAATAGGTGTAACAACTAAATATCCACCACATAATTATGATTATTTTTTTTATTTTGATGTGTTTCTATCATTTATTTCTTCTTCTTTTACTTTTATAGGATTATTAAATTACATTATTTGTTTATAAACAAATTTCACAAAACCTATTACTCCTCTTACAAATAGAAAAAATATATATTCATATTTTTTCTATTCATATTTTTTTATGTGAGTGACTATATATCAGTATATTAATAATAGAACATGAGGATCGATATTCTTCCACTACATTTAGGTAATGTGAATATAATGTTTTCATCTTCAGATTTTTGAAATATATATTATTATAGAGACATAATGTGTCTAATACTATATTCTATATGATACTCAAATAATTTCATCGGTCATATATTGTATCATTCCACTCTAAAAATTTTTACCTGAAAAATCCAATACATTATTATTATTAATCGTACACAACATCTACTTCCAACTACCGGTAGTAATAGTAATTTCAAATTCAATATATAATAATTAACTTCTATTATACACTCTTCAATTTCTCCCACATTATATTGTTCCTTTAGATGAATAAATCCATATTAGATAAACATTAATGCATATTAATTATAATATATATGAAGTATGATATTATCTTGAGAAAAAAAGGGCCAAGTCATTATATCTACTCAAAAATAGAATTATAAAATTGTATATAATAGAGACCATGAAATGTCGGACCATGTTTTTTTTTCATATACACTAAACTGAATTGAAATATCACTAAAAAATCCAAACACTATATCATTTACTCTTAAATACCTTTTGAAAAATAAAAATACTTCTTAACATTGGATATTTTATGATGTGTACCCCATTGTTCCTAAAATTCGATCCATTTTCTTCATCCATTGAATAATGATTCATTGTTTTTACTTCTCAATATAGACATCATGTATACACCATGGTCTGATAATTCTATTTTTGATTCTGAGTGTGCTTAATCTTAATAATAGCTACTTGATGACATCCATGAGATTTCCGCTCTCACCATTTTTAACTACTGACACTCCCAATCAAAATTAATTATTAAAAAATGTTTTTAGGATAGTCTCATCATTTTAATATGAAAAAATTGCTATATGACACAATGAAATAGTCTTTATTGATCAATGGTTTAAGTATATAATCATTTTCATTCCATTTCTAGAAGAACTCTTAATTGTATATAAGTCAAAACAACAGTCATATTATATCACATTTTTTTAATTAATGATAAAAAATATTACATGATCCAATATTAAATCTTAAAATTTGGAATAAATAACCCATCAAGTATAATATTGAATCACCAAAGTTTGAACATAATTTATGTTTTCAAAATAAAAGACAATGCGCAAAATATATCAATTTCATATTATCTTGTCTTAAATATCTATAATGGGATTGAAAACCAATTCCAAAGCTCTAGGGATTAACATATTACCATATAAGTGTCTCATATAGTGAATATGATTGATGTCAAACATGTTTATATGTACTACGAATGGTTATACTACTCAGATTGGTGGAAAATGAGTAATTATTTTCTTTTTGAATTTATTCACTAGGAATAAACCTATATGAAATGTTAGGATCCAATCAACATAAATATGAAACTCAAAATTACCCAAAATAAATAGAGATACAAAATGGAAAAGGAACCAAAATTTATTAAAAGGTTCAATCCCAGTATGTGTACATACTTATTGTTGTAATCTGTTTGTCTAAGTCAGATATTTTAACCTCATAATCAATTGATAGATAATATTTAATTAGTAGGTATCATCATTAACCAATTTGTTTATATAATCTAAATAGTATTCCACATGAAATAATCTATCTCCTACTGAAATATAAATTCTTTTGACTAGGGTCAGTAAGATCTCTAAAAAATAAAATTTTATTATATAATGAATGATGATATTGCTCTTTGATAATTTAAGATAGTTAGATCAAACTATGTTATCCAATTCATGAACATTGACCAATGATATTCTGTGTTGATCCAAGATCAGTCATCCATACACAAATTATGCAGAATTTGGTGATGTTATCATTCTCAAACTTAAATGACTGTATTTTAAAACATTTACAATATTTCATCACAGTTATGAATTCCGTATTTTAGTCACTATTTTTTCTCACAATATATTTTTGTTACAAACATTAGTATTTCACTAAGACACCCTCCCTTAAAAAATATTTCTCATTATTCCAGTATAAATTATATTTTGAAATTCATTAGAACCTCATATTCAAGAAAAATATCCCAACTAAATCATTCAAAATGATTCTCTATATGTTTCTTTACAAAAAATTTTATATGGAATTTCTCTAATGATCTCTAAATATTCCATTCTCATTTAATGTTTCCATCTAGTGATATTCCAAAAAACCAGTTTCATGCTTATTTCAGTTTATAAATCAATATCATCATGTGTTATTTAAATAGTGACCACTAATTAAAATAATTCAATAATTAATGCATTTTTTAATTCAACAATGATTTATTTGTGATCTATATTCATCTAAAAATGATTTTTTTTTGATATATTCCTCGATCTGTATCAAATTTTTACACCTCACATCATGAAACAACCTTCAAAATTTTTAACTTCAATGATAACATAATCATCTATGTGTGATTCTTAAATATGATAATAGCTAAATATTTTCAAATTTAATTTTCCATAAATAAAACCATGATTTCCTAAGGATATGATTTATAGAAATCACATTATATATATGACATCATATGAGTAAAAGTACTCTTATAATGTTCCCTGATATTCCCATGCAATTATCATTTTTTATAATTCTTTATTTTATAATATAAAAATTAATATTATTTAAATTAAATGATTCTTATGGAGGATCATTTTTAATTTTCCACTTTAATATGTACCCCACAATATTAATTTAATATTTGCTAAATTTTTAACTCTTATATAGTTGTTTAATCTTTTATACTTATCTTGAATCATTCACAACCAACACTAGAGAGATATTTATTCAAGAAATTTTCACATGATGGCTATTAAAATTACATAATGGGTTATATTCTGAGTCCATATGAATATTATGATGTTAGGATTAATTTTTCCTTTTCTATAATCATCCAAAAATCATTTTAAAATTTCTATTATGATGTTTGAATGATTCTTATATAGTTTTTCAAATGACTCATACAGATTTGCCAACTGAATCTAAGGGTGTGATAAATGATCATTTAAAAATGGAAATAAATATTATGGTATTGAATAGAGTCTATGACACTTTCAAAAACACATCAATTTATAGAGAAAAAAATAAATATTCAGTAATATACATGACTTATAAATTTTATAAATAAAATGTTCAATAACCAAAATAACTTATGTATAGTTTCACATTAATTTATCTGATAACATCACTAAACAACTCAAAAAATAATAAAACAATTTTAATAAAAATAATAGTATCCTCTAATGATTCTATTACATATTTTAAGATATATAACATAAACAAAACAATTTATATGTCACCTTTTTTGGGAGCTCTACTGCCTAATTCCATACAAGAGTGCTAAAAGGGGTTTCCTAAAGTATCATTCAATTTAAGAACGACTAAAAATGAAGTTACAATTTCAATCCATCCAACAAGTGTTAAGGGGTTTACATCTTGGTTTAAGGTCTCCCGTAAAAAGATAAAGAGTTACGGTAAATTTTAATGCCATCCAAGAGGCTTGAGGGTTTATGTTGGAATTTAATATCTTCCAAAATGAATAACAATTTATGATGATATTAAATTCCATCCAAGAAAAATTAATGGTTTTTATATGGGGTAAGTTGTATTGGATTTTTGATTTTTCCTATAACATATGTTTCCATCATATACTAATTAGTGAAATCAAAAACTATATAATTATGTCTCATTTTATAAGGCTTAACATAAATTTTATAGTAAGGTGAAAATGACTATGGTGGTTTCTTTTATAGTCATGAATAAAAGAAAAATAGTGTGAATTTAAGTCCCTGATCTCATGAAACATATGTATTAAATTTTAGTTTATATTACTTATAGAATTCCAAAATAAATTAACTTGATGCATATTGGACTAATTGGAAACAGGTGCCAAAAAATATGTTTTTGTGGGGATTACACATGGATGACCATTTGAAAATCAGAACACATGTAACATTTTGTGGTTAGTAATCGATCTTTTGATATATATTATTACACCTTGTATTAAAATTGTTGTTTAATAATTTTATTTTTGCAATTTTTGGAGCATTAGTGGATTTAATGATGTTTTATTAGTGGTTGGGAGGGTCCATGATACTAGAAGTATAAACATAGAAAAACAAATTACAGGAACTATAGGTTCACTCCATATACGTTACCTCCTATATATTAAGGTTGTTTACTATGTAAATTTCACCCCTTGAACTAGGGGGTCACCACATAGAAGTTTCATTTCCATACCATTATATTAATGAATTGGGGTTCCACATGTGAAAATTTATAGTGGGGTACCATTTACCAAGTAAACTATGAGTTTAAACATTGTAATTATTGGGTGGTAGAACATCCACTACATGAATTTTTATTCACCCCATGAAAGTGTATACCAATTCTTTTTTTACTGATTTACTCCCTCGACCCATAAAGGATCGACCATGTTTTTTCTTTTTCGTTAACAAGAAATAATAACATGAGAGGAAGCTATCACTTTCCACTCCTCCTAAGTTTGATCTCATATAAACTCAGTATATATTAATTTATAGAGGTAATATAATCCTTTATATTTGTTTTCGCTTCGTCTTCCTATATTTATTTCCTCTTTTATTTCTTTGTCACTTCAAATCCTTTTGGTCTATTTGGGTAGTATTTAGGGATCATGGTGGCTTATGTATGATAGTTTAAATGGTTAAGGTTAATGGGGGACCCTGTGATTTTTTTTCATTATTAATCATTGACATAATGACTTTTTACTAGAGTTTAATTAAACAGGGGTAATGTTTTTTTACATTCTTTACATTTAAATTCATATCATTCATAATCATTTTAAACACTTAATTTATTATCTAAAATATGTAATAGTTGTAGTTAATTAATAAATCATATAAAGATATTTAATTATTAGATTAAGGGTTATTTAATGATGATTTCTAGATATTAAAGATTAATTTAACATGAAAATAGTATTTAATTTTAATTATCATAACCCCTAATCGAGTCCTAACATAAATTGAAAAGTTGAGTCTTGAACCATTGGGTGTGGTTAATGAAAAATTTAATTATTTTCATGATGAGTTTACAAATATATTTTCTTAAATTGTTTTATAATATTATTTGGAAATATATTTCTATGGTATAATTTTAAATAATAATTTAAAATGAAATTTCAAAACCTAAGAAATATCTTGGTACACCAAACTAGAATTTTATTGAGGTCTATTTGGTACTTCAAATTTCTTTTTATGGAATGTGTAGGAGAAAATATTCTATCATATTTTTTTATTATTTTGGATATGAAATATGGATTGAGGAAATATTTTAGATTATTATACTTGATGTGTATTATATACTAAATTAAATACCTTTTACTTTTTTGTGACATGGATTATATTTGAAAGATGTCATTTCTTGTGTGGGTGTTGGAGGCCGATTATGTATAATTACAAATATTTAATTTAAGCATGTGATTACTCACCTGTTGCTATTTTATTTTCTTTGGGATCATTATATTCTATGTGAGTTATGAGATATGGTTTATATACACCCATGATTAAAAATAATATACCCACTATGATATCATAGGTCATAGGGGAGAGATATTGTTGAGGCATGTTTGGTGTAACTATTGTTGAATGATAATGAATCTATTGATAAGTACACATATGGTTCAACATATATTATGTGTAGGATCAGTAGAGAATATGTATAATAATTCCCCAAGATACTCAATGATAATATATAGGGATGTTTCTTATCTTTTTCTTCTTTAGTTCAATTGACATCTACATCACTATGCTTCCTTTCTCTCTCGTTAATGCTTTTCCTCAGTTTTTTTCTATATCATTATTATTTTCACATATTTTATTAAAAATGTATTTAAATAGATTTGAAATGGTAAATTTAATTTTTTATAAATGTAAATTTGAAATTCGGGGATTATAAAAAAAGTTTTAAAGGAAGGTAAATGTTTCTCAAGTGATGTTTTTCAATTAATGAATAAGAAGATTATGATTTTAAGAAATGATCATGGGTATGTTGTTTACTTTTCTTTAACTATTTATGAAAAAGGAAAACCTATTTTATTATTTAATTGGAAAATAATGTAAATGGGTTATATATTTAAATAAACATATATAGTCCTTGGTGATATACTATGGGGATTTATTTTTCATACAACATCAATACACTATTAAATATATATATATAGATCAATTATTTTTTTCATGTATCTTTTCATTAGTCCTCCTATTTATGGGTGTTAAGGTAATATATTTATGGTTTATTTGTATTTGGATCATTACCATAGATAATATAAAGATAGTTGTTGTTTGTTTTGAGTATAAATTTTATATTATTTTGGTATTCTTTTATGTCAACCTTTACAGCCTAGATCATATTATGTTTATTTATTTATGATCTTTTGAAAATTATTTACTAGACAATATATGACATGTTTTATTCTTCATAATGTATAATCTATTTTTATGTTTATGTTTATTTGTTTTTCATATATTATAGTATGGAAAAATGACTTATGGATGGATCATGCATGATTCAAGGTGGAATCATTGTAATGCAAATATTGGATATATAGGGGGAAATAATCCCCATTGGTTTAGTTTTGATACAATAGTACTAATATCCATCCTAGAGTGATTGAGTATGTCTCATGATGGATTCGCTGCATAGTTAATGGGTGAGTTGGTTTGGCTCATGTTAAAAGTTATCGATGCTCCCATTTTTTCTATTTAAGATGTGTCGGGATAGTATGAAAACTATGAATATTGTCAAGAATCAAATGAATGAGATGGGAAAGTGTATGGCCATCTATTATCCATAATGATATTGAATATTTTTGTGGAATTTGTCATTTGAATCTTGAATTCGAGATAAATTTTGGATTTATTTGATAGATTTTTAAATTTTATACTTATACAATGGACATTGATGAGTGTTATGATTCTTTTCGGGACATTTCGAGTTTCACATGTTGAATTGGTTAATTATCAAGATAATCATAGTCATATTGAGAGATCTTCTGATCCATATAGATTTCCTATAGAATTTTTGTGGTACTATCTAGATCTAGATGCATGGTTGGAACACAGTTTACCTGATTGTATAGGTAATCCAAGAAAAGTGTTATTTCTACCATTGGGATTTTTTCATCTCTTTATGTAATTACCCCAATGGTGTTTACATTTTTTTGAAACTAATTGATGATGTTTTGTGGTTCATTAATGTTATTAAATCTTGTTTAATTTGAGATTTATTTTTTTGTTTGTTTTTTATAATTGAATATGGATTTATACTATAAAAATTGGTTATAAATTATATTTGATTTGATAAATTTGAATTTTTATTTTATAATGAGTTTAAAGGATTTTTTTGTTGAAAAAATTAGGGTATTGGTTTTAAAATCATTATTTTTGAATTAATTATTTTTCTAAATATTATTTTTTTTAAATTGATAATACATATTTTTTCAATGGTATTCAGTTTAAAAATAAAAATTTTAAAGTGTTTTTTTATTAAAGGTGGTTTTATATTCAGAAAATATTGTTTTTTATAATAGGTACCTATATTATTATTTAAAAAGGATTTTTTTAAATGAATTTTCAAAAGAGCATTCCATATGTATAAGTTAATTATAAGTGGGTTTATATTTGTGTTGAGAATTCATAGGATATTTCAATTATAAAAACCATGATTAAAATTCGAAAATGGGGTTCTTAAAAAAAATTAAATGAGATGACATTTCTAAAATGGGTGTTATGTTTTAATGTATGATGTTTTCGGAAAATAGGAATTTTTTTAGTGTGTTATCTTTGGAGAATGTGTAATTTTATATATATAGAATGAACCATCTATGTTTCATGCCTTCATTTCATTATAATATTCCTTCATAAGACTATTTAAAGAAGAGTGGGAGGTTTGTTCAGTGTACTGATATTTTGGATGGTTCTCTACATCATTTATGAGTAGATCCACCGTGTTTTGCCTCTACCCATACTATAAGTGGAGTAATGGATATGAGACACATTCTACTATATATGAGTTCTTGGGTTGTGTCCCCATTCCGTATATAGTGATATAGCTTATATTTAATTTTTGTATAAGTATATAATTATTGATTTTTTTCATTTAGTGAGTTCATATTGGCTTGGAGTTTTTTCACGAGTCTTGTGGGTGTTTTCATGGAGGAGTTTGGGTTTTCCTAATCAATGTGTTTAGGCTCACTAAAAGTGAATCATTTTTATATTGTTTTTATGGAATACAATTATATATTTTCCATGGTTTTATCATTAGGTTATGAATATTTGTTTTGGTTATTTATCCATGTTTTAGATGGTTCTTGTGATTTGTTTTGTGCATGCCTTGCTTGTTTAGCTTTCATTCTCTTGAATTATTGAGTTCTTTATTAGGGATTATATGTTTTTGGTTGGGTTATGTATGGATTGACCATGGAAGACCATAGGTTCAGTACATGCGTAAGTAGGGAGGGTTTTTTCTATGGATTTTTGAACAATTAGTGGTTCTAATTTTGATTTTGTTCAGTTCTCTATGGGATTGTGTTCCATGTTTGGGGTCCAGGTATTCCCATTGTATTATTGTGTCTTGGATTCAGAGTACATGTTATTTATTTGTTAGCCATAGGTATGAATTATTATTTTTGGGGTTTTTTTGTTCAGATGTGTTGTTGTTTTTGGTGATGGGTTTTTTGTAGATGTGGAGTTTCCATTGGATTTATTTTCCCTTGAGAGTCAAAGCATATTTCATTGGTAATTATCCATAAATGTTGAGATTAGTTGATCCTTTATAAATTATTAGATATTCATTAATGTTGTTGGTGTTCTTGTTTATGGGTGATTCATTTCCTTTATTTAACTATTTTAGAATAAATTTAAATAATAGGGGAACATATGGATGGTCTTTATCTTCTTATATTTTATTTGTAGCTAGTTAGGGTTTGGGTTTTTTAGATTTATTGATTTATCATGATGTTTTGAGTATTTATATATTGAGGAATTTTGTTATAAGTTTTTATGAGGACTATTTTAGTGGTCCCCATGTCATTATTCCCCTCTTGAGTTATCCCCCATGACCCAACCACCACATATTTGTGGGGTGAAGGTTACATATTCCATCAATTTTTATTATGTAACATGTAAATTATGGTGGAAAATGTAGCACGGTGGGAAATTATAATACGTCATGTTAATATTGTGGTAAATTAGTTTCATTTTTTATTTTTATTAGTTACCTGGTTTCTGTAGATGTTTTATAGTGGATGTTCTATCTCATGTATTTTACCTTAGGAACAAATGATTCACTTAATGAAATTATATGAGGGTGAAAATTGACCTTTTGTGTTAGGGGTAGAACCCATGAAATTTTTATGTGTTAGAACATTCACCACATGAATTGTGGTTCACCTCATGAATTGTTTAACCTGATTTTAATTTTTTGTGTTATTTCAATTTAACCGTATCAACCCTTAAATCCACAGATCCCATTATTCCATTATTTTTAGATCATGCCTTTTTGTATGAGAGGAAGACATATTCATCTATTTATCTCGATTTGTAGTTACTATAACATCATTAAATGTTGATATATTAATGAAAATACATAATTTATCTTTTTTTCTCAAATAAAAATCATTATATCACTTTATCCATAAAATTATTTCTCCCAACAAAGCCTTAGGAATTTTTGGTATTGGATTTAGGTTTTTGGGGTGATTACATATGGTAGTTTTGATTATTATAATCTATTGTGGACCCCTTTATGTTGTTGTAAGAATTCACTATGAAATGGAACAACTTCTACCATTATTTCGATTGAACTAATCTTAGTGATATTGTTTAAATCCTTTAATTGGAAATTCATTACCTAATTGATGATTTTATATTTTTTATTTATTAATTTATATATATTTTATAGTTATAGTTTATTTCATAACCATTTTTAGGAAATTACATGATTTTTATAATTGTAATTTAGGGTTTTTTATAGTTTTCAAGGAATATTTTAATATAAATCACCATAGGAATGATATAAATATATATTTCAAAACATTACTGAATTATTAATAGCTTTGGGAACTTATGGGTAATGATATAAATTTATAGTTCTGTTTTGAACCATTGTGGGGTTTTAATATAAATTTGAGTTAGTTTTATTGTGATTTTTAAAATAGATTTGGGTGAATTATTTTAAATGATTTTTTTTGAAATAGTATTATCTATATTTTTTAAATAGTTCATTGCAATAAATATAAAATGAAGATAAATGGATTGGAATAACTAGATGGGACTTTATTGAGGCATGTTTATAACTTCTAGTTTTATTCATCATGTGTGTATGAGACACTCCTAGTGCCCCTTGATTAGTGGAATATTTAATGAGAGGAATATTGTAAATTATTTTTTATGGTGTGGATTATATACATTGGTGAATAAATTACAATTTATTACGATATTTAAGATATGTGAAAAGGATTTTTTACATCAAGGATATTGGAGGTGATATGAGACATATTTCTTATGTTTTATCAATATATGTGATTGGCCATTTGCTATTTTTTTTACATTATTGGGAATCCTAGGTGTCAATGTGATTTATTATAGATGGATTATGTATTTTTCGGATGATAGAAAAACATACTCTTTGGTATCATAGTCCATTTGGGATTTCTATTGGTAAGGGTAGTTTAGATAGGATGGTTTGTTATAAACGTAGTAAATGTTCAGTTTTCCTATAGATGGTTCCAAATATAGTACATCTAGGATCACATCCATAGATGTTCATGAAATTCATTAGATACTTGATGATACTCTATAGGTATCTTTATATCTGTTATGTTATATACTACAATTGATATTTATATCAAATTTCATTTTATTCTTACTTATTAACATCACAACTTAGTATTTATAAAAAAAATTAATTAATACTTTTATTAAAAACCATTAAAAATATATTTTAAATGGTGTATTTAAAATGATTTTTAAAAAGTTAATTTCATATATTTTTGTCCTAGGAGGCATTGGCTTGGAATTTTTTTCATATAAAGGTTTTCATTTATAGAATAATATGATGGGGGCATTATGAAATGATTGAGTGTGTGTTATTTACTAATTTTTAGCTATGTATAAATATAGAAAATATATTTTATATTCATGTTTTGAAAAATCATAGATGTAACTTCATGTGTAAGGTAATATATAGACTCCTTGGATAAATGTTTCTAGATTTTATTTTTATCACATCTTTCATACAATATTTTGTGTATAATTATATTATGTTTGTTTAGGTTACATGGATTTGGACCTCATCTTTTCGGGTGTTCCAGTTTTGAAGTTATGATTAGTTTGGAATATGCATTGTGAATATATGTTATATAGAGACTTTTTTAGTTTTTTTGGGAATTTGTTATGTTTTCATTTGGGATACTTATGTATCATCTTTGGAAACCATTATATTGTTGAGTTTATTTAATTATGAGGGTTTAATTACTCTTTTTTTCAATTTATGAGTGATTTAATTTATTTTTTAGGATCTGAAAATGGGATTGTAGACCCTTCCCCAAAATATTGTCTTCCTTGGCTCAATACATAATGGTTTTGTATTTTAGTAGGAATCACTACCCACCTGGGGGATCACTACAACCTCATATTTTAGAAAATTCCATTAAATGGGGAGGAGATTATATGGTAATTTAATTATTGGCCCAACACCCCACTATTTATGATATGTGAATTAGTTCAAATGTGACATTTCTTGATTCCAATATGTCTGGTCATGAAAACCTATAGACAATAACAACATGATTCTTAATTAGGGTATTAATTTCTAATTGGGACTCCATAAATACCCCCTCAGTGATTTCACTATCAATCAGAGGATTCTTAATATGTTTTTTTATTAATCATTACGATCCAAAATTGGTGTTTCATAACCTCCACGAAAATATTTTCTCCTTTGGCATAGTGCCTCATGGTTTTGTTCATCGATAGGGATCACTTCCCACCGGATGGGATCACTACCACCTCTCATTAAGTTAATGCCTTGTGATGGGGAGAAGGTAACTGAAGACTTGTATTACAGGCCCAATATACCTCCATGATCGACATGGGACTTGGGTCGATGGTTTCTCATTATTTTTCCTTGACATCACACTATTACACCCAACAACCAGTAACACCATGACTCAAAGGGAATGAAACACATTCGACTTAGAACTAAAACATTATTCCCTTTTTTTACTCCATTTAGATGCCCCCATTTATTTTTTTTATTATTTTATTTCATGGGTGTCTAACCTATGAACATGTCATGTTATAAACTTAGTGCGTTCTATTTGATGATTTTATCGAATTCCAAGGTTAAAATCATTACTGATTTATTTTTTAATACATTTTAACAAGTTTCCATTCAATTTTGATCAAGAATACACCTTATGTATGTTAATATCTAGATTATCTTCCGAGTTTAAAGGTCAATTAGCTTATTTCATGATAAATATAAAATCAAGAACATTACATGGTTGGAAACAAACTATTTGAGTGATTATGACCTAATTGACTCTAGATGGTTAGTAACATGCTACAATGTGTATATTCACCAATGTACCATCACATGGTAATTAAATGGCCACTTCAGGGATTCAAAAAAAATAAGACTTATGATCAAATGGAATCATGGAGGTTCGGGTCATATATATGAATTTATGGAAAGGTGGTTGACCCCTAAAAGCATTACAAAATAATTATTCATCCATTGGGGATGTCCATTGAAAATATGGATTCCAATTAATGTTTTCAATAAATTTGAAGGAGGTTCATGAAAAATTATGGAGATAGTTTGACTCTATGATATGTTGGATTTAATTCTATTTAATAAAAGAGTAATAAAAAGTATGTGAATGTTTCACTTAGATATGTGGAAGGTGGAATTTATACTCAAAAAAATATCTTAAAATTTAAAATCAATACACATGGTTCTTATGGATGATAAAATATTATTATAAAATTTCGTTACTTCCACTAATTTTGGGTATTGGGAGATATTATGTTAAATTATTTTTAAGAATATCCATTATTAATGAAACACATATGTGGTTGTGGGGGTTCTCCGTTTGGGAACATCGAGAGGGTGTTTAAGATTTTTTTGAAAAATGGTCCTGTTGCACAAGTATGATGGTAATAATATCATAATGAACAATATATTAATTATTTTCATGTTTTTAATGATTAAGGTATATGATGTAGGCTAGCGAATAAAATTATATTGGGGATCCGGGTAGGTGTACCAAAATGAAGTTCACACTAAAGTAGAGGCTGTGATAAAGTGGGGGTGTGAGAATTGATTGGCACAATGATGTGGTGGGATATGCTAATATGATATGTTCCATACACAAATATAATATCTTCTTCTACTTGATGGATAAATATAGGCATCCCTAGTATTTAATGTAATTATAGGGAATTTATAATAAATTTATTGGTTTGAACACCATGTGATGATGTTAGATCCAAAGTCATTGTGAAAATAAATACAACAACTTTGAGATAAGGGGGGTTTGAATTCAAGGATACATTAGTGGTTCCTCATTTCATGTTTTCTACATTGCTGGTGTTGATTGAAATTTTATAGTGCTTACGTTTAAGTGTGGATGAGAAATTTTTTTTAGTGAGTAACTTTAGTGGAACATCAATGTACATTGGAACTAAAGGATATTGCTAGTGTTTAAAATACATTAATGTTCCTCCTTTTCCTCCAAATATCTTTGATAAAGATGTTTCCAAATATAGAAATCCAAAACCCTTGATCAACATTTCTTTTTTTACTCCACATGTTGTTAAATGATTGACTAAAAAATGAACTAAAACCTTAGGTATTGAGTATGACCACCCATATTTAATATTATTTCTAATATTATTTATTTCTTTCTATTTAATATTTTTATTGATTCTTAATTTGAATCTTGGTTGGTAATACTATGTTTTGTAGGGTATTTTTTTGTGTTTCCACACAGTTTGTGTACATGGTTTGAGGTAAAGCATGAGACTAAAATACACATAAAGAATTTTAAATTAATTTTGTTTTAGTTTGGTTTTTTTCAATGGGATGTGAATTGTTTATCATAAAGCATGTGATTTTTAGGAGAGACTGTGTAGGTGCATTGTGGACTATGGGAGTTGGTACCCGACAAGTCCATGAATTGGTAAACTATGTGAAAAGACTATGATGGTGTCTGTAATTTTAAAAGTTGAATTTTTCACAATTGGTACATGCTTTCCAAATCGTGCATCCAAATTGGATATGGGTGGTTTCTCCTTATATTGTATGGAGCACATTTGGTGCACAGTTTGGTAAATTTTTTATGGAAATTGTGCTAACAACTAAGACTTTTTTCTTACCTTCCCAATTTTCTAAATTATTATATTAAAACCCATAAATTCTATTTCTCTTTACGATTACTCACACTCTCTCATGATCAGTGTAGGGTGCTGAAAAATCTAAAAAGGTAAATAAAATACTCATGTAAATTTTTTAAAGGAATGAAATGCATGTGGGGATGAAAATTTGAAGAGTATAATGAAGAAATAAAATTTGGAAATGGACAAAAATTTGTCTATGTTTTGGTTACTAGAAAATTTCCTCATAATGAAAAGACCATGAACCAAGTGGTATGATGACAACCTTCAAAATAAAGGCCCACAAAGCATTATCTAGTGAGCCAAGCTGTTCACGGAAGGGATGAAAATAGAAAATAAAGTTGAAACAAACCATGTTGTTGGAAAAAATGTAATGGAGAAATATGTCCGCATATACCATCCCTACAAACTGAGAATTTCATTGACAAGTTAGTTCTTCATGATTCCCTTGAACATCTTAATAAGCGGGACTAAGGCTATGATTTCTGTCACCGAGAATCGAAGCACCATGAACCTTGGCTAACAGAGTCATTCGTAGGTCAGATGATCCCTCCAAGGGTGTCTGAAAAAGATTTCATGTGGCTGTAGAAACACATTCCCTGAATCTCTATAAAACTACCAATAGGGGATCTAAAAAAGGAGTCAAAAAAGGATTCCAGAGACCAGGTTACATTTGATGATATAGAATGGTGACTTTGAGCATTCATAGATTACAAACGGAAGTTTCAAAGTAGAATTATCGAAAAAGGACCATGAACCATTTTACAGAAGATATAAACCCTCTGTGAATCATGAAATGAAAGAAACATAATAATAATAAACTATACATGAAACTAATTGTAAAAATGAGACCATATTCCCTTTTTAGATAAACATCTCATGACCCGTAGACACAGATCAACTACTTCTATCCTAAATACTTTTTGGCATATTTTTACATGGAAAAGAACTTGCGCCACATAGCACCACACTATTCTGATGAGACATGAGACCATGTACCACTGTGGTACGTAGTGGCTCACATCCATGAATGTGTACCACGGATGCAGCTCATATCCAGGGCTACATACCACATCAGTACGTGGATTCACCTGCATAGAAGTGTTTTATGTGGGAATGCTCCCATCCTACATGAGAAAATGGTGGAATATGGTGTATTTATGTTTTCCAATGTTTGGTCAAAATCTTTTCCTTCCATTCCCATCATTCCCTCCTCGACCCCTCCACTAACCAATCCACCGACATCAGGCCAAAGGACCTTCCAAATAAACCGAACTCATTTGACCAGACAGTCGGGCGCGTCAGTGGGCCTTTATAAGTCTACAAACCCATGGTTATCAGAGGTGAAATGTTTGTTACCACAATGGTTCGGACCCTTAGGACATCATTAAGTCTACATTCCCATAGGTAACCAGGAATTAAATTTTGGAATGCTGATTTTCTCCTCCCTATTATAGGGATCAAGGGTAATCACAAAATTTTCCATTCATTGGGGGATAATGATAAGTCAAATGGAGTGATGTATGTCTTTCATTTTTGTGAGGAACAATGTTTCTCCCCTTTCCCAGATCCATCTTTTGGGAACTCCTCTTGCTGTATGACCGTATTGTTTTTTTAGGAAGTGTTTATTTTTCTCCTCTTTGGCCCAGCTTGGGATGTGTCCTGATAACTCACTAGACCTGACACTCCTGGATATTATTGTGGGTGATGGGATGACACATTCAAATCACCTTTCTATATCTCTTTGGGCTTAAAGTCATTCTGCCATCCACTATTGTCCTCCTCTTTATACCTAAGAGGAGAAGAGAACGTGTGACCTTATTAGCCCTACACATCCTATTATTTCACACACAGAGTATGACTCACATGGGATTAGAGGACTATGAAGATTTGAAATTCACACCACCCACTCAGAACTATGTGAACTCTGATTCCCAATTAAAATTTGATACATAGAAAGACTTTATCTAGGCTTGTTCCTTATATCATCTTATTCATGAAATGAGAAATCATTCTACCTTCAAAAGGGAATCTCACAAACGTAATTCGCAATCAAGTCATATCCTATTGAACTACATGAATTCTGATTACATCTATAAATAGGAAATGTAGGATTCATGTCTAAAGGCCCAATCTCAAATGGGAAGCTTTCTTTTTGAGGGATAATCCCCAATATAAGGTTAACTACCAGAACGCAGATTCATTCCATAAACAGAATATGTTGGACGCATGTATAAAGGCACGATCTCAAATGGGAGGCTTCCTTTATGAGGTTTAATACCAAAATTAAACCCATCAACATTAGCTATTTTTCCAAACTAATGAATATATGTTAGAATCCTCCTTCAGGTCCAAAACTAGAACCCAAATCACCATAGTGTTCAACAGGAAACATCCCCTATAAATCCATGTCTACCAAAAAGACCATTCTTCTCCTTAGTGTCCTATTCCACTTCAATGTAAGTCCCACATGAATTGTTGGCTACAAATCCCCCACATAGATGTCCTTGATTCATGATGTTAAACTGCATGGATGGGTCCTCATCGTACAACATTACAAGGTGGCGTGTCTTGTTAATTGGAACCGAACTACTAGGATTCTAATTTCTTTCACAGGGATATGTAGGAATCACATCCCATTGGTTCAATCCTGACATCAAATCATCTTTCATCTTCCCTGGATGATGATAAACTGTAGAGAACCACATCGCATGTCTTAAAGAAGTACCGTCTCAAAAATTCTTGACCCGTGTATATCCATGATTGATTTTTAATGTCAGGGATAATCTTTGGACACACTCTAATGGAAAGGGACAAGTATTCAAGAACATTTTAGAAATTTTTAAATCTATAAGACAGACCCGAAGAAGGAATTAATTCCCCCTAAAAGGGTGTGATGAGCCCAAACTCCCATCCTATCAACTAATGGAGTCCTTAAGTATCATTTTCCAAATCATCATCTAATGAGTGCATACATTTGGAAAGAAAGTACATGAATCATGGATACCAGGGTCATTGGGAGTTTCTAGCTCCACAGATAAATCCACTAGAGACCATCCAAGGACCCCATAGCCTATGGTCTAATTTCACAAACACTTATCCCCATGCATTTTCCCACTAGGGTCTTACACATACAGAACCTCATTCAAAACATTAAAAGGATTTACTGCTCAATCCTGTTGGGACCATCTCACCCAACCAAAATGCGGTGCGGCGTAAATAGGGTTGATAAAAAATGGAAATTTTTATGTGAAAATCACTATAATTATAAGAAATTAGATTTCATCAATTAGACCATTTTGTCCACCCACACACATGCTCCTCAGGTTGAAACAAAATAGTTGAACCTGGAATGAATCCTTAACAATGGTTGAGGTATTATCCTATAAAATTCCCCTTTCATTAAAAAATGAGGAGCGCCAAGATAGGCCATCAATTATGCATGTGATCATGTGATGCTAATTTGACGGAGGTTTTTTGTTTTTATATCTCATAAAGTTATTTCACGAATCTCATAGAGCTCTCTTTGATCGAAATGGAATCTTTATGTATTGGTTATACATGCACGTCAACAACCACATAGGCAGTTGGGTACCCAATAAATTATAGGACTCCCTCACCTACCCAATTTCATTAATGTTGGGTTTCAAATTCACTGATCAAAGTGTACAACCATAGTGGTACTCTCCCCATGGTGGAGGCTATAATATAGGCCCTTCTATCTTTGAAAGCTCGTCATCCACCCCTTCAACCACGACCATCATCCTAATATAGGATGGCCACACTGGTTCTCTCCAATCACTTTACGATCCTATCATTAATGTGTGACAATGAGTACCAACCTAATGTTAGGGAGGAAGATGAAGTCGACACCAATGAATTCATCACAGATGCATGGGATCCCCAGTCAAGTGCTCCCACTAGAGGAGGTCTCCACCAGTATCATTCAAACTGATATTATTGATCTAAAGAGGATCTGATGACGAAGGAAGCTGGTGATGTCCATCAGACACATGCCCCTCAGGATGCCTGACGAAGGTGGAAAATGAATAATTAAGAACAGTTTATCACCCTAGTTCGTGAAGATGAGGTCCTCCACCCAAAAAAAGTGGTACGCAATGTGCATACATAAAATATTTCCCTTAATACAGAATCCCACCATGGAAATATTGTGGAAATCTAGAAGGATATGCATTATCCCACTTGATCCTATGAATCCAACCAAAGAAATAGGGTATCACAATACAAAAAAATGATCTTTCTTTTTAAGGATATCCAGTCCCTTTCTGCAGATAGAATGAAAAGTTATAGGTAGATGTAAATATCAACCAAAGTGTGAGAATCCCTCCATCCAAATTGGGGTCAAACAATGGGCATTCATATAACACTAACGACACATATGAATCTCACTAGTAAAATATGATGGCATGATAATATGAGAAGAGTCAAATTCATGATGATGAAAATCATTCCTATGAGACAAATACAATAGAAATTTAGCAAATATTTTTTTTCTCATAAATACAAAGAACAGTATTCAAACAATGTGGAAAACAGAGAAGACATCTAGTGGTAGACACATTCTCATGTCTTAGAACAGGAGAACAACCATAACCCACTAGAAAACCATGGAGGAATGATGTAGGAACAATCTTCTACTCCAGCATTAGAATTTAAATTCATACCCATTCCATCTAAAGATGTATCTCAACACATCTTTTTAATGATGGGGTATCATACCCTGATCTTAGGCTATATCCTCTAGACATGTCATGAGGTCATTGCATTGGTGGAAAAATATGAGGAGTCAGGCCCATGACTCGATCTCCCTGGGCAGGGTGATTTATCAACTAAATCAGATAATCACCCTAGAGTAGAATAACATCCCTAATCCCATCCAAGAGGGTTGATGAACATATTTCATGATACTAAGGACAACCGAATCAGGAACAAATGCACATTCCAACTAGGGGACACCAGTCTAATATGGTGGCCACTTCAGGGAAGAAATATATCCCATTTAGAACTCAAGAAGTTCCTCTACGTATCCTGATGACATCATGGGAACCAATCAAATAGGGTCCCATACATAAAGGTCGTTTCTAATAACAGGCAACCTTGATTGTCCATAAGAGAGTGCACAAAAAGGAAACACAACAAATGAAATTGGAAAATGAAGATTATTCTCATTATTTCTCTACGATGAAATATGGTTTTCTTGATTCCATTAGAAGTTTATCAATTGAGGCTCAATATTCTATCCTTCCATTACAAAATTATGGATGTGGATGGAGTAGTCGTGAAGGTCCTCCACAAAATTTCACAAAAAACATCTCTATGGGTCCTCCCCAGAGCACCCATAGAGGCTTACCCCATGGGATTAAAACAATCGATCATGAGAGCATATCTTCTCATGTATGTCATAGTAGCCCTCCCCATTACTAGAAGATCATATAGTAGGAGGGCCATCACCTTATAGTCATCTTACATGATGGTCATCCCAAGGGTATATCCTACAGATATGTTTCTCCATATAGTCATGCATCATGTTGTGATGGAAGTCCTCTCCATGATAGAAGTCACTATAATGTCCCTCCAATTAGTGAAATCCAGCAACGAGAAGGTTCACCCTTCATTTCAGTACATCCTAAAGTCCCTCTCTAGAGTTTACACTACATATACTCTCCCTATAGCCATAGATATGATGGCATTCCTCACCATTATTGTAGTCATTGTGAAGGCCCTCCCCTCAACGATGCTAAACCACAATAAGGTCATCGCCTTGCTATTGTCTGCCCTGATGGTCCTACCTATGGTATACAACACAAAATTCCTCTCTATTCCAAGACACTATGTTATGATGTTTTTATTTTTCCTCACAAAAATTACTTCAAAGGTCCTACCCATGGCCCAAATTTACATTAGAGAGAAGGATCTCCCCTCATCATGTCAAATGTGAGAAAATCATCAAATGTTGAGGCTCATGGAAAATTGAGAAAAAAATGTTGGATAATCATTGCCTGACAAGAAATGTCAATTATCAACCAAAGGATGTCTTGGGGCCATTCAAACTTCCAAACCACCATTGTGTTGTTCATATGTCAATGAGACTCCCACTAACCCCGCTACCTGGAATGAAATAATTAATGAGAAGTCAAACTCTGCTGATCAAGAAGAATATTCGCTGAAGGGAAAATAAGAAGATATGTTTCTTTTGAGAAAAAAACAAGATAGGTATGAAATACCAATGTTTTATTGGACAATATCAATGCCTTTTTTAAATATACTATGATTGTTTTCAGAAGAATGTATATATAACATTCAAATCAATATTTAAAAAAAATTCCACCAGTTAAAAGAATTTTATTACATTATGATGGGTATGTCGATCATGTTAATATATTGAGGGAGATTTGATATTAAATTGAACTAGAATCCATTTATTCTGCATGGAATCTATAATCAGAAAGGAAAAATAAAACTTTGAGTTTCCCTGCCACCATGAGCTGCACAAGTTGCACTGCCTTATTGGAAACACACTGTTTAGTATTCATATATAGGGATGGGGAGAACATGTATATATAAAATTGACCCCACATAACCTTAATATAAAAAATAGTAGGAATTAAATCCTTCAATTTCATCATTCTCAGATGACATTCAAATGAAGTCCTTCATCAGGATAGCGGGAACACTCAACAAGAACCAGCCTTGAATAAGTCTCAGAAGTGTCAGGACCAATGAGATATATCCATTGTGAATCTTATGATCATGGAAGCCAAGAATATTCAGTAGGATTCCCTCCTAAGGGAATCCAATAAAAGATCCATTCTCATTTCATTATGAGAAAAAACGAGTGCAGGCCCAACACCATAACTGAATCATTTCCACATGGGAATGCGTGAGGTCAAGAAGGTTGAAATAATATCATCGGCATCCGTAACATGGGTTCAACCCTAACCCATATGTATGGGGGAATTTTTTACTCCAAATTTCCCTGTAAGACTAGATAATCTAGGAAGAGGCATTTAAATATAATAATTGGAGAAACCCCAACCCGTATATATTGTAGTATTTTTCCCTCAAATCGCCACCCAGTGGACATCTGTCTTCTCCTGTTTGGGGAGTAAAATGGAAAGAGGGTTCACCTATTATAGATAATCATGTCACTCACAAAGCCCTGAACATATTCATATTGGAAGGTCATATCAGGGTTCCCTTCAAGTCACACTTTTCCAAGAAGCTCGAAGAGCTTTACAAAATGGTGGGAGATGATCCAACAAAGGACATAAGAATCTGTCCTACCATTAAGTACCAAGTCTGACACACCCAATGCAGTATTTAATGGTGAATTTCATGGACGTCATACCTATAGAACCTTCTGAAAATGATACAAATAATTAGGAAATATGGGAAAAGGGTTCCCTCCTAGGAACGGTCCACACCGAGCATGGAGGTGTGCACACCATAAACCTAAGTGTTTCCTTAAATTTGGGTGCCCCCTTAGTTCATTTGGAAATACCTCACGCACAAATCATAAAAAATAAAAATAATAAGACCAATATATATGACTCACCATATCCTCTCCGTGGAGATGATTCATCCACTCTTGAGGAGAGATTCGCTCGATACGAGGATGAAAAGAAAGAGTTGAGGTGACTCAGTGCTGAGATTCTAAGATAAATTCATCCTATCGGGTATTTTCATCTGGTTGAGAATCAACACACACATCCATCAGATGTAACTCTACCTCACAAGCTCATCCTGATGGATGAAGCATGTTTGAGTAGCATATTCAAGGTAAAACTGAGTCCATCAGTCTAAGTGAACCTATTCTCGTGAGGATATCAAGATTTCACTCCGTTATGGAAGAAAACATAATAGATTCAGGAAATTACACAATGGATGCCCCAGACTAGGTATCAACCACAGGTTCCATCTATACCAACACATCCAATCTTTCCCCCTACAACACTTTCTCAAACTTAGGTCTAACATGGATGCATCGAGGGCTCATTAATGATATCAGGTTATTGACAACTAAAATTGAAGTGATGTAAGGATGATGTGCTCCAGTAAATCCAAAATGGATGCCCTACTGTAATTGGGTAAATAACATCCCACCTCCCCAAAATTTTATGATCCTCATATTCCTAGTGTTCATTGGATCAGGGGACCATGATCATGATCAAATACAATATTCTTCTTACTATGGGCCTGTGATAGGAACCCCCGAGAAATAAGAAGCTATAAAGATCTGATTCTTTGTGAGAACCTTTGAAGGTTATGACTTTACGTGGAACAACACTCTAGAAGCAAAATCAATTTCAAACTGGGTGGAGCTCCAGTGACAGTTTCTATTCCAGTTCGGCTTAATGTTTCCAAAAACAATAGTCCGTGATCTCATGATCTGAAAACTATGAGAGAAAAAGAGAGTCTTAGAATTCGTCATCATATTTAAGGGTATGAAAACTCCGTGAACCAACCACTCCCCTGAGATGAGATTTTTACCCGGGGAATTGATAATCTCAGTGATGAGCTATGAACACCACTTAATCTAGGGAAATATATTAAGTGGGTTTTGTGACTTCTCTACCATCACTAAAAGGATAGATTATTCCTTACAATGGAATAATCTATTATCTCATGTATCTCTTGAAGACCTAGTAAAAAGTACAGGAAGTGTTGAAGTGACTTCTATCAGGCCTACGCTACCCCTTGTAATAGCTCTAACTCCACGACCCCCACCAAACTATTCAGGGCCCTCAAGACATTAGCAAGCACCCCTCCCCATGAAAAATAGTCCAGTGGGAAAAAAATCAATTTTAAGAATGAATAAATATAGTCTAATCATTCAGAGATGATTAAGTCCGCAATTACTTTATAGCCATCATGAATTAGAACTTGATTCAGCTAACAGATCTAAAGAGGGATAATGAAGTTGTTTTGATGACCAGCCATATTTTTGACCCTTACATGGGATATTGAGAAACAATATCCATGATTTTATGTCTTCATGTGCCTCCTAAAATGATGATAGATTTTAGATAAGTCAAGCTGGGACCAATGACAATGCAAGTGCTGTATGTTTTAACCACTGATCCAGATGAATAAGGGGATTCTAAAAAGGCTGTTGAAAAAATTGCGAAGAAATTTGAAATTTTGATGACTCGGAAAATCTTCAATCATGCCCATGGAAAACAAAAGGCATAGTTGAAGCAACCAACCATGCCTCAACAACTCCTAAGGAAACACATTTATCATCCTTGACCCCACAATCCTCCAATGTCCGACCACCCAAAATTAAGTCCAATCAGAAGGGCAAGAAGCATGTACAGACAGATGAAATTGTACCAAATCCAATGTTTTCTGTGAAACTCTCATATTTCATGAAACATAAATCTAAAGATATAGGCTATACCCTCTATACAACACCATCATAGGATGAGGAGGAAGAAATATTATCATTAGAATATAATTTGAATTTTTGATATGACAAAGTTGTCCACTTAATGGATCCCTTCTCTGATAGTGAATATGGTTATCAAAAAAATTCACCACACCCAATTGGGATCCTTGCGGAAGAAGCCACATAGGCCAATGATATCAAGGGAGACACATCCCTGGAAATAAAGCATGCTTATAGACACAGCCATTCTCAAGTCGTTAGTGTTGCAGAAACCCATGGAAGGAGACTCTAGATGATCTGATATGAATAGGAAAATCCACCTTCACCTATAAAAATATACCTTGGTCTAAATATTCTAAAATATCAATCATACGAAGAAAAAATGATTCATTTCCCTCAGCATGTCAGTAGATCTATGCAACCCGATCTATAAAGGACATAAGCTCTTCTGGTTTTGACCCCATGGGAAGACCCATCTTCCTCAAATTTCCAATACCCTAAAGAACTTGTGGAAGAGAATCCCTATGATAAGAAGTTACAACATTTAAATTAGAAATACTACATCCGGAAATAGTTAGCTACAGTACCAACTAAGCTCTCAATCATGGATGCACTAAATCTATCAATATACCTTAGGTAAGATATCATAGAATCATTTACAATTCCCCATGATATTGAAGACTAAGTAGCCTCCACTAAAGTATACTAAAAAATATCAATCTTTCATGACAAATAGTTATTCCCATCATAGATCAAGTGAATGATGTCATCATTAAAGGACACATCAAACCCTTATATGTGTGAGGAATAATAAATGGAATTGATATAGAAAAGTCATCATTGAATATGGTTATGATCTTAATATACTCCCATTGTAGAAACTTCATCGGCTGAGTAGTAATGAGGCTGATCTGACACCCTGATCTATGAACCTGGTTGGTGATGGAAAAAATGAGAAGAATCCATTTGGTCAAATAAAGCTCAAAACCAATTTTGGTCACCTAGTTGATGACCATGAATTTCTGGTGGTCCTGAATAATAATTACATCAATTCCCTACAAGGGATTCACTTGCTGCATAAACACATAGTAATCCTCTACTATTACAATTAGTGCCTCAAATATTGCATTAATTGTCAGAGTGGGGCATTACAGCTGATAAGGACCTGTTTGATCCCTGAGATTCACACTATATTAATGAAGGTTTCTACAACCCAAAGGGGAAACAAAAATAAGCTTACAAAATTGATTGGATCACCAATACAAATGGTTGTGAAAATTTTCCAACCAATCCCTTCATGTTTCTTTTGGATGAATAAATACTAAACATCCATCAGATATAAAGAACATGTCTAAATTCAGACACATATTATCTAGTCCTCATTATTTTAATTATGATTGTCGAGCAAGGTTATGTTGAAAATATCATTTAATTCTAAGATAACAGTGGGGATTTAGATGAAAATTCCCTAGAAATATCATCAAGAACCTAGAAAATTCCCACCTCATCCACTAAGGTGGGAGGAATTGTCTCATCACTCATAGAAGATGAGGAAACTATTTTACCTCTCATGGTGTTTTATCCATAGAATCCCTTCCCAATGGTTGAGGTAGAGGAGACGACTTCACCTCCCATACAACAAAATTTCAATTCTTCCACTAACTATTGATAAATCATTTCAATATTTGTTTCCCCATCAGAAGATTTAGAGTAAGATGATGAGGATGTATAGGAGGAAGAAATAAAAATAAGTGAGGGATTCCCCTATAGAAATGGAGGAATGTGTCTCTACCTTCATTGGAGAACTTAAGGAAATCAGCATTGGTATGAAAGAAGACACACAACCAACTATGGTTAGTGAAACCATGAAATTTAATGAAAATGTGGTATACACCTATTTCATGAAAAATAATGAATATGTATTTTCCTAGAATAATATAGAAATTCATTTTCTCAATCTAGAGGTGGCCATTCACCACCAAGGCTTTCCAGAAGATCACTGTAGCCACATAAAATACACTAGAAGGACACACCCGACACATGATGCCAAAATAGAGGATGAATTCGAGAAGATCATCAAATCTAACGTCATTTAGGTGGTACAACACCCTGTCTAGATAGAAAACAATATCTTCATCATGATGAAAAATTGTAATATCAGGGTCTACATCAATTTTAGGGACCCCAATTGGCACTACCCAAAAGATGATCCCACAGTCCCTATCACATAATTTATGATTAATGAATCTGTGAGATATGTGGATATCTCTTTCATGGATGACTATTTATGTTATAACCATATCTTAATATCACAAAAATATAAATAATCCACCACCATCAGGGATCCTCAGGGAGTTTTTAGATACAAGGTAATACCTTTTAAAAAAACATGTAGGCTCTACATATCATCACACCATGCACCACATCTTCAAACCCTTCCTCAAAAAGTTTTTCAAATTCTATGTGGATGATCTAGTGGTTAAACCATGACAATTCTCAGAATATCTAGATGATCTTGAAATCATCATTTATAAACCATGACATCGCAGTTTGAAAATGATCCCCATGAAATGTTCATTCAGTGTTAACTTTGTAAAATTCCTCATCTTTTCCGTATACCACCAGGGAATCGATGTCAACACGAAGAAGAAAACATTCATCCTTAGAATGTCACCATATCATAACCTATCTAAATTGAGGGGAATCCGAGGACACCTGGCTTACAATCAGTGCTTCATAGGCAACATTGTAGGAAAATGCTTACCCATTACCAAGGTTATGAAAAAAAATGTTAGAATAGGAACAAATTGATTATTTTAATGAAGAATTCAAAAATATCAATAAATATCTATTAATTTCATCGGTGATAATGCAATATTTTGAATGAAGAACCCTCATTCTATACATAACTTCCTTTGAGAATGCCCTAGGTGCCTTTCTCTCCCAAAAGAAAGATGCTGACAATGAGATTAGTCTTTATTAACTCAGTTGGACCATGATCTATGATGAGGATCGTTATTAGAATATCAGGAAGGGCTACCTAGAATTAATATTGGCAATCCAAGCTCTGAGGAATTATCTACAATACCACAAGGTCCACTTGGTCTCTCATAGAAACCCGCTCATGTATATTCTCAGTCGTCCGATGTTAATAGGATACCTGTCATGGTGGGAAGTCATCCTTTAAGAGTTTTATATATAGTTCATACCATAGAAACCATCAATTTCCAAGCATTAAAATATTTTCTAAAAGAGCATCTCTCAATAGAGGCGACCCCCTTTGATTTTGAGCTACCTAATTAGGAATTATAATCTATTTAAAAGAAGTCCCATATGTGGGTAATTCACTTCTATGACTCATTCAAAATCCCAACAAGAAGAAGAATGGAAGACCCCAAATTCAATAAAGTGGGTATAGAAGTCATACTCATATGCCCAAAAAATTACTTTTTCTCTATTCATTCCTTTTATTAGAAGGATGCATAAAAATTGAAGTAGGGTACTAAGCCCTTATCACAAGCCTGAAACAAGCAATCTAAGTGCAATCCAAAAACATCAAGATTACAAGAAATTAAAATTCATCAACCAAGTCAATGGTGACTATGCTATCAAGAAAGTGGATCATATCCCTTTTATTAAACATTTTTTAGAACTGATGGTACAATTACCATCATATATAGCATTGACTTATATCTCCTAGTCACAAAATGTGCAAGACGATGCATTGAAAGATGTGACTGTGGATTTGGCCTCCTCGGATTAGAATGAAATAGTCATCAGTCTTATCCACTTATGGATGGTAATATTGTTCGTTTAGGACAATATAGACACCGTGAAATGTGTTCTATACACTTCTTTGCGAAATTTCCTCAAATGGGATCTAAAAGTTTGCGATGTGACTCTTAATTTCCCATGGGGGTCGATGATGTTAGTGAAAGATCTAGTGGCAAACAAGTTTACTTGGGTGCCACCGATATGGCGTGCAGCCACTTTCACGCCATAATGTTGGTGTGCAACCCACTTTTGCGACCAAAATCATTTTCCCATGGTCTTATTTTTTCCTATAAATATACCCATGGGGATTTCATTTTTAAAGGTAGATTTCCATAAAGCTCAATTGTTTCTCTAGTCTCCATAGTGCATCGCCCAAGTCATAAAAAACATTTAAGGTTGCCTTTAACACTAAAGAGTATTAATTGAGGGAGGATCATAAGACATTAAGTCCTTTTAGTATTTTAAATACAAAACACATGATTTCCTAAAGCACTAAAACTCCCTAAAATTAGAAACACTTGTGCACCTCCTATTACTTTCACAGGAACATGAGCACCCCACTACTGGAATCACATTTGAATACTCATGAATACTTTAGCCTCATCTATCCTAATTTTTACCATACATGTTGTTCGTTGTTTAAGTGATTATCAGGTCGCCCAATCCTACTTGCATGCCCCAACTTGTGAGCCCTTATCTACTTGGGAATCGCTATTTGATTCACTTACATTATTCAGTCTACAAGCCATCAATACAACTTCTGAGCCATATATGGCTACACATATTCTTCACTTTATCCATTTCTAGAAAAGGATTCTATTGATACCTCCACCAAAACCTCCAAACTTATTAAACAGTTGTGAAAGACACATCAGTATGTCTTTTATTTGAGTGTTTATATCAACATGCATAGGATTCCCAGATTTTTTTCAAAATGGGTTTAAGATTCATAGAGTGTCTGTGGCATTGTATATCTGAAGTCACATGGACCTTTCTCCAAGGAACAATGTTGAGAAGTTCCCAAAATTGAGAAGAAGGGTTTTGGTCCTGACCTCTCACTTCTCAAATACATGGAACCTCAAATTTATGGTATGTGAGGTTCAGTTCACAAATTAATTTCCATTCAAGAAAATGAATAGTCTACCTCACCTACCAGGATCAATTTTAGGGAAGCTATACTAGTGTAATCTCCTAACCTTAATCACATCTCACATTCATTGGACCCTTGTCCAATGTAAAGTGAATAGAGTGAGGACTCTTTGCCTCTCCCTCTTCCCAGGTCATCTCGACCTCATCAACCATCACTACCATAGGCATACCGTCTTCCATAATTAGAGGAGGAAAAGTGTGGGTGCCTTTTTTGAATATTTGACATTCTCTTGTTTCTCACACCGAGCATGACTCGCATGGGATTAAATATTTGTTATGGACACAAAATTTTCACAAATAAATGAACTATGAGAAATATGATTCCCACCATAATTGGGATATGTAGGAAGCCTTCGTAGATCCCAGGATCACTGGATATCCTCTTCATGAGTCCAACACTAATTCCCTTAATCTAGACATCCACTTTAGGAATAAGCCCCAAATTTAATGCCCATATCATCATGGAATCCTTTTTAGGATGTAATCCCAAACACATTTCTCTAAAATAAGTATACTCGCTTATGATACTAATCAAAATACATAGTATTTGATTCCCATCCACATGGGAAATGTATGAAGCCTCCTTGAGGTCCAAACCCAAATCATCAAATAAATTGTGTTCTATTTGGGCCATATTCCCAACAGGGTCTAATCATATGTGGAAACCCATTTCCTTTCCATGTTCCTTGGGATGTTTTGGCATAAGTCCCATACCAAACTTTGACTATGGACATATCTCTTAGATGACTATACCACATGAAATTAAACCATACGACTTAGTCCTTATCACATGACCTTAAAAGGTATCACATGTCCAATTAAGAGGCAGTAAACTACGAGGGTTCTGATTTCTTTGACAAGGATATGTAGGTATCCCATTTCATTTGTACAATCCCAATATTAAACAAAAAAACCTCAATCTCCCTAGATGACAATAACTTCCAAAGTTCCCCACTAAGTGGCTTAAAACACAGTATCGTCATAATGGCGATTAAAATAATCTCTAGATGGTATATGAGAGGATAAAATTGATGGAGAACCTCCAATATATATGAATATCTCCATTAATGAAGAACCTATATTACAAAGTGAGGAAAATAAATTTTACAGATGTTAAAAAGTGATTGAAAATCCCAAGGAAAACTTATGTTATTCATGATGAGTTAATAAGGATTCGTGAAAATATATTAAATTTATAAAGAGAATAATGGAGTAGAGAATAATTCCCCCCAAAAGGGTGTGATGTGTCCGAACTCCCATCCTCTTGACCAATGTACATTCATAAGTATAATAATGTTCAATCATAATGAATGCCTACATTTTTAAAATAGGTCCCTTGGGATAAATAACTATTAGATGTTTCTAGTTCCATGAATAAATCCAATGGAAACCACCTAGAAGTAGTGATTCATAAAACAAGAACACACATTTCAAGGAACTCTGAAACATTCATCATAGAAGAAATTAATGAGATTAATCACATATATATGTCATATGGTCCTACCGCCTACTAGATGACTTACTTTATTGACTATCTTCAAAAGAGAGAACACCCACCAAATATGATTGGATGGGAACAAATCCATATAAGAGGAGTAAATTTCATCATGTACAATGGAACAAACCAATATAAGGTTATTTTTAATCGAGGCCTTGATGGAGTCCTTATCAGGTGCATTGATGGAAAAGAGACCACCTCCATCATGAAAGAAGTGCATGAAAAAACATTTGGGGAACACCAGTCAACATCAAAACTATCTCATCAAATTAACGGCTTGGGTACTATTGGCCCACCATGATATATGATTTTTCCAATTTCATCAAAAAATTTCAATCCTGCTATGTCCATGAAAATTTAATCCATCAACCATCATAATTTATTCACATAGATTTGTAATCCTGGCTTTTGTCTATATGGGTAATAGACACCGTGGGACCATATCCTCCCGCCACGGCCAGAAAATTCATGTTTATTCTCATTGAAACTGAACACTTTATAAAAAGGGTAGAATCTATAACTCTGAATTCAGTCAGGGCAATAAGCACTTTCTGCTTTATGAAACCCAATATCATCACTAGGATTGGTTTCTCACACAAAAAACTAATTGAAAATGACACAAATATCTTCACTATTGAATTGGAAAAACTATACAAAGAGTATGGTAACAATGCTAACTTTTCACCCTGCAACCATGCAATGACCAATAGATCGGTAGAGAAATTCAACAAGACCATATGCAACATACTCCAATAGATGGTAGTCAAGGATATAAATCATGGTCAAATGAGATTCTCCATGCTCTTTGGGATTACCTAACCACAACCTGCACCACCACTCAGAAACACCATAATCTTTAGTATACAGGATGGAGGCAGTTCTTACCATTAAAATTCAACCACCATCACTCTTCATTGCTATCTGTGACCAAATAACCATAAATTATTAGTCCTAGAAAAAGTTTGATGAGCTAGACTAGTTGGATGCAAAAATATTGTGCACCCTGCACCATTTGGAATTTTACTAGAACAAGATTACACAAGACTTCAATAAGAAGGTTCGCCTCAATGAATTCCTAGAAATAGAATCAGTGTTGTTCCTTATAGATATACTGATACTCGGGATGAAACTTCTAATGTTGGAGACAAAATGGGAAGAACTATATGTTATAAATAAATTTTTATCCAATAAAGAGTGTGACCTAATTTGAATGGATGGAAAACTAATCACAGATCCCACTAATCTACGGTTCCAGAAGAAATATTTCATGTAGCCAAATGCATATAAAGTCATCCTTTCCTCACAAAATTAAATTGTATTGAATAAATCCTGACCACATAACAATAAATTGCATGATGATGTCATCCGTGTTGCATGATATTAAACTACATAGCGTCAGCATTCTCACTAAATGACATTAAACTGTATATCTGTAACAATGTTCTCACCAGAGTGGTCATTCCCTATGACATTAGTCATATAAAAAAACGCACTATAGAACTATGAATGGATTGATTCCCATCTTCCAATGGGATATGAAGTGACACCAAGATCTCTTATCCTGGTCCAGCCGCCATAAAAATATTATTCCTTTTTTCCTACGCCTGGTTTATATTATTATGGGGATCATATTGTCTTATATCTACATATGTCTTGATTCGTATATGCTGATGGGATTTTTAGATAGTCTGCAATCCTAGATCATGGTCCAGCCACCACCTGGTAACAAAATGCATTTATTTTACTCTCAAATAACTCTATATTATTAGAGAAGACCATAACTATTTCTTGTTTCTCATATCGAGCATAGATCACCTGTGCTTACGAATTGTGGTAAAAGATTCCCCCTGGTTGAATAGTGGATACATGTACGATGTGGGCCCATTAAAAAATGAAATGGTCAAAATTACCACACACACTGCGTAAGATCCAAACCTATATAGGGAGTCAACTCTAGAACATTGTGTTGGTTGATTCCTACCCCTACGATATACGTAGTGACACTCAGATCATCCACCCCAGTCCAGCCACCATCAAATAATGAAAAATGTAAGACGCACACTCTATTTTCACAGATTCAACCATAATAGGGAGTTTATAGAAATATATGTGTCTTGATTCCAAACCTTATAGGATATGTAGGGATGCTCAGATTCTTCATCATCGTATATCCAAAACCAAAAAATGCATCCAGTCCATGTGAAAAGGCCAGACTTATGGATAGAGTTTCTTCATAGTATTCACATATGGGTTCATTCCTATCCCTTCAGGATACATAAGAAGCACCTCAGTCATCAATCATAGGACTGGAAGCATCAATGCATTGAAGGTAAAAAATACGTCATTCTTAATGATCCCCATATGTGGTAGAGGAATCCCTATCTGGCCCTTGTTTCTCACACCATGTACAACTCATGTGATCTTAAATGTTTAACAATAGGATTATTCATAGTCATACTAACTCACAACTCTCCAAAGTCCTTACCGCAAGACATTAAACTATAGGGTTCCCTAAGAAATATGTGTGGCTTGTATCCTTCTTTCACAGGATACGTATGGAAAACTAGATTCATTATCCTGGTCTTCCTTCCACGTAGAAAATCAAAAACTAATCCCCTATTACATGCATATGGATCAGAAATATTCATAAAATTTACTTCAACATCTACATGTGGTATTGAATCTTTCCCTTGCAGGATACCTAAAGACACATTGACCATATGTATTTTTCTAGCTATCACATGATAGGGAATAACACTGTTATATCCTTTATTTCCCCTATACTACAAGGGAAGTCATCATCACTCCATGTTTCTCACATAATGTATAAATCACATGAGCATAGGAATTATGTTAATGACTTCCCCCAAATAGAAAAAGAAATGAGAAGTATAATAATCCCATCATCTTGAAGGAATGGTATAATATATACCCCTCTCCATGCAGAAGTTAGACTAGATTATGGAGCCCATATAAATATATGGAATATGGTTTCCAACTAACAACACTATGTAGGAAACCTTCATGAGGTTCAAGCCAAACACTTCAATAATCATGTCCTTTTCACATTGGTTCACTCCCACCCTAACCACATAAAGTTAAACTACATGGCCAAATAAGTCTTAACCACATGACGTTAAAAATTATAGTTTCTTGAGAACTAAATAAGGATTGATTCTCGAAATGATGAGATATATAGTGAAGCATTGGTGTTCTTGGGTCTAGACATGAAGAAAAAATTAGCCCCAAATACCTCACATGTTTAATTGAAATGGATACAGTGGATTTCAAATCCAGAACCTTACATCCAAAAAGGGTGAAACTTTTATGCTTCCCTTTACATACGATTGAGATATATGTAGAGGATCTCATACCTTAGAACTAATCAGGGTATAGATATTTCTCACATACACCGACATCCCATTTTCATCCGTCAATCTCCATGCCCCGAAAAATCATGTGTCACCATAATCATCCATGGATATTGTAAATGGACTGCTAGAGTCTTATGGACACCTTTTTTGACTATGCATAAAAATTCCCTGGTGGCTATGCATATGATGCCCACAAAAATGGCCAATAAACCAAAGTAAATTTCTTCTCCAAGAGAGAATATTCATTCATCTCTATGACCATTGGATCTTAAGCCTAGCTCCATCACTCCTAACATAAGGTCTCCTAGAATCATGGTTTTCACATTCCTCCCCTGCACATGCCTAGGGAGTATCTGGAATATCCCAGCCTGATTACATCATATTTACACATGGCCCCTTTTACATTTAATCCCTACAATAAGAAAATAAAATGTGCTATCAAAATCATTTCTGTATGGATTTAAACTACATGGACCAATAAAAATTAGTTCGTTTACATCGTGTCACCAACGTCCTCACCACATGACTTTAAACTGCATGGCCCACCATGCTCTTTATTTTGATCCTGTCATCACTAGGTGATTGATTGAACCCCTTGAAGCCCCTTTTTTCACACTGATCATAACTAATGTGGGAATATGAATATCAGTAGGGGTCTCCCAATAGGTTTACGGAGAATCAATTTACAATGACTAACCCTACTGGAACAACATGGAAAGGAACATTAGTGTTTCCCCACCAATATTTGGAAATCCAATGTCCACACCATATGAAATCAAAAACAGGAAGGTACCCAAAATATAGAAAAAAATCCCCCCCTAAAAATCAATCAATCCTAGGAAGGGTGTCCATTCATTGGGTACCAGTATCTCCAAACATTTTCACAGGCCCACCGAGGGATTCAAAATGTCCCGCCTCACATACATGAAAAATCTATATAGAGAGACTCCCAATTATGTGAATAATCACGACCTAATTATTTAAGATATGTCCAAACCAACTTTCTTCATTCATCAAACTCTATGATTTGAGTGATCCAATATCATCATAATCCTTCATTGCCATCGGGAATGGACGGTCAGTGTCCTACGAACACATTTCTTTTGATTTTGCATACAATGCCCCGGTGGCCCTTCATATATTTCCCACAAAAATAACCAATCAAATGAAGAAAAATTCATCCATAGGGGAGGATTTTCTTATATATATATGCCTGAAAACATCCAAGACCAATGTCATTTCTTCTTATACAATATCCTTGTAAACCATGGTTGACACATTCCTCCCTACCCACGTCATGGACATCTCAGAACATCTCGAATTGATTAACCTCCAGTTACCCAAGGATTCTATATTAAAGTCATAATATATGATATTTAAACTACATGATACTCAATACCTGGAATTCAAACTTATGTGAGGTCATGTCAAAAGGGTATTTCAACTCCTGAACCAATGAATGAAATGAATCTACGTAGGGAAGATCAAAATACGTCCTACCCCATTGGTGAATCCGTATCTAAAATAAAAATCCCTCATCCATATAAGAGAATTACATCCACATAGGATTTCACCTCATAATAAGTACATAAATCTTGATTTATATCATCACAGGGTAAAATTCTGACATCTAATCTCACATTTCTAGTCCATCCACAATATAGGATTGTCCCATCCCAACATGATTAGGTGTTAGACCTCAATGAAGAACTAGTTCACATAGATGTGATAATGATACCTACACTTATTTTTAGCATTCTTAGTAAAGTTCAACCTAGAGTGATACCTTTCATGTTTAGGAATATCCTTCTTTATGAGCCATACTCTATGTCCAGAAATGTTTGAATCCTATTAATCCTTCATGGACAACAGATAAGAACGGACGGTGTCCTGAAAACACCTTTTCTTGACTATTCACATCATGAACTGGTGTCTCTTAATATGTCTCCAACAAAAAATACTTATCAAGAAAAATAAAATTCATCTCTAGGAGTGGATCTTCCGGCCATTGTGCAGTCTATTGACAATTTTATCCCACCTCAGTCCTTGAATTTAGAATCCCCCTAGATTAAAGTTTATAAATTTACCTTTATTCAAGGACTAAATATGAATGATGTCCCTAGAAACAATATTGGGGAAATACTAATCATTTACACTCCTCTAGTCAGAGTAAATAGATTTTTCAAAACAATCCCAAAATGGCCTAGTTGTATAACATTAATCTGAAAAATTCTTCAGCCATCTTTTACACCATCCAAAATCATGTGGTAGTGGTGTTTTCATCCAATGTACATAAAATATCCCATATTACATAAATATATCAATAATTCAATGAGCCATCTACTTTAGTCCCCAACATCATAATAAATCTATCATTATATAAAAAACATCATGTTCATTGGAAATGGAAGGCCATTGTCCCACAGAATCATTTGATTAACTATACACATTATACACTAGCAGCTCTACATACGTTGTCCACAAAAATGGTCTGTTAAACAGAGGAAATATTTTCCATGAGGAGAGGATTTTCCAATATCCATAATCCCCATGGAATCTATGCCCCATATCATTTGCCATATCTAGAAATCAAAAGTCATGTCCAAGAAAAAACCATCATCCATGTTTATATGTTTCTGAGATATTCTCGATTATTGAATCCTAAATTGGGGCCCTTTACCAACAAGTAATGGTCAAAGATGTTGGACCTAAAACATCAAAAATGATAGACTGGTTTTCAAGACATTAAAATTATCACCAAAATAGAAACAAAACTCTCTTGGATGAAAATAACAACAGCAATCAGGGATAATAATCGAGTGCTAGTTGCAAAATTAAGGATACATATGATTTAGGAAAAACATCGAGAAATCAAAAAATAATCAAATGATAAAAATTATGTAAGGTCAAAAACCAGCAATGGGTGGCCTAATAAAATGTCCTGTTAAAATCTCTAATCAAAAACTAAAATTGGATTACAAAAAAATAGGGTGGTAATAAAAAGGAACAACATTTGTAGTGTTTTCCATGTAACCCTAAAAAAAGTCAAACTGTACTCCATAAGCCCCTCGACTCAAGAAATATATATATAATAGTTTGATTACTCAAATATCTTAGATTATAACAAAAATTGATATCCGATTGAGATTATGGATTCAAATGAGGTTGATCATAAAATAGGGATATTTCAGGAAAGGGTAAAAGAGGATCAATAGAATGAAAAATGTTTCTATTTTATCAAAATAAGTATGAGTGGGGGGAACATCCAAAATCTATAGTTTCTCTACAATGTTTAAAAAAAGTTAGTTTAGGGTGTCCGAATGGATTACAACGAGGCATGCTCTCTCTTTAAAGTAGGTTGAAAACTTTCCAACAAGGGCCGTCAATGGATTGATTCAATGACAACCTATGTTCAGCTTCATCTTCAACTATTTGGAGTACTAACTTCATAACAATCCATAGGCCTCTCCCTTTCTATTGGATGACCTCATAATTAGCACTTGATAATTCCAATTGCACGTTTAGTATGGGAATGTGATCCTTATACTCGTGCACTTCCTCTATCTAGTAAATAAACTTGCCATGAGCTCTAGATTCCATAGTTCTAGATGATGAAACTCATTAGAAATATCCTAGAAATTCTGAGTTTGGTGGTGAGAGGTGTTGAACTGAGCGAGTCCTCCATTGCAAGCAGTAATATCCTCACAAGGTATAATAATTTAGTGAAAAAGGTGACACATGAGTCGATAATCAAAGCTTACCAATCCCTAATATGAAAATAGCAATTGAAATTTATCCTCCTTGTTGGGAAATATGGTAGGAGAGTTAACATGGCATCACTCTATGTTTTTAAGACCGTCCCTCTTTCACAGAACTCAATGCATCCAAATAACAAAATAATCTTGGTCTTCCTCCCCCATGATAGGTACATAATGAGGAAGCATACTATTAGAAGACAAAAGTTCCCTGAGTTGCGTCACCCATGTATGGGTATATTACCTCCCAATATATTGTTCATTCATCAAGACTAAATGAGGGGGTATGGAAGAGACTTCATGAACACTGTGTGATGTCCCACTTAGACTATCTGCAGTAGGACCACATACTATATTAGAGAAAATGTGGGATCTGAGTCACATTCCATGGATATGAGTTGTGTGGGTGGATCCCCTTCAAAAAATCATTTTAAATAGCATTTAATGCATTCTAACAACATTAAGGGCAACAAATATCATAACTATCATGGTTGGGAAAGGATTATAAATTGAACCTGGTCTCTGAACTAGTTGTATTAGCCTTGCCAATACAACATGAGGATGGAAAGCTACCCACAATTGGATACACTATAATGAAAGGTATGTTAGGCTAATGTGATAGTAATGAGTACCTCCATGTAATAATCTTCCCACGTCATGGCTAGCCACAATTAGATAAGAATCATAGGATGATACTCCCTTTTAACTAGAGTAGTTGAAAGAGGTGTGACCTATTGAAGGCATCTGAATTGTATAGAAAATTGACATGGAGGGTAGTGTTCACGAATGGTAACCCAATATATATGAGCAGATAAAACTCTATCCCAGAGTGAAATGATATAAGAATTCTCTTTTTAGGAGCCCCTTCTGTTATCCGTCATAGATCCTTGGGGTGCCACGTATGTTGTGAATGAAAACTGAGAATCATCGCAGAACAATTTGATTGCATCATCAAAACTCAATGATTAGGGATGAATGAAGGCATTGTTGGGAATATTTGGGAAAATTTCAAAATGAGTAGCCCTCATAGTATGATGATAATCGTAGTAGAAAAATGTTCCACCATCTAGCCAATGAAAAATTTAAATGGCATGCTAAGAAGATGTGGGGGTTTCCCTTCTTGTATCATCCCAACATGTTCATAGATTTGGGTGAGGATTGGAACGACCATGTTAATGGGATGTCCATATTCCAATTTTTCATCCATCATTGGAGTGTGGGCCCTAACACCAGTATGGATTACATAGGAGGGGAAGATCCACCCACTGAAGAACATAACGATGAAACCTACCAATCATAGCTTATGTGATTTTTCAAAATGAAATATGTACCCCTGGGTGTTGAATCGAATGTCCTTGAGGGTGGTGCAGTATGGACCTGAGATTTTCCATGATTTTTGAGTGGGAGAGTCTAGCTATGTGTAACCCTAGGTCTCATACGGTTATCCTATAAGAAAAAACTGATTCAATTTTGAATGAAATAATTGAACGATCATGGAGGGGTTTATTGACTAAACCCTATATCATGAAAAACAATTCCTTTCCAATGGATATACTTATTCTTTATTCCACCAGGAATTGGACACTAGAAGAAACTCATCATATATGTTAACTAGAATGGTAATCCCTCCAAGTTGATGGATAGCCCATAGACTAATCCCCACCTCCCTATGTAATTTGTAGAATGTATTGGTGCTCGAACACATTTGGATAAGTAGTTTGGGCAATATCTCATTGGGTGAATAGATTGATAATTAGAAAACCCATTCTACCTAATACCATTTTACTAATTCCAACTAGCCAACAGAATCCAAAAATTTAAAATGTACCCAGAAATCCCAGGGCCAGTCATTGGAGAAGCATCCACTATATGGGAAGTCCTTTTTAGCGCTCCCCCACCATTGAGATTCTCTTGAGAAATATTGAAAATAGAATGGTATTCCCAGATGAATAACCTCAAAGAGCTATCATGATGAAAACAATTTATATGAGTCCATGAAGAGCCTCTCAACGTGAACATGTTCTCTTGAGTTAAAGAAGTAACCAGTTCTCCCATTGAAGAAATTTTGTCCTGATCATCCCCCTAGGATTCCTCGAGAAGAATAATAGGAGTAGTGTGATTTGAAAAAAGAAATGGAACTTCATCTAGAATTCTAATGTTTTAAAGAAGAAACTGAATAATAGAGGATATTCCATGAGCTCTAGTGAAATAAGGTCTATAAGAATACCCTCTTGAGAAATGATATCGGAACAATGTTTTTCTTCATAATTCTTAGCCATGGCTAACTTCTCCTTCATCGCTTCTATTGAGATAAGAGGAAGAGAAATTTTTTAAAGCAAAACTAAAAGACCAAAAAATGGAAAAAAATTACAATGAGTGGGAAAAGGACAAAATGGAAAAGGACTAAGGAATTATTCCCAATGAAAGGCTCCATGTACTGAAACCCATGAACAATTCACGGAATGCATTCCCCATGAATCAATAGTACGCGGAATGCCCTGTATGATTCCAGTCTATGAAGCATTGTCCAGTGAATCGATCATTTCAGAGAATGGGAATGATGCGTACTAAGCCTCACTATGAAAATATTCAATTTTCATAGTTCAAATATTTAAATTCTGATTTATAAATTTAGTTTTTTTTTTGGATTGATTATTTTTATTATGGATCGGTGAGCTAGGTTGAAGCTTAATATGCATAAATTCAAACTTATGTTTTAAAATTCCATGGTTTGGTTCACTGGTTCAATGTCATCTTCGCAAACAAAGCATATATGAAGAATACTCAGTTCATGGAATGAAAATCATTATTCGTGGATAATGAATATTGTGAATGAGATGGTATACAGAAGCAAGGAAATTTGATATCACATTACATCACATTTTTTTAGAAACCAAGAAAATGAAAAATGAAATTGGCCTCATATATATAGGAATGGTCCAACAATGGGTCCACCTTTCTACCAAAAAATAGTTTAGTTTAGGAACATTTTATACATCAGTATAGCCACATATTCATTCTAACCGAACCCCATTCTAATGGGGGGAATTTGTAATGTCCTAAAAAATCTGAAAAAGGAATGAAAATAATTGCGAGAAATTGATATAGGATAGATATGCATGTGGATATGAAAATAGGAAGTGAAGATTGAAGAAATTCGATTTGGAAAAGGACCCAAATTGCTCCGCATACTGGTTATTAAGAAACATTGGTGAATGGTGAAGACCGCAAACCCAGAGGTATGCGGACGACATATGAAATGATATCCCATGAAGCATTGGCCAATATACCGAGCTATTCATGGATTAGATGAAAATCATGAACCAAGGCAGCGTGAACTATGTCATTGGTGAAAAAATGATGGAGACATAAGTCCCGACTTACCATCCCCATTGGATGAGTAGTTCACAGATGAGGCGGGATTGATATCATCCCATGAAACGTATTTTTTTCATGATTTAGGATGTTATTTATGCCACCGAAATATGAAGAACCATGAACCTCAATTGGATGAGTCATCCATGGGTCAGATGATCCCTTTATGGGATTTTGAATAGATTGATGTGTTCACATTGATATAGCTTTCCCAACACTTTATAAAAGGACCACCATTGGAAATAAAAATAGTCACAGAGACGGATTTTGGAATCCAAGCTACCATTGATGCTAGAGAATTGGAACTTTGAGCATTTGGAAATTTCAGATGGAAGACATCGAAGGCAGACAATCAAAGAAGGCCCAGAAACCATTTTTCATTAGTTATAAACCCTCTGTGCATTATTGAAATATGTAATATTACTAATAATAAACTATCAGATAACCTAATTAGTGAACCTCGAATCATAGGCCCATTGCAGATGAACTTTTCATGAACTGTAAGAACAACACCCCTCATTATGCAGGAAACCCTTTCACCTACATAATAGTACACTATGTGAGAAATACCCCACCCCACATGAGAAAATATTGCATAGAATGGGGTGTCTTATAGGTTTCTGCAATCCGGTTCAAATCTCATCCATCCATTCCGGTCATGCCTGTATGGCCCCTCTATTAACCAGTCCACTGATATTAAGACAAAGCCCCTTCTAAATCAATGAGACATTTATGAAATTATCATTGAGTGAATCAGCTTGCCTTTCTGGGTCTACATACTGAAGTTAAGTGGAGGCACAAAGCTAGATCCACCAATAGTTCGAACCCTCGGGACATCCTTAAATATACATTCCCAAGGTAACCCCTAGTATAACCTTGGGATAATAATGTGAACCTCCCTGTTCTAGGGATCAAATGTAATCACAGGCTTTTCAATTCAATGAGGGGCCATGATAATCCATAGGTGATCATGCATTCCATTCATTTTGGTTAGGAGTGACACTTCTCCCTTTTCCTAGAATGTGCTTTGGGGAACACCTTTGGATGTAAGCCCCTAGCCTTTTTATGGGAAGTGGTGCTTTCTCCCATATTTTTCCCAGCTTGGGATGTGTCATTATTTCTCACC
Source organism: Viscum album (assembly GCA_963277665.1). Taxonomy (NCBI): domain Eukaryota; kingdom Viridiplantae; phylum Streptophyta; class Magnoliopsida; order Santalales; family Viscaceae; genus Viscum; species Viscum album. The sequence goes on along the minus strand of OY728130.1, from coordinate 1,163,594,395 downwards.
AGACATCACTACCTTGGATATCAACATAAGTTAGTGGCTGGCACATTCAATGCAAATTTCCCTATTTTGTTGGAATCATAGGCACGCCCTCGTCCAATGTCTCCCTCCTCCTTTTCCCTAAGTGGAAAAGTGAAATTGAAACATTATTTAATATTTAACATCCTCTTGTTTCCCACAAAGAGCATGACTCACATGGGCTTAAATGTCTGTGGTGACACGAAATTCGTAACACTTATTCATGAACTACAATATCTCTTATTCCATGCTCAACTGAGATACATAGTAAGCCCTTATTGAGTCATGATATCCATATCATCAAATACGTGAAATGAGAAATCATGCCCCATTAAATCATGATGCACCCAAGTGTATTTTCCAATCATTTCACCAACCTATGAACGATTAGAACTCTATTTACTACATTAAATAGAATACGTAGGATGCATGTTTGAAGGCCCAAGATCAAATGTACAGCTTCCTTTCTAAGGTATAAGCCAAAAACTAAAGTGAATTATGAGAACTCTAATTTATGCCTTAAACAAGATATGTAGGATGCATATCTGATGGCTCATGCTCAAATGGGTGGTTTCCATTCTAAGTATTAATCCCCAACATAAATTGAATAATGAGGGATTTGACTCATAATGAATGGGTATACATTAAAATCCAACACGAGGTCTAAACCTGGCACCATAATCTCCCTAGTGTTCACCAAGACAAATCTGAGGTAGGGCAATGTCCACCCAAGAGACCATACATCTCTTATGCATCATGGGATGCTTCATTGTGTGTCCCATATGAAATCGTGGCTAGTCATCCTCTACCTAGAAGTCCTTAAGACATGATCATTAATTACATGGATGGGTCCTCATCGTTAGACCTTAAAAAGTGCTGTGTCCAGTTATGTGGCACAAAAATACATGGGTTTTTATTCCACTCAAGACTATATGTAAGAATCTAATCTCATGGGTTCAATATTGATATCGATGAATCTTTTATCCTCTCTGGATAACTATAAACTCTAGAGTGCCCCATGGAATTGATTAAACCACTGTTATCTTCATAATTCCTGACCCATGTGTATCCATTATTGATCTCTCATGTAAGGTATAATCCATAGACACACTCTTATGGAAGTAACCAAGGATTAAAAATGATATAAACATTTTTTAAATCTATAAGAGAGTCATAGAGTAGGCATTAATTCCCCCCCAAAGGGTGTGATGAGCCCAACCCCCATCCTCTCAACCAATGGAGTCCTTAAGTATCATTGTCCAAAACTTCATCCAAATAGAACCCGTCATTGGAAATAAGGTCCATGAATAATGGATAATAGGTTCATTTGGTGTTTTGGGGTCCATGAATAATCCCATCGGAGACCATCCAAGGACCTTGTATTGGATATTAACTGATTTCAAAAACTCATAACCCCAAAAAATCTCCCATTGGGATCATGAAAATATGGAACCTTCTTTAAAACATGAAAAAGATATACTTCCAAGTAATGGTGGGACAATCTCACCCAAAAAAAAGTTGCAACATGAATCAGGATGAAAAAAAACTGGTGATCCCAGAGTAAAACTCTATATAACAATAAGGAATTATTTGTTATCCATCAGAACATTTTTCTCACCCACACATATGTTCCTCAGGATGAAACAGTCTCCCTTGGGGGCTTCCAAGCCATGTCTTTATCCCCATACTCCCTCCATTCTTGGATGATTATCTCCCCATTTCTTGGTGTAATCGTCTTAGGATAGCTTCAATTGTTTAAATTTTCATGCATTTCTCTTTTATTCATGGGTTCCTTACCATTAGTTTTGGTTCACACCGCATGGTCGAACCCTAACATGATTGGGGTTTTTATTTTAGGCGATGATTGGTTTTTAGGGTTCATGAAGACCATGTTAAGGCATTACCCAATCGTGATAGTTGAGGGTGAACTATTAACCTCAAATTTTGGTATGGTTTCAACTTATTTACCTTATTTCCCAATTTGTAATTATGGATTTTTTGAATTAAGGGTTATTCATTTTTTTTAGGGTTCATTATAATTTCATAAGGTAGATTTGGTCCATTATTGGTGTAGGTTACACTATTTGATGTAGGTTACCCTATTTTTGAACTTTTATATTCAAAAAATATATTTTATTAGAGGTATTATTATGTGATTTTACTATATTATTAGTTATTAAAATTATATAAAATGTTCTTTATGGTATAAATTAGATTCCCTCATGATCTCCATGTTTTTTGATGTTTTTTCAATGATATTTTCTAACTAGAAATGTTTTAAATTTCTATTTTGAATGGTTAAGAACACTACATGATTGGTTAATCTTCCAAATTGGTTTATGTTACTGAAACATGAAATATCAAGGATATAATATCCTTCCAACCTGTTTTACATAAAGTCGTAATGGAATGGTTAGTTTCTAAAGAGATTCAAAATGGGTTTGAAATTAATCATTATTTTCAAATATATATTATTCATGTAAACATAATAATTTTTATGAATTTATGTGGATGAATGGGCCAATTGGTTTGATTATGGGTGTTTATATGCCTATATAATCATTAATATTAGGTTCACCATTTATGATTATATTCCATAGAATGTCCTAATGATTCCCACATTCATAACTAGGTAGAAAACATTTTTCCAAATGTAGGTGGTTGATTTGGATTTTAAAACAAAAGACACATAGGATCTCACATTGGTCGATACGATGGGAGTTCATTCTCATCACAGCCTTTTAGGGTGAATTATTTCATACTCTCAAAATCTCATATAGATTTAAGATATGTTTTAGAATATCTATATTATCCTGATATGGGACCACTTACCATAAAAATGACTTTAAATTAAAACCTATTATTTGAAAATGATATTAATTGGGAATCCATTTGTATGTTTCCAAGGTTCTTCATCCTCATCCTATTGATGTGTAACTTCTTACATGTTTAAACCACATAATTAAGAACCTGGATTTTATTGTTATCTAGGGAGATGGTTAATATTTCGAGGATGGGTATTATTCATTTTGAGGAACCATACATATTCTATTTTATAATAGGAATCAAACCCCACATAGTTCATTGAACCCATTTTGTTTAATTTCATAATTAAAGAACATATATAGGAACAATTAGGAGCTAGATATTTAGATCGAGCCTCAATGAGCCATCCTAAGTATCCTAGGTGTTGAAGAAATAAATGTTATAGTATTTAAATCACACCAATGGGAATTTCACTGAGGTATATACCCTTTTATATGGGTAGTAATATCATGCCACAGATCTGTGATTACACACCGAGGGTTCCCTCACCAATGGAGATTTAAAATGAAAATATTGATATCATTGAGCCTCCTGATGACCATATGACCTAAGATCAGTGTAAGAAAAAAGTGGTAGATAGTAAACAGATTAATTATTTATAGATGCAAAACTTATATGATAAAACAACACTCTGGGTATTAAATATTGATCTTGGGACATAAAAAGTTTTCATATGTGTCATTGTTATAGTAGGAATTAGATTCATCATAGTTTAGTTGACTTCTCAACCCAATGGTGGATGATGAAGAATGATCAACCGATGGGAGAGATCAATTTCATATGGATGGAAGTTGTAGATATTTTAATAAATACATTAATGGGGATTCTCATTTTATATCATGCATTTAGGAAGGAATCATACATATCCTAGTTATGGAATGAATAAGAATTATCATAGTTTAAATGATTGTTGATTATAGACTAGGGATTCCCTGATAATGGTAGTCATATCATATTATTCCAATAATAAGGGATTTCACACTGATGTTTTCCTATGTTATATAGATTAAATTTTCAAGTGATATGATCATTTCAATCCCCTTAGACCACTTGAGTTATGATCGATGCAGTAAATATGGCATAACAAGTAATTAGTCTCACTACTTGTGGGTGCAGGACATACATGCATAGAAAATCCTTTGAATATTTAATATGGATCTCTTAATATAGGAATGAATCCTATGTATCTTGGTTATTAAAGGAATTAGAGTCATCATAGATTAGTTTTAATGGGGTTTGCAAACTGATTCTTCCCTAATGTAGGAATACATATCAAATAATTTCTCTAATTTTGGACTACACATTGGGGTTTCACTGATGCTAGTGAAAATATCATATTATGATACTAATTTGGTATTACATAATAATGTTTCCCTACTATTGAGGATGGAAATTTTTTTCGCACCTTGGGATGCCAACTGGACCTGGCTTAGTTGTATGTTTTAAATTCATGATTGTCTGCCTGACATGTGTTGGTGTGTGGACATATCTAATTATGTTGCAGACATGTGTTGAGACAATTTCATTATTCATTTGACTTTTCCAAACAAAATAAAATAATATGAATGCCATGTATGAGTAAAATACCATGATCAAGGTTGATGTAGGATTCCAATTCTTACTTTGAAGTATGAGTTTCTTTTATTATTTTTCCATTGAGTTGTTTCTGAGAAAATAGGGGAATACTAGGCATGTATTAGAATCATACTATCACACGACCTAAATCGGGGTTACCTACCATATAGTCCTATGTAAATAATGTGTATTTTATCCATTTATGATTTGAATACATGGTGTGTGGGCATGTGGGAATGAAAGAGAGGATAAACCAACTACACATTGCGTACATCAGTACACGCCGTGTAGTCATGTCAGCAGGTCATGGAATGTAAGTTGGCTGAAAATAGCCCAAAAATGAATAGTAAAATGATATACATGTTGCGTATATTGTGTTTTTGATTAAAAATGGTTAGTATCCCTCCTATAACACTCTGGATAGAAGGGGATACCCATGATTCTCAAAAATTAGCAATGAACCTTCAATATCCTCCTAAATATCGGTTTTAGTACCGATTCAATCACCATTTGAAGAATTAGAACCCAACTGGAAAGATCTCAATTTTTCGTGATCCATTATTTTAGATTCCATACCCTGAATGAGTAATTTATGTTTCATTTTTTTATCCTTTTTCATATATCTACTTTGTTTTTCATGAATTAGAGGCTGACGCTGGACAAGGAGTCACATGAGGACTAGGTAGGTGGTATTGTGCTTTATGTTGAATGTGAGGTTGTTTACATGTGTCTTAGTGACACAGGCCCATGTTTTGGGTTTTTTATGGTCTATAATTTGACCTATGTTAATACCTAATGATGTTTCAATGAATGATTAAATTAATTGAATCATGTTTGATCTTTTTTGGTTTGATTAAGGGCCACCATGGGGGTGTGTTTCCCTCAAATGACCAAAGATTATCTATTTAGACTAGGATGCTAATGTGCATGTATTTGTTTCCCTATTATGTGATATTTATAATGAAATTGGTTAATTAAGATTTTTACCATGTGAGATAACACATTATTTAGATTTTTGATAGTTCAATTCACATGTAAATCTCTATTTATAAAATTTCCCACATGAGTTATTTAATTCTAAAACCATTACATTGTTTACATAGCATGTATTATTGATAAATTAAATGTTCCACATGAGTTGATCATAAAAAACCATGTAATACTGCAGATTACATTTTTTATATGAATATCCCACTTGAGCTATTAATTTGTTATCAATGTAAAAATGTAATTTACATGTGTTGTTTACTATCAAAAAATACTAAGGGATTAACCCTAAAATATGTTGAAATGATGATATAATAGGATTGAACCTGAAATATGATGAAATTATTATACACCAGGCTTGTCCTTGGGACATATTGAAATATAATGTCTGATGGCGCATCTGCAGAGCCAAAGCACAAGCTTGGATTCAGTCCACATTTCTTTTAATTTAGAAAGCATGTGGAGGTATCTTTTATGCTCACATTACATAGGCAATTTACGGGCATAGGAAGGATTTTGAGACATATAAAATTCAACGAATCTGAATTAATTAATTAACATAAGATAAAATTAAAATAATTCCAGTGCTTTTACGGTTGTTTACATTTGAGTGCTTCATAGTCCACTACTTCCACTATTGTAAAATGTATGTCACATATTTTCATTGATATATTAGCACAGACCATATGTGTTTGCCTAAATGGATTTAGTATCACACCCTATTTGGGCCATGTTTTGAGCCCAAGAAAATAATATTGTTCAAGTGTTGATAAGTGAAATAACCCTTCAACTGGTACATGACTTCATTCTTAAGAGCAGTCGAGCATGGGACCAAGCTGAGGCTAGCGATGCTTCTATGATTGCATTTATTTATATTCCATGATACTTGAATTGTTTATGGCTATAGTGTATCCAATTTTGGTTTTTTTATTGAAAAAGAACACGGAACATCATTTTTTATTTTATGACTTATCTTTACCTCTATTATCAGTATTACACTAGTTTACTTCCGTTTTCGTTTGTTCACTTATTATTCTATTGTATTGTTATTTATTATGTTGTGTTACACTCTTCCAATTATAGCATAGTTTTCCCACTATCACACCCTAGGCCCTTTCTTCTAATCGGTAGCCTTTGGTGTTTGGGGAAATGTGATTGAGGCCATGTGGCCGACCAGGTACGGGCACTAGTTGAGTGGCATCTGAATCTCAGACGTTACAAAGTGGTATAAGAGGGTTTTCTTTTCACGTTTATTTAATATTTTGAGACGATTTAAATTATATGGAATTTTGTAATTAGTTTTTCCAGGAGTATCAACCCCTTGTACATGGAAAATCCAAATTTCCTTGAATGAAATTGTGATTTTGGATTTTGAGCTATTACAGTTGATTCGTTTTCATCATTCGGTGACAATATTAAATTTTTTATATTAATATTGATCTCATTGTTGGTCATATTATGTTTCAACCCAATGATATGCGGGTATTAAATCTCTTGAATCATATTATCACTTTTTACAAATAACATTCCATGCATACTTTCCATTCCATTTAGAGGGCATTACTAATTTCATGTTGTTTTGATATATGTCATTGTAGAGATGCATGTTGTTGTGATAGTACCATGATAGATATGTCTACTATTGTTATAGGTGTATTAGTATGTGATATGGTTTTATTGGGATAGATTCCAAGCTTTGATCACGGAGTTGTATGGGCCCTCTTGGATAAATGTATTGTGGGCTATGTTTTGGCAATGTGCTATAGAATTTTTTATTTTGTGCTAAATGTGGATTCAATGTTTTGATTCTTCAGGGCCCACACAGATCTGAATTTGACACATCGTTGATTTTTTTTTCATAAATAAGGTTTTTGTGGAAGTTTTAGAGGCTTTCTGTTCAGAAACCCAGAAAACATGACATGTGATTCTATGAACACACACCTTGTCTCCATATATTTGGTAAGAATGTTTTTCTTATGTACACACCATGTAATCATGTGTAGACACTTTGTGGAGGTGACCATGTTTTCATAAGTGTGAGAGACAACACATGATAGTAGTTCATGAATAGTATACACCATGTACGTTTGGAACACACTGTGTAGTGTTACACAGATAGACCCCATGTAAATATTTCCATGTAACAATACATGGAATGGAGGGGGGACTATGTAAATGTCATTTAAACTAATAATACAATTTGTCCTAGTGTGCTTACACATGGATGGAGGTAAGATTACCTGACGATGAAAGATCTTATGAGTACATTCCATGTGGGGTTTCCACATTCCGTGTACTCATATATTGTTACTTTTTGGGGTTTTTCTTCTCATGGTTAGTTATTGCACTCTCGAACAAAAAATTATTATAATTAAACATGAAATGAGGTGTGTACATGACCATATAGAATCACGTCTCCACTACGGACTCTAGTTATTTTCCAAGAGAGTTAAAATGATCACTCCCCATAGGGTGTATGATATAGCCTATGAGTGTATCCTTCAGTCATTCTAGTCATTAAACATGCTATTATACCGAATTCATGTCAATATTCACAGTCCAATGAAGCTTTATGAGGTTGAGGAATTATTTTTAAGGAGAACCACAACCTTCCACGTCTATGGAAGAGCTTATTGGAATTTTCCAACAGCTACATCAGTCTACTTTCGTAGGAGATTGTGAACCATATGCTATATAATTATGGCTGTAGGACATGCTTTCTGTCTTTTAGCACTTGGAAACACCTATTGAAAGGAGGGTCAAGCTCATAACGTATATGATTCATGATTATTCCACGAGATGGTGGGATGTTGTCACTCAAGAAGGGCATCCTTAGGATATGACATGAGAAGACTTTCATGTAGACATCTATGATTATTGTTTTTGAGACATTGAAGGTCAACCAAGCCTAGGACTTCATGCACTATAAGTAGGGAATGGTATCTGTTATGGACTGTTCTACCATGTTTACCGAGATTCCGTGATTCTCACCTTTTATGATGGGTGAGGATGTATCAAAATCTAGATTATTTGATGATGGTCTCAATATCGACATCAAATCATAGGTTAATGTCTATATATTAAATTTTATCTCTTCTATTATGAATCCGGGGCTGATTACTGAGAACTACCTATTGGAATCTAGAGGTGTGAGCTAGTGTAGTTCATCACCAAGATCTGGTACAATTTTTACAAAAAAGAATAAGTGATGTCTGGTGTTTTCTCATGGTGACAGATGGAATCAAAACATATATTATGGTAGCCAGGTGAGGTGATACCAATGTAAAAATGTTGGTAATATTAAACCTCAGAGCCTGATGGAACCATTCGAGTGCTAAGCTTGCGGAAAGATGGTCCATTTACATCATTCCAGTAGGAAATTTCCTCTAGCATCTAGTGAGAGAAGATTTGCACTAACTCCATGATAGGGAAAATATTTTAAATTAATTTATATTGAATATCATTTTTTTAAACTCACAAAAGTGTTCCTCTAAGATTAATTGTTTCATTTTTATGATAATGGTGTAATTTTGAGCTCAATAGTAAAAATTGGCCATTTTGGATTTTTAACAGTTTTAAATTATTTTTATAGTTTGGATTATCTACAGTGATCCAAATTAAAAAATTCATTCATTACCAAATTCTAAACAGACAGGGATTCATTTACTATTTTTTTACTGAAAGTTGAATCAGCCATATGGAAGCTCAGAAGAAGCTCCCAAGTGGGAGAAAGAAAACTGTTTGCAGTTCTGCCTAGTTTTGGTGTGGGATCCATAACTCACCCAGGGTGGGGAAAAATGTTTTGAAATTCGGTTGGTGGACGCAAACATTGTTTTGGAGAATATTTTATGAAGGAAGAACATAGTTAATTGGACGTTTATGGGGTCATTAAATCATCCTAATCCAGAGGATTTCGTTTTGGAGAGTCTGACAGGAAAGAATAAAGTCTCATAGAATAACGGTCATAACTCTCGGAATACATCTCCAAATACACTGGGATTTTGTGGGGACACGGCCAAGGGAAATATGAACAACATTGAAGAAGGGATAAACGCGTGAAGATGTTATTTAATGGGTCTAAAACATGTCAACATTCGGGGGAAACATTCTGGCTTTAAAAGGAGGAGAGCTTCACCCTCTCAAATCATCCCATTCTGCACCCCATTCCATCCGGGACACCAAGAAGGAGAACACATCAGATTTCTATTTTATTTATTTTATTTTCCATAGTTTTGTAATGCCTTATTCATCTCCATTCAACCTAATTACCCTTACCATGGTGTGGTAAACTCTTGGAGTGATTGGGGAATGGTTGGTTTTCTACATTGAAATTCTTGTGTTCTTGGACGCAATTAAATAAATTTCATTCTTTTTCAAAGTTGTTGTCAATTTCTTATAGTGGATATTATTCTCATGTTTGATCGTTCTTGAATATTAATTCCATTATTGATTTCTACCTTGGTAAAATAATCAATGTCTCCCTCCACTAATTTCTGGTTTATAAACGATGGAATAAACCAGGAATTAGTTGTGATGTACTCGACGATCGTTAGTACGTGTAAAAGGTGTAGTGAATGTTCAAGATTGTTTGGGATAAACAAAACCCGGTCGGGTATTTCCCATTTAAATTAAGGATATTCAAAAAACTATTTTACTCTTGGAAGGAGAGTTGACAAACCAAGATCTTGGTAAGGTTTTCTCCCACAATAATAATTTCACCAAAGACGTGAGAGGAAACGATTGTGGAAACTCACATTAATAAACTAAGAAGAAGAAGTTTGAATTAAATTGAATAATTATATCATTATAATTATGAAACCGACCCTGACCTAATCACCCTTATAATTTCATAGTTTTTCAATAATTTTAATTTCAAATTTCATTTCAAAAACACAACTTTTTTTACCGTCCTTTGAAAGTGACAACTAGTTTTGTGTGCACTCCTCTTCGAGATACATCCCAGATCAACCACTTGACTACATTTTAACTTAGTAAATAATTGTTTTTCCATGCCCTTTGATAGGTCTACGTCAAACTTGGCATCGTGGCCGGGGAGGTAGTGCAACAATAATAAAAAAAATCAAAATTAAATGACCCGCACCTCAAAAGAACCATTAATTGAATTTGATCCAAAAAATGAAAGATCATTAACCCAACTAAGAAAATGAAATCTACAAGAAATCTATGGAAAAATTGATCTCTCATTTTAAAGTTAATCTCTTAGTGTTCACTCTGAACCTCAAATAATGGCTTGAAATCCCAACCAAACCTTGCGTGTTCTATGTGCACCACAATTTTCCATTCAAAATAACCAACTAATTGCACCCAATGCACCAAATTATTTTGAATTACGTGTAAATATTATTCTTGTGCTTCCAAAGTTTCATGGTCTTGCAGGAGAATATCCAAATAGGCACATGCAAGAATTCAGATGCACTTGCTCAAGATTCAGGCCAAGAGAAGCACCCGAAGACCAATTTAAGTGGAGGGAATTACCCTTCTCACTTTAAGGAACAACAATAGAATGGTCGTACAACCTCCAACCAGGGGAGATAAGTGATTTGAAAGACCTAAAATGAAGTTTCATGAAATGATTCTTTCCCACATCTAGGAGCACTGCCATTATGAAAGAGATTTCATCATACGACAATCAACTGGAGAAACCCTCTATGAGTACTGTGAGTGCTTCAAGAAACTATGTTCCAGCTGCCCACATCAATAAATGGAGGAACACCAATTCCTTATGTTATTGTACCAAAGGCTTATGGATAATGATCGAGATCTTCTAGATGCCTCATCAGGGGGTCCCTGATTGACAAGTATCCTGCAGATATCAGAATACTAATTGAGAAGATTGCTCAAAACTCACAACAATTTGGACTAAGAGGAATGGGAACCTGGGGGATTCATGAGGTAAAAACATCTGATTCATCTACATTGACTGAAACCAAAGTTGATGACCCTGCAAGATCAGTCTGTCAAATGGCTGTAACACAAGAAAATGGATAACGAGCTTCAACTCAGTAATGTGGTTTATGTTATTCATCCACTCATTATACTAACCAGTGCCCTGAGATAAAGGGGACATAATACTATGATGCGGCCTTTCAACAATGTCAATTCCAACAAAATCAACTGCAATCCCAACAAGGATATGGTAACCAAAAAAACCAGATGAGACCATTTAACCAGCACCCTAGTCAACCTCCTTACCACCAGCAGCAATACCAGAACCCCCTCCCTTCAAACAATCTTATAAACATCCCAACCAACAACAACAATCTTTTCAGCCACCACCATTCCAATGAAATACATATGAACAACCATCCACCAAGACACAACCTTATGTGGAACAACTATAATCCAAGTATGAGGGACTAGAAGATAAAGTTGAAAAGCTAGAAGACACAGTGGGAAGTCTTGTTGAAATAATGTCCATGAATCCAGGGAAGCTTCCATCGCAAACAGTGCCAAATCCTAAAGAGAATGTTAGTGCAATCATAACAAGAAGTGGAAAAGAAATCCCACCTCCATCCAACCCTGAACCTGAAATAATACCACCTATTATGAGGTATAATGATTCAGAAAGTCTTGTGAAAATACACCAATAAGATGAAAAGGAACAGAGGGAGGAGAAGGATAGGCCACAAAATAATAAACAAGAAACACCAATGAAAAGAAAAAAATTGAGAAGAAATAATTACCCCCCCCCCTTCCAACAAGGATGATTGAATCAACAAAATTGCATGAATAAGAACATCAAAAAGAAATTCTGGACATCTTCTAGAAAGTGGAAATCAATATCCCTCCACTTGAAGCTGTTAAACAAATTCCAAGGTATGCAAAATTTTTGAAGGATCTTTTCACCAAAAAGAGAAGTATTCAAGGGAATGAAAGAATAAACTTGGGAAGAAGTGTGTCAGCCCTTATCACGCCGTAGATTCCACCCAAATGTCAAGATCCAGGGATGTTTTCCATTCAATGCACCATTGGTTCATTAAAGTTCACTAATTCTTTGTGTTATTTAGGTGTTTCAATTAATGTATTTCCTCACTTGGTATACACTTCTTTGCAGATGGGAGAATTGAAGAACACAATTGTGGTGGTCCAGCTTGCAAACAAATCCACAGTTATTCCTGTAGGAGTTTTCGAGGATGTCCTTGTGAACATAAAAGATATCTTATTCCCAGATGACTTCTACATTCTCAATATGGATGAATATATGATCCCGTCACATTCACCCATCATTTTGGGGAGACCTTTCTTGAAGACATCCAAAACCATATTCCATTTCCACGAGGGGACACTCACCATGGAGTTTGGAGAGAGTACGGTCCACTTCAATATTTTTTAATCCATGAGGCATCCATCAGATGATCACTCCCTCTTTTCGCATTCCCATGAATTTGGTTCAGATCCATTTGAAGAATAAGGTATGCTCTATGAATTCTTAGACATAGGAGAGGGTTCATCCATTGGAAATATCATTGAACATGTGGATGCTGAAGATGTTGGAGATTCTGACTTCATGTGGGAGGAAGAGGTAAAATATGATTTCTTTGATGATATGATAAATAATGAGGAAGATTATATGGTTTCTTGTGTGTAGGAGGTACAAAATTTGGAAGTGGGAAACTTCAATTTAGTCTCATCCCTTGAGCATCCCCCTAATCTGGAACTCAAACCACTCCCCACTAATTTGAAATATGTATACCTTAGATTTGGAGAGAAACTTCCAGTGATAATTTCTAATAATATTTTTAAAACCAAATAAAAATCATTTATTGAGCTTTTGAGTGAGAATGTCCAGGCAATAGAATAGAGCTTAGGTGATATCCCATGAATTAACCCAAAAATATGCTCCCATAGAATTTTTGTTGTCGGAGATTCTAAACCTGTTAGATAGCCGTAGAGGAGACTGAATCCCACCCTGATGGAGGTTGTGAGGAAGGAGATCGAGAAGATCCTAGAATCTGGGATCATCTATCCCATTTCTGATTCGCAGTGGGTCAGCCCAATTCACGTCGTTCCAAAAAAAACTAACCTGACCACTGTGAGGAATGAAAAGAATGAGTTAATCCCTATGAGAAGTCAAAACAGGTGGAGAGTGTGCATTGATTATAGGAAATTGAACCAGGTCACTTGAAAACATCATTTCCCCATCCCCTTCATTGACCAGATGTTAGAAATATTGTCAGGGAGAAATCATTATTGATTTTTGGATGGATTTTCAGGTTACTTCCAGGTTCCCATTGCTCCCGAGGATCAAGAGAAGACACCATTTACATGACCTTTTGGTACTTTTTCATATTAAAGAATGCCATTTGAATTATGTAATGCTCCAGGAACATTTCAGAGATGCATGGTGAGTTTATTTTCTGATGACATTGAAAATTTCTTGGAAGTTTTCTAAGATGATTTCACAGTTTTTGGAGAATATTTTGATCATTGTTTGAAAAATCTAGAAAAAGTTTGAAAACCTGCATTGTAAAAAATCTTGTTTTATATTTTGAAAAGTTTTATTTCATGGTTAAAAGAGGAATTGTGCTTGGTCATGTCATTTCCCAAAAAGGAATTGAATTGGATAAATCAAAAATTCCAGTGATAAGTTCAATACCTTACCCTACTAGTGTGAAATATGTTAGATCATTTTTAGGACATGTAATATTCTACAAGAGGATTATCAAAGATTTCAGTAAAATTTATCTCCCTCTATCTAGATTAATTTTGAGAGATGCTGATTTTTATTTCAATGGTGCATGTAGGGAATCCATTGATGAGTTGACGAAGAGATTTATTTCACCACCCGTGATGCAGCCTCCAAATTGGGAAGAACCATTTGAACTACTTTGTGATGCCTCCAACCAAGCAGTTGGAGCAGTCCTTTCTCGGCGAATTGAGGGAAGACCATTAGTCATTTCATATGACTAAAGAACTTTAGATTTGGCCCAATTAAATTATACAACCATGGAAAAAGAGTTATTTATAGTTGTTTTTTCTTTAGAACGATTTAGATCATATCTTCTTGGAACTAAAATCACTGTGTTTTCTGATCATGCAGCTTTAAGGTACTTGATGAAGAAAGATGATGCTAAACCATGGTTAGTGGGATGGATGATACTGCTGTAGGAATTCAATATAGAAATGAAGGATAAGAAGGGATCTGAGAACCATGTGGCTGATCACTTATGTATACTGCCAAACAATGCTGAAATTGATGTTCCAGAAAGAGACCCACTGAATGATCAAATTCCAAGAGAGAAGTTGTACTTGATTGAAGGAGAAGTGCCTTGGTATGCTGACATAGTCAATTTTCTAGTAACATCTTAGGTCCCATCTCATTTCAATTCTCACCAAAATAAAAAACTAAAATATAAATCTAGATATTACATTTTCGATGATGCATTCCTTTGGAAGATTTGTAATGATAATGTTATAAAAAGATGATTACCTGAAAGTGAAGTTAAATCTATCTTTGATTGTTGTCACACTTTAGCTTGTAGAGGACACTTTGGATCTCAGAGGACAACAAGGAAGGTTTTTGAATCTGGAATTTATTGGCCAAACATTTTTAAAGATGCTCATGAATTTTTAAAAATATGTAAAAAATGTAATTTTTCAGGAAATATTTCAAAGAGACATGAAATTCCCCAAATTCCATTGAATTTTTTTTGACATTTTTGATGTTTTGGGATAGATTTTATGGGACCTTTCTTGATGTGTTATGGAAATTATTATATCTTTCATGCAGTTGATTATGTTTTGCAAATGGGTGGAAGCAAAAGCAACCAGAACTGACGACGCTAAAGTTGCTTGTCATTTTGTCAGGTCTAACATATTTTGTAGGTTTTGAGTGCCAAAGTAATAATTAGTGATCAAGGGACTCACTTATACAATTTGATAATGGATACTTTGCTGAAGTAGTATGGGGTGAATCATAAAACATCAACTCTCTATCATCCACAGACTAACGGACAAGCTGAAGTTTCAAACAGGGAAATCAAGGGAATTTTTGAAAAGACTATTAATCCAAACAGGAATGATTGGAGCCAATGGTTGGATGATACCTTATGGGCATACAGGATAGGCTATAAAACCCCGATTGGAATGAGTCTATATAGGCCGATTTATGGGAAAAGCTTCCACCTACCTGTGGAATTGGATCATAAAGTGTATTGGGCTGTGAGGAAAACGAATTTGGACCTTGAAAGTGCTGGGAAGGAGAGTATATTACAGTTGCAAGAGCTGGATGAAATAAGAAGGGAATCATTTGAAAATTCGTGGATTTAGAATGAAATAACAAGATTGGCCCATGACATGATGATCCCACCAAAAGACATCTCTCCTTGAGACAGAGTGTAATTATTCTACTCAAGACACAAGCTGATGCCAGGAAAACTTAGTTCTAGAAGGGAAGGTCCATTTATAGATACTCATGTATATCCATTTGGTGTTTTGCAGATTATGAACGATGGAGAGAAGGATCCATTCACTGTGAATGGACATAGGTTGAAGAAATTCCATGGGATCCTACCATCAGAGCCAGGGGAGGAGATCATGCTCCAACAGCCTATTTATCAATAAGATACGTTAGGTTGTACCTCTCCTTCACATTTTCATGCTATTGTGATTCAATTAGAAATCTAGTTACATGATAATTCCACTTGAATGAATTGGGGACACTGCATCAGTTAAGTGCGGGGGAGGGAACCTTTGTAGTATAGGATTTTCATTTGATGTTTGTTTTCAAAAAATAAAAATAAAAAGAAAAAAATTGTGTGTTTTCAAATTTTTGTGTGTTTATTTTTCAATTTTTGGTGTGTTTCTGAAACTTTTGATCTGAAATGATTATCAATACCATTTTTGAAACCCATTTCATTGAATGAACCAATCTATTTCATGAATACGAGCTTAAATGAATGTTGAAATGACATTTTTTCAAGTTAAAATATTTTAGAATTTTCTGAAAAGTACACTGATTTTTGAAACCCATGCCATATTTCACTGCCTATATAATTGAAATCACTTTCTTGTGAGGATTTTGAACCATTTTTTTCATATTCTTTCCATTCATCTCATTTCTTGAGAGAACCATACCGTGCTTTCCTTAACCAGAATTTGATTTATTCCATTCAAAACTTAAGGATTTGGGGAACATGTGTTTTAAATGATTGAGGCATTTATTTGGTTTGAAACCCGCCTTTTCAAAATAATCCTTTTCATTATGGTCCACCTTTACATTTATCCTTCATTGTAGCCCCTAGTAGCCATGAATTACCTGTTAGGTTAGCCACATTACAAGCCAATTTTTCAATCCTACCTGCTCTTGAAGTGAAATTGCATGATCTAGTTGAACTTAAGTGTGGGTGGAGATGTCTTGTGGTGTACTACCTCATTTGGTTATACATTGGGTGGAAAATAAATTTTGGAAGAGATGAGTGTGATGCTGAAAAATAATTCTGTTGAAAGCTATGCCTTTTCTAGAGCTTTTATGACAAGAGATGATGTGCCTTTCTGAAGCTTCCAATGTAAAAAGAAAGATGTGCCTATCTAGATATTTAAAAAAAATAATATTTGAAAAGATTGAAATTTTTTCTACTGAGCTAATTGAATGATGATGGATCCTATTTTCATCAATTGGAAAGTGATGGAGACCATATTTTAGTGAAAATTAGAATCATACAATTTTGATTCAATAAGAGCCAAGCCTTCCTTTTTCTGACTCAAAACTTTTAACATATATATAATACCAATCGGGAGCCATAGAATAAACCTGAAAAGTCCTCATTAAAAACACATGTCCTTGACTCACATTGTGTGGAGAAGTAGGAATTTATCAAGCCTATGGTGACTCTTGTGTGAGTTTGGATGAGAAAAGCCTTGTTCAACATTTACATTTGTGAGATGAGAGAAAATTCATGTGAGGTTGGTTTTTTGTGTGCATGAGAAAATAAATAAAGTGGAAATATATTAAAATCTAAAATGGAGAACTTGAAATAATTGTTTTTGATGAGGCATGATATCTTTTTGATTATTGGAATTGATTTGATAGATCTCATTGATATGTGTTTTGGATTTGATTTGATTAGATTTTTACTTTTCCAGGAGTCCAAGTGCTAAGTGTGGGGGAATTGAAAGAGCAAATTTTTTTAATTAATTTTAATTGAATATAATTTTTTTTACCCACAAAAGTGTTACTCTAAGATGAATTGTTTCATTTTTATGATAATGGTGTTATTTTGAGCTGAATAGTAAACATTGGCCATTTTGGATTTTTAACAGTTTTAAATTATTTCTGTAGTTTGGCCATAACATTGTCTACACTAATCCAAATTGAAAAATTCATTATTTTCTAGATTATAAACTTCCAGGGATTCATTTACTATATTTGGACTAAAACATGAATCGGTAATATGGAAGATTAAAATAAGCTCACAAGTGGGTGAAAGAAAACTGTTTTCAGTTCTTCCAAGTTTTGGTGTGGGATACATAACTCATCAATGGTGGGGCCCAATTTTGTGAAATTCGGTGGGTGGATGCACAAGTAGTATTGGAGCATCCTTTATTATGGAAGCACCGACTGCATTGTCCGTTTATGGGGTCATTAAATCACACTAATCCGGAAGATTTCGTTTTGGAGAGTCTGACTGTACAGAATAAATGCTCATAGTAAAACGACCATAACTCTCGGAATACATGTCCAAATCCTCTGAGATTTTCAGGGGACATGGCCATGGGAATTATGAAGAACATTTAACAAGGTCTCAATGCGTGAAGATGTAATTTAATGGGGATAAAACTCGCCAAAATGTGGGGGAATCATTCTGGCTATAAAAGGAGGAGAGCTTCACCCTCTCAAATCATCCCATTCTGCACCCCTTTCCTTCCGGGACACCAAGAAAGAGAACTCTTCAGCATTCGCTTTTATTTATTTTCTTTTTAATAGTTTTGTAATGCCTTATTCTTCCCAATTCAACTCGATTACCCTTACCATGTTGGTGTAAACTTTAGGAGTAATTGGGGAAGGGATTGTTTTCTACATTGTAATGCTTGAGTTCATGGTCGCAATTGAATAAATTTATTTCTTCTTCAAAGCTGTTTTCAATTTCTTATAGCGGATTTTATTATAAAGTTCGATCGTTCATTAATATTAATTACGTTTTTGATTTTTTCCTTGTAAAAATAATCAATATCTACCTCCACTAATTTCTGGTTTATATATGATGGAATAAATCAGGAATTAGTGGTGATGTACTCGACGATCGTCTGTACATGTAAAAGGTGTAGTAAATGTTCTTGATTGTTTGGGATAAACAAAACCCGATCAGGTATTTCCCATTTCAATTAATGATATTCAATACAACTATTTTATACATGGAAGGAGTGTTGACCAAACCAAGATCTTGGTAAGTTTTTCTCTGACACTAATAATTTCACCAAGGAAGTGAGAGGAAACGATTGTGGAAACTCACTTTAATAAACTAAGAAGAAGAGGTTTGAATTAAATTGAACAAGGATAGAATTATAATTAGAAAACCGACCACGACCTAATCACCCTTTTAATTTCATAGTTTTTCAATCATTTTAATTTCAAATTTCATTTCAATAACACAACATTTTATTACCCTCATTTTAAAGTGACAACTCATTTTGTGTGAACTTCTCTTCGGGAGACATCCTAGGTCCACTACTTTAATACATATTATCTTAGGAAATAATTTTTTTTCCATGCCCTACAACAGGCGTGCGCCACTCCCCATTTAAGAGCTGGGTCAGTAGCTTATCACCAGTGAGAGAACTGAAATATGTCTGGCCATTCATGCTGAGGTGGTGTTCATGGCCATGATAGCCAAACCCTAAGATCTCAATGATAGTAGGGTAGGTCAGCTCTGGGTATCCAAGTTGTGTCTCATGGTCACATTATAAGTTAGACTAATGCAAAGCAATAGACCCAACTCGAGTAGGATCCCAAACCTTTTACTATGTGATGCACAATTCTAGCCACCTCTGTTTTAGCTTCAACACTTTATGATATAGGGGATTCTCATAGTTCCATATCAGTTCCAATTGTGGAGATCCTTGGGATATATATATATATTTTACTTTTGATGATGTTGTGATTTCACACACTCCATTAAGAATAAGAACAGTGTGTGTCCATAAGTGTAAGGAGTTACCCTTGAGGTTATTGTGAGTAACTTCTTTTGGGATATATATTTCATGGTGAAGAAATTATTTGATGACATTCTTAGGATGGATTGGTTATCCTCTTTTCAAGACTTTGTCGAGTTCTATTGTAATAGGGTGAGTTTTACATCACTAGAAGGTAGATCATTTCTACATAAGAGTGAATAGTATGTCTAAGAGAGCTTTTCTAGACCCGAGCATTGTGGTTTTGGTGGTATAACAACCCACATGGCGAATTTATATCTTGATGACTAGTGAACATGTAATGTACATTTCCATCTAGTGGTTGATCTATTCAGATACATTTTCCCAAACAACTTCTCAGGCTTACCTTCATTCATAGATGATGATATAATTATCAATCCATTCTATGAGTTTCACAAATATCCATCCCTCCTTTTAGAATTGCTATGATGGAGTTACAAGTGCTCAAGAGGCAGTTCGATGATCTGGAAGCTAATGGTTTCATCGGACTCAGCACTTCTCCTTGGGGCTCACAAATCCTTTTTTTGTGAAAATTGTGGATGATACACTTAGGATATGCATGGACTATTAGAAACTGAACCAGCTTATATTAAAAAAATAATATCCCTTTCTAAGTATAAATGACATGTTTGATCTGCATTGAGGAGCGTGATTGATCTCAAAGATTGACATAATGTTAGGATATCACCAGGTACGTGTTCGACAGTCAAACATAACTAAAAGATCTTTTCATAGATGGTATGGTCTATATGAGAACCTAATTATTCTGTTTGGTCTCAAAAACATGATAGTTATTTTTATTTCAATGATGAATTGAGTGTTCCATCTTTACCTAGATTCTTTTGTAGTTGTTTTTGTGAAAAACGTATTTGTGTATCCTCACAATCGACATGTCTGGGAAAATAATGTTGAGATCATTTTAAACACACTGAGAGAGAATTAGATATATCCAATGATCGCAAAATACCACTTTTGAATGGATCAAATTCACTTCTTGTGTCATATCATCTTGGAGAAAGGAGTATCAGTGGACCCAGAGATGGTGGGTGCTGTAGTTTCATGGGAAAAAACCAAGAATATTTTTGAGATAAGGATTTTCTTGGGGATAATTGGTTACTATGGTTGTTTTATACTAGACTTCTCAAACTTTTAAGTGCCACTGATGGGATTTAATAAAAAGTTCATGAAGTTTTTGTTGTCATATTATTGTAAGATAGCCTTTCAAGAGTTGAAAGGGTGTCTGAATTCAGCACCGATAATAATATTTACATATCCAAGAAAAAGTTATTCTGTGTAATATGATGCATCATGTATTGGGTTGAGAGGAGTGCTTATGTAGGGGGTTCCAGTTATTTCATATGGATCTCATTTTTTGAGGCTACAAGAGAGGAATTACCTTACACATGATCTCGAGTTAGCAACAGTTTTTCATACCTTGCTCTACAAGAGACATTACTTACTGGGAGAGAATTTTTTGGTGTACACAGAATAAAAAATACACAAGTACATCTTTACTCAGTGTTATATGAATTTCAGACAGTGAAGGTGGGTGGAATACCTTTATTCCTTTGATTTTGACCATACCTATATTCCTCTGAAAGGAAATGTAGTGGCTGATGCACTGAGTATGAGGTCTTAGATACATGCAATGTAGGAATCCATTAATTAGTGGAAACTTATTGAGTAGTTATCTGAGATGTATCTAGAGATGAATGAGTAACAAGGATAGAGTTTTATTTTGTCTTTTGTAGTTACCTCTACTCTAATGGATAGAGTGTGGATGAGGTAGCTATTAAATTCTAATGGCCTCTTTCTATGGGAGAGTATGGAAGGTGATGACCCTCCTCCTGGATGGATGGTAGGTGAGGATGGGGTGACGTGTATCTATGAACGTGTGTAGGTTCCAGGGGGTATACGCAAGGACTAGATGTGGTAGTTTCACGCTTCGGCATGGGTAGTGCTCCCCGGATTCCCCAAGATGTACTGTGGCATGAGACATCAGTACTTGTATCCAGGTATGAAGTGTGAAGTAGCTAGATTTTTTACGAGAGGTTCTACTAGGAAACAGGTGAAGGAAAAACATCAAAGACTAAATAGGAATTTATAGTAGATACCTATTTCAGAGTGTAAATGGGAAGATTTCGCTATGGATTTCGTGACTAGGTTACCGAGGTCACCTAGATAAAACAATTTTTTGTGGGTTGTAGTTGATAGGCTTACTAAGGTTACTCAATTCTTATGGATCAAGGAGAACTTTTATGTCGAAGATCATGGAATACTGTATATTTGTGAGGTGGTATGACTTCATTGGTCCCTTGTTCTATCTTTTCAGATATAGATTCATGATTTATGTCTCATTTCATGTTTCTTTTTAAGAGTTCATTTTGTGTACAGTTGCTTCATAGCAGAATATAGCACCCTTAGACTAATGGCTAGTAAAAACGTACAATATAGGTGCAATAGGAAGTTCATAGAGAATGTTTCATGGATTTTGGGGGTTCTTGGGAGAAGCATGTTCCCATGTTTGAAAATTCCTATAATAATATTTTTAAGAAGACTATAGTGATGCAACAATACTTTTTTTTATAGGGTATTCCATATCATTCTCTCTTGTTCTGGTTAGAGGATGGTGAGGCAGCTTTACTGGGTCCTCGTCATATGCTATATACATATAAGAAGGTACAGTTGATTGAAAAATGGATGGATACAAAAATGTCTCAACAAAAATGCTATGTTGGTCTTCGTGGATGACCCGTGGAGTTCGAGGTTGGGGATTAGATTTTCTTGCATGTTTCACCGAGGTTGTGAAACTAGAAGATTAGGATATAGAGTAAGATTTTATCATGATATGTCTTGCCAATTGAGATTTTATAGAGGTTCAGTTTAGTTGTATATTGGTTGTAGTTACCTTAGAGGTATTTAGTCATGCATGACGTCTTCTATGTAGCTCATCTATGTCGATATCACTCCGAACTATCTCACATTTTTCATCCTAAGGATGTTGACCTTCATGTTTATACATAGTTTGAAGAGCATATGATTTGTATTGTTTACAAGAGAATAAAGGTTCTCTAAGGCCGGTCATTTACTCTTGTTAGGGTGTTATGGAAGCATGGATGAGTACTTGACAATACTTGGAAGTGGGAAGAACATAGACATGCCCAGTGGCTAGAGTTATTCTCAGATATTTCTTCACAACCATTGCAAGGGGAATTTGGGGATGAATTGATTTTTGGGGGGGGGGGGTTTTAAGAACCCAGTTCATATATTGATGAACATGTTTCTTTTGATCTTTTTCTATTGAGTTGTTTTATAGAAAATAGGGGAATCTTGGAAATTCCTAGAATCATAGTGTTACATGACCGAACTCAGGGTTACACACCATGTAATCCAAACTACACATCATGTAGTTTAGCCATATATGATGGGAAAACATTGTGTGTTGGCATGTCATAACGAAAGAGTGGAAAACCCAACTACACACCGTGTACTTCTTAGTACACACTATGTAGTCAGGTCGGCAGGTCCTAGAATGTAAGTCAGAGGAAACAACAACCAAATGAATAGTAAAATGATATAAATGCCATGTATTTGAACATACATTCCATTTTTAATATTTTTTTTATTAAAAATGGGAAGTATCCCTCCTATATCACTCTATATAGATAGGGCGCACCAAGTAACACAAACAGCAGCACCACACATTCAATCTCCTCCCAAATCCTTTCATGTACTTCGATTCAATCATTGTTGGAAGAGTTAGAACAAAATTGGTAAGCTATCGATTACTCTTGAGCTATTATTTCAAATTCCATATCATGAAAAAGTTAATTAAGGTTGATTTTTTCTCATTATTTTATATATTTAATTCATTAGATCTTGAATTAGAGGCTTACATTGGATGAGGAGAGTCACATGAGGACTAGGTGGGTGTTCTTGTAAGTTTAGTTAAATGTGTGGTTGTGTACATGTGTCATATTGCCATGCGCCCATGTTTATGATATCTCTTGGTTGAGAATATGATCATTGTTAATACCTAATGGAATTTAGGTGATTTATTAAATTCATTGAAGTATGTATGATCATGTTTGGTTTGATTAAGGGCCACCTCGTGGGTTCTTTTCCCTCATATGACCAAAATTTAAGTTTTTGGCCTAGGATGCTGATGGGCATGCCTTTTTTTCCCTATAATGGGTTATTTAAGAAATAATATGTTAATTAAATATTTTCTCATGTTACATAATAAATGATGAATATTTTTGATAGTTTAATTCACATGTAAGTCTTACTATAAAAAATTTGCAACGTGATTAATTTAATGGTAAATCCATGCCATTGTTTAAATAGTGTGTGTTTCATGATAAATGATATGTGCAACATGAGTTGATTATCAAAAACCATGTAATAGTTTAGATTACATGTTTTTTTTATTATATGAATTTCAAATGTGAGCTATAAATTTGACAGCCATGTAATAACATAATTTACATGTGTTGTTTACTTTGCTGAAATGCAGATATATCATCCCTAACCCTGAAATATGCTGAAATGATGAATTACCTAGATTGACCTAGAGATATGTTACAATGCATATGCATCGGGCTCGGCCCTGAAATATGATTAAATGATTATACATTGAGTTTTACCATGAGACATATTGAAATGCGGATATACCAGGCCTATCCCTCATTTTAATATTCTGAAATTCTTATACCTAGGGCTTGGTCTTAGGAAATATGGAAAAGGAATGAATTATGAGGCATTTACCAAACCAAATAACAAGCTAGGATTCAATAATCACTTCTTTCTATGCAGATAGACTAATGAGGTATCTATTGTGCTCAATTTAAATAAGGTACTGATGGGCTTAGGCCGGATTCTAGGACATAAAAAATTAATTGAATTTTATTTGATTAAAGAGAATGATATAAATGTAAATGATTATATGATTTTTTACTTTTTTGTAATTCCTAGTTTACTGCTTCTTCTCTTGTACATTGTATGTCACATATTTTCACTGATAGATTGTCACTGACCTTAGGTGGGTGCCTACAGGGACTTAGTATCACACCCTATTTGGGCCATGTTTTGTTCCCTAGTTGATTATATTGGTTCATGTGTTGATAAGGGATAGTTCCCTTCTATTGGTACTTGACTTGATGCTTAGGGGAAGGAGAGCATGGGACCAAGGTGAGACTTGTGATGCTTCTGGGATTTCATTTATTTCTATTCCTAGATAATTGTAATTTTTCAAACAACAATGTATCCTATTTTAGATTTTTTTCTATAACATGAACACGTAGCATAATATTTGTGTATTATGACATATTTTTACCTCTATTATAAGTCCTATTATATTTACATCAGCCTTATGATGTTTACTACTTCTTCAATCATATTATTATAGACTCTGATGTGTTACACTATGCTTATGTGGACATAGTTTTTCTACTGTCATAACCTAGGACCACTCTACTAGTCAGCAACCTCCGACATTTAGGGAAATGCTCTTGAGGCCATGTGGCCAACTAGGTTTGGGGAACCATTTGAGTGGCATCTATATCTATGACGTTACATATGACTTGTCTGAGGGACGTCACAACACCTAGATTACTTTCCTGGATACCATCACATGATCTTGGCAAACAAGCTAGGATGGCATCACTTACCTTTGGAATACATGCTTGATCAGTGCCTCTAGATCAGTCTGGTATTCTTGGATGGATTCACAAGACCCAGATGACATACACTGGTGTCCCCACATAACTTGGGATACTTATCTAGAAGACATAACAAGATATGGATGGTTATCTTAGAGGGATTCGTGAGACTCAAGTGTCATGCTCGGTGGGTTCTATGTGACTTTCATGAAGTGTTTATAGGACAACACATGACCCAAATGGTATTTAATGGATATATCACATAATCAGACTGAAAATTCTTGATTTTGTCTTAGGATTTGGATGAGTCATGCAAGGTGAATAAGGATTAACTCACATGTTCATTTCAAAAGTCTCTCATCATTTATTGTTGATTATAGTTTTTATGAATATGTTACATAGATTTGTTCAGTGTGGGATTGTTTAGGTGTTTCATGATTCAACAGATATGTAGTATTTACTTCACATAACTCACTATTGGTCCTTCATGTGATATATTGGTGATTACCCCAAGTTCATATTCATGATGAATGATATACTAGGTCATTCCACAAATTTTCACCTTGAACAGGACCTTGAGATTACCAGATTCGATTCTCTAAGAAGTATACTATAATTATTGGGAGTGTCAATTTGAGGATCCAAATATTTTTTTCATGCTATTGGTTGTGGATTTATAGGCCTATCCACCTTGATTATATTCCTATATTCGTCTTTGCATGAAACATGTTTCACAATTGATGATGGAGTCAATTGATGGATTTTCCTCCATTCTCTTCCTGAAATCCTATTATAGACGTCACATTATTTTCAGTTACTATAATACCATCCATTCAACAAGTAATTTAAAAGATTCATTTCTAATATAATGGGTATTTATTAATCATTTAGATATGCCTAGGGACTTTCATAATTTTAGGAATACATATCTAGGGGCTTTTGTGAGATCTATATGCCTATTGAAAGGCTTTAATGTGATCTGAGATGCTCTGTCAGAGTCTTAATGTGAGTCAAATGTTGTGTTCTAGAGGGCCTTTATGATATAGAACTAGCTTGTTGAGTGGACCTCTCATGATCAAGGTTGATTTACAAAGTAATGTTACCCCATTCAAATAATATCATCATATTTTCCCCTCATAATAAGCTCCTAAAATTTCCCATTTTATTTCCCTGTTTATTTCAATGATTTTGGGGATCTCGTGAGATTGTACGAGTATTGTTGAAGATAATAAATCCACCCACTAATGATACATTGCGTGAACAAAAAAAAGTTCATTTGTTGATGCACATGATAACCTTATGTTTTTAATTGGATTAGGAGATGGAGTGAAAGAACACCAATACCTGTTTGAGGTCTTTTGCATGGTGAGGGTGTTATTTTCATGGGGTCATGTAAAATAAGGTATACAAATATCATGGTCTTTCATGTTGTCTTGTAAAATCACATGGGAACATCATGTAATGTTTTGGACTATGAGAGGCTCTAATATTATACATATTCTTATCCTTATTGTACATGTAGTTTGGTATGGTTTATTAGGAGGCCACTCACTGAAATGTCAGGTGATCTTGAAACTTTATTGGATGCCTTTTCAGTAAAAAGGTGTACTTTTCAAAGGGAATTCCATGAGACCTTCCATAAGGTTATTCACAATAAATTACCATTCATATGACCCTATTAAGTTCATTAAATAGCATATCCTTTGATGGGTTACATGATCTTAATTTCCTGGAAACATTTTCTTGTATTTCATTTTCATGAAAATAATATCTGTATTCATGTATTTCCTAATTTATGAGTTTTTGTTTATCCTCAGTTGGGGAGAGTCAAAAAATCCCCCCCTAGAGCAGTATCTATGGGGAATGTGTCTTGGTTCTATGGAATGTAAATTCACCCATAAGTGTTTGGAATTTTCTCCTATTAATATTTTATATGATGACTTATCATTCAAGTGACATTTGATATTCTGTGAAAGTCACTATACACATTATAATATAGGGGGTCTCAATCTTCATCAACCGAATTCTCATATGCCTTATGTTCTAACTTTTTCACGTGATTCAATCGCAAGAACAACCATAAGAACTAATCATGAGAATTGTTTGCAAGATTATTTTCCTGATAAATACATCACAGGACTTTCTATTCATAGGTTTTTGTTCAAATAAAATATGAATATATATTTAGTAATTTTATAGACTTTTGATCTAGTATCAACATATGCATTTTCGAGTTTTTTCAAGAACTACTGGCTTGACCATATGTTCATTGAATATTTTGTGAATCATGTGACTATTTTAGGGTGACACGATCATGAGTATCATGACTAGTTGAGTGGTTTTGTAACATTCTATTGGTTTATTTGGTCTGTGATATCTTCCATGGTATATATGAATCATGAAATCATTATAAGACTATGAATCCCTTGGACGATTCATGTGATTCACATGAGGCTATTGGATTTATGCCTTTTTCTTTTTAAACCATTTGTTTCAAAAATTTGAAATATTCCACTTAATTTTTCATTGATTGATTCCATATCATATTATACACCTTCATCTATAGATAGCTAGAGGGCTATGATTTCCATGAATTATAATTCCGACCATTAGTATCTTGTACACTCTGGCAATGAGGTTTAGAAAAGGTTCCTCTCATATGAGATATCAAATTATCTTTTATCACACCGACATCCTATATGTGGGTTGGGAATGTAAGTTGGATTTTTTGTTCCTTATCCATAGATCAACCTACCATATTTATAGGAATAAGCTTCTCTTGACTATACTCAGTTTATGGTTTCTAAGGATGGTTGACTGGTCAAAGTATTGTCTTGGGAATTCGCATACATACTGAGAATATTCTATTATTTCCATATGGATGTAAATTTTTCCACCAACCCATCCCTCAAAGATACATGGATACATTTTTATCATCTCTGGACAAATCAGATGGGGGATGGAGTATTAAATGGGATATGTGGCCTAGTGGTACTTTTTTTATGAATGGGTATGACCATTTTGGGCCAGGTAATGATTATTAGTGTTTAGTAACCAGTTATATGTTGACCACCTCTATGAATCGGTATGGGTTTCCAAATTCATCATTTCTCACAGGTTTTATATTCTCATGAATTTGTAAATTGTTGTTTTCCTAGAACTAACTCATTCCATATGTTCCGTAGTGATATAGGAATTAGCCTATGGGATATCTATCAGCATGGTGGGATACCCTCTCTTAGAGATATGTATGATAATTTTAATCTTACCAAAAATGTCTAGGTTTAACCTTTACAAAATATATTCTCATTAAATTATATGCTCAATATATGGAAGTAAAAGTTAATAAAAGATATGAATATTCAATCGCTCATCTCTTAAAAATATTGGACCACCATTTTCCATTAGCACACCAGAACTAGGCCTAATTCTATATTCTCCCATTGATGAGCTTCAAAATATTTTATTATAGGACCACTTCATATAGTGTAATTTTCGAAGATAGGGATCATACCGCATGGGTATAATGAGTGAATTTAGTGGAATCATCAAGAAATATGCTAAGGGGATTCAAGGCCATGTTCATTAATAGATGAATTTTCCTAGATAGGGATTCACACTCAGGAATCCCGGATGGTATGGTGGTGATGGAATCATGACTAGCATACTGATGAAACCATAATCTGGTGGTAATGTGGATTTCATTCCATTACTAGTCCTTAGGACACATTCAATAGCAATATATTTCATATAGTACTAGTTGTCTTTTCTAATTTTAATTTGGCTATATTGGGGAGTATTTTGAATGTGGCGGATACTAAAATTCAACAAAGATATCTACTATCTTATTTTGTTCTGCATTGTAGAATATATCCATAGTAAAATCTATGTCATTAGGAAATAACAATTTTCTCATGTGTGGAGGTAAATAATCTCTTTTATTTCATGACTTATTCTATACTATCTGGGAAAATAATTTATAATAGATGAGCCTCTCTTGAAGAAGAGTCATACATGAATTTCGTTCAAGATAGGGTTCTTGTGGATGGGATGGATGAGATTGTCATTTGTGAGTCATATATCCATTATCAGTTCACACTCCAGTTTAGCTACATCCAAAGGGTCTCCCCTCTCCCTTTATCTGAAGTGGAGTGTAATAAACACCATGGGTTCATACTCTAATTCAAGATAATATTATTGTATGAATACACTAATTCCAAGGTTATCCTTACACATCTCATTGTGTCAACCTTCCTTGAATATGATTGTTACTAGGCTTCTACAGAATCCTACCTTGGTGGTGTGCTAAACTAACTTTTACACCTTGTGGAAAAACCATTTTCCATAGAAACCCAATGTATATTGCAATGATCAAATTGATTTGTTACTCAGGTTAATCTTTGAGGAAACATACTCATATTAGTGTTGACCATCCCATTAGTGGGGAAGATTATTTTGGGAAAGTTATCCATTCAACATGAGTAATGAATGATGCATCTTTTGAGGGGAGATTATATGGGGATTCTCCACTTGCTTAATCATTGTTTTAGTAAATTATTCCTCCTTATATTGAACCCAATTCAAAAGTAATAGAATCTCAGACATAGTACATGATAAACTTGAAGTGGATTCATACAATGATTATTGATAATCCTCGAGGAATGATTCATGACCAAGAGGAACATCTTCATCATCTATATCATGATCATAGGGTGGGAGACATTGAAGGCCTTACATTGTATGAAATCATGATATAGGTCATCCTAATATATAAATAATTGGATTCCAGTGAGATGGAGTTATGTGACCTTGACAATATTACTTCCTCATCAAAGTTGATGATGGAAGCTTTAGAGGCATTGGTATAAAATCACCAGTTTATCTCTGAGATGCAAGACTAAATGGATGTCTTGGCCATTCATATATAGTTGTATGAGGATATCCTAACTCTATAAAATTTATAGCTATTATCGTCACTATATTCACTAGAACCCACTTAGAAAATATTTTAAGATCCATCGACTTTTATTGATGTCATTCATCCTAGAGAAGATGCAGAACAAGTTGGGAGAGAATCTCTTCAAAATTTAAGTGATAATTCCATTGAAACACATTCATTCTTAGTAAACTTAGCTAATAAAATATTATTGTAGCTTTATTGTTGATTTCTTATTTTTTTGATAAAATATTTGGAGAGGATTAGAATTATGGAGATCCTTCTTTTCTATTCTGTCAATGAAAGGATCTACTGATCATTAAATATTTTTGTCCAATTATTTTTAATTGTTGATGCACATGAAATTTTTCTGATCTAATGTCGCATAAATGATCAACGATACCCATCATTTTCAAAATATCAAGTATAACAAAATTATTGGATTTGAATTTTAATTTTCTAATAGTTTATTCTTTATGAATACTCAATAATACCAACCAACATGATATTATTGACAGAAATATATTCCCCAGCTCTCATGAGACTATCTGATTCCCAAAAAAATTATTTGGGTAGAAAATATGTTCTCAATGGAGAGTGATATATCTTTTTCCAAATTAAATGGACTTGGAAACCATAGATTTATTTTTTATAATTATATTTTTTGGTTCCACAAGCATTGAATATTTTATAGTCTTACAAACTAAATCCATGTTGTGATTTATTTTATGTTTTTTTCCTCAAAACCTCTATTGAATTAGTACATGGTCATTTAGATTAGACCTTTTATTGATATAGTTTAGGGTAATTTTGCTCAAGAATTATGTCATTTTAGATTTCAGAATTTTATCCCAAAACTTTTATCATTGTAGTTAATGGTATTATATCATGGAAATTCAATTATTGTAGTTTAGGTTAGTTTATCTCAAGATTTATATATATTTATTTTAGGGGATTTTAGATCAGACCATTTATCGATATTGTTTAGGGTCTTTTAGTTTATATAGTCTATCATTGTAGTTTCATGTATTTTTTCTTATACCTTCTATCATTGTAGTTTAGGGCCTTCATTCAAAGCCATTTTATAAGTGTAGTTCAGGGTCCTTTAGTTTAGTCCTTCAGTTATTATAGTTATGTTATTTTATCTCGTACATTCTATGGTTGAATACATGCCATCCACAATAGGTATGACCAAATACAACCTATGGTTTTGATTTATTATGTTGTGTTAATAGGGATCATGACGATTGGAGTTCTATTCTTCCATGGAGGTTATACTATTTATTATAGCGAAAAAATACCTTATTCATCGATATCATGATCAAAAAGATGTTTCCCCACTATTTTTCAAGGGCTATGGAATATCATGGACGTGGCATGGGTGGATAGAGAAGTTATTAGGTATGTTAGGCCAACCTGGATAGGTGGTGGAAGAGTTGGGTAATAAATAGACAAAAATATTCAGTCACGAAGTATGGGATTGGGTAGCCATGAAGGGGAAACCCCATAACACCGTGAGGTGATGAGATGAACCATAGTGTTACTAGGGATCACATAGATAAGAGTTGCTTTATTTCAAGAAGGGTATCCCTCTTGTTGTTGTGTCTAAGACATTGGCGTCGATAGTATGGTACAAAAGGTGTCCCCACATTGTTTGAAGGATTGTGAAATTTTAATTGAAGAATCAAACAACTAGATGATGATGTTGGGTATGGAGGAATAACTATATATCTATATAGAAAGGGTTATATAACCCTATTGTAGTTCACCTATTATGTTAAGCATGACCACTATGCCATATGGTTTTGAATCATTGCGTGTGGGCCCCCAAATGTTTGGGAATATAGTTTTTCATTGCTACCATTAGAAAGGGTACAAAACATGGTGATGTATCATTGAGTATGTATAATCCTCTTAAATACACTACTTATAGGGATTTTAAATCATGGTTCAATGTATTTGGTTATCGATGATGGTATGAGACAATCATATCGGGAATATCGCAGACCACATTGAGGTGATGAGTTCTGACATGGTGATAAATGGGATCACAAGGATTATAAAGTCATATTTCAGAGTGAAACATTTGGTTGATGGCCAAAAAAACATATGTAGGATCCATGGGAATACATTAATAGTAATGAAAAGGGTCTCGTGTAGCAGAGTATCTTTTTTAGATGTACATGTAATGTTTATTGTGATTTGAGGCACTCAAATAATGGTGCTTTATTTTGTTAAATACATAATATTCAAGGAGGGATCGAGAACCCAAAAGGGATTTCTACCACCCAAAAAACATGTTCTCCAAGAGAGGATATATGTAAACTCATTAGATGAAACTTCTCCTAGACCATGGGGTCCAACGATCATAACTCGACATTCACTTGGTCTACAAAGGAGACCCTATGAGATTTATGCCTTAATCACTTACAAAATATATTTTTTTCATGAAATCTAGTGATGAAGTGACCAATGAGTGAAGGCATAACTTTTTCATAGGACACCCATTGTGGTTTTTCGACCATATAAGTTTTGGGTCTCTTTCACAAATATTTTTAGGTCTTGAAATTAGACCATAAAAGTATAATGTTTAAGGTCATATAGATTTCACCAAATTTTAGTATGTTTAAGTTCATGAAACACATGGACCTAATATGAGGGGAAAGTTACATAATTTCCTAATTAGAATATTTAGGGTTAATAGAACTCAACAATCCTTATGAGTGGGATATGAAAATATTGTAAATTATGACTCAAGTTTCTTAGGTCATTAGTAAAGATATGATACAATCATGTTTTGGATAACCCAAAACTCCCTCACGTGATGAGTTCCTCCCTGGGGAAGTCAGGCTCATAAGGATAAAAAAACCTCATTATAGAGAAAATATAACTATGGTTAGTATATCTAATCCCATATGCATTGATAGCATAGACAAATAGAGAGAGATATTTCTCATTCCAAGGGTCATGAAAGGTTTTAATCAACTTAAGGAACTGAATACAAGCATTATAATTTATGGATTTATGATCATGATTGATAGAATAAGAACTTCATACTTTGGTTGACTAGGGTAAGGCTCGTTTTGTCATTTTAAAGGTAATGAAAATGGGGGATGTCTTGTAAAGTTTAATTTTAGGTAGTGTAGATGTATTTTTTTGTGCTGTTTTAATTTCATTCAATAATGAAATTTTCCATAAAGTTTAACATCATTCATTAATGACATATTCTCTTCCACACAGTTTAACATCTTGTGGTAAAGATGTGGAAAACGGCATGAAATTAAAAGAATGAAAGATATACTATATTCATAATCATGTTGTATGATGATAAAATTCATATATAGGGAAAATAAACTTATATGAATCACCCTAGTTGCAATTGGGGGTGCATATTTTCCTTGGTTGCTGTAGATGGACCATGTATTAGAGATCTTGGAACCAATCGGTATCATGTGAAGACAATAATAACGACACACATAGTTCTTGAATGGTATAGTCTTGATTTAGGTTTGACCCGTACATAGAGGGGGAATTATTCCAATCGATTTTTGTAGCTAGAACCAGGATTTGAGATTTAGGTGTCACTACATATCCAATTAGAGTAGGAATCAATCCACACATAGTTCTTCGAAACGAAAATAGTTTAACATCATTCATTAAGGACATATGATACCTGATGTAAAAAATGGATCATGTTGGATGAGCTTTGTAATGGAGGTATGGGCATCACTAAATATCTTATAGGGTAAGGAATCAAGCTACACATGATTTTTGAATAGAAAAAATTCTATGTGGGTTTGACTTGTTCATAGAGGGGGAATTAATAAATTTTATTATTCTAAATAAACCTTTGATTAGAGATCAAGGCATCACTTTATATCTGATGATGTTAAGAATCAGGAAACACATAGTTCTTAGATAAAGGATGCCTATGCAGGTCTGGCCCATATGGAGAGATGGGGAATTTTTTTGTTTCTATATTGTGAGTATACCTAGGGCTAGAGATGGGGGATTAACTACATATCTATGGATGATTGCTATAATTTCACACACAGTTCATGAATGGAGGAGTAAGGTAAGGCCAACACAAACAGTAGTGATCCACTCAGGTGAGGCCCATAAGAATTAATATTTTTATGTTATTCAAGAGACACAAACCATTCATCTTAATGTGATCTATTGCGGACTCAATACCATTATAAACCTAGAATGAGGTGATATGCCTTTTTAATATGGGTATCCCTATCCAAACATCCTAAATCATTGTAAACAATTCTTGTTGTGAGAAATAAGGAATAAAAAATGTTCCTTGAATCATGAAGGAAACTAGGGAATGGATAAGGTAATTTTGTATCAGGTTATAGATATACCAATAAAAATGATCCAGAAATCCCAAAAAATAACTTTATAATGATAATTATATTTTATATAGTTTAAAACCCAGTGTAGTTTAATTTTATGCGACATAGAGATCAACCATACCGTTTAACATCTTGCGGTAAGGACATGGGTAACTCAATGTTATTGAATTATGATGTTGTGGTTGGGACCAAGGATAGAGATATGAGCATAATTATATATCATTTGGTAGTAGCTGTTAATCTAGATATATTTCATGGAATCTTTGTAGTGTAGGATATAGAGAGAGGACATTAGCCATGCAGTTTAATGTCTAGTGGTGTAGATGTGAGTCACCATATGTGAAAAGAAAAGTAATATTTTGGAATAGAACAATAATATAGGTTTAGGTGTAACTATATATAATTTGATCATAGGAATCAAGCAACATGTGTTTCCTGGATGTAGAGATTCTCTGTATGGATATTACTCTCAAACCGAAGAAGTTTAACATCAAGAGGTGAATATATCTCCCAGGTATTTTAACATCATGCGATGAGGATGTGATTCATACAATTTAATATCATTTGGATATGATGAGGGTAACCTGATGTGATTGAATATAAATATGTGAATATTAACATCATGGGTTTTGGATGTGATACACTCCACTTAACATCAGGTGGAAATGACATGCTATGTATAGTTTAACGTCATGTGGCCAATATGAGAGACATTGTTCAATTGATCATATTGAATCATGGATGAGAAATACTGCATAGTTTAATGTCTTGAAACAATGAAATATTTATGAATTCCTAAATCATGCAACTGGAATGATTGATTCTTGATTCATGATTTGAAAATTTTTTCTTAATAAACCATGCACTGGTAGGGGATGTGAAGCAATCCCCCATCCATTGTGTCCAACAAGTATGTTTCATTATGATGGAACTTATATATGATATAAGGCCCTTCCCACATGGGTTACATCTTTGGATTCTTCTTTCCTCGTATCGTTGAGGTTATTAGGTCCAATACCAGTTATCCTTAAATAAATGAATACAAGTGGACATTCTTATTAATGGCCTATGCGATCTTATTCTAGAGGACATTAGGGTTCTCAAATGTATATAACCTATTCACATTTATTTTATCTTTCTCATCTAGTCAATTTTAGTATTTCTCATCATACAATAGTTATATAGAAATGGATATTTTTATTCAAGGTAATTGAACATTTATGGGAAAGACCACCTCTATTCTATAAAAACAAGATATATGGTTTTTCTTGTGTAGCAGTATGTGTGGTGGTACAGTAGGCCCATAATGAATGTAGAAGCATTTCCATCTTGGATTTAATTTCATTATTCACCATATTTTGAATTATATTTGATATAGTCTTATATAAGGCCTTCATCTAACCATTTTCTATGGACGGCAGTGAGGCGAGATATTGGATTTCATGTTTTACTCTGGGTAGAGTTTCTCAAATTATTTAGAATAGAAGTTGGTGACATTGTCTGTAAATATTCTGTGAGGGACTCTGAACTAGATGATGAAATGAGAATTTATTAAGCTGATGATATTAATCATCCTAACATCCTTTAGGGGAATTTCTTTATCCCTTTTGGAGAATAAGTTCATAGCATTTATGTTGTACTTGAACTACCTAGTTATGGTCGATTGAATCGAATCAATGAATTTCATTCCCTATTTAAAAAATGGATAAGAACATTTGGATATAAATACAAATTATGAGGTTTTATGGAAGAATTTTTCATGGATTTGGAATTCATGAAATTTCCTATTGAATTCAATATAGTCCTATATCATGATTAGAGAGTAGTAACTTAGTCTATTGATTCAGTGGGAGATCCTCATCACTGATTGATGTGTTCCACAAGAGCCCTCAAGGAATTTTTCGATGATGAAGATATTATCTCTTTATTATATCAATATGATGGGGAACAAATTAAATCATTTATTTCACTGGGATTTATGATCATTTGGACCCTCCTGCAAGGGAAAAGATTACTAATTGCTACCTAATATATCCCAATTAGTCTTGGTCTATTGGGAGAGACCAATTTTAGAGATAACCAATTATGGGCTCCATGTATTGAAGTTATTTTGTTAGTTCATAATGTTCAGGTTATATGTTGACATTATTGATTTCTTCCTTATCACAAATTTCGATTGATAAGACCATTCATTAGTGTGTGATAAAGAAGATCACCTATACCTAATCTGGTTAGTCCTAGACTCTGGATGCATTAGAAAATGTCTCATCATGAGCCTTATATGACCGAGAAATGTGATATAATTTGTGATCATTAAGAAAATCTTCCATTATTCCCATGATGAACCTTGTGAGAGGCACCAATTATTCTTTTTTGATGGAACATTCAACATTTATATGTTTTAACAATATCTCCAAGTGTTATTTTACATTCTAGTAGTCTATATGTAATTATAGGGCCTGTTTAAAGCCATCGATGAGGGCATGATATTATTCCAATTCATTGGTGTAGCCTTTATGAAGTGATAACTATTATGGAATAATTTCTTCATCTACAGAAATAAATATAATCCCTAATCCTACCCGATTGAGTTTCAGTTTTTCATGTATCTTACGCATTGGAAATTTAGAACCTCAATTAATGTATATATACTATGTTTTTGGAGTGTTAGGTTCATAGAAAACCTCCCCATCTAGAAGCCTGGTCTCTACAAGTGTAATTTATTAGGTGAGATGTTCTGAAATAAAATCATTCAAGGATTTCCCTCTCACCAACATTTGTGACATGAAATGAATGACTTATTGTTATAGAATGACTGACCATCAGTTCAGATGTCCTGTTAGCATAGGATAACCAAGGATATACATGAGAGGTTCAATATGAGAGACCAGGTGGAAATCATTTTTCTTCAAGTAATGCCTCATAATTTTCATGAAAAATATGTGTTTCATGAATTTATTTTCAACATAAGAATATTTTTTCATAGTATTTATCATTATCCTGATAAGTTAATAGGGAATCTTCTCACTCCCCATATCACTCTATTATGGATGGATAGAACTCAATGGGGTTTACGTGGTGGATACATATAAGATGAGTGGGTTTCATTCCATCGATGGGATTGGGCCCAATGGTGAAGTAGGTACTTCTTGAGACTCTTAAATTATACTTGAATGTTTCATTCCAATTGATAGGGGATTCCATTATTTGTTTTATTAGTTAAAGGTAGATATTTTTCGACCATGATTTATATGAAATTCTAAATTTAATAAAGGTTCCATTGGTTCCCCATAAATTATTTGAGATATATATGGATGAAATTTCTAAAATTAAAATATCCTTTTCTGGTCCAACCAAAATTCCATGATTTAGTAATACAAATCCATGGATCATTGTGGATGTTTCCCCAAAATAAAATTTTAATGGATTCATCTTCCGACTATTCTGCTGCATCTTGTCAAAGACTATTTAACAATCCTTGAGGTGATCACCTCGTTGTCACGATTTGACCACCAGTCTTCAAATTAAAATTAAACTATTAATAAAAATATGGGATTAATTATATTATACATGGAATGATGAATCCTTTAACTTTTGTTCTTCAAGACAAATTGCATGACCTAGCAGCAGAAATTCCCTTATGTTTATCTGATGGTAGTGAATTCCTCATGTTTAGGATCCATCTTAATCTAATTGTACCCTAACTACCCATCCATAAAGGAAACATCCTATGAGACAAATGTTTTAATGATCAAGAGTTATATGATCATTAATATGAAATAATCCTTTGGGAAGTGTTGATCATGGTCTCTAAAATAAATGTAGACCCTAATTTACCTATTATTTTTATTGTCAGGGAAAATATTGGTGATTCATCTTAGGAAATTCAGTTCTCAAACAACGTTTGTATTGATAAATTTTCAACATCCACCTCAAGATTATTATTATGAGAGGGTTCCATCATCTTGCCTTCCTTCTTGAATCCTTGATAGTCATCTGGAAATTTGAGATGGTGTATAGCCACATCTACATTGAGTCTGGGAATTTCTGTATAATTCCAAGATAACACATATTGATGTTGACTTATAAATTTTATGTACATTTATTGGTATTCATTAGGAGTTGTGTAACTAATCAGTTGTTCCATAGGTATTTTAATATTCCTATACATACCTACCTAAGCTCATCCATGGTGGTAGAGATACCTTCTTCAAATACAAGAGGGGCCTTTTTGACTTCATCCTCTCTTCATTACATCTCATAGTCTATAGAGTAATTTTCAATAGAATTACTTAATAATAGGGTATCTCTATCATAATTGAGGTTAGAGAGGACATGAAAAAATAAAATACCATCCCTTACTATGAGAGTCATTTCAAAATGATTCTGGAGATAATTTTTTTTACATTGTTACAACAGAAAGGGTCCTGGACATCGAGGATCAGATATATTATCTCAAATATATTTATAGAGGGAAAACAGTCACAATTTTCCATACTCCAATGGTTCATAGATTCAATTACCAAGATGTTGGGGTTTGTAACCCTTCAATTATAATCGACTATTGGTTGTTTACCTCCCCTTTGTAGAAAACTACCCCAATGTATATGGACTTAAAAGTATCAATAGGTTAAATATCACCATTTATTTTGAAAAATGTTCTATTGATGTGGTTTAATAAAAAATGATGGAATGTTGAGGGTAATTCCAGGTGGAATTAGAGATAGGGACTTCTATGTAGGGCATTTTATGTATTATCTTACTGGATAACCATAAACATAGGGTCAGATGCAATATCCAAAAAATGAGTTTTTAGTTTTATCTATAAAACTGATATTTTATCTGGTTTATTATACCCATGAATGGTCATCTTTAAGGGAAAAATATATATTCTCTATACCCCAAATGTCAGAGGGTTTTGTATGAGGATAAGGAATATCCAAAAACCATTTTCAATCAGAGCCCTTCAGATGTCCACTTTATCAAGTCTACCCAAAACATATTAGGGTATGATGTGTCCTATTTGACCTCTAAATGATACTGATCTATGACCGAGATGGACATATGGAATTATTCATTCATATTCTGCACTCAATTAACCACGATGATAGTGAATTATATCTCAAAATAAAATGAGATTAATTGGGATTCAACGAGTTCTGCCTTGGGTTCTTTTGAAAGAATAAATGCAACAAGGATTGAGTGTCTGCTTGGGACAACATCTATGTATTTTATAATTTCATATTTTTTTCCAATGGTCGGTGATTCCTAATATAGGACTAATCATTATTATATAGATCTGAAGTTGAGGCATTTGAGGTGGGTGTGTAGGGTTCTTGCACAGAGTTTGAGCGATGATCTTCTACTATAGAAATAGAGAATGCGATCCTTCCTTATTGTCTATACTGATTCAATAATATCACCCTTTCTTGGATGTTATATAATATGACTGGGAAAATATGACTATTGGAGGGTTCTACGATACCTCCATGATTCTATTGGGATTGATGGAGCGCTTCTCCATTGGTCTCAACTATATATTTGACCTACGTGGTGCCATGAACAAAATATTGGGTTTTAACATGCCTGTTTACACCAGTATAGTTGGTTCCAATGAATGAGACCTACATATCTATTGTTTGGTGTGGGGAACTCATACTTGTAGTCTTAATCATTATTTAAAATGGGGTCTTCTAATTGTATCACATTGAAATAACCAAATACAAACTGCTCATTTGATGAGGGCTCAATTTTTTAGGGAAATTCCCATTCCCCAGATGTTGCAGGTAAGAAATATTCTAGAGTTAGGGCTTCTGTTTGAGTATAACATGACTCTTCCTCTTATGTATTTTCTTATTTATAGAAATCACATCCATATTTGAGGTAAATTTATGATTTCACCTCCATTGGAGTCAAAACTATTTTGGGTCTATGTGGTTCTGCTATTATGGGTGGAAGGAGGCCAATAAATTACATTTTAATTCATCAAGTGTTTTAATTTATGTCAACACCTAGATATGAATTTTTCCAATTAATTTCTTCTTATGGATGGGAAATAGTTATGTAGGGAAATATTTATGCAGGGTAGCTACTCTGAGGAGTTATGAAGCAACACCTCTCTGGTATCGACTATGCTTTATAGAAATTCTATGAAGATGATGAAATTTTGGATGTTATGGCCCCACATTATATGGAAATGACTTTATTTTGGATGATTCGTGAGGTTGAACTCATTGGTATTCTAGTTATATGGTAGATTGAGTTGGTAATTTTTCA
Organism: Viscum album; assembly: GCA_963277665.1. Classification (NCBI taxonomy): domain Eukaryota; kingdom Viridiplantae; phylum Streptophyta; class Magnoliopsida; order Santalales; family Viscaceae; genus Viscum; species Viscum album. The sequence continues at coordinate 1,163,553,587 of OY728130.1, read as the reverse complement.
TGAATGTAGGGGTATAACCGGGTAATTTTTTAAGTTTTGATGGAGTATATCTTATTCATCTGTTACTCAAATCACAGGAGACCCTGATCTCTTTTCACTTCCAGTTCAGGGAATGGTTGTGGTTGTTGCAACTAAATAGGTGGAACTGGGCAGTTTGGGACCTACCTAGTTTATTTGAGGGACCCTACTACTAGTTTAAGAGCAACATCAGTAGTCTCTACATTGCTGTGAATTTTCTCCTGTGATGAAGGCATGAACTGATTGTATTGTGAGGTTCATTGAATGGTTTCTTATAGATGTTTCTCCTTTTATATGAACACAAAAACCCCACTTGGATACATCATTAAGATCATAGGTTCCTATAGTTCATCCAAGATATTTTCACCATATAATTTCACCAATTTTTCATGATAGAAAGGGATATTTAGTGAGTTGGTTAAACCCTTACATCTGGACATGTAGTCAGACTCCCGGTTAGTTTATCATTTAATTAATTTCATAATGTTAAAAATTGTCATGTTTTCAGCGGGGAGATGAACTGGTAAAGGAATTGATGTTAAAGATCTTCTCATCTTGCAATTATATGTGCTATAAAGTTGTTGTACCATACAATGGATCACCGTACCAAAGTCCGTATGAAACACCATAGCTTGGATTCTTCCTACTTATCTCAAGGGATCGTACTCAGTTCGAATTGGGATACAAAGTGTATGAATTTTTTTGAAGTATCCTATATCGTCAAAGTGGATAATTTAGGATTAAAAAATTGGGTTTGGGAAAAGTTTTAGCAACCTAGTCCGGATATGGATTCATTTCAAGATACACAGTTTTCTGTTTCCTATCCATGGATTCCATTAGTGTATTTAGAGATTATATGGAATCAAAATGTTCTCAAGGTACTAAAATATGAGATTCCTCCCATATATAGGGATAATTTAGGGACTAATAATGAGGAATTTATTTCTTATCTCAATGATTTTGGTTCCATGTGAAGAAGATATGATCAGCCTATTGTGAGAGAGGATAATGCCACAAGGGAGGCAAGTCACAATCATTTTTTACATCATCATTTATGTAGATTGGATTTTTGTAGCTAGAGCCAGGGTGATTCTCATGTGACACTTTGATAAGTGGGACGAACCTGTACTGCTATATAGATGGAAGAATATTCATCTTCATATAAATATGATACATGGCATGAATATTTCCCTAGATTAGCTCCTAATTGTTCTACTAGAGAGTTCATATTTCAATCTCATATTCTGAAAATTATTCATCTTTGGATGGATTTTATATTATTTTTGGAGGTCGTTGGAATGTGGACACAACATTACCTTTATCTTTGTCTATGTTACACCATATAGGTGGAAAATAGTTATTTGGGGGTGCAAGGTTCTGGAGCATCCTCTAGTTTCGGGTTTATGCAGCCTCGATGGGTGCATCTAGACATTCATCTGGGAGTATAATATCTATGTTGTATGTCATGGAATTGGAATCCTAATCCACATTATTTTTTCTATTTAATGGGATTAAATTTACAGAGGTTAATTGTGAAATTATAGTTTCCCCAATGCATTCAATGGAACAAGAAGGTTTTGAACTTCCAATAATAACATCGTTCATCAAACCCTCGGCCACATTTTTTCATTTTTGATTATGAACCTAGAAGTATTTTATTTACTTCATCATATACATATCCTATCTTAGACTATTTTTGGTTACAGTGAGGGGTTTTCAGTCATGATTTTCAAACAATACCTAAGTAATAGTGGTTTTTCTTCAGGAAAAAGGAATAGATGAGATGTCAACCATTGATATTTACCTTCTAATTATGGAAGACTGATTCTCTCAATGATGGTGATTATGATGAAATTTCCTCCAAACCTATGTACTTGGGACTATACGGGGCAACAATTAGCATTGATTGATTATTTTTTAGACATATGATGCTTCCAATTGAGGTTTTTATGATTCATGTTTCTGAAATTGGCATATAAATTCCCCTATCCAAGTAAGATAGGGTTGATCTAGAACCCCTTTTGATATCGTTATGATTTTATTAGTGGTGGATGACCCTAGTATTTGATATTAAGACACAAATTCCTATCTATCAGTGGTATGTGGGTTTTATTGAAGAAACTACCGATATGTCCTAAATCCTCTTAGGAAATGACGATCTGGTAAGAGGAGGTGGGGGTTGATATTCCCCTAACCCAGTGTGATGGGTTATATCCTAGCCAACTTATATTTAATATTCTAATAAATACCATTTTATGTGGCATAGTTGTGCATGTTTAAGAGTTGGGTGCAATGGTAGTCCATGATGAGAGAAAGTTTCTAAGGGATGTCGATGAGATAATTGCAACGTCAACACTGAATGTTTGAAATAACATACCACAACATTGAGGGTCCCATTTCAAATCTATATGGGCTATCCCCTTACTCCATTCATGATGTCATGGAACTATTAATGTGGGGGGATTATGATGGTGTAACCAATTGGATCATTTTTTACATGGTCCTATTATTTTTGTGAAGGATATAACATTATAGGGTGATATATATATAAGGGATTATACTAATTTGGGGACATGGTGAAGGGAAGTGATCAATATTTCACCATTACTCAGATATATATATCTGTTGATAATCCATTAATTTAGTCCATAATTATTTTTCACGATGTGGAGACCAAAAATGTGTAGTAGTTTTTCAGGCTCCTCCTTTCCTAGGTTTTGAACTATGAAAGGGGAATCCATATCCCTCTAACAATAGATTTTATTTATGATTTAAAGGAGATACTCATATCATGGATTGATGAGATGTATAACCTTCAATGTACAAAGTGTATCCCACATATTTTTGTGTATATAAGGTATTCACTAATTTTCTATATCATCTAAGGTATCATATTTAGAAGTATAAAGAAAAAATATATGGTGGGGATGTTGGTTCTAGAAAACTCTATCAATATAAAAATATAGTCCAAATCTTTATAAAACATTCATGCCTCTATATGATCAGACAACATAAGGTACTTCTTGGAATCGGCTGCTGACATGAGTGGAGTGTTACTGGATGATTAATGTAAAATATATATGGTTGAAATGAATGTTTTTAGAACATATATATTCAAAGGATTATATGTTTTAAAAAAAATATATATGGAGGTGTAGGGGAAAGGGGAGGACTTCTTTATCCATGGGAGTTATCACCTTGGGGAGGCAGATGATAGTGTCTGTCAGGAGTAGAGTCCATGAGATCCATATTCACACTACATAAGAAGGAATAGCACGGTAATGATGATATTCTCCTTCAAATTAATTGTCAATATACAATTTGGGTGTCGATAATGTCTCTTTAATAACCTCAAGGACTCTTGGAAAGATAAAATTAGGTATATTATCCTTTTTTTTCATTGTCGATGGAATATTCCAAATTGCCATCTCGAATTATGTTCGTACATGCCTATTGTATGAAAGTTGCTAAAACTAGTTGAGAACTTTCGAGAAGTATGGAAGTGTGAGGGCGTTGTTGAGATGATACTGGAACAATTTACTTATCTTCTTAAATATTTATAAGAATATGATCCTATCCCAAGGCATGTTTAGATATTTCATGGTGATCCTAGATAAAAATGAGAGTATGATCCTAGTTCTAATACATCTTAGTATTAAGATGGTCTTTTGTGACAGGTATATGAGCCTTTCCTAAGAAATGTGCCTCACTCACTTGGTGAATCCCAGTTGGAACATGATGCTAAGCCAATTAACATTATGTGTTCCCCGTTGTAAAATACTAACATCCCTTGGTATTGGGATAAGCGATATGATCATCCTCATGTTATGCCTCATAATACTGTAGGTGCTATAGTTCATCGACATATGTTGGGATATTCAATCGGACTCCCTAATCTACTTGCATATGCCACATGGATTCATGGACAAGAACATGACTCTTTCATGAGGCATGTGCCAATCCCTCTTGGTGAGCCCCAATAATAATGGGGGTTTGAGCTTGATATTGTCCCTTAGGAGTATTTTGTTTGTCTTCTTCGATAGTAATATGGTCATGTACTGAGGTATGTGCCTCTCTCTCTTGGATAGCCCCAGACAAAACAAGGATATGATCCAAATTTTGGGCCTTTGGAATATGACATCAAACTTTTTTTATATGAATGTGCCCATATCCTGAGGTATGTGATGCTCTAACCTGGTGAGAATCATATATAATCAGAATATGATCCCATTCAGACATCTCTTCGTTTACCCAAATATGTCAATAATAATCCTGTATTGGATAAATAATGTGTCCTTTCTCTAGAAAAACTACTTGTTTATAATGATTAGATTTTTGTTCTACCCTAGTTGTAGGGAAAAGAATATATCTCTATACCTATATCACTACCAGTATCAAGATATTATAATGGGGTTATTCTTCTGTTGGAATGATGTAAGGGAATTTAAGTAATGTTTGTGAAAGAATATAATCCTACACATTATTGTGTCTCCAATATGTACTCCAATATAACTTTGATTAAAGAGGGGGACCGATCCCACATTTTTCTCCGTGTTCCACCAGTATATGATGACAGAACTAATGAATGATTGAAGGAATAAGCTTCTCTCCCATGCATTCTATAGAAATATTCCAACAGGCATCCTTTTAGTGACCAGTGATATGATCCTAATTTCTAGCTATCACAGAAATATTATGTTGGACATCATTAGTGGAAGTTGGGATATGATCCCACTAACAGTTGTCTAGTTCCTTGCACACCCTATGTGACTTCCTCATTTCCAATGCATGGGGATCAGAGGTGGCAGTGTGTCGAGTGGTACCATTAGAAGGTGATTGAATGGTATTATCATGTTGGAACTCGAAATAGCAGTTTAAATGATCCCCTTTAATGGTTATTTAACCAAAAGTGAGCCATAGTTGACCCCCCTGACCCACAATTAATATGTACTAAAGGTGGTGATCATTGTACTCTAGATATAAACACACCAGGTGGTTGGTTATGGAAATGAGTACCATCGTCTTTACAAAAAAATTATTATGATGGTTTATTACCATCATATTTATGCTTTGGATACCCTTGAAGGTGTCCTCAATGGTTAGGATCATACAAGGTCGAATGTATTCCTAAAATATTACAGTTTCCACTTGGCATTGGTGGTGTTGTGTTGGTGAGGCCATTATAAACCCTACTTTGGTTTCTTATATAATTTATTTCCCAAAATAATCATTGGATGTAGATATTTTCTTTAATACAGTGTTTTTTTGTGGGAGAAATATTTATAATCACTATGAAATCAAGGAAAAAGGGAACTGATCCGGTCATCTCTATAGGCATGATTTGTTCTCAATAAGATATGCATGGGTAACACAATATTTAATTAATTAATGATATGTCCATTATGATGGATTTTAATTTTCAAAGTGAGTATGATATTATTCTTGGGAACCCCAACAATATGGGATCATCTATAAAATCCATGTATAGTCAACCGATCACTTTGTTACTTTTGATATTCATGACGGGTTCACCATTTTTGTTTCATCTTGAACAGAGGTGGATAGATTAACTATATAAATTTATTGAAAGGGACTTAATGGTTATACAGTCATTCACATCAAATTCATTGTTCATTTTTATGTTCCTTAGAAACTCTCAATGAATCCAAAATCCACAAAATAGGTACAAAATTGCTTTCCAAAGGCATGAGGTCAGTTGGGTTTTAGACCCAATAACCTATAGGAACTTAGATTAATTGATAGGATGGGAGTTCATGCTGATCACAACATATTATAATGAATTGATTCCTACAATGGGGATCTATTATATATTTAATATATGTTTGATAATATCTTTCTAATCACAATACATGACTAGTTACCCTAACACAATGATCATATTTTAAATAATTTTATATTCAATGGATCTAACTGGAGAGTCCATTCATATGTATCTAAGGTTCTTCATCCATTTCAAAATGATGTGTATCTTCTTATATATTTATTATGTATAACCATGAACCCCAAAATTTTCATGTTATCTTGAGAGCTGGTTAATTTTCAAAGGATGGGATTGAGCCATAATGAGGTGTCATACATATCCTATTTTATACCAAGAATAAAAACCCACATAGTTCATTGAACCCATGAAATTTAATTTCATATATAAAGAAAATATATATGAGAACATAGGCACTAGATATTGAGAACAATCCCTTGGGTGCCATCTTACATATCCTAGGTACTAGTTGGAATCAGATTTATCAATGTTTAATCATACCCTTATGACTTTTCCCAATCTATATACCCTCATTTTGGGTTATTTATATTATTACACAGATCTTGGCTTACACACTGAGTTTTCACTAGCTGGGGGAGATTCAAGATGCAAAATATGTGATCATAGGAACTCTCTATGTCCAAGAAAGTTATGATTGGTGTGTGAAGAAATTTATAGTATGTAATCAATCTCACTACATATTGTTGAGAGACTTATTGTAACGACCCAAAGTTTCATTAATGGAAAATCCCTCTTGATCCAGTTAAATGTATCTTTATGAAAAATGTTTTTATAATATGTCAACTTCTTTGGTTTTATATTAAGAATTGTGACCATTGTCGTTGAACAGTGATCACATGATTAGTATAAATATAGGACCTTAACAAATCCAATTTACTCAGACAAAAGAAGTGATGGCCTCATCCAGTAGAATTGCCCCATATGAAGCCCATTTTTCGGAGCTCAGAAAAGAGGTGGAATCCTTGGGCTTCTCCCTTGACCAAGCCCAAGCTGAGCTTCACCATGTCAAGCTCAAACGAGACCCTCTACGGGAAAAGTGGAAATTGATAGAGATTACCACTCGAGCGATGTTATCCGAGCCGCCCCAAGAGTCTTTCACCATCACACACCTTACCCTTAGGTCTTATGCGGCTGTTTTAAGGGGTTATGTAACAAATATGTTGTACTATGTTCATGTTCATTATTTTTTTATATAATAATGAATATAATTTCTAGTCATTTTTGATACATTTTAAATAGTTTTTAAAAGTACAAATTGTGTTTTGTGTTATTATTTAATTAAGAAATCTATTTTAATAAATTAAGGGATTTTTGAATTAAATAATATTTTAATAAAATAATAATATTATGATGAAATTAATTTTTTTATTTAAATATAAATGATCTTATAATTTTATGAATGCAATTAAATTTTTTTATTAAGGTTTGAAAGCCATTTCTGTCAAAACCGGTGAATTTTCGATAAATGTCAGTTTTTATTTTAAAAGTGAAAATTAACATATTTAGATTTTTTTTAGATAAAATAAATTCCATTTCATGAATCAGGACATTGAAATTATCCAACGGTGAATTTTTCATAATTTTCTAAGACAGTCAAATTTTTGGGTTACAACCATTTAAATATATAATGTGTTTTATGACATTATAATGACCCAATGGTGATGTAATAAAATTCCATAATACTTATGTTCGGCCAATATATGTTTTATCATTAAAATAATGTGATTTTGGGTTTTTTTGACTTACCTTTCAAAGCATTAATGGACCCCTCAAGACATATTCAACACTTTTCCTTTTTAAATTAATTTCCATGGGAGTGTGACTCACATCCACATAAACAACCTTATTATTTTAAGATGATCAGACTTGGGCATTATAAAATATTGTTTTACACTTCCATTTTCCAAAAACCATGGGCAAAAACCATGGTATGGTTTTTGTTTTGGATTAATTTAATGTAAGGGGACCCAAACCTAAATAATAAAGAATTCTCTCACCTTTCCTATATAAACCGACCCAAGCTACCACTTCCTCCTCACTCAAAGCCCTTGGAGTTTGTCCAAACTCTGACCAACTCTCTCTAGAATCCTCCAATGGTTCCCCAAGCTCCCGAGAAGCCTCTCACAAGCCTCTCTCTAGCCTTTGGAAGCACACTTCCAAGTAAGGGTTTTTTCTTCCTTTCTCATTTTTGTCCAATTTTCATTAAGTTGTTTTTCCCTTTTAATTTCAATTATTAATGTTGGGGTATGGTTTTGAACCTCCCTCATACTGCCCTATTTATATTTGAATGATGGGAGACCCATTTCTCTCTCATTAAATTCCTCCCATGTACACCCGTTACTAGGTCGAAATTCCAAAAGGAACTTCTCTCTCTTCTTTTACATTCAAGTAATAATTTTGTATCATTAATATAAATTCCATTACAATTGTTGGGACATGTATCTATATGACCTCCTTACTGTAAATTAAATGTAAATATAATGGGGAACCCCTTTCTCTCTCATCATCCATTTTTTTATGAATTCTTATGTCACGTTGTTACGCTGCCGAAATCACACCGATTTTCAAAGCCAATGCCATTGTGTAGTGGATACCATGCCCTTTTCTCCATCAAGGGTATCCATATTTATGCACCTTTACTTATTTATTAAAAAGTTTCATGTATGCATTAAACATTACTTTATCATGGCATAAATGTTTATTTTTTATGAATCCATGTTTTATGATCCATGTGGCACACTTATGCACGAAATGAAATGTTTAAGAAGGGTGTGCCCTTATAGCGCTCCAATGCATTGGGTAAAGTATAATATCATGATACGTCATGTGAAATGAGTGTTGACTCATGATAATTCAAGTGAAATGAGGGTTTACTCATGCTTCATGTTCAATGAGGATTTACTCATTCTCTATGTGCAATGAGCCTTGGCTCATGCTAATTCCATGTTAAGTGATGTTGCCACATTTCCATGTTATGATTATCATGTTTTATCATGCCTTTATGTTCATGTTTTTCTTATGCACTATTGATATTCCTATTGTCTAACATGTATTTTACTCCCCATGTTATTCCATGTGTAATCCCTTACTGGGCTTTATAGCTCACCCTTTTCTTATGCATGTCCTCAGCTTATCCCATGCAATGATAAGTACAAAGGAATGTAGTGGTCATGTAATGGAATATTTCAATAAAGATGTTGTATTTCATGTTCTAAGATTTTATGTAATGATCATAATCCCGAAAGACACTAAACCTCTCGATCTTATTTTTTGTATCAAGTGATGTACTATGTAATAAATCATGTTTATTTTGTAATAAAAAGCGTGGTTGTCATAGTTGGTATCATTGTAAAGGTTTAGTTATTTTTGGGATTACTAAACCCTAGTAAAGCCTTATATACAAGACTATGTATAATAAAAACATCCATATGTTTTGGTAAATACTAAGTAAGTGGTTCATCAAACAAATACATCTCTGTCTGGATACGAGCAGGTAGAGGCAGCTCTGGCACAGATGTATCCTAGGGGTAAAACCCAAAAACACCTCTTTGAGCTAGACTCAAACGGGAATTGGTGCACGACAATGGGCCTTGCTGCACTCTTGGTTACGACACTTCCGGGGATATGTTTTGATAAATTCACAAGCTTATTATGAACCCTTATTAAGTGAATTAAAAAAAATACCCCTTAGAATATATGTTAGAATGTAGATCACGAAAACCCTAGATTTAAGCCTATAGACTCATGAGTAAAGGAAATAAAAGTTTATTTATGAGTCATCAACTTTTGTCTTTGGATTACCCTATATGTGTTACCCCTAACTTTCCTTTTATTCTAGCCAATTGCCGGTAATAGAAGGACATAGGCTAACAACCATTATGAAGATCAGTGTGATGACTGTACTAATGAGATGCCAAATCCAATGGGAGCGGGAATTGAGAACATTGTCATGATTACCTCTCAGATAACTCAAGTTTTGAATAGAAACACAGGTCAAGAGGAACGTTCAACCCCCCTAATAATGAAAACGTTGCTATAGAGAGCTTCCTGAGACAATGGCCTCCAACTTTTAGTGGATCATCCGATCCCACGATCGCTGAACAATGGATTAACACCATTGAAATGATCTTCTCCATCCTTCAATGTTCTGAACAAGATAAGGTTCTCCTAGCGGCTTATCATATAGAGGGTGAAGCTAATCAATGGTGGACATTGATAAAAAATATGAAGCCTGAGGAGGAGATCGAGGCGTTAGAATGGAAGGATTTCTGGAAGATGTTTTTCGATAAATATTTTCCGCGCACCCTCTGGCTTAAGATGGAAAGGGGCTTCCTTTCCCTCAAGAAAAAAGATGAAGAATCTATTGGAGCGTACGAGGCAAACATCATGAGGATTGCATGATACGCTTCCGATTTTGTCGTTACACCCGAATGCATGGTTGACTGCTTCTTTGGTGGGCTGAAGCCTAGCTTGCAGAAAGCATTAGTGATCCGTGACATCGACAGCTATGAGGAAATTGTCCGATGTGCCCTCAAGGTTGAAATGGAGATCGAGGAATCATATGGGTATCATGGGGAAAGAAGTGTAAGGTGGACTTCAATGCTGGTGGTCCGATGGATAAATCCAATGATGCTAAGAAGATCCAGCACCCCACTTGCCAAAAGTGAGGAAAGAAGTACCCTGGAAATTGCCTTAAGGGGATGAGAAAATGCTTCAGCTGTGGAAGAGAAGGGCACCTAGCTGTTAACTCTCAGCAAGAAGGACCTGTGGCTGTGAAAGAGGATAGGAACGCTCTGTTCGAACCTCAACATGTCATTCAACGATACAAATTCAATGAACCGGGTCATTTTTCAAATCAGTGCCCTAATCCAAGGGTTATCGAAGGCAACCAACAACCTCCAAGACAACAAGGAAGAGATTTTGGCATCACTTCTGCTGAAGTGAATCCCGACAACTATGTGGTGATAGTTATGCTAGTAATTCATTCAAGAATAGAAAACGTACTTTTTGATTCAGGTTCTATGCATTCTTTTATATCTCGAATGTTTAGTAGAACAATCCCAGAACCACCACAATTCATGGATGTAAAGATGTCTGTGAGTACGGAAAATGGGGCAATCATTGCATCACATGAATATAAGTCCTACCCTATTATAATCTGTGGATTTAATTTCCCATAAAACCTCGTCATACTCCCTCTGGTGGAATTTGATACAATTCTTGGCATGGATTGGCTTTCTTTATATAGAGCCAACATAAACTGTCGGGAGGGGGAAATCACACTCCATATGGAGAATCGACCCCCGATTCATTACAAGTATCAGGAGGTAGATGAATATCCTTTATCTCCATCATCTCAAGCATGTATATTACTGCCTTATGAGCATGCGTATCTGGCTTAGATGATTGAGTCCAAGGAAGAAACAATCCTTGAAGAAATTCCTATTGTGAGGGAATTCGCTGAAGTGTTTCTTGAGGAACTGCCTGGTCTCCCTCCAAGAAGAGATGTTGTGTTCTCAATTAAACTTATACCTGGGGCGCTACAAATATCCAAGACTCCATATAGAATAGCTTTTGTTGATCTTGAAGATCTGAAGAAACAACTATAGGAGAATCTGGATAAAGGGTTTATACACCCAAGGGATTCACAATGGGGTGCACCAGTCCTCTTCGTCAAGAAGAAGGATGGGTCAATGAGGCTTTGCATCGATTATAGTGAACTTAACAAAATCACGATAAAGAACAAGTATCATCTCCCAAGAATCGATTACTTGTTTGATCAGCTGTGTGGAGCACAATACTTCTCCAAGGTGGACTTTCAGTCAGGATATTATCAAGTATGTGTGAAGAAGGAAGATGTCCCCAAGACTACTTTTCGTACAAGATACGGGCACTATGAATTCATAGTAATGCCTTTGAGACTCACCAATGCTCCAACAGTATTTATGGACTTGATGTATAGAGTCATTAGAGATTACCTTGAAAAAATTATGGTAGTCTTTATAAATGATATTCTAATATACTCCAAAACCAAGGAAGATCATGAGGAGCATTTAAAAACTGTACTAGAGACATTGCGCAAGGAGAAGATCTATGAAAATTACAGCAAGTGTGAGTTCTGGTTGAAGGAGGTCTCATTCTTGGGCCATATCATCACAATCAATGGGATATCTGTAGACCCCTCCAAAACAGATGCAATTGAGGGATGGCTGATACCAACATCGGTAATGGATATATGTAGCTTCTTGGGGTTAGCTGGATGTTATCAACGATTTGAGAGAAATTTCTCATGATATTCCAACCCTCTTACAAAGATAACTCAAAAGGGAGTAAAGTTTGAATAGAGTGATGAATGCAAAGAAATCTTCAAGGAGTTGAAAATGAGGCTTATCACTGCGCCCGTGCTCACTTTACCAACAAGCGGGGAACATTTTGTTGTATTCAGTGATGCCTCAAAGAAGGGCTTTGGATGTGTGCTTATGCAAAATGATAAAGTGATATCCTATGCCTCATGGTAGTTGAAAATCCATTAGTGAAACTATCCAATGCATGATCTGGAGTTGGCGACTGTGATCTTTGCCTTGGAAATCCCACGGCTTTATATTTATGGAGAGAAATGTGAGATTTATACTGACCACAAGAGTCTTAAATATATATTCACACAGAAAGAGCTTAATATGCGCCAGAGAAGATGGATAGACCTCATCAAGGATTGTGACGGTTCAATACATTACCACCCTGGGAAAGCGAACAAGGTGGAAGACACCCTAAGTAGAAAGGACCCAGCAATTCTATCAATGATGAGAATTGAGAAGGATCCAATCTTCTTAGACTTGATAAAGATGGATGTGGGAATCATAAATAAGGGAACATCATCAATCCTTTCACAAATGATTGCTCAACCATCTCTTTAGGAAAGGTTAATGGAGTCTCAAAAGGATGATGTGGGAATTCTGGAAAAGTTGGAAGCTATCAAAAAAGGGAAATCCTCAGAATTTAATGTTAATGAAGAAGGAATTGTGCGGTTTGGAAGAAGACTATGTTTCCATCAAGTCCGGAGCTGAAGAAGGAACTTTTGGATGATGCACATAGTTCAAATTTCTCTATTCACCCAGGGAGCATAAAGATGTATCGAGATCTCGGAGAAAACGTTTGGTGGGATAATATGAAGAAGGAGATCACTGAATATACATCAAAGTGCCAGGTGTGTCAGCAAGTAATGGCAGAGAGGCAAAAGTCTAAGGGGATGATGCAACCATTTCCCATACCAGAATGGAAATGGGAAAACATCACCAAGAACTTTGCACCAGACTTCCGAGGACATCCAATGGAAACAATGCAATATGGGGTTTTTTGGATCATCTTACAAATATTGCACACTTCATTTCTATTCGGGATTATTTATCTTTGGAAAAACTAGCATGGATAAATATCAGGGATGTGGTAAGGTTGCATGGTGTGCCACTGTCTATTGTGTCTGACCGAGATCCAAGATTCACCTCTATGTTATGGACGAGTCTTCAACATGATCTGAATACTGAACTGAACTTCAGTAAGGCCTATCATCCTCACCCTGATGGCGAATCCGAGCGGATAATCCAAACACTTGAGGATATTTTGAGAGCCTGGTCAATGGAATTTAAAGGAGGATGGGATCAACATCTTACTCTTGATGAGTTCTCTGACCATAACATTTTCCACTCGAGCATCCAAATGGAACCATATAAAGCCCTATATGGGAAAAGGTGCAGAACACTGGCATGTTGGGAAGAGGTCAGTGAAAGTAAGCTGCATGGACCAGAAATGGTCGAGGAAATGGTGGAGAAGGTGAAAACCATTCAGCAGCATATCAACGCAGCTCAGAGTTGATAGAAGAGTTTTGTAGATAATCTTCAATGAGACATTTATTTTAAAGCTGGAGACATGGTGTTTCTATGCATATCTCCGTGGAAAATGGTCATGAGGTTTGTAAAGAAAGGGAAGTTAAGTCCAAGTTACATTAGCCCCTTCAAGATTCTTGATCGTGTTGGGGTTGTGGCCTATCGACTAGAACTTCCACCTACCATGGGTAAAGTGCATGATGTCTTTCATGTATCCCTCTTAAGGAATTACATACTAGACCCTTCACATGTACTCTCTTCTGAGGTGGTACAATTGGAAGACGATCTTTCTTATGAGGAGAAACCAGTGAAGATCATAGATCGTAGAGAAAAAGTTCTATGAAATAAGACAATGCCCCTCATCAAGGTGTTGTGGAGAAATAACAAGTTTGAAGAAGCGACATGGGAATTTGGAGGATATGATGAAGCTGTGTTTCCCACATTTGTTTTAGTGTGGGAAAAGGAAATTTCGAGAGAGATATTTCTTAATGGGGGAATATTGTAATGACCCAAAGATTCATTAATGGAAAATCCCTCTTGATCCAGTTAATTGTCTCTTTAGGAATTTTTTTTTATAAGATGTCAAATTATTTGGTTTTATGTTAAGAATTGTGACCATTTCCATTGAATAGTGATCGCATGATTAGTATAAATATAGGACCTTAACAAATCCAATTTACTCAGACAAAAGAAGCGATGGTGTCATCCAGTAGAATTCCTCATACGAAGCCCATTTGTCAGATCTCGGAAAAGAGGTGGCATCCTTGGGCTTCTCCCTTGTCCAAGCCCAAGCTGAGCTTCACCATGTCAATCTCGAACGGGACCGTCTACAAGAAAAGTGGAAATTGATATAGATTACTGGCGATGTTATCCAAGCTGCCCCAAGAGTCTGTATCCATCGTACACCTTACCCTTAGGTCATATGCGGCTGTTTTAAGGGGTTATGTAACAATTAAGTAGTACTATGTTTATGTACATTAGTTTTGTATATAATAATGAATATAATTTCTAGTCATTTTTGATACATTGTAAACAGTTTTTAAAAGTAAAAATTTTGTTTTTAGTTATTATTTAATTAAGAAATATATTTTATTAAATTAAGATATTTTTGAATTAAATAATATTTGATGAAAATAATAATATTGTTATTAAATTAATTTTTTTATGAAATATAAATGATCATATAATTTTATGAATACAATTAAAATTTTTTATTAAGTTTTGAAATCCATTTTTGTCAAAACCTGTGAATTTTTGATAAATGTCGGTTTTTATTTTAAAAGTGAAAATTAACATATTTATAATTTTTTAGATAAATTATATGTCTTTTCTGGAATCAAGATGTTGAAATTATCCAATGGTGAATTTTTTATAATTTTTTGAGCCTGTCAAATTTTTGGGTAAAAACCATTTAAATATATAATGTGTTTTATGACATCATAATGACCCAATGGTGATGTAATAAAATACCATAATACTTATGTTCGGCCAATATATGTTTTATCATTAAACTAATGTGATTTTTTTTTGTTTATCTTACTTTTCAAAGCTTTAATGGACCCCTTAAGACATATTCAACACTTTTCCTTTTTAAATTAATTTCCATGGGAGTGTGACTCACCTCCACATAAACACACTTATTATTTTAAGATTTTCAGACTTGGGCCTTATAAAATATTGTTTTACTCTTCCATTTTCCATAAACCATGGGAACAAACCATGGGATGGTTTGTGGTTTGGATTAATTTAATGTAAGGTGACCAAAACCTAAATAATAAATAATTCCCTCACCTTTCCTATATAAACGCAGCCAAGATACAACTTCCTCCTCAGTCAAAGCCCTTGGATTTCGTCCAACTGCTTCCCAACTCTCTCTATAATCCTCAAAAGGTGCCCCATGCTACCAAGAATCCTCTCACAAGCCTCTCTCTAGCCTTTGGAAGAACACGCCCAAGTAAGGGTTGTTTCTTCCTTTCTCATTTTTGTCCAATATTCTTTAAGTTGTTTTGCCCTTTTAATTTCAATTATAAATGTAGGGGTATGGTTTCTAACCTCCCTCATACTACCCTATTTATGTTTGAATTATGGTAGAACCCTTTCTCTCTCATTAAATTCCTCCCATGTACACCCGTTACTATGCCGATATTCCGAAAAGAACTTCTCTCTCTTCTTTTACATTCAACCAATAATTTTTTATCGTGAATCTAAATTACATTAAAATTGTTGGGACATGTATCTATATGAGTTCCTTACTATAAATTACATTTAAATATGATGAGGAACCCCTTTATCTATCATCAACAAATTTTTTTTATGAATTCTTATGTCACACTGTTATGCTGCCGAAATTGCACCGATTTTCTAACCCAATGCCATTGTGTAGTGGATACCATGCCCATTTCTCCATCAAGGGTATCCAACTTAATGAACCTTTACTTATTTATTACAAAGTTTTAGGTATGAATTACACATTACTTTATCGTGGAATAAATGTTTATGTTTTATGAATCGATGTATTATGATCCATGTGGCACACTTATGCATGAAATGAAATGTTTAAGAAGGGTGCACCCTTATAGCACCCCAATGCATTGGGTACGGTATATTATCATGATACGTCATTTGAAATGAGTGTTGGCTCATGCTAATTCAAGTGCAGTGAGGGTTTACTCGTGCTTCATGTGCAATGAGGATTTACTCATGATCTATGTGCAATGAGCCTTAGCTCATGCTAATTCCATGTTAAGTGATGTTGCCACATTTCCATGTTATGATTATCATGATTTATCATGCCTTTATGTTCATGTTTTTCTTATGCTCTATTGATATTCCTATTGTCTAAAATGTATTTTAATCCTCATGTTATTCCATGTGTACTCCCTTATTGGGCTTTATAGCTCACCCTTTTCTTATGCATGTCCTAAGGTTATCCCATGCAATGCTAAGTACGGGGGAATGTAGTGGTAATGTAAAGGATGTTTTCAATAAGGATGTTTTCAATAAGGATGTTTTATTTCATGTTCTAGGTTTTTATGTAATGATCCTAAGCCACAAAGACACTAAACCTCTCGATCTTCTTTGTTTAATCATGTGATGTTTTTTATAACAAATCATTTTTATGTTGTAATAAAAAGTAGGGTTGTCATACTTATATGTTAAGGGATAACATTGGATATTCTTTATGGAGATAAAAACATAATATTTAATTATATGTGTCATATTTATTGAAGGAATCAGAGTCGTTATAGTTCACTGGACTTTTCTATCCACTAGTGGTTAAGGAATAATGATCAGCACATGGGAGAGGTTATGTCTAGATGGTTGGAAGATTGAGACATATTAAGACTTACACTATGGAGTATTACCATTTGAGCTTGGGAATTTAGAATGTGATCATACATATATTGGTTATGGAAGGAATAAATGTAATCATAGTTCAAATGATCAAGGATTATACATTGATGCTACCCTGATATTGGCAGACTCGTGATATTATACAACTAATTAGAGCTTACAAACTTAGTTGTCTTAGTGAGATATAGTTTCACAATGTGAATGATATGATAATTGAAACTCCCTGATCCAATTTTATCTATGATCAGTGTAAGAAATGAGGGATATAATGTAATAATTCTCACTTTTTCTGGGTGAGGAACTTATTTGATGTCACAATAATTTTGTATATTTAATATGGAGGTCTAAAATTTTAAAGAATCCAATGTATCCTAGTTACGGTAGGAATCAATGTCATTATAGTTCAGTTTGATTATGGATCACTCAATAAGAATGACATAAAATTTGAGGATATATCATATTATGATTCTGATTGGGGAACACACACCGAGGATTCCATAATTTTGGTGGACATATCATATTATATCACTGATTGGGGATTATATACAGAAATTTTTCTAATATTGTATTGGGATAAGGTTATCATTACAAATGTTTCCGAATTTACCTTGACTGTTTTTTTACCAAATATGTTTGATTTTTTCACTGACATGTCTTGGATCAAGGACATGTCTAGATATATTGTGGACATGTCCAAATAAAATATAATGATCATGTTGAATTTCCCAAGTACATAATGAAATTTGAAAGAAATTTATTATATAATTATCTTGATCATGTATGACTGGTATGGTTGACATCATATTACGTAGCTGAATTTACCTTGAGGTGATTGCATGATCTTGGATGGAATGTCTAGAGGGAATCCCATGACTTGAGATGACATGATTTAAGGGTGCTAAAAGATCTGAATGGTATGTCTGAAGGGATTTTAGGGTTCCAACTGAAACACACTACTGTCACCACATATCACAGCTGACTAATCTAGAGGACATCACATGATTTAGATAATAATCCCAAAGGGCTTGGTGAGACTCAGGTGGCCTACTTAGAGGGTTCCATTTTAGTTTATTTATGTTTTTAGATAACATCAAATGAACTAAATCGTAAGTTAGGGGGAGGTAACATGACCGAGTGAAAATTATTAATATTGTCACATGATATGGATAAGTCATGTGAAGCACATAAGTACGAAATTACATGTTCTTAACATAATCCTCTAATATTTTAGTATTTGTTCTAGTTTTTATGCATATGTACCTTAGAATTGTTCAGTTTAATCTTGTTTAAGTCTCTTGTTCTTTAATATATATATGGTAGGTCATTTTAAAAAACCCCATATGTCCTTCGCATGTCACATGATCCACTTGGTCAATCCTCATATTTACACCTGGATGTAGACCTTGAGAACACAATAAGTTAATATACATGTCACATGATC
This sequence comes from Viscum album, assembly GCA_963277665.1. NCBI lineage: Eukaryota > Viridiplantae > Streptophyta > Magnoliopsida > Santalales > Viscaceae > Viscum > Viscum album. The sequence goes on along the minus strand of OY728130.1, from coordinate 1,163,535,094 downwards.
CACTTGGTCAATCCTCATATTTACACCTGGATGTAGACCTTGAGAACACAAGATTGGCTGCTTTGAGAATTTTGCTCTGAGAGGTCTGCTCTTCTACACGGCCTCACCAATGAAAGGATCCAAAGATATATTTTTTCATGCTAGAGTGGGGTATTTATAATCCTATACACATAGATTATATGTTCTTTTTATGGTTTATATTGTGAAAATCTAGGTCGGAGATGGTGGAGGGATTTGGTGTCACACACCTTCCAAAATCCCTCCAAATGTGTCAAATTATTTTTAAGGAATGCAAGACCATCTAATAAATGACCAATTTATTAGATTTTTTCTAATCATAGGGTCCATTCGTAATCATGTGGAAATTCCATGTGGATTTCAAAATGTCAAGATAAAATATCTAGGGACTTTTGAAAGATCAGGATGCCTATTGAAATTCTTTCGTGTGATCTGAGATGCTTTGTCCAGGACTTTCCTCGAGACAAAGGGGTCTTACTGTGGGGTCTTTGACAGATCAATATGGATTTTATATGGGGCTTAGTGAGATCAAGGATGATTTCTTATGGTGTATTACCCTATTAAAAAAAATATCAACATATCTACCCTCACAAGAAGCTCCCATCATTTCCTTATTTTTATTTCCATGTTTATTTTAAAAATCATGGGGATCTCATGAGTGTGCATGAGTGTTGTTGAATACAATCACTCTACCCATCGATGATGCATAATGTGAATAAAACTATCATGTGGTGAAGCACAAGTAAACATTATTCATGTCTTTAGATCTAGAGAGGAATCTCAAGAATTACTAGACATGTATGATCACCTTCACGTGGAAAGGGTGATATGACTGTGGGATCTTTTGTGATAATGAAAGCATGTCGCTAGGGTTTCTATGCTATCATTCAAACTCACAAGGGCACATCTCATTTAGATATATATCCAAAATAGGCTCCTATATTTTGGATACTTTCTAAATATTTTACAAGGATTTTTAAATGGTTTGTTATGAGTCCTATGACTAAAAAATCACATAATCCAATGAATCTATTGGGCGCTTTTCCAAGAATAAGGGGGACTTGTTTAAGGGGATCTCGTAGGATCTTTCGATATGTTTTGAGTAACATATGACTATTTTCATGAAATAAATAATTTCACATGATCCTTTTTAAATTTATGGGATACGCAATACACATGCCCTAAAAATCTTTTTTTCATCTTCTTTTAGGGGAAAATAAAATCATATTTTTTAATTTATTTATTTTCTAAAAAAATTGATGCTTATTTTTTGGGTATTAAACACACACACACAAACAACCAAATATAAATATATACACTATTTTTACACATTCATGTATGCTATGTGAATATATAAATCAGTGAATGTTTTCATTATTTATATGTTGAGATTTACATGTGTATAATGTTAAATGTTGACATTGTAAGTTGAAAGGAATTTATTAATAAATTTGGTTTTAATGGATAATGGTTTGGATTCCAATAATAAGGCATCGATGGTTACATTGGATGTTTTCATAAGAAGGGGACTCCTCTATGGGAACTCTCAATTATATATGAAATTATCATGGTTAGTGTCATACCGTGGGCATGACTTTCATTATGGATTTTCATGATTGATATATTTTACTTTCGCTAGCTTCCTCACATCCATTATCAATGGGAACCTTGGTCGAATAGTGAGAGTCATAAGATGATTCTTTAATAGTACTAAATAAATTTACTGGATCCCCATAATAGGGAAATGCCAAATAGGATATTCCATTGGTGGAAATAGTTTTGAGATGTCAGGTTAGTTATTGACTATGGACCTCATCGAGAGGATAAAGATAGTTCTGAACTGAGTACATCTAGGGCCTCTTCACTTGTTGGCTCGAAATATCCCATGACAACAATTTTATTATTATTATGATTTCCTATATTTTTAAGAAATTTTATCAAAAATTTCTAATATTATTATTTCCTACTAAAATATTTATTCTTCCACAATTTTCATCCTTTAAAAATGGTTTTTTTTGAAAATATTTTATTCATTGATTACTATTTTAGAAAATGTGATGGGAAATAATTTTTCTGAAATTAATTTTATGAGTATTTCTTTAACAATGAAACGAAAGATTTATATTCAATATTTATATTTTCAAAATAGCATGAAATATTTGTCTTTTTCAAAGGAGATAAATTGGTTTCTCTTTTAGAATCCCTAATAATATTGTTAATCATTAAAATATTTTTATAATTTCACAAAATTTGGTCCATATTATTTTTTGTTATTACCTAAGGGGATTTTTGGTGCTTTTATGTTAGAAAGTGACCTATATAGTCACAATTTGATATATAAATTTTTTTCTTATTTTTATTTCTGTTTATTTTGTAGAATTGTACACTTAGGAGTTTTCTAGTTTCTACGAATAGAGGTTACATATCACTATTATTGTGAAAAGTAAATCTGATCAGTGGGAATCATTTCTATGAAATGGAGGGAGGCTAGGGAAGTGAGGGTTTTTTTGGTTATTTATGTTGTTTATGACATTCCTATATTTATATATGTTAATGTTTATTCTTATTTTTCAATATCATGGATGTTCACCACACGGGCGGGTCATTCCAAAATTTTATTACAATTTTTGTTACATATTATACTAATTGATTATTAGGGAAAACTATTCAAATATGGTGTTTCCTTGATTACTAGGAACTTATGCCAACCCATGGGGATCATGATCTCCCTTGGAACCTTGTTGTAGGCTGACTTATTCATCTAATGAAGGGACCTCTCAGTTTGGGTTAAGAGCAATATTAGGGAGATCCACATCAGATATCCATATTTTGATCTATTTTTCTAATCGTGTGTGACATGTGGTGATATATTTAACCCTAGTAAGTAGTTTTGAATTGGATTGGTGTACAGTTTAGAAACCTAGTTCTATGGATTCATTCTCTTCAGTTAAAATATTTAGTTTTCATACCGTCTTATAATCAATGAATTTCATTGGGAAATTTTTTTTAATAGTTTGGTTGGGGATTTTCACACATTGACTTTTATTTTATTTATTATTTTATTAATTTCATGGTGTTTAATCTTTTTGTTTGTTCTTATGATGAGTTTTTGTTGGAATTTTTCATTTTGGAGTTCTTGGGATGTTTTTGGCTATGTGTATGGTTAGTGAGAATAGTTTGAGGTAAACAGTGTGACTACCCTCTACATGTATATTTTATAGTTCATATTCTTAGAGTAATTTTTCTCTTACATGGGAATCACATAGTTGATCCTAAACCATGTTGGTCATATGAAAGACTATATGGGTGATTTTTAGTCTATGGGAGATAGTGTATGACATTCACATAGTCAAGGAAACATTGTGGAAAGAATAAAGAGGTGTTTATATTTTGGATAGATACATTTTTCATAGTTTACACACATTTTCTAAATAGTGTAGCAAAATTGTGCTTTTTTAGTGTGTCCTTCTAGTAGATATAACATTGTTGGTGAACCATTTTGTAAATAATGGGTACTTACCATGGTAACTACCATGATCCTTAATATTTTTGAAATAATTATTATAAATTTTTATTTTAAAACCCATCAAAGGATATTTTCATACCCATTCATCACCCTCCATCTCATCTTCCAAAAATTGGATCGCCATATTCCAACTAATACTCCCCTTCTCCATCAATTATCTGTAAATTATATCCCTATTTAATGTATTGATCATCTTGGGATAGCCTTTATTTTTCTACTCTTAATTACCTTATCATTTATTCTTGGTTTCATTTACATTTCATGCATTTTACATTCCCTGGATCAAGCTTAACTAAAATGGGTGTTTTTAGGGTGATTCATGGTTCTTAATGTTCTTGAGGACCAATGTGAATTCTATTATAGCCGTCGTTGTCCAAGAAAACATGTTCTCCATTGAATCTGGGTAGATTTTCATCCAAATTTCTATATATACCAATTTTTAATTATTTATTTTGTGAATTTTTGGTTTATCAATTCTTTTATTGGGATCTTTATACCTTCTTGAGGTTTATTTGGCCATCATTGTGGAATGTGACACTGTTTGAGGTTGGTTAACCATTGCATGGACCTTTAAATGGAAAAAATATACTTGGTAGTTTTATTTTGTGTTTTTAATATATAATTATGGTAATAAGTTATAGAAAATATTTTTGAGGGATTGAATTGTATTACTACATGTTATCAATGTTTTAGTAAGGTTTTCCATGGGTTTTCTTCCATGAAACATGTTTTAAAAATATTTTTTAAAATGTTAAAATCACTGAGTGCTTGGTTTATCTTCCAAATTGGTTTATTTTATAAAAACTATAAATATCAAGGATGTTTTCCCTGTATTATTATTTTCCATAAAATCCTAATGATATGTTATGTTTTTAAGTGAATAAAAAAACATTATAAATTCTTCTGCATTTTATATATGAATTGAACATATAAACACACAAACAAACACAAATATATATATATATATATATATAATTTCTTTGTATATAATTACACATGTTGTCCAAATAAGTAAACTTGGACTAGGGGTGTATATATATAAAGGTTAATATGTGGGTGACTTGGAAAATTGAAAAGATTTGATTCAAAAATTGTTTTATAAAGAGTAAATATTTCTTTTTATCAAATGATTAATCTCAAATGGTACATTGACATTTTTTAATAAAATTATAACACCTCCAGTGATACTCACTCTTCTTGGGTAAATACATATAGATGGTGTTTGATGGTGGGACTTGCATGTATGATATATTTTCATGATTAAAATATTGTATTTATACTTGCTTCATCCCCTACCATTTTTTCATTTACCATGGTATCCCAGGTTTCATGGTGAGAGTCATGATATGGTTGCTATTTAGTCTCAATTAAATGTAATAGATCCTCATGGTAATGAATGTTCATATAGGTGGCGCCACTTATGAGGCTAGTTGAGGGGAACATTATAGGTTATTGATGCTAGATCATGTGGATATGTTGATAGATGGATCTAAAATGAGCACATCTAGGGTATCCTCATTTGATGACTAAGAATATCCCATGATAATTGTTTTTATGATATTCCAGCTTACTATATTTGTGTCACTTTTATTATATGATTTACTATAACTAAACCATCTTGCTAAAACATTTATATTTTCCCAATTTTTTTACTATTATAATGTTATGTTGGAAAATAATTCATCATTTTATTATTATTTTGATGAATGGGAAGGGAAATAGATTTTTCTAAATTATTATCATTCTACATGTTTTGAAAAAAAAAATTATTGACTTATTTTAAATATTAAAATTTTTAAACTAGAATGAAATGTTTTTTTAAATAAAAGGTAAGTCATATGGAGTGGTTTATCTTTTGGTGTCCACGCTGATCTTATTTTTCATGCCAATATATTTATCATTTTTGAGTTATAGATCTTTTTTTTCATTTATTTTTTTCCAATGGGCATTGTGGTTACTATGTGTTAGGAGATGAATTGAATTACAAAAGGAGACATATATAATTTGGTTTTTTAATTTAATATTTTTTCATCAAGTATTATACTTATAATTTAACTACTTTATATGGATGAAGGTTGAAAATAAATATTTATGGGCGATGAAAATCCATTCGGTGGGTGTATTTGGCTTGAAACATATAATTAATAGGGTGGAAATACAAATATTTTGTGCTCCATATGATTTATTTTATTCCTTTTTTAATTTTAGGTTATTTTTCAATCTTATTTCACCACCATGGATGTATAATGTATAGATAGATCATGCCAAAATTTTATTTAGAATTTCACTCCTTTTTTACATTTTTTTATTTGGTGAAACTATTTTTATGTACTTATTCATTGATTCCTAATAACTTGTACTAGATTGTGAGGATTGGTAACTCCCTATTGGTATTGTTGTAGGATAGCACATGAATCTGAGGAAGGGTTGAAATAGGTTGGTTTTTAACATTGATTTTACCTATAAATGGGTTTTTATGGCCAAAAAGGTGCATTACATCTCTGACAATGTATTCTAAAGTGTCACTAACCATATTTCCATAACAAATTAAATCATTGCAGACTCCTGGTAAGTGTTTATCATAACCATTCCTTTATTTTAGGAAATGTGTTTAAGGGACATCTACCCCTTAGTGAATACGAAATCACAGAGGACATAGAGATTTGTCCTATGTCTTACTCGAGAGTTTTTTACACCTTTAACATGATCTCAACTATATTGGTATTTTTCTAGTTTTTACTAATAATTGTGCACTATATTTTTGGGTTCCTAAATATATGACTTAAACCCCTTTTATAATTAGATTCTTTTAAAATGTAATAATTTCTATTTTAAGTAATGATAAATCACATTGGTATAATCCTTCAATATCTCATAGTTTTTTGGTGATATTATTAAATTATGATTCTTTTAATGAGGATAAACTATACTCATATCCTTTTTCTGAGCAGGAGATGAATTTCGAATCATTTTAATTTTTATTAAGATATTGATCTATATTATATGAAATTTTCACCAAGAGGAGGTTCTAAAATTGATGATTCTGTTACTAAGAGGAGGATCTTCACTCAAGGAATTAAATACTAGGAGGTTGATCTCCAGTCAATAGATTATTATTAATAGGAGGATATAAAATCCAGGCATTTTATTCAATGATAAGTATCTCAAATTAAGGCCTTATATACCATGCGGTAGATCATGAATAAATGCATTGTCACCAAAAAATATTCCCAAATACAATAATTATATTCCAATAAAAAAATCCTAGAATATATAAATTTCATTCTCATTAATTTAAACCTAAATATTAGAGGGGAAGATGAACTTTGATATCGTGTGTTTACTATAACCAAGAGAGTGATGAAAGTTAGTCTAATATCAAGGGGGGTTTAATACTATTAAAAACATGAGAATACAGAAAGAAAATATTATAATATATAAATTACTAAGATAATAAATATTGATTTGAAGGAATTGTGTTATATTTTTAACATTAAAAAACAACCACATAGTCAAATAATTGATCATGGAATTGAGGGGACTTTATTTTGAGACCATAATGATGCCATAATTGGCTATATGGTGAAGCATAGTATATTTTTTATTTTAACAAAAATATAGAGTAATATTAATATTAATCAACCACCATATTAACAATTTTTAGAAAGGACTGAACCATGTGAAAAATAAAAAAAAATCAATTAATGAGGAATGCATAATCACAATATTTTAGAATGTCACTTCATTAATAAATTTTATGTGTTTTATATCTTATCATGCTTTAAATAACAAAATTATGTGAATAATTATTTTAAACTATACAAAATGGAATAAATTATTAAATATTTTAAGAAAATAACTTTTTGGAAAAGGGTTAAATGAACTTAAGAAAATAAAATTGACTAAAAAGTGATAATTTTTATCTCTTTTTTACTATTGTGAATTTTTGTTAAATTTAATAATTTTAATAAAATTATATCAATAAACTGATTTGAGAAAATTCAAATAATAATTATCTTAATAAATTAATAGCATATATATATTATTCAAGTAACTATATAGAATGTTAATTTAATTATTTAGGATAATTATTTTATTCTTAAAATTATTAAATAAATTTTTTATTATCTATTTTTTTATCCTTGGTAAAACACTAAATTTTAGAATTTGAATATGAAAAAACTTATAACATTTTCAACTTTATCACCTCAAAACAATCTTGAGATGTATTCTTGTTATTTTATTGAATTAATTATTTTATAAAGAATAGTTAAATAATAATACATTCATATTATGACATTATAATGAAATAAGATTGGCATTAATGTTTATGAAAACTTATTATGACAAAATATATCAATACGAAGTAATATAATTCATTAAAAATATTATTTTTAACTTATAAATCAATGATATATATTTTGGATCTATAAGTCTTATTTTTATTCAAATAAAAACTATTTTTGATCATTAAAAAGTCATAATGCATTTACAAGGTTATGTACGGTTTTTGTTTAGTTTTAGACTGAAATCATTATAATTATTTTACAAATAATTCAATTAGATTCATTTTTTTGATAATTAAACTTCTTCTTTGTGTAAAATAATTTATATTCATAAAAACCATTTGAAGTAGGTTTTAAGTATAATTTACAAAATTATTTTAAAATAAATATTTACCACTAATTGAAATTGAATTTTAGAAAAATTATTAGCTATTTTAAATAAAAATATTCAAAACTTTTAATTACATCAAATTCATTATTTATTAATAATGAATATTTACCACACTAACAAGTTTGTTACCATGTTAAGGGTGAAAAGGGTTAATGGTGGAATATACTTACACATAAGTCTTACAATATGACATAAAATTATATAAATTATATTTGATGATTTTATTTTCATTTTAAATTATCCTATCTTATAATGTATACTAAATTCAATCAAATTTCATTTAGAAAGTAATTTATTACATATTAATATTCATAATATTTACAAGGGTGTCACTCTACTTAATTATTAAAGGGAAACTCTTTTCTTCACTTGGCCATACAACATTAGAACAAATATATCTACCATGATCTACCAAAATTATATCAAAAGTATTATCCTTATTCTTTATGGGTTATAGTCTTTCCAAAATAACAATCTAAGAGTCCTTTAGATTTTTCTTCTTCAAAAAGAGCTAGTGTAAGGGATATGTTCATGTTCTTACCGAACATTTTCAATATTTTTTTTAATAAAACACCTAAAAATATTCTATAACATTTATTAAATAATGAAAAAAAATATTATTAATATAATAAAATTATTTTTTGTTAGTGGATAACCTATTTCCCATCCCCTTTCAATATAATTGAAAACATAAACATTGATCATGCATACGTGTGAATTTCTACCACCATTATGTGTTGTAATTCATTTCTATCCCCACTAATCAAAGATTATATATAAATGGTTTTACTTAATATATATGGTATTGATAATATAATAATTTTTCAATAAAGAAAAATTATTATTTTCTGTCCTTTTATTTCATCCATGGTGAATTTAAAACATCACTTGTGCCTATGTGTGGACTAAAGTCTCTATAAACTAATATGATTCATTTTTAATCACATCCGTAAAAATATGATTCTAAAAATGATTATATTTGATTAATATGTTATTTATAAAATTATTAATATCTTTTTATTGTTATATTATTATTATATAATTAAATTTTTTTAGTAATTTAATCATTAAAAGGTAATATTATTTTGGACATGTTTATCTTCTAAATGAAAATCATTATAATTTTAATTTTAATTGTAAATAAGAAATTTTAATTAATAGTAATATTATTTAATAAAAAATTATATAAAATTTTTTAATAATTTTTGAGTGTTTATATTAATCATTTTAATTACATATATATTCTTATTTTTAAAAAATTCAATAAAAATCCAAAATGAAATTTTTGAGCATTTTATGAAAACTATTTACATAAATACCATAAAGTTATTTTGTAAATAAAAAAATGTAAAAATAATTATTTAAATTTTCATTAAAATTTTATAGATTATTAAAAAAAGGCAAAGGTGCATGGATTGGAACCGTCAAATTAGAACATGTATGAAAAAATTAATAGTTAACACAAAAATATTAACATTAAAAAAGAATTTATATGAAGTGGGTAGTTAGAAATTATAAGATTGTCACGACCCGTCCTCGGGGCCCGTGCCGTGACTACCCCAAACCCGCCTTCCATAGGCCAGGGGCTGGTGACTAGCACCAAGGCGTAAATCCCAACAAAGAGGGAAGGCATTGCCTTTGAAAAGTAAACAAGCACCACAGAGCAAGCAAGTGGAAAAGTAACACTAAGTAAAACTGTACAAGCTGTGCTGGAAGTAAAAAGGGGCCGGAAATACAAGCCCAACTGTAAAGTACAACTGAAAGGAAAAACAGCAACTGAAAAGGGAAAACTGCAGCGACGAGCCGTCCTCCGGAAGTCCCACCTGAAGGGTGGGTACAGATAGCCTCCACTGCTCCTCGGGTCCACCTAACCGATCCGAGTACGTCCCGCCCAGTGGTCCACCTCCAGGTATTGTCCTGCTCCGCACGCCTCCTCCACGATCAGCGCTGTCCATCGTCTGCAACCAACACCACGAAGTGCGGGCATAGACCGTGCAGGGGTGAGTATAAGCTACTCAGTAGGGACCCCGAGACCCCCGAAGGTCTCCCGAAATCCACAAAGGATAATCCACAAAGGAAAGATACAATCACGAAGTAACATCTGACACGGCTTAGGTATATGCCCATACATATACCTAAGTCTTCAATTCCCGTTCGGCTCCAACGTCCGAGCCCAAGCACAACCCAGTCCACACAAGAAAGAAAAACGTATACTCACGCAGGATAGAGCAACACAATCCACAAAGGAGAGTAAACAGTAAATCCACACGGGATAGCTCAACACAATCCACAAAGGAGAGTAACACAAGATTCAGCTCACACAGGTATACTTCTTCGGATGACGATAAAGATGATCATTGAACCATCTAAGTCATCGGACCCACGAAGGATCGATAGGTACTAACCTTGCAGTGACCCACACAGGATCGGGCCCACGCAGGACCTGTAGAAGTTGGCTCACACAGAACCGCTGAGAGATGACCCACACAGGATCGGGCCCACATAGGACCGGGCCCACGCAGGACCTGTAGGCGCTGGCTCACACAGAACCGCTGAGCGCTGACCCACGCAGGATCGGACCCACACAGGATCGGGCCCACACAGGACCGGTAGCACTGATCCACGTAGGATCGCTGAGTGCAGTAGCCGTCGCAGTCCGCTGAAGATCTCTGCACAGTCGTTGCCGCAGTCCACTGAGGATCTCTGCACGGTCGTCGTCGGAGTCCACGGAGGATCTCTGCACAGTCGTCGCCGCAGTCCACTGAGGATCTCTGCACGGTCGTCGCTGTCGAAGTAGCAGTCGCAGCCAGCACTAGGGTTCCCGCACATAGCAAGCTCGTTCAGGAAGGTCCGCTCCACGAGCCGAGAGGCTGATACATCAACTGACAGAAAGTCCGAAGTTGATGTATCCAAAAGTTCCGTATCGTCAACAGGAACTCAACGTCGCAGATGGCGCGTCAATCGGACGCCCGGTCTGAGAGATATTGGCATTTTTGTCCCAGGGGCCCGGTTGGTTTTTAAGGCAAAACCAACCCGACCGCACTCCACCTGCGTCCAAACCTCGGGCGGAGTATGCCAAAAGATCTGTCTCACTTAGAGGAATTCAACAAAGATGACGGCACGTCAATCGGACGTCCGTAGCTCAAGATATGAGTGTTTCCGCTCCGAGGGCCCGGTTGGTCTCGTTTACGAACCAACCCGGACGAACTCAAAGTATTCCGAAACCTTGAGTGCGATATACCGAAACGACCGTCTCGATCCAAGGATCGCGTTGCCGCTGACGGCGAGTTGTTTGGAGGCACGAAGCTCAAGATACGGGCGTTTGAACGAAAACGTCCGAAGATGGGGGTACGGGCCCGGGCCGACCCGGCCCGACCCCCCCTGGGTCGGCCCGAACCGGGTCGACCCGACCCGGGGCCAAGCCGCGCGGGTGGAAGCCGCGGGCGCTGACCCGCGACTTGAGGAAGGACCGCGGCCCGCGTGCGGGCCGCGCTGGCGAGCCGCGGACGCGCTGAGCCGCGTCCGCCCGGATGAACTGGACCCGCGCGCCGTGGGTCCATTTGGCCACCGCCGCCGCGGCTTCAGCCGCGGCGGATTTCGTCCGGCGGCGTGCCGGGGCGCCGCCGGCAACTTCTGCGGGCCGCCGGCGTCGCTCCGGTGGCCCGTTTTCTTTCCCGTCTGCGCCGTTGCTCCTCCCGGGATCCGTTCTTTACTGCGGGATCGTCAACCGTCTACTGCGGCACACTCCGTCGTCGACCATCAAATCCGCACAAAACGAAGAACGCCGGAGGGTCGTCGGGCCGTGTTCGTTCGGCCCGCACCCTCCGCGTTAGAGATAAACTACCGGGAGAAAAACGATCAACACATGATCCAACAATTTTAATTAAAATAAAATTGTTCATTGAAAACTGGCTTTTTAATTTTCAAGAACGTTCACGAGAAAATTAAAAAGGGGGTAATTTTCCAAAATGAATCCCTACTTTGATGATCGTCGTGCGCGGGCGTTCTTCGCGGAAGAGACCGTCGCGGAAGAGATCGATCGTCGCGTCGCCGCGGGGAGGCGTCGCGTCGTCGCGGATTCCGGCGTTGAGTCAGCGAGCTCAACGAATCAAGAACAACAGATTTAAATTATTAATATTTAAATCTGTGTTTCGTTTAAAACCAAAGAAAAGAACTTGAGAGAAAATCCGAAAGCACTCACCTCGAATGGTCGGTGATCGGAGATCGGAGATCGGAGATCTGAAGAACATCTCGGGCGAAGGCGTCGTCGATTTCCGGGTTCGGCGTTCTTCGCGTTCTTCGCGTTCTTCGCGTTCTTCGCGAGGGAGAAGAAGTTGTGAGGGCTCTCCCAAATCTTCTCAAGCGCAAATAACCAGAGGTTAAGCGTTGCTCTTATTTTATTATTACGCCAACGAATTTGAAAAACTGGTTAAGAAACGATCCATCAATTCGTTGAATTAATTCAACGAAAGAAACGACCCATTTAATTCACGAAATAAACCGTCCAATTAAATGGTCTGTTAAGAATTTAGAAAACGCGTCGGTTTACTTTCATTAAGACGGGTTTTCACGGGTGCGTTTCTTAGCGGAAAGAAACGGCGGGGCTCGTGCGGGCCCCACCTCACAAATATCCTACCAAGGGGGTAGGATATTTCTGGATAGCATCCTATCCAGTTCAACTCAGTTCAAGCCTCCTTTAAGTGGCTTCAAGTGGCTTCCAAGTGGCTTAAGTGAAATAAAATAAAGCTGTCGCAAAAATTATTTTATTTCTTAACTTTAAGCCCGAAAATTAAAAACCACACCCGAGCAAACGCAACTCCGGAAGAGGCGTTTCTAAGCGAATACCGGCGCTGCGATTTCATCGGTGCCCTCAGAATTCGATTCCGGGCACCGGTTCAAAAGTTAGAAAAACCCGCTCGTCCATTCACTGAACGTACCCGAGCCAAACTTCAGAAAATGATTCCGGGCACACCGGGACTCGGAATCAGGCGCCGTTAGAAACTGTGTTCTTGTAAAATTCCAAAGAAAATTAAGAAAAAAAAATTCCTTGAAATTTATGGGTCTTTACAAAGATAATTAAACAAAATAATATAATTATGGATATTTTTATTTTATATATGTATAAATGTGTATATTTAGTACATATGAGATTATATGTTTTCTGACCAATCAGAATTTTAAAGTACGATGATTTAAAACTCAATTTCCATTTATTTGGTTATATCACATTATCATTGAACATGTTATTTCAATATTATTTGTGTTGTGAAATATGATATTTTATTTTTAAGATAAATTTTAATTATGTGTATTTATATTTAATTTCAGACAATCACTTTATTTAGGGACTCATATTTCAAATTTTATGAATCATCATAAGGGTTTCTCATCTCACCTTTCATTCTTTGAGACATATTCCATATTCAACACATGTTTTACATTTTGTGGTTTTTAAAATACCTATTAATGTAATCCATTATTCATATAATAAAAATTTTATGGATTAAAATATCTATATAGTGTTATTTATTTCATGATATTTTGATTTAATGACTATTTAATCTGTATAGGTCTATGTTCCAATCTAGTTTTTTTATCAATATTGTTTCTGTTTCAATTTTTGTTATGGGAAATTATTTATTAAATCTATATTAAAAATAAACTATTTTTGTACTATATTAATTTCTATGATTTTTATGTATTCTACCATTTTTTCCTTCTTTTAACTCAAAATACAAGAATTGATGTTATTAAAAAAATATTTCCATATTTTAATTTTTAAGATGGCTATAATTCTCATCCATGTCCATGTAATTCTGATTATTTAATCAATACTTTCTCATATACAAAAATATTTTATTAATTATGTTATTATACCTTTTAATCTATTTAAAAAAAATTAAAAGGATTATTTTCAAAAAACATTATATGATATACTTTGGAATTTTACAAAAGTGTGAAAAGAATGTTTTTTTCTAATGTATACAACATTTACAGATTTTCCCACATAAATTTAATTTATTCATCACTATTCTTCTTTTAATTTTTCCTTGGGTTTTAAATTAATATTTTACCCATTTTTTTGGGATTTGTAGTCTTCAAAAGTTACAAAATAAAATAATATTTTCCTATTTCTTAAATGATTATTTCAAGTGAATATATAACAATATTTTATGCCTACGAAAATATGATTTAATGATTATTATGATTTAGTGTGTATATTATGTAATAATTTAATCCATCATTTTTTTTATTAATTTATTATGATGAGTCGTTATAAATTTTATCATGATAACCATTTATCCCCATTGGTTAATTATGTGGTGATGAAATCATGAGTGTTATTCTCTTAAAAAATCATATGTATGGTTTACCATTTTGTTACCAAGGGGAAAATAATACCCCTACATTTCATTGGGTAAAGGTATTATATCTCATGATATTTATAAGGGGTGTCAGTAATATCTCCTTATCTAATATACAATGTTATTCTTGAAATGAATGCTTGATCCAATAAATTAATCGATGATTTTAATAATGAATGATCCATGACACTAAGGGATTGTGGGGATGATTCCTAATAGATTATGATATGGTATTATAGTAATGACTTATCATCTCTTATGTTATTGGATTGCAGTATCCACTCATTATATATAATGTTATGATTTAATATTCTCATGGTTGCACCATATTTCTATGTTGTGCCACATGTTTATGTTATATTTTTCATGGAACATGATAATGGAGTTTCATTGATACACCAGATTCATGTTATGAAGAGTTTTATTCCATGAACATTAATTATTGATCTATGATTTTATAGTGATAATTTTCTTACATTTTCCACTTGATCATATTATTATCGATTTTTTTTTGTGTATTGTCACTTAGATCGTCGAATGATAATGCCTTTATTTACCCATATTGAGAGTTTCACCTAACACGTCTAATATTTAAATTTAAACAATTCAAAAATAAATATATTATGTATGGTATTTCTTGAAGGGTATCATATTTGGAGAATTTTATGTCATATTTTAAAGAATTATTATGAAAACAAATCATGGTTTAGTTATAAAAATTAGAATTTGATGATAAAGAAATGGGGATCATTATGTAAATGGTATTTCCTAATTATAAAAAACTAAAAACCTAAAATGTATTAGTGATATAAGTGAAACCATATTTATTTATGGAAATTAAAATTATGGATTTTTATGTTTGGTTCACTTCATTTGGAAATAAAGATAGTATGTTTAGAATAATGTTTTTATCAACAGAGCCAGGTGGGTAGCTCTCTGGATGTCTCAATTGGAATAAAAGTCATGTTTCAAAAACATTATTGGATTGGATATTATAATATATATATATATATATATTTTTATTCCATATAATATTAAAATTTCTATGGTTAATTATAGGTTTAAATTCATAAATACAATTTTAAGGTTCTATTGAATGGGATCTCAAGATGATTTGTGGTGTTTTTGAGAAATTTTAAATAGATGATTAAGGAATACATGACACTTAGGATGAAAATTTGATTTAATCTAATGGTTATTTGTGAATAATATTATGGGGGACATAAGTTGAAGTGTACACATAACTTTTAAGGTTAACAATTTAGCTGATGTTGAAATAATTATAGTTAATTTTGGGAAACGGTTATCATATTTTAGAAAGATATGTTTGATAGTATATATAAATATAACATTGAAATTTTATTTGTTTACTATTTCATTAAATATATTTTGGAATAAGTTTGTAATATTTTTGGGAAAAATACAATAATTAAGTTAATGTTATCTTATTCTCTAGTATGGTATTTTTTATCTAAATGGATTATATTATTTGAGAAATATTGTTTTTTAGTTTTTTGGAGAATATATGATTTCTTTGCAATGATTTTAGGTTATTTTGGAGAATATTATCATATATTGTAGAAATTAGTATTAGTTAATATATATTTTTTGAATTTATCTTTATAAATGATTAGTTTTTTAGGGATAATGTTAAATTGATTTTGAAAGATTTTGTTATCAAATCTCTTTATTTTTTGGGTTTTGATTTTTTCTTGGAGTATTTTTATGAGTAATGATTTCTATTGATATTTTGGTGTTTAATTTTTTTGTTATTAATTTATTATTTCTTTTTTATGGTTTATTCATTATTTTTTCTTTTACTAACCTTTTTTTTTGTTTTCGTAAATATCTAGAGGAAAAAGGAATAAAGTTTCATATATTTTATAGATCTTATGTTCCATTAAAATATAATTTTATATATTTAAACATAGAAAATACTTTATGGTTTATTATAATTTAGAATGTGAAATTTAGCATTGTGGGAATACAATTCAAAACAAAACCAAAAGATGATGTTTTGATTATGAAAAGGAAACACATCTGGTACATTTATTTTCACATATTCCCTATCATGATGGAAAATGAACTCCATAATTCAAGTAAGGGGAAGATAAATCTATCAAGTCATATATGTAAAAAAATAACTCAACTGTCAAGGTTTTCATTTTAAAACTCATTAAAATATATGAGTCTTATAAAGATATATACTTGGATTCAGAAATATTTAACGATGAAATTCAAAGTAATGAATTCGAATTTAATTTCATTATAAAATATACATTAGATTTTATTTATTTAGTCACAATATTTTTTATCTAATTTACATATTTTATTGTAAAAGAACATAATTGGTGGGAAATTATTATATTTTAATATTATATATAATTTTTTAGAATTTTTTTAATTCATCCAATTAAAACACTATTCACTATATTAATCATATATTAAAATCTACTGATCTTAATGATTGGATTATTTTTTTAGTATTACTTATTCCAATTACTAGAAATAATTCTACAAGATCACTGGATAGTTTGTTAAATTTAAGGGCCATATGGACCACATAAGAAGGCCCAATGAACACTTCAAAAACAATGTCCCAAATGTGATGTTCCAATTTTTTGGATCATTTAAAAAGTCTAAATACATTGATACTCTCTGAGAATTCTATGTAATTCCATAAAAAACATGGATAAAAATCTCAAGTCCCAAGTCATCCTTAATGTGTCCCAATTTATACATGAATTTCCAGCCTACAATTCCTACCATGATTAATGAACATCTCACCATTCATGTCTTTTATACCAATACAATTAATAAATTAAGTTGATATATTTTGGGTCAAAATTTAAGGATAAGAACATGATTTTATAGAATATTATGATATAAAATGAAGTCATACATTTGGGATAAATTAAATTCACATTTATTAAATTAAATTATTATTGGTAATTCTTGACAAAAGCATGTGGTTTAATAGAAAAACTATAAATTTTAAATTTAGAAGTTAAATGGACAACAAATATAGTGGGTGTAAATTCCACATACATATATACAATATTGAGTAAATATATATCTCAATATTCAGCTATCTTCTTGGTCAAATAGTTTTTCAAAGTTTTTGGGATTATTTGCAATGAAAACAGCCCACCACATTTAGTGATAAATACACCCCCTTTCTCCTTACAAGATGTTGGAACCTCCGAACACATAGGGGATAATTGGAATAAGAACAACCATTACAATGTCCGTGGAGGAAATTTCATACTCATTTAAAATAAGAGATACCTCTCTATTTTTATTTTAATGATTCTTTTCATTTTATTTATATTTTAATTGTGTAAGGTTGTTTTCATTTCAATTTCATGTAATAAATTCTTCCCAATATATTAAATCCTTTCATAACATTTTTTTATATTTTTTAATTTGTTTTTAAAACACATCCTATTTTATTGGACCACCTTCCTTACACCTGTTTCTCATTTGATCAAATGATACTTAATTTTATCTCTTCACTATTCGTGTGTGTGTTTTTTTCAGTACTCTTATATTGTTTTGGTATTTTATCCCTTCTTTGTCTCATCATCCTAAAACTGATAAAATAGATTATCAAACACCATACTTTTTGTGTAAATATTTCATTATGTTGATTCATAGTTTTTTTATTTTAATCTATTGAGATCTTCTTCTCGTATAATGATATTTGAATTAGGATTGTGTATATCAAATAAAAAATTCTAAGGATTAATGAAATATCTTTTTTGAAATTTATTTTCATTGGCCAATTAGACGTACGTATAGACATGGGTTCATGGAGTATTTAACCTTCCCCTAAAAATAATTGTTAATTATTAAAAATCAACTTAAATGTTGTATTAAATCCAAAAATAATTGGGAATTTTGATCAAAATCATATTGATATGGTGATATTAATTATATATAGTGTTTCTAAAATATAAAGGAAATAATAATACTATATCACCAAAAATAAACCCACCCTAATATTTCTAAAATTTGTAAATATAAATTCATCCATAAATAAGTTTAATTTCAATTTTAAAACAACCCCCAATTCAAAATAAATACTAAAAAAATTGAATCCAAAATATAATACCATTTATGAAGATTTAGGCCTTGTGCCAATAAAAGAAATTATATTGGAGCACAAGACCATTGAATAGTTGATAGGTGATAATCAAATTCCCTTCAAATGGTTTATTTGTTGGGGATAGTGAATTAAATAGTGATTTATTTCTCTTTTTAAAATAAAATTAAAACTAAAATAAAAATTAAAAATTCAAAAAAACTATAATTTTGAGTAACCTTCCTCATTATTTTATAATTTATTTTAATTCCCTCTAGCCTTCCAAAAAATTATTCAGATCTCTTTCACCATAAAATCAAGAATAATATTCTCTATATAAGGAGAAAAATTATGAATAATCAAATCACTCAACACCCATTCATTACCCATCCAATTGATCGAGATATTAGAAATTATTGAAAAAACCCATTGATTAAATCACTTATGTAGTCATAAATTACCAGGACTCGGTATTCAATATATTTACATTAAGGTGGAATTAAAACTCAATTTGGGTTTAATTTGTAACTCCCTGATCCCAGTTACATAGAGTCGGTGAATTATTACATAACATTGGCATGATCACAAAAGATCAAGTCTCAAAAAACCGATTAGTTTAGCAGCCTTGGAATCACTAGATACATTCATAATGTTTACATTGCATCATAAAGTGAAAAACTAAAACAATAACTTGTCTTCATATCCCATCATACTATCCCTACATGTAATTCATTAAATACTTCTTCACATCCTGGGAAAATAAAACATTGAAAGGGGTGAGCTCAGATGCATAGTAAGGATAACAATATAGCGGAAACATTCATAAATAAACATAAACATTTAAGGAAATGTATAAATAAAAAATGCCTTTTAAAAATGAACATTAGCATATTATGGAAAAGATAAAATGAAATAATTCCATTTACTTATTCACATGGATATTCTACTAGTTGAATTATCATATTCATTATCAATAACCACTTTCATAATGATGGAATACATAATACCAGACTATCATAACCACATAGTCAAGGTCTTCTGGCAAGACTACAAATATGATTTTGTCAAGGCCTTGTGCCAAGACACTATTTTGTCTCATGAGACCTACTGATGCATTGATGAGCTATAACAGGCTCCATCTGTCACTTACTAAGTCCAATGCATTCCCGTATGAAATGGATTAAACATAACATAAACATTCGTATTAAAACTAGGATATTAAATGAAAATACTTTATCCAAAAACCTAGAATGGAATAAAAATAAAACATCCATAGTCAAACATATCAAAAATCCTTAAATTCAATATGGATGTTTTGTATCATAATAAATAGTGTTTCAAATCAGCTTAAAATCCATCAACGGATGTTGACATAGATGAAATCAAAACTATTTGACAGAAATATCATTTTTTTGAAATCATTTAAAAGTTTCATAATTATAAAAGGAAACATTTACTTTGAAAATATTTTTATAATCTTGTAAGGGAAGCTTCAGAGATTTTATAATGGTGTAAAATAGCTTCACCCACCGTATAAGTTAAAAATACATTCTTACCTTAATTATATCGAAAATGTTAAAAAGGACCTTGTTTGGAAAACAATGAAAAGATTCCTTTCAAACCATTTTATAAAAATTCAAACAAGTGTAAAAATGACTTTAACACATAGTCTAGTAAAGATTAAATTTTTTTTTGGATTTCATTTTTATGAAACATGGATGTGGATGATAAAGAGGTCCTATTAGACAATTACATATAAACAATCTCGGATAATGAAGAGATTGTGAAGTAAACCCTTACATTGTACTTTTCATTGGTTGAGGGTAGATTAAACTCCTTTATAATGGTGAAATAATTTTTATTAAATTGTACATGAATCATATACGTTAATATGATATCATATATGATCTTTTAACATTGATTTGTTAATAATATCTTAGTATTAACGTCGTTTCGGGTGTTAACCTACTCATTTTATTTTATATGTTTTGTTACATTAGTTGTATTTATTATGGATAAGTTGTATCATATTCATATCCATAATTATATCAAGTCCAAAACATTATTTTTAATCATAAAAAGAGAATTATACTTGAATGGATACGATGAGTAATGAATTCCATCGCGTTCATGGAGGCGGTAGTCCGTACGTACGCACGAACGCTACTTCCATTTTATTTTTCATTTTAAAAGGAATAAAAACAAAATGATACATAGGTATATTATTATACCAGTATAAAATAATATATTATTTATGTTACTTAAGTTCATTAACACCATCCTTTATACGTTCCATGTATGGTATGAATGAGTCATATCACTTTGATGGGGCGGTAGTCCGCACTTCCTCAAATGAAATTTTCATATATATAAATAAAACATGAAACGAATAATGGTATACTATAAAATGGAATTACATAAGCTTATATATAAAATAAATATCATTAATATCACATTTAATTATATTTCCATTATAATGTCCCCCATGAGAGGTGGTAGGAGATAATTGAACAATCATAGTTTCGTGAGGTGTTTGGTTTCCATCCAAAGAAAAGTTATGTTTTCACCAAATAGATGGAGGTGTGTTTAAGTGTAGTTTGAATACATCTCATAAAAATATCCTAGTATATTCAGTATACTATTGTTGTTAGGAATTAAATGAAAAGGAAGAATTTAGGTGTTCGAGAAGTAAAATAAAAGAAAAGAAGCTAAAAGAAATCATTATCTTTAATTTGGATAACTCCCCTTGGTTTGAACCAAAAAGGACTATTGAAGTGCGTTCTGCCTAAGTTAAGGCTTCTAGGAGTAGGATAGGGATGTTGGAAGCTTAATTGGGAAGATATTGGAAGATCCAAGAGGCTTCCTAGGTGTGAAGAATTGGTTATAAGTGGTGTCCTTTTATAATGGGGAGGAGGGGCTCTTTAGGAAAAACTTAAAGTATTATTTAATAATAAATTATATTCAGTTTATAATGGATCCAAAGTAGATTATTCAAATTATAAGGTGGGGATAGGTCAAAAAAACTCAAACAATAGGGTTTATACTATTTTGGGTTAATTTATTAACCTTGTCATTTTGTTTTAACTCTTAGTTAATTAATTTGACACTTACAATGTCACATTATATTTTTATATTATATTGTTAATAAACATACTATATTCATACAAGAGACACCCAAGAGGTCCATTAATGATACACCTATCATTATATAAGTCCCTTGGCCGAACCTTTGATTTTTAGGAATATAATATCAATTAATAATATAATATTTGTTTTAAAAACTCCTTTATGTCAATTTTGACACTATTTGGTATTTTGTTTTTGTTAAAGTCATCAAAACTTGATTAATTCTAAAACGATACATTGAATAATCTATAACATGTTATATTCAACTATTAAATTCGTGGATGTCATAAAATCTTTGAAATTATATTTATTTTAAAATTTATAATACCATTTATTTGATTCTTTCATGAATAAAGTAATTACTTCATCATCATTATGTCATAAATAAATTTATTTATATAATTTCTAAAAATTATAAATAAAATAACATGATGTATGAAATAATTTTATCTTTGTAATGAATATTTATAATCTAATTTATCTTATGTATATCCATATATTAAAAAAGTTTTAGTTATTAATCATTGAGTTTAACTCTTTTAACTCTTCTTTTATTTAATTAATACTAAATGTCCTAATCTAATTTAAGTGGACCAAAGAGGTTCATATTTTATTCTAAGGTTGTTTTTGGTCGAATTATACTTATCCAATAGAATTATGACATGTGTTAGGGTAATAATAATATCATTTTTTACCTTAATTACCCTATTTACTTTTTACCGTGGTAAATAAAAGTAAAAAGATACTATTCACCAAAAATTATTTTATCATATTG
This sequence comes from Viscum album, assembly GCA_963277665.1. Taxonomy (NCBI): domain Eukaryota; kingdom Viridiplantae; phylum Streptophyta; class Magnoliopsida; order Santalales; family Viscaceae; genus Viscum; species Viscum album. The sequence continues at coordinate 1,163,512,523 of OY728130.1, read as the reverse complement.
AACCACATTTAACTAATTTATATTAATTGTGTCTCTTGAATTTCTGAAATTCCACACACAGATGAGGTAAAATTTTGTTTTATGTGAATTTTCAAATTGTCCTAGGAGGTGGGTAAAAGACAGGGAAAAGTTCAAAAATATTTTTATATATCAAAAATTATTATAAACATACTTTAATAAATTACATTTAACATATATAGGTATTATGTATCAATTATTACCTAAAATAAATATAAATAAAATAAATAATTATTTAAAAAAAAATTAAACTATAACTTAGTGTTTTTCACTATTAATCAAAAATTAAAAGTTATCAAAAAATACCAAAAATTTACCATAAGCTAATTTTGATATTATGAATTCAATAATGATGTATATTTTACCTAATTCAAAACAAATAATTTTCATTTTTTAATTTAAAATTAATTCCCACTATCAAAACCAAAAGGTGTATTTTTAAGAAATAATAACTATCAAAAGATTGACACTTGTATATGTCCAATTTCAAAGAAAAATTACTTACAATGACTATCTTTGGATTAAATGGTGAAAATATCATCTATTTATTCTTCCAAACCATTAAAACGTATAATTTAACAATATAAAATATTTTGATTTAAAAATTTGTTGTCAGTTAAAATATATTATTTTTCACTATTCACCCAAATATGAAAGTTATAAGAAAAACACCAAAACATCATTAAAACTAAATTCATATTTCCTTATTCTAAAGAAAAACATTATTTTTTCAATTCGAATATATAAAAGTTTCAAATTGTGGATTTAGAAAGGCTTCTCCATTATAAGGTGGTAAAATTGAAATTTTTGAAAAATACTTCTTTTATCTCAAAAAATTTATTTGTTCTTACATTATGCCTAAGAAACTCATAATATGGATTCTAAAATTATAAGGATTATATAAAGATTAAAATTCAATTAATACTATTCATAACTTCTTTTGAACAGCTTGTTTGATAAGTCATGGTGTGCTAGAACTCGGAGTTGCGTGTAGTGAAAGTTATTGAATTACATTGAAAAAATAACATACTATGAAATCTAGGGGTGTTACATTCTTCACTCATTCCATAAATTGAGTTCTTGCAATTTGAAATTATTTCTTTAAAATAAAAGGTTGAAAATAGAAAACACCTTTGGGAAAACCCACATCAGAAATTAGGATAATAAAATTGAGTCTTAATAAGAGGAAATGGGAAATGAAAGGGTCACCACCACATTATGACCTCGATTAGGAGATCAATTTCAGAAATTAGAGACATATAATTGGAGAAACAACTGAAATATTTATAGGTAGTGATTTTGATCATCAATTACAAACTAGTGTAAAATTGAGGGCCTCAAATTCACCAATCTATGATGATTTAAAATACCATTGGTTCAACAAAACATATTGTATTAGGATGAAACATTTTTTTAAGATACCATCACTAATGTATAAGAATTAATTTCATCATAGATTAAGAGAAGAAGAAAAATATATACTTGACAAGTAGAGTCCCATCCATTACCTAATATCTACCACAAACTAATCTTTCACTATAAAAGATAATAGAACTTAAAAATAATATTCTATTTATCCTATTGGTATAGGGGTCAAAAAATGAAATTATATTTTATCTACCATAATTTTAAAAAAAGACTACATTATTCAATCGAGGAAATCACGTGGGCCAATGGTAGGTGATACACCCTTGTCTCTCTTCAATTGTGGGTTCATGTCTCGCAGCCTTTCTGGACGCGACGGGTTGCTGCCCCACCTCCAGGATGTCCTTTTTTGGAAATCCAATAATAATCTCAAACTAGAATTATCCAAAATACTTCTGTCCAAAATCACAGTAAAAAATTTATAAGGAAGGTAAACAAAATGATGATCCTTTTTACCATGTAATAACATGTGAACACCTTCATCATGTATTCTTTTAAGTCACTGCAACATCCTGAATTACCATAAAACCTTATTGATTACATTCATGATAGCTTATTCTTTATAGAATACTAGATATACCTCTTCTATACAAATATTTTGTAAACTCAAACAATGATGGAATATACAAATCATTAGTCAGTTTCAAGGTAATAAATAATATCCAATAGAATTTATCCAAATCAATCATGTATTATTCCAAATCACTTCCTCGGTATCAGAACCATATTATGGTTTATCTTTCTCTAAACCATATATTCTCCAAATATTTAACCTTCTATTGAGTCACTTTTCATTATTTAAAACAATCTCAATTCCTTAATGAAATAGTACTACAGTACAATCCTTATATACTCCATAATTATTATAACCATTACATTGTAGATACAACACTCAAATGACATAATTCTCTAATAACAACATAAGAACTCTAATCATTCCTCCTAATGTTTTGTATTATCATAACATGATTATTATCCAATAGAATCATTTGGGGAATACTCTGATGATTTGGACATCGGTTCGCGTAGTGTCCCAACTCCATGTAGATGAATCATTTTTCATTTGAAACCATTTTCTTACTCTTGCAGTCATGTACATGGTGTCCTTTTTCTCCACACTTATAAAAAACTCCCATTCCATTAAGGAAAATTCTATGGTGTTTCTTCCCAAAGTTATAACATTTGGGAAATTCTTCTTTTCCCTCTTCCCTTTATACATATTTCTTTCTTATATAATTTTCTTCTCTTACATCCCTTCAGATTCATAGGATGTGGAGAATTATTTACTTATCTTATTAACACATGATACTATTTATTCATATGTTGAGAAAACATGGGAGACTATTTCCCTTTTAAATGTTGCCTTAATAATATGAAAGATATGATCCTTCTTACTCTTTGGATCTTACGTATTGTTGGAGTTAACATTACTTTTACTGGGAACCATTTCTATAAAATAGCATAAACAAGGTCAGTTTATGAATTGAAATGAATAATTCAAAACTTGTAAAATATATAACGTAAATTGAATGGTTTATGGATATAATCAATAATCATAAAGATGTTTTCATTGAGTAATTATATACTCATAAACACTTCATAATAGTTTGTCATGAAAATGATAATTTTCCTAAGCATATCCCTTGGAGGTGTCGTAACCAAGAGTGTAGCAAGGCCCGTTTTCGTGCACCCGTTCCCGTTTGAGTCTAGATCAAAGAGGTATTTTCGGGTTTTATCCCTATGTACAATTGTTCTAGAGCTGCCTCTACCAGATCGTATCTAGACAGTGATGTATTTCTAGGAAAACTCAAAAAATATATATAATACCAAAATTCTAGGAAGTTCTTCAATACTAATCCTCAAAGTCCATCTTAGGTCTATGTTCTCTAATCAGAGTTTCTCTAAATCTATCATCCAAGGTTTGTACATAAATTCCTCTAATACCAACTGTAACTCCCCGACCCCAGTTACCAAGATTTGGTGCATTATTACATAACAATGTCATGATCACAAAAAGATCAAGTCTCTAAAGACCGATTACATCAGTATCCTTGGAATCACTAGATACATTCAAAAAGATTAAATTACATCATAATGTGAAAAACTAAAACAAAATCTTGTCTTCATATCCCATCATACTATCCCTGTATGTCATTCATAAAATACTTCTTCACATTCTGGGAAAATAGAAAATTGAAAGCGGTGATCTCAGATTCTCAGTAAGGATAACAATATAGTGAAAACATTAAAAAAATAAGCATAAACATTTAAGGAAATGCATAAATAGAGCAAAAGACTTTTAAGCATGAACTTTATCATAATATGGGAAAGATAAAATGAAATAATTCCATTTAATTATTCACATAGATATTCTACTAGTCGAATAATCACATGCAATATCAATAACCACTTTGATAATGATGGAATGCATAATGTCAGATGATCATAACCACATAGCCAAGGCCTTGTGCCAATACTACAAATAATATTTTGTGATGGCCTTGTTCCAAGACACTAGTTTGTCTCATGAGACCTACTGATGCATCGAGGAGCTATAGCGGGCACCACCCGTCACTAAGTCAAATACATTCCCATATGAAAAGGTTTAAACATAACATATATATTCGTATTAAAACTAGTATATGAAATGTAAATAAATTCTCAATAATCCATGAATGTTATAAAAATAACCCATCCCTAGTCAAGAATATCACAAAACCATGAATATAGTATGGGTGTTTTGTATCATAAAAAATAAACTTCAAATAAGTTTAAAATCAATCAAAGGATGTTGACATAGATGAAATCAAAACTATTTGAGAGAAATATATATTTTTTGAAATAATTTAAAAGTCAAATAATTATAAAAGAAAACATTTAAATTGAAAATATTCATATAAGCTTGTAATTAAAGCTTTACCAATTTTATAATGGTGGAAAATAGCCACACCCACCGTATAAGTTAGAATGACATTTTCGCCTTAATTTTTTCGAAAAGGATAAAAAGGACCTTTTTTGGAAAATGACGGAAAGATACTTTTAAAACCATTTTATAAAAAGTCAAAAAATGTATAAATGACTTTAACCCATACTATGGTAGACAATAATAAAATTTAGGAACACATTTCTAAGAAACATGGATGTGGATGATAAAGTGGTCCTAGTAGATAATTACTTATAAACAACCTCAGATAATGAAGAGATTGTGAAAGAAACCCTTACCTTGTACTTTTCCTACGTTAAGGGTAGTTTAACCATAAATATAATGGTTAAATAATTGTTATTAAACTATACAGGAATCATATACATTAATATGATATCATATATTATATTTTAACATTACTTTTTTAATGATATCTTATTATTATCGTCAATTTTGGTGTTAACTTATTCATTTTAATTTATATGTTTTGTTACATAAGTCGTGTTTGTTATGAATGGATTGTATCTTATTCATATCCAGATTTATAGAAGTACTTAAAGATTATTTTTAATCATAAAATGAGAATTATACTTGAATGGATATGATAGGGAATGAATCTCATCGCGTTCGTGGAAACGGTAGTCCGTACGTACGCACGAACCCTACTTCTATTTCATTGTTCATTTTAAAAGAAATAAAAACCAAATGATACATATGTATATTATTATTCCAGTATTATATAATATCTTATATGTGTTACTTCAGTTCATTAACACCATCCTTTATACATTCCATGTATAGTATGAATGAGTTATATCAATTTGAGTGGGCGGTAGTCCGCACTTCCTCAAATGATATTATCGTATATATATACAACATGAAACGAATAATGGAATGATATAAAATGGAATTATAGAAGCTTATAGATAAAATAAATATCATTAATATCATATTTAATTATATTACCATCATAATTTCCACCATGAGAGGGGGTAGGAGATAATTGAACAATCATCGTTTTGTGATGCATTTGGTTGCAATGAAAAGAAACATTATGTTCTTCACCCATTAGATAGAGGTGTGTGTATGTTTATTTCAAATACTTCTCATAACAATATTATAGTATATTGAGTATACAGTTGTTGTTAAAAAATAAAATATTAATAAGAGTTATTGGTTCAAAATGTAAAATAAAAGATAACATGCTAAGAGAAATTGTTACCTTTAATTTGGGTTACTCCCTTTGTTTTTAACCAAAAAGGACTCTTGAAGTGATATCTGCCTAAGAAAAGGCTTCTATGATGAGTATAGGGATTTTGGATGCTTAATTGGTCAGAGGTTGGATGATCCAAAAGGCTTGAGTGGTGTGAGGAATTGGTTAGATGTTTTGTCCTTTTATAAGGGGGAAGAGGTGCTCTTTAGGAAACACTTAAAGTATTATTTTATAATAAAATAATATTCCGTTTATAATGTCTCCAAAGTAAATTATTCAAAGTCTAAGGTGTGTATAGGTCTTAAAAAACACAACCCATTGGTTTTAGACTAGTTTGGGTCACTTTATTAACCTTATCTATTTGTTTTAACTCTTAGTTAATTAGTTTGATACATACCATGTCACTTTGTATTTTTATATTATATGGTTAGTAAACATAATATATACTTCCAAGTAACCCCAATTGGACCATTATTGGTAAAAATATCATTATATAAGTCCTTTTAAAAAACCATGGATTTTTAGGAATAGAATATCAATTAATAGTATAATATTTGTTTTAAAAACTAATTTATGTCAATTTTGACACAATTTATCTTGTTTTTATGAAAGTCAGCACAACTTGATTATTTTGAAAAAGATACATTGAATCCACTCTAACATGTCATATTAACCTATAACATTCGTGGATTTCATAAAATCTTTGAAATTATATTTATTTTAATATTTATAATACCATTTATTTGATTTATTCATGAATAAGGTAATTACTGCATCATCATTTTGTAATAAATAAATTTACTTATTTAATGTCTAAAAATTATAAATAAACTACCATGATGTAGGAAATCTTTTTAGGTTTATAATTTATATTTATAATTGAATTTATCTTATGTATAATCATATATAATGAAATTTAGTTATTTAACATTGATTTTAACTCTTTTAACTCTTCTTTTATTTAACAAATAATAAATGTACTAATCTAATCCATGTGGAACAGATAGGTTTATATTTTATTCCTAAGGGTTTATTCGGTCGAATTATACTTATCCAATATAATTAGGACATCTGTTAGGGTAATAATAATATTATTTTTATCCTTAATTAGCCTATTTACTTTTTACCATGGTAAATAAAGGTAAAAAGTTACTATTACCCAAAAATTATTTTTATCTTATTGAACCACATTTTACTCCTTGATATTAACCGTATCTCTCGGAATTTTGAAATTCCACTCAGAGATGCAGTAAAATTATGTTTTATGTTAATTTGTAAATTGTCCTAGGAGGTGGGTAAAAGAAAGTGAAAAGTTCAATAAAATTTTAATATTTCTAAAAGTATTATAAACTAACTCCAATAAATTACATTGAACATATATATTTATTATCTATATATTTTGACCTAAATTAAATTTAAATAAAATAAATAATTATTTAAATAAAAATTCAGTTTTAAACTATAACTTAGTGCTTTTCAATATTCATCAAAAATTATAAGTTTTCAGAAAATACCGAAAATTTACCCTAAGCTAATTTTGACATTCTGAATTGAATAATGAAGTCTATTTTACCAAATTCTAAACAAATAAGTTACATTTATTAATTTTAAATTAATTCCCGCTGTCAAAAACAAAATGTGTATTTTTAAGAAATAATAACTATCAAAAGTTTGACACTTGTTTATGTCTAATTTCAAAGAAAAATTACTTAGAATGACCATAATTGTATTAAATGGTAAAAATATAATCTATTTATACTTTTAGACCATTAAAATGTATAATTTAAAAATATAAATTATTTTGATTTAAAAAGACGTTTTCAGTTAAAATATATTATTTTTCACTATTCCCCCAAATATGAAAGTTATCAGAAAAACACGAAAAATTTAATAAAACTAAATTATTATGTACCAATTCTAAAGAAGAAGTTTATTTTGTCAAATTTAATATATCAAAGTTTAAAATATTTGATTTAAAAAGGATTCACCATTAAAAGGTGGTAAAATTTCATTTTTATAAAATACTTCTTTTTTCAGAAAAAATGAATTTGTTCTTACATTATGTCTAAGAAAATCATAATATGGATTCTAAAATTATAAGTATTATATAAAGTTAAAAATTCAGTTAATATTATTCATAACCGCTTTTGATCAACTTGTTTGGTAAGTTATAGTGCGCTATAACTCGGTGTTGTGTGTAGTGAATTTTATTGATTTACTTTGAAGAAATAACGTACTATGAAATATTTGGGTGTTATATTCTTCCCTATTTCAAAAAATTAAATCCTCACAATTTGAATTTATTTTTCAAAAATAAAAGGTATAAAATAGAGAACACCTTTGGGAAAACCCACATAAAAAATTAGGTTAAAAAAATTGAGTCATAATAAGAGGAAAAGGGAAATGAAAGGGCCACCATAAAATTATGATCTTTATTAGGAGAACATTGGTGGAAATTAGAGACATATAATTGGATCACAAACTTAAATATTTATAGGTATTGATTGAGGTCATCAATCATAGACATGTGTAAAATTTATGGCCTTAAAATTCCAAATCTATGATGATTTAAAATACCATTGGTTCAAAAACACATATGGTATAAAGATTACAAAATTTATGTTTTAAGATCCCTTCACTAATGTATAATAATTAATTTCTTCATAGAATAAGATAAGAAGAAAAACATATACTTGACTAGTAGAGTCTCCTCCTTTAACTAATTTCAACCAAAAAACAACTTTCACTCTAATAGATAATAGAACTTAGAAATAATATTCTATTTATCCTATTCATATAGGGTTTAAAAATAATAATTTATAATTCATCTACTATAATTTTTTTAAAATACAACATTATTAAATCTTGTACATCAAATGGGCCAATGGTAGGTGATAACCCCTTGTCGCCCTTTTGTTGTGGGTTCAAGTCTCGTGGCCTTTCCGAACACGAATGGTTGCTGCCCGCCCTCCGGGTTGTCCTTTTATAGCAATCCAATAATAATCTCAAACTAGAATTATCCAAATAATTCTGTCCAAAATCACCGTCCAAAATTTATAAGGAAGGTAAACACAATGAAGATTATTTTTTCTGCATAATAACTAGTGAACACCTTTATCATGTATACTTTTAAAACACTGTAACACCACGAATTACCATGAAACCTTATTGATTACATTCATGACCCCTTATTCCTTATAGAATACTGGATATACTCCTTCTATCCAAAAATGTTTTAAACTCCAACAATTATGGAATATGAAAATCATTAATCAGTTTCTAGGTAATCATGAATATCCAATGTAATTTATCCAAATCCATCATTTATAATTCCAAAATCACTACCTCGGTATAAGAACCATATTATGGTTTATCATTCACTCAACCATATATTTTCCAAAAATTTAACCTGCTATTAAGTAAATTTTATTTGTTCCCCACAATATCAATTCCTTAATGAAATAGTACTACAGTACAATCCTTATATACTCTATAATTATTATAACCAGTACATTGTTGATACAACACTCAAATGACATAATTCACTAATAACAACATTACAACTCTAATCATTCCTCCTCATCTGTGGTAGTATCAAAACATGATTATTATGAAATCGTATCATTTCGGTAATACTCTGATGATTTGGACATCAGTTCGTGTAGTGTCCCAACTCCTTGCAGATGAAGCATTGTTCATTTTAATACTTTTTCTTACCCTTTCAGTCATGTAATTGGTGTCCTTTTTCCATACACTTATATCAAAATCCCATTCTCTTCAGGATAATTCTAGGGTATTTCTTCCCATAGTTATCACATATTGGAAAATTCATCTTTTCCCTCTTCACTTTATCTATCTTTCTCTCTTCCATCCTTTTCTCCTCTTTCTTCCCTTCAAGGCGACATGACCCGAAGAATTATTTACATATCTTATTAACACATGATATTATTTCTTCATATATTGAGAATACATGGGATACTATCTCCCTTCTAAATGTTGGATTAATACTTTGAATGATATTATCCTTCTTACTCTGTGGATTATATGTATTGGTGGAGTTCACATTACTTCTACTGGGCACCATTTATATACAATAGCATAAACTAGGTCAGTTTATGAATTGCAATTAATAATTCCAAACATGAAAAATACCTAACATAAATTGAATTGATTATAGATATAATCCATAATCAGAAAGTTTTTTTCATTGAGTAATTATATAATCATAAACCCTTCATAATTATTTTTAAAGAAAATGAGAATTATCCTATGAATATCCATCGGAAGTGTCGTAACCAATAGTGCAGAAAGGCCCATTGTCGAGCACCAGTTCTCGTTCGAGTCTAGCTCAAAGCGGTGTTTTCAGGTTTTACCCTTAGGTACATATGTTCCCAATCCGCATCTACCTACTCATATCCAGATAGGGATGTATTGCTCGAAAAACATACAAAATATCTACAATACCAAAATTCTAGGAAGTTGTTCTATACTAATCCTCAACGTCCATCTTAGGAATATGTTCTCTAATTAGAGTTTATATAAATTTAGTTTCCATGTTTTGTACTAAACTTCCTCTGATAACATCTATAATGCCCCAACCCTAGTTACCCAAAGTCATTGTATTATTAAATAACATTTTCATTATCCCAAAAGATCATGTCTCGAAAGACCGATTAGTTTTGTGGCCTTGGAATCACTAGATACATTCATAAATTTTACATTACATCATAACGTGGAAAACTACAACAAAATCTTGTCTTCATATCCCATCATACTACCCATTCATTTCATTCATAAAATACTTTTCACATCCTGGGTAAATAAAACATTGAAAGGGGTGAGCCCAGATGCTCTGTAAGGATAACAATATAGCGAAAACTTTCATAAATAAGAATAAAAATGTATGGAAATGATTAAATAAAACAAAAGCCTTTTAAACGTGAAATATAGCATAATATAAAAATGATAAAATGAAATAATTCCATTAACTTCTTAAAATGGATATTCTACTAGTCGAATAATCACATGAAATATCAATAACCACTTTCATAATGATAGAATGCATAATGACATACTATCATTACCACATAGTCAAGGCCTTGTGCCAAGACTAAAAATAAGATTTTTTCAAGGCCTTATGACAAGACACAAGTTTGTCTCATGAGACCTACTGATTCATCAAGTAGCTATATCGGGCTCCACTCATCACTTACTAAGTCCAATTCATTTCCATATGAAAAGGTTTAAACATAACATAAACATTCGTATTAAAACTAGCATTCGAAATGTAAATACATTATCCGTAAAACATGAATGGTATAAAAATAAGAAATCCATAGTCAAACATATCACGAAACCTTCAATACAATATGGATGTTTTATATCATAATAAATCATCATCAAATAAGCATAAAATCCATCAAAGTATGTTGACATAGATGAAATCAAAACTATTTGAGAGAAATATCTCTTTTTGGAAATAATTTTAAAGTTAAATAATTATAAAAGAAAGCATTTACATTGAAAATATTATTATAATCTTATAAGGGAAGCTTCAGCGATTTTATAATGGCCTAAAATATCCACACCCACTGTATAAGTTAAAAATACATTCTTACCGTAATTTTGTCCAAATGGTATAAAAGGTCCTTGTTTGGAAAACAACAGAAATATTCCTTGAAACCATTTTATAAAAAGTCAAACAAGGGTATAAATTAATTTCACCCATAGTCTAGTAAATAGTTAAAATGTTTTCGAATACATTTTTTAAAAACATGGATGTTGGTGATAAAGAGGTCCCAATAGGTAATTACATATAAACAACCTCATATAATGAAGAGATTGTGAAATAAACACATACCTTGTACTTTTCCTTGGTTGAAGGTATTTAAACCTTTGGTATAATGGTGAAATAATTCTTATTAAATTATACAAGAATAATATACGTTAATATGATATAATATATGATCTTTTAACATTTATTTGTTAATAATATATTAGTATTAGCGTCGTTTCGGGTGTTAACTTACTCGTTTAATTTTATATGTTTTGTTACATAAGTTTTGTTTGTTATGGGTAGGTTTTATATTATTCATATCCAGAACTATATCATGTCCTTAAACATTATTTTTAATCATAAAATGAGAATTATACTTGAATGGATACGATGGGGAATAAATCTCATCGCGTTCGTGGAGACGGTAGTTCGTACATACCAACGAACGCTACATCCATTTCATTTTTAATTTTAAAAGGAATTAAAACCAAATGAAACATAGGTATATTATTATTAAAATATAATATAATATCATATATTTGTTACTTATGTTCATTAACACCATCCTTTTTTCGTTCCATTTATGGTATGAATGAGTCATATCACTTTGAGGGGGCGGTAGTCCGCACTTCCTCAAATGAAATTAATGTATATATATGAAACATGAAACGAATAATGTCATGCTATAATATGGAATTACAGAAGAATATATATAAAATAAATATCATAAATATCATATTTATTTATAGTTCCATCATAATGGCCACCATGAGAGGTGGTAGGAGATAATTGAACAATCATCGTTTCGTGAGGCGTTTGGTTTCCATCCACAAAAACATTGTATTATTCACCCATTAGATGGAGGTGTCTATAAGTGTAGTTGAACATTTATCATAAAAAAATTCTAGTATATTTATTATATTGGTGTTGTTACAAAAGAAAATAATAAGATGTGTTTAGGGGTTCGAAAATGTAAATTAAAAGAAAATAATCTAAGAGAAATCGTTACCTATAATTTGGGTAACATCCTTTGGTTTGAACCATAAAAGGACTCTTGAAGTGCCTTATGCATAAATAAAGGCTTTTATGAGGAGGATATGGATATATGAAGCTTAATTGGGAAGAGGTTGGACCACCCAAATGGCATGAGAGGTGTGAGTAATTCGTTAGAAGTGGTGTCCTTTTATAAGGGGGGAGGAGCTCTTTAGAAAAAACATAAGGTATTATTTTATAATAAAATCATGATAGGTTTATAATGGATCCAAAATGAATTATTCAAAGTTTAAGGTATGGATAGGTCGAAAAAAACTCAATCAATTTGTTTTAGACAGGTTTGGTTCACTTTATTAACCTTTTCATTTTGTTTTAACACTTAGTTAATTAGTTTGACACTTACCATGTCACTTTGTATTTTATATTATATGTTTAATAAAATTATTATATATTTCCAGGAGACCCCAATGTTGTACATTAATGATACAAATATCATTATATAAGTCCCCTAGCCGAACCATTGATATTTAGGAATATATTATCAATTAATAATATAATATTTTTAAAAAAACTCATTTATGTCAATTATGACACTATTTGGTATTTTGTTTTTGTGAAAGTCATCACAACTTGATTAATTAAAAAAAGACACATTGAATCGGCCCTAACATGTCATATTATCCTATAAAATTCTTGGACGTCATAAAATCTTTGAAATTATTTTTATTTTAATATTTATAATACAATTTATTTGATACTTTAATGAATACGTTAATTATTGCATCATCATTGTGTCATAAATAAATAAATTTATTTAATGTCTATAAATTATAAATAAAATACCATGATGTAGGAAATATTTTTAGCTTTCTAATTAATATTTATATTCTATTTTATCTTTTGTATAACCTTATATTAAATTTTTTTATTTATTGAACTGTGATTTTAACTCTTTTAACTCTTATTTGATTTAACTAATAATAAATGTCCTAGTCTAATCCAAGTGGACCAATGAGGTTCATATTTTATTTCAAAGGTTGTTTTTATTATAAATATACATATCCAATAGAATTACGACACATGTTAGGGAAATAGTAATATGATTTTTACCCGTAATTTCCCTATTTAATTTTTACCATGGTAAATAAAAGTAAAAAGTTACTATTCACCAAAAATTATTTTTATCTTATTGAACCACATTTTACTCCTTGATGTTAATCGTGTCTCTTGGATTTTTGAAATTCCACTCATAGAAGTGGTAAAATTAAATTTTATGTGAATTTGCAAATTGTCCTAGGAGGTGGGTAAAAGGCACTGAAATGTTCAATAAAATTATTATATATCTAAAAATATTATATACTGACTCCAATGAATTACATTAAATTTATATAGGTATTTTGTATATATATTGAACTAAAATAAATTTAAATATATTAAATAATTATTTAAATAAAAATTTGGTTTTAAACTATAACTTAGTGTTTTTCACTATTCATCAAAAATTAAAAGTTTTCAGACAAATACCAAAAAATTACCATAAGATAATTTTGATATTCCAAATTCAATAATGAATTATATTTTACCAATTTACAAACAAAGGAGTCGCATTTATTAATTTAATATTAATTCCCGCTGTCAAAACCAAAAGGTGTATTTTTAAGAAATAATAACTATCAAAAGTTTGAAACTTGTTTATGTCCAATTTCAAAGCGAAATACTTAAAATGACCATCATTGGATTAAATAGTAAAAATATAATATATTTAAACTTCCAAACCATTAAAATGTATAATTTAACAATATAAATTATTTTTATTTAAAATCTATTTTTAGTTAAAATATAGTATTTTTCACTATTCACCCAAATATGAAAGTTATCAGAAAAACACCAATACATTATTGAAACTAAATTCTTATGTCCCGATTCTAAAGAAGAAGTTTATTTTGCCAAATTTAATATATAAAAGTTTCAAATATGGGATTAAGAAAATCTCCCCATTAAAAGGCGGTAAAATTAAATTTTTTGAAAAATATTTCCTTTATCTGAAAAAACATGTATTTGTTCTTAAATTATGTCTAAGAAACTCATAATATGGATTCTAAAATTATAAGGATTATATAATGTTCAAAAAAAATTTAATACTATTCATAACAGCTTTTGAACGACTATTTTGGTAAGTCATGGTGCGCAAGAACTCGGTGTTGCGTGTAGTGCAAGTTATTGAATTACTTTGAAGAAATAACGTACTATGAAATCATGGGGTGTTACATGATTTGTCTTCTAACTGATTTCCATGGTCTTGAAAGTGAGGATTTACCTCCTTACTTCACAGATATTCAAGTGATGTTCTCTATTATGAAGCCTCAAGGGGTTTCTAAAGAATAAAATCAAACATTGATTATTCCATTTCTACCTTGTCTATTCTACCAATTTATGTCTCAACTACCTCCATCGTGGTTCTATAATCTCATGGAATGACATGAAGTTTGTCTTTTTTGTAAAAAAACTATCCATCATCTCGAATTACTTTTATACAATGGGTAATTAGATGTGTTTGTAAATTAAAAAATGGATGAATCCTTGAGTACTAAAAGATGGTCAAAATTATGTGTGAACCATTATAAAATCACTAAATCCTTGATCATCCATTGAACCTATAGTTTTATAAGGGGTTATTTTATATGAAGTGAAATCTTAGAGATTCCACAAGTGGTAGTGATCTTTTCAAAAAAACTCTAGATGTTACAAATCGTCTTATAAGAAAAATGTATACATACACATAGTAATTCCCTATGCATACACCTGATCAATTTCAAAAATTCTATGAGAATCATTATATAAATCCCAATAATACTATAGAGTGGACCAGTTAACTTAATGGTCTTCTGTGATAACTAGATGTTCCTTCCAAATCCCCAACCTCAACTTATCCACAATCTCAGTTCCCTAGAACTATTAAATTATATAGAATCTTCATGTCACAATATCATTCAAATGATACAATTTCACAATTACAGGATGATCAATTAGATTTATATAGACAATTGAAGATCATTAAAACATTTTCTCAAATGAAGAACAAACCTAAATGCTGGGTCAGTTGGTTTGAAGCATTAATAAACCCCAATAGGATTCATTTTATCTTACATAAACACCTGTATTGAAAGACCATCCATGCTTGAGCTATAGTAATCCCATCTCCCATCAACCTCAAATCACTCCTAAAATTCCAAATTAGTTCTAGCATGGTCATGGTGGGAGTAACTTCCAATAAACTGTTCATTTTTTTCTTCAATAACAATCGAGAAATCATCCTCGTTATATATTCCACTATCCTCGCAAGACATCCCAATTCCAAAATTAATAGACTAAATTTCCTAATAAACCATGTCAAGGAAATCATAATGTGGTATTTGCTTATATTTCTATGAAAATATATTATTGTACTATTGGATATCACACATCGTTCAAATTTTCTAGCCTAAAAACATTGAAAACTAAATTGGTCTACTCTCACCCCACCTAAAATAATATTTACAATTTCATTATTCTAAACTCCAAGATAAACCATTTCCCAACCCCATGGGTGATGTAAGTGAAATTTCAATTTGAACTAGATATAAAATTAATATTCCATCTGATGAATCCTCTAAATAACATTTTAATTTTGATATAGAAAAATAAAATAAAATAAATATATAAAAAACATGAGGCTACTACCTCAACTACTTTCATCCCTCTAAAAAACCTATTTCCTTTTCCTCAAGAAATTATTAAGATTAAGAAGAAATTTAAACCTTATCCTAAATTTATCAACATGTCTATACATTTTGATATCCACATCCCTATTTTTTATACAATAAAAACATCATAATTATTCAATATTTCATAACAAATAATAAACCTACAAGTTATATATTATGATAATTTAAAATTATTCAACCGAACAGTCCATTCCCAAAATGGTAAATAATCTAGGGACCATTACTATTCCATTTAAAATAATGAGTTCTAAATTTTATGATATAATCAAAGGCATTATTGCCTTAATAAATATCATTGGAAAATCCATCTTCTCCAACCTTGGTCTTGGTCCCTTGCACCCAATAAGTGTTGTCATCTAGTTAGTTAATCAAAGCACGTCCAGGCCTGGGGAAATAGTAGAGGATGTCTGTGTCTAGGTCTACAAGTGTATCATACTAGTTGATCACTTTTCCTTAACATGGAATGACATACATATTAATCTTGAATTCCCTTGATTCTAGGAATTCCACTACACAAGAGATATAAAATTAAAATTGATTTTAAGGCAAACATCTTATCAATGGAATTTTATGACAAACTAGTTATGTTTAATTTTTTTAAATCCATGATATGGCCATCAAATGTAAACATTATATTCTATATCCATGATTCTGGTGACACTTCTAAGACTGTATTAAAACATATTTCTTCATTTTCATCATGTTCTAATGAGATATTAATTTTTAATAATTTCACTATGATTAACTAATTTTTAAATATAGAAGTTAATGGTGGCCTTTCATATGTAAAATCCATCAAGATAAATAAACATGAAAATGATATTAATTTTGAATTCACCAATGATAGCTACAACTTTATTATAAAAATTATCACAGAAAATAAACCAAATATATTTTATTTCCTTTTGTTAATACAATACATGTTTTCCTACACCCACTATATATTATTTACGACACTGAAAATTCTCGCAGGGTGAACCCTAAAATAATTTCCTTATATTATTCAAATGGTATTAAGGATTTTGAGATTTATTCTGTAATTAATAAAATATTCAATTGTAAGGATTAAATTGACCATTATTTGGAAAAGTATTGATATTAATATCATCTAAACTATATTTTCTCTCTTTTACCATTTTATACTCATGACTCCATATTTGAATGAAATGAAGACAATAAGTTAAAAAATGTGGGATCTCATACTCTGATTTTATATTCTATAAACCACACATAAATGTTCTAATAGATATTAAAGACATTTCATAACATCCATATATATAAAAGAAATAATCTTTGGACTACAAAAAAATATATTTGAAGTCAAATTGGAGGACACCTACAATCTATTTCTACCAATATTTATTTACAAGCACAAAAAGAAAGGAAAAAATTATCCAATGAAACATAGATCCAACCAAGGCAGATGTTTTTCTTGAATATTAATGGAATTATAAAAATATAGTGGCCCTTTTTGACAATGGGTAGTGCACTACAACTATCCAATGGAAGAAAAAAATAAATCACATCTTGGTATGAATCCTATGTATTGTTTTACTTTTTGAATGATTAACATCATTCTAGTTTTTCATTAACATTATAATGTTTTTTATTTATTATTTTACTAAATTTAATGGAAAATATATAATGATTTACCTTTAGATAACACACACCCCAGGAACCTCATAGGATTTCACCATATCCCCAACTATTAGTGTAGACCCACTGTTGAAATGAGACGATAACCCAGTAAATCAAATCCAGGGGAACATCATTCACATTAACTCTTTATACCTTTATTCTACCTCATTTTTATCTCTCTCTCTATCTCCAATTATATCTCTCTCTAGTTTTATTTATTATACATCCTAACTCATTATCATGATCTATCTGAATTTTTACCACTTTAGTCTTCCATTAAATACGTTTTCCCCATTTTATAAGGATGTGTTTTAAAAAAATAGAAAAAATAAATAAAATGATTCATAATTACTAACCATTGAATTTTGAAAAGTTTTCACCAATCACGAGGTTTTAATAGACTTATTTTTGTCTAAAACATATTTTATTTTCATTATAATCTTGTAAAACATAATTTCTCTCAAGAATAATATGTTTTGGAGGCCCAATTATTAATTAGAAAATAACTCTTCCCATACCTTACAGAACAACATTAAATTTCAGGCCATGTACACTTATGAACATATTTTCATATTATATGTTTTTCATCTTGGATTATGAGTCCTGATGTTACAGACCGTCAAGATGAATTTCCTACTTTTTAGTTAAATAATATAAAAGAGGAATTTTACATACCACTTAGGAATAAAAATATCCAAATAATGTCATATAAGACTTTCATTGATCCTAATTTTGATATATACATAGGTTCTATGAAAATATTTTATGAAACATGACAAGATACTAACTGTGTCCCACAAAACATCTACATTGGGTTTAATTGCATCATTTATTGAAATTTATGTGTGGTGGAATGGATACATTTTTGGTTATCCTTTCCACTATATTTAATGTGTCGTCATAAGATTGTGGGAAAGAATAAATTTATGTTTTGGGGGTATTAATTCAGTTAAGTAAGTTCTAGAATGGTTTATATCTATGTATTTTTTTAAAATTAGTATTTAAAAGTGGTCAAAAATTTAAAAATAGGGACAACCAAGAAAATGAAAAAAGGTTGTGTTTCGGGTAGGTCAAATAAAACTACTCCTCCAAATTTAATCTTTTTAAAACTATTAAAATGAGATTAATTTGGTGATTAGGGTATGAATATGAGTTTGTTATTTTTTATAACTGTAAAATTTTGAAAAGGAATGATAAACGGAAATGAAAATAAAATGAAAAGAACAATTGCATCATGATTTCAAGTGTTATTAAGAGAAGATTTATTTTTATTACATATTTTACCTTTTCATCCACTTCCAATTTTATCTTTATTTCTTTTCATGACCAATTAATAATCTTGAAAATATGTTTTAACATTTTATTCCATGTATTATTTCCTAAATTGTTCATTTCTTAATCTGTGATTGTGTTTTCCTCTCTTTCTTCTATTTTTTCCATTATATTACCACCATCCAATAGCCACTAAAAAATAACCAAAAATATACTATATAATATTTTGAATTTTCTAATAGGGAATGGATGTTGATAACTCTTATAGAAATCAAATATTATCACTTTTGGTTAGTGAATGACGGATCATCATCGATAACATGACATCATTGAGAGAGGTGTGATATTTGGGTGATCAAATTTTCTATTTCAAAATTTTATTCTGAAAATAGATTTTTTTAACACATAATTTTAGTAAAAATTTGTGGTGTAATTATTTATAGAATATTGAACCATTTTTGATCCTCTTTGTTGGTGAAAATATGATTTTAATATCTGTTAGTGAGTGAAAATTATTTTTTATGATATTTTGTTTGTTGAATGTGAGGACGCAAATAAGGGAATTTCTTGGGAAGTTGATGTTATTAATTTATTCATAATTTTTTTTACAATTCCCTTACTTATTTTCAATGATAAGAAAATAATTATGGTGAAATGATAATTTTTTATTATTAAATATAATTTTTGATCATTTTTTGAATTCATTAAATTACACTCTTATTTACTATTTGGATAATATCTATCAATATACTATATAAAATAATGGGATTATTGTTTTTTAGTCAATTACTAAAAATCACTCAAATGGATCATTGGACAGGTCAACCATTTGATGGTTTATATGGACAACAAAAATGGTCTATCAAATCTTTTAAAGAAACATGACTAGCTGGGAGGTTCTATTTTTTGGTTTTAATATATAAGTAATATCTCTTTGATTAATCACTATAAGTCGATAAAAACTAAATTAAATTTTGAATATCGATTTTAATATTGATATAGGATAATAAAACCTGGATAATACATCATTTTAGATAAATATTCAGTACATTACAAAAATACATAATAAAAAAACCGTAATTGTTTAGTGTCTTTAGAAACTTAGAAAAACATCATTTATTCTAGTAAACAATATTCAACATCTCCCATAAGGATCTACAAATTTAATACATCTACCTAAAAAATTATTTATATCAAGGGGGAATGAAAATTAATATTGGGTGAGATCAAGTGCATAGTAAGGGTAAACAAGGGACACATGTAAGAAAAAATAGGAATATACATGTATCAGAACGTGATCATAACATTACGATATCTTTAACTGAATATCAAAGATCATAAACATGAGTTAGGGGATAATGCTTGACATTTCATAAGACCAAAATCATAATGAAATAAACATCATGTTCCATGATATCATAACTATGGAATAAGACATAAGATTTTTGGAACACAAATAATAATATAAATTTTTATGTCAAGGCTACCTACCAAGACCTTTAAAACATATTAGGATTGGGATATGAACTATGTACATGATTTGGGATTGGGATAGAAATTTGTGTACCTTATTTTATTTAGTTTTAGGATAAAAACCATGTACCTTCTTGTTTTTATGATTGGGATACAACTCGTGTACCCTATTTCTTTTAGGGTTGGGATATAACCCATGTACCATCTTGTTTTATGGATTGGGATCCAACCCATGTACCCTATTTCTTTTAGGATTGGGACATCACCCTTTTACCTTATTGTTTTCAGGCTTGGGAAACAACCCATGTACCCTTTGAGATCATATAAAAATTAACATTACCCAATATATTGTTGGAGATATAGGTCTAACCCATATCATAAAAAATCATTCATATATTTGTAACAAGATAATATAACTTTCTTCATATCAAGAGCCATAAACAGATAGGTTTTATAAACATCAAAACATAACAAATGAAATAAAATGGGTATCATTAAAATATCATGGGATCATAACATATGAAAATAAGTATATTTTAAAATAAATTTATTAAATTATAATCCTTAAAAAGAAATTATTTCAGAAGAATAAAACCCAGGGCAGTGAAATGGGTGTCTTTAGCATCATTCAAAAAAAATATAAACTACTCAAGAAGAAATATGAATGGAAAACTTTTGATTATTTTTTATAAAGGAATTATTATCATTAAAAGATGTTATCATATATGAGAAATAAGCTAGAAGGGTATTTTGAAAACATTTATTTAGGTAAATATCCTTTTTTATTTGAAAATCCTCATTAAAACATAAAACTATTGAAAACGATTTTCCTTAAAAACATATAAAAGATGAATGAAAAAAATTTGATAACTATTTACTTTAAAATATATTTTATAACAATTCCCCTTAAAATTTACTTTTTGGACATGAAACATAATTTTCAAACAATGTATGATTGGTATATCCAAACATGTCATTTCAGGTAAAAAGAAAATTCTTTTTTCTATGGTAAAAAAATTAGAAGGATTCGACATTCTGAAAGATATAAGAATATTACATTGAAAACATTAGTAAAAGAAAATTAGTGTAAAGATTTATTTTAATGGTCATATGATATTTTTAGAATATTCTTGGAAACCTTTTTTAAAAAACATGGGTTTTAAGGAACACAAATTTTCTACCAAAGAGAGGGTAGTGTCGAGCATTCTTAATAAGCATTTTTTATTTTCCTATGTAGAAATTATAGGCAAAATGGTACCAATACAATAATATATCATAAATAATTAGAGAAGATTAAATTTCATTGGTGTTATTGAGATATGGATCATAAAATTTCATCAAAGAAAGTATAGACATATATAATTTATAAAAGTGATAAGATTCGATCAATATTCTCTTATAACATTGTAACATTGAGTCATACTCTCCATGCAAGAAAATGAATTTAAAGGAATCATAAAATATCATGAAAATAATGTTCATGATATAAAATGTAAAATTGAATTATATAAACCTGAAAATTGAATATACATGCATAAGGAAATATGCGCCTCAATGAATGAAAATTGAGACACTATTATTTTACCAATTTTTTATATTTTGGAAACAAATATATTCTTAAAGAAAGATCATAAAATGGATATGAGAATACCCATAAATTTTAGTATAAGATACATAGAATAAATTAATGGGTAGTGCATACACCATACATAAGTAAATAGTTGAGAACATAACATGTGTCTATTGGAAATAAAATGTGAGATGAAATCCCTTTACCTTGTTTCTTGACTGTCGTCATACTTTTTCAAACCCCCTCTTAATTAGGGAACTACTTCTGATTTGTGCCGAAAATATTCCTTAGATTAATTTCATTTATAGGTGGGGATTATAATAGCATTTCAGGGATGTCATGAACTTATTTTACTAGATTTTGGTTGAGCCTAGGGGTTTTAGAGTTCTAGGGATGTGGTTGGAGAGGAGGCCTTTTATAGAGGGCGAAGAGTGTAACTCTTGTAATATTTTGTAAAAGAAATTACATACACATGTACCATATGTCATGTTGACTATAATTAGATCCAATGGGAGGATATTTTCAAAATTTGACCCGTAAATTTCTCTAGAATAAATGGCTAGGTCATTTGGCCCCCTATGTTTATGTTTTAGTCCCTAATTAAGGTTTATTTGACCTTAATCACTGTGATTTATTTTAATCACGTTCACTATTCATTTTGGGAAATAACTAAGTTGAACTTATTGCAATATAAATATTAATCTTATTAAAATGTTTTATTTTGGTTTTTTTTAATTTAATTCATAGAAGAATATAAATTAAGATTAATTCTAAACTATAGAAGGGATGTAATTATAGGTATTTAGAAGTTAAAAGAATTTCAAAGTTTTATTTTGTTTTTATTTTCAATTTCACTGTGAAATTTATTTTTATGACATGAATTATATTAAAAGATTTATAATTGATATAATTTGAACATAAAACAAATTTAAAATAAAATTTATCATTAATATTTATTTAAATGAAATGGGAAAATTTAACTAAAAAGTAGTATTTTTCACTACTTAAAAAATGATGCTTCCCAAAAAAATAAAAAAAAATTACCATAAGATAATTTCAGAAATTTATATTAAACAATGAAGTTTATTTTATCAAATTACATTACACTATTTATTCCAAATTATTTTTAATATTTTTCATAGAAGGACTGGAAATGAACATTATTTTAGAAAATAGTAATTTTAAAAATTTAATGTCTTTACAAAAAAATTATATCTTTTTTTATCAACATGTTTTATTTCAATAAAACTACTAAAGAATTTATTTGAAAATATTTAAATACTTTTCATATTAATATATTTTAATATCTAGGTCATAACTAACTCATTTAAATAATTATAACTATAATATGATGTTTCATAAAAACTCGATATTGCAGGAAATGTACTCCATGTAAGTGTTGTGTGTACTGCAAGCCAAGTTATTATTGTTTGTAGAGAAATCCAGGTCAGTGTTTTGGGTATCTCAATCCATTTTTTTGTAGTGAGAAATAAATGTTTGACTTTTTGTTTTAATATATATATATATACATCTATTTATCGTGTCAGATGATTTGAAAATTATCGAAACTATAAATTAATTCGAGAAAATGAAAATTCACAAAATCTCATGATGTTATATAATTCCCTCCATAAAATGAATTTCACCCTCAAAATTAATTTGGGTCATCAAAGGATTAATATTTTAATGTTTTATTCATATAAACCCATATCATAAAAATGGATACATTTTTTTAAATTTAATTTTTGAACTATAATGGTTACCGAAAGTAACATATAACTGGGCTTCCACATACAATAACATAAGATATGAGTGATTATTAGACAGTTTAGAGAGTTTTAATATTTCTATGGAGTTACTGATGTCATCAATCACAAAATTTGAATGATCATAGAATATTTGAGGGCCTCAAATTGATAAATCTATGACTATTTAAAAGGCCATTATTTCAAAAAAAAGAAGGTATATGGGAAACATATTTTTTTTATTATTATCCAAATGTTGAGTATTTCTTTATTGACCAAAAATATAAGTAAATATAATTAATTGAAATATTCCTATAAAAAATTTCATTATTTAGTAGTTACTTTATAAATTTATAACAAGTCCATTACTTTTTGTAATGGAAATCCAGAAATTTACTATGATTCCTACAGTGATATAATATACTTTTAGCAGATCATAAGGCACATAAAAGAATTAAAAGTATAATTATTTATCAACAAATATTCTTAGTAAATTTAATATTGTAAATATATTAATCTATAAACATTTAGAGCAACACTACTATTTTTTTAGAAATAATTAATCATCAAAAACAATTATACATTAACTAAGACATTGTGTTGGGTAGTGGTAAGCATGATACCCTTATCGTCCTTTAGTCATGGGGTCAAAACCCATGACCATGACGAACATGAATAGTTGTCACCCAGCATAAATGATATCATTTTCTAAAACCATATTAATATAATTTTCCAAATAAATAAGACGGAAATCCTTGAAATAAGGTTAATCACTATGTAGAATTTTAACCACGGTTATCAACACAAATACAATGCATAAATACTTTCTCAAAAGTTAAACATAATCATTTCATGAATGGTTAACCTTCTAACCATTCTAAAATATGAAAACACAAATAATTATAAATAGATTCATGTAATCGTCTTAACATTGACTCCATCATATACCATAAAGTAGAACATGGTTTTTCCATTCAAAATATGTGAATACACTCATGGAAAATTCTCTTGGAAAATAGCAACAACATGAATTACCATAAATACTTTTGGAAAAGATACATGCTTACTTATTCCCTAGATTACTGGATATATTACATAACTCCATGAATTTGTAAACTACATCCAATATAGAATAGACTACTTTAAAACAAATCCTCTATTAGTTCCAAGGTAATCAGTACCATCCAATTTACTTATTCATTTATAACATATCATTATCCAAATATCATTATCTTAATTGTATGCATTAATCCAGGGTTAACATCCTTTAATCATAATATCTCATTTTCATGCAATCATATTTTGATTTCTTCATCACCATTAAATATATTTCTTTAAATCAAGAATGAAGACATTTATTAAAATACTTATATTTCATTATTCATATAACATAATCATTAAATTACAAGACATTAATACTTTGTTAATCCAAATTTATTCATAAACCATTAATGAAGAATCATCAACTTATTACATGGAACCTCATTACTATATAATTAAATATGAATCATTTCTTTCAGTTCCTCAAACTCAATCAAATCATGCTTTTTATGTTCAATTTATACAACAGTTGAAGAACATCACATACCTTACACATGTTATTTTTAGTTTCTTTATATTCCTAACTATAACCAATACATGTACCAACCTTTTGATTCTATTTATTATATTTCCAAATTTAAAATATATTTTCATATTTCCCATACATTCCATATCTATAACACTAAATTCTAACCATGTTCCTTCTAGTTCCCTATATTTTCTAAATCTATAAATCATATTGCGAGAAACATTTTTCATATTGGGATACAATATAATCATTAAAAATTACTTATATAGTGCCAAATTCATGAATCCTATTTATTTTAATATTTTATATCATAGTTTTATCCTAGTTTATTCATTACCATCATTTATTTTAACCATTCATGATGGTTCGTGAACAATTTGTGAGTTCTTATATCTTATCCCCCGGGAGTGTCAATCCAGGTGTGTAGAATTTCCTATTCTCATGTACACAATTATCCCAAGTCATGCCCAAAATATATAATTACAGTTGTTACTCCATGTTACATCTATTCCAAATACACATCCACATGTAGTATCATGAAATGGATGTATTCCTAGTTAACCACTTACTATATCACATTACAAAATTCCAATACATTTTCCTCGATGTTAACTCACACTTATAATTATTCGTAGGGAAATTCCTAGTCATATCCTTGTATATATACCTATGGATCCCTCAAATGTTTTCTCATCCCAATTTATAAAGGTTTACTAAATCTTTCCTTTAAAACAAACTATACTGACCTAGGCTTAGAATACATTTACATTACATCATATTAGACGAATATTCAGCACATTACAAAAATAAATTCCCCAGGACTATAAAACATTACTGTCTTTACAAAAATGAAAAAAGATAAAAGATCTTCAAAATCTCCCATAATTATCCCCACATTTATTATGACTATCTAAAACTTTTCATCATATCAAATGTACAGGAAACATAACAAGGGTGATCTCAGATTCTTAACAAGGGTAAAAAATGGACTCATGTTAGCATAAAAATGAACATTAAAGGTATGATAATGTGATCATAACATTCGGCGATCATAACATTCTTATCAAATATCCTAAACACGAGTTGTGGGATAAATAGTGGATGTTCATAAGACATGAATTATAAAGAAATAAACACCATGATCCATGAAATCATAATTGAGAAATATGAAATATTTATTGTTTTATTCATATAATAATATGAAATATTATATCAAGGGTATGTAAAAAGACATTCATAACATGATAGGCTTGGGATATAAACAATGTACCCCAATTGGGGTTCAACTAGAAACCCATATACTCTATTTCTTTTAGGATTGGGATGAAAACCATGTACCTTCTTGTTTTCAAGAATATGCTGCAACCCATGAACCCCCATTCATTTAGAATTGTTCTATAATCTATTTACCATCTTTATTTTGGTATTATGATACAACCCATGCACCCTATTTCTTTTAGGATTTAGATAAAAACCTTGTACCATCTTATTTTCAGGATTGGGCTATAACCCATGTACCCTATCAGCTCATACACAACTTATCATTTCCCTATGTAATGGAGAGATATATATGCCCCCCATCTCATAATGAATTAATTCATACATGTCCCACAATATAATAAAATGTTCATCATACCATGATCCATAAAAAGAGATATGTTTTATAAACCTCAAATTATAACATATTAAATGAAATGGGAATCATAAAATTTTCATCACATAAGAACTTATAAATAAAATTATAGGTTTCATAATCACTTTAGGAAAGAATAACTCATCAAATGAAGTGGGTCTCAAAAGTATATAACCCAGGTAATTAAAATGGGTGTCTTAATAATTATTCCATTAAAACATAACCTAATCAAGAATGAATATGAATATAACATTGGTATCATTAATTATAAGGGAATTAGTAACATAAAAATATGTTATCATAAATTGAAAATATAATTGGAAGGATATTTTGAAATCATTTTGTTGAGGTAAATATCCTTTCATCTTTTAAAAAGGAACATTAAAACACAAAACCTATTGAGAAAATATTTTCCTTAAAACATATAAAAGAATATTAAAAACTTTTTGGAAACTATATCCTTGAAATTAAATTTTAGCAATTTTTTATTAAATATCACCCTTTCAAACATGAAAGGAGGTTGTCAAGGAATTAATAATTGTTTAATCCATTCTTTTCGTATTATGTAGAAAGAATATTCCTTTTACATGGTAGAAATAATCGGAAAATTCCTCATTAATAAAAATACAATTAGATTCTATTGAAAACATTTGTAAAATAAAAAAGGGTAAAAATTAATTTTAATGGTAATATTATATTAATAGAATATTATTGGAAACCATTTTTTGATTTTTTTTAAAGGAAAAAAATTTCCCGACCTAGGAGAGGATAAAGTCAGGATTTCTTAAAACACATTCCTAACTATTTTATGTACCAATGATAGAAAAATTGTACAAATAGATGAATATATCATGAGTAACTAAAGGAGAATAAATATCATGAATGATATTTGAGAGATGGATCATAAGATATCACTAATGGAATTATAAACAAAAATAATTTAGAAAAGAAACGATATTACCTCAGTACACTATTATAACTTGGGAATTTGGGATCATACTCTCCATGTATGAAAATGAAATTAATGAATGATTAAAATATCATGAAAATAAGTAATTTCATTATATATCATATAAAATGGAAGTATATAAACCTCAAAAAGGAATTTAAGTGGATAAAAAACCTGATTATGAAAGAAGAAAAATTAAGACTAAATTATTTTACATATTTTGTAACATTTGAAACATAATCCATTTGAATTAATGATAATGAAAAAGAAATGTTAATCACCATATATTTAGGTATAAGTTACCTCTTAATCATGTAACTCCTTTTGGTTTGTTCTAAAATGATTTCTTGGAATTATTTCTTCCTAAGTGGTGGCTTCTAGGTAGAAGTGATGTATTTTTGGAGCTTATTTGAGTAGAGGTTGGGTGGGACAAGGGTCTTGAGAGTTGTGAAAAAGTGGGTGGAGAGATGTCCTTTTCAAATTGGATTAGGAATGAGAATCTTATAATATTTATAAAGATGAATTACATACATGTGTTTTACATGTCAAGATGATCTAAATTCTATACTCGCTAGTATAGGGTAGAAATATAGCCATCCAATGTATATTGGACAAGTTTATAAGTAATTTGGCCCCCTAAGTTTATGTTTTAGTCCCCAATGAATATTGATTTGACCCTAATCATGGGGATTAATCTTATTCACAATGGATAATGTTTTGGTAAAAAAATTCAGTTTAACTTGTTACACTCTAAATATTATACTAATTATAATGGTTCATCTCAGATAATTGAAATTCAATTCACAAAAGTAACAAATTTTAGTTTAATTCTAATCCCACAGGTGGGATGCAATTACACGTCATTATAGTAGAAATTAGTTCAGAATCTTATTAAATGTTTATTTTCAATTAAAAATTGAAATTGATTTTAAAAAAATAAATTTTTTCATTAGATGTATAATTTGTAAAATGGAACCTAAAAAATTTACCTTATAATTTAACATTAATAATTATTTAAACAAACCGAGTTTTTAACTAATAGCCTTATTTTTCATTATTCATAAAAAATGAATCTTGTCAGAAATATCTGAATAATTCACACTAATTCAAAAATGAAATTTATTTTATGATATTTAGTTTCTAGATATGTCTAAAATTATTATTTTTTATTTTTCATAAAAGGAAAGGAAATGTAGTATAATTGAGAAAATGGTATTTTAAAACAAATAAGGTCTTTCTGAAAAATTATATCATTCATTATAGATATGTTTTATTTCTAGAAAAACATTGTAGAAAATATTTAAAAAGTAGTTATTACTTTTCATATTTTGATGTTTTAATGTCTTGGTTATAACTAATTCATTTATATAACTATAATTATAAAATTAAATTTCCTAAAACTCATTATTTCATGTAACGTACTACAATTTGGTGTTGCGTGTAGTGAAATCCAAGTCATTATTTCATGTAGGTCATGACAAGTTAGTTTTGTGTGTAGTGTAATCCATGTTGGTGATGTGTGAATGGAATGCTTGAATTTTTTTCTAACATATATATATACATAAAAATATTTATAGTGTCATGTGAAATGATAAATATCAAAAAGATAAATTAATTTAGAAAATAATAATTAAAAAGCATCATCATGTTATAATTTCAAGACCCAATTCATCCTTAATAAGGTCCAATTTATGCATGAATATTTTATCAAAAAATGCAACTCAGGATTGAAGAATATATAACCATTTTTTATTTTTAGGCCAATCCAATTTAATAATTAAGCTGTTATGTTTTGGGAAGAAAGTCCAGCATTATGAAAAACAATTTTTGACTATTTTGATTCCAAAAGAAAAAATATTCGTAGACTAAATACCTTTCCCATTCAATACATGGAATAATTCAGGATAATTATGGATAACAACACATAGTTTACTAAAATATCTATAACATTGGTTCTAATACTCCAATGGATTTAAAATTTGGGGGGTGAACTACACAAATAAATATATATTGCAATAAATAATAATATTTCTTGATACTAATATATCATATTGGTTAAATGGTCAATCCATATTGGAGTATTGTTTTGAAAGAAAACCAGTCCACAACATTGGGTTATACTTCATTACCTTATTCCACATATAAGAGGTTATAACTCCAGAACTCAAGAAGGATCATTTTATTGACCATATCCATTCCAATGTTTTTAGTTGAATTTATATACTATTATATCAATACTATATACCTATACTCCACTTTTCATTCCATGTGTGTTTTCATTCATTTTCAAATTTAATCACATAAATTTGATTTCAATTAATATTTATGAAATGAGTTTTTTACATTATATAAAATTCATTTCTAATTAAAATATTATATATTTATTTTTAATTTATTAAAATAAATATGGTTTTGCGAAATCAACTTCCTTACATCAGTTTCTTATTCAATACAATGTGTGTTTTTTAATTGTCCTAACCATTCATGTGTATGTTTAGTGCACTTATCTTACCTTTCCTCATTCAACATTATTCTATTTTTAAATGATCATCCTAAACATAATAAACCAAATTATTTACCACCCAAAGGAATGAGTTAATATCTCATTGTAATGAGTTATAATTTTGGGATGTTAACTGGTCATGAGATTTCACTCTTTTCACATTATTTGAATTAATATTGTGTTTATAAAAAAAGAATTGTTATAGATTACTAAGATGTTTTTTTTTCTGAAATATGGATTATAGTGATTATTCGAACCAACAATACATATGGGTTCATATAATATTTAAACATACATGAATATTAATATATAATGATTATAACCGTATTTAAGGATTGATTTAATTCCAAAAAAATTGGGAATTCCATTGAAACCATCTTCTGATTTCAATATTAGATTAATGAAATGTTTTGAAAGTATCAAGGATAACTTAATAATACATACAAATAATAAAACTACAATAATAATTATCAAATTTGAATCAAAAATTCATACATCAATAATGTAATTTAATCTCTACAACCACCCCCCATCACATTAAAATACAAAACAAAAAATTGACTCCAAAATATAATACCATCACTGAGGATTCAACCAGAGTGCCACTACACACAATATATAAAAGCACACTAATTTTTAATAGTATATAAGGGATATCCTGTCACGATTTACTATCTCCACATACAATATTTCTAGCATAAATGTCTCTAAGGCCTCATTTTTATTAATTTTTTATAATCCCCCATTCATGGGATGAGGGGTAACCCTTACACCGCCTATATTCATAGAGATTACCTGGTCCATAGGTCTAAGACAAAATATATGGACTATAACTACATGGAAATATTCCTCCCCAACATTTACATTGTGATGTCATCTCTCAACCTTTGCATGGATATTCGGTTTGGCTTCCTATGCATAAATAGGCTGGTCCTGATGGCAATGTCATATACTCTCTTTATTCCAAATCAATTACCGTATTGCACTAGTGAATTCACCTTATCTTTCTAGTAAGTGATAATTAAAATTTCAATTTTAATGTTTTCTTTGTGGGGGTATATTATGACACCCCATGATTTTAGAACCATTCCTCTTTAATAGAATAAATGTCATTGATTGATTTTGATGCATGAAAATGAAAAATTTAGGGAATAAATCCTTACTAATATAAATATTGATGACATTATTAGATATTTAAATTAAATTTCTTTGAAAAGCGGTAAAATTCACTTAATAATGTATAACTTGATCTAAAGAGAAAATTTCAAAACATTTTGTGGAATTATGCATTATTAATAAAACTAATACTTTTCAAAAAATTAAATCGTTATAAGTTACAAGATAAAATATACATTATTATTAATTAAATAAAATAATAAAATTTATAAAATTCATAAAATAACTATGTAACTATATATATTGTTAATTTAATCATTCATGATTAAAAAAATATTATTTATATTTTTTTAAAAAAAGAAAAAAAAATTAAAAAAATTAATGTTTATTATTTTTAATATTAGCATGAAAAATATAGATTTCAATTTTGAAATCATAATTTCAAATTAATCCCATAATTATTTTTTGGTATTTCCTGAAAGAATTTATTTTTTGGTGAATAGAAAAAAAAATTCCAAAAATACATACTTTAAAAAAAATTATAATACATAAGAATGAATTTAATTTATATTAAATAATTTTTATAGAACAAATATATAGTTATAAGATAACATCATGCATTTAAAAATATATTTATGAACTTATAATTATTTGTTTGATATTTAAAAAATCATAGTGTTGTTTTTATTTAAATATTTTTTTATGTCCTCCTTTTATCAGGGATCCAAATGGCAAATTTATGTTTCATTTTCCGTCAATTTCAAATAATTTCAACTTATATTAAAAATAAATCAATTAATTCAAATGTAACTAACATTATATTATATTATTTTGTAAAAAAATACTCTTAAAAATCAAATTTTCAAAATCAGTTTTTCATTTCACTTTGAAAGCATATTTTAAATGTAATTATTACCAAATAATGAAGTATAATAATTTAATATTGATTCAAAATTTTGAATCATCATAATAATTTTTTTAATTAGTTCAATTTTATTTTTTAGGCATAATGAATGGTTACCATTGTAAAAATTCCATTACAATGGTACGATATAGAATGGAAAAAAATGGAGTTAAACTAAGATATAAGAACATAAATATCAAATAATCCTTTCTAAATTTAACTATATTTACAATGTTTTAATATAACTTATTGAATCATTTATATTTTACTAAACTAGATCCACTTTCCCAGATAAATGGTTCCTCTTGTCTTCAATTCTTCGTGCCATAACAGTACCTTGCTTAGTAGAGATGGACAAAAACTCCTTCCCAAAACTTTTTTTTTAAATCCTAGTGGATTTGGTCCTTCAAAAAACCCACCAAAAAATAATTAAGGTGTTTTTCAATATACATTATCTTGGGAATAGGTATATATTTTTACCAACCTTTTTTAGCATTCATTTTTTTAAAACTCTTCAAAATCAACTATAACCATCTTAACATAATCACATAATTATGTTTACTATAATGATTTTTTTTTGTTAATTTTATAACGATTTTTACTAACATTCCAACTAATGAAAAAATGTACACTTCGCTCATTGGTAAGTGTAGACTACCAATGCTATAAAATTATATAAAATATTTTTAATCACCAAAACTAATGGATGGTTATGTATATGGAATTAATGATTTTTATGATATATACAGTTTTATTGTATTAATATAAATATAAATTATTATTTACCTTCCTTTATTTCCACACATTGAAAAATGAGAACATCACTTGTATATACGTAATGACTACCATCTCCATAAAGCAATGTGATTAATTTTCCAGCACCATCATACAATGATGATTATAAAAATTAATATGATGAATAAATATGATATTTATAATATTTTCATGATTATATAAATGTGATATTATAATTATACAATATATTTTTCATAATCATTATGTAATTTTACTATGTTTTTTGGTCAGTTTTTCCACCTACTTCATTTTTGTCTTAATGTTTATGTCAAAAATGATTAAGGAATTTCATGTATTATTATTTTTTTGAAATAATTATTAATTTTATATGTTTTAATATTTATTTAGTTGTTATATTAAAAATTATAATTTCTTAAAAATTTAATCATTTTATTCATTTTAATATTCTTTAATAAATTTCATTTTTAGCATTTCATGTGAAAAGTTAACATATAATCCATAAATTGATTATAATTATTTTGATATATTTCAAAATAATGACTTTAATATTCATTAATATTATATAGATTATGAAACTATGAATAAGGTGAAAAGAATATAATCGTAAATGATGAACATTCCAAAAAAAAGAATAGTTAATAAAATATATTGTTTTTATCATTGATATACTATTAAGTTTGTATTAAAATATTATACGTGAACAATATATAGTAATATTAGTACGTATGTGGTTTTATTATTGATTTATGATAAGTATATATTCATTATAATAGAAGTGATAACTTTTTTGACCAAGTGTAAGTCTGAGTTAAGGGTATCTCGAACTCAATTTCCATTCTATGTATTATATCACCTCTTATTTGAAAATTTTATTATAATATTATGTGTGTTATAAAATATAATTTATTATGTTGTATTTATATTTTATTTTTATGCAGTTTATTTTCTTCAAAATATTATTGACATTGAGGGATTTATATTTTATATTTTTTGAGACTTTGGAAGGTTTTATTATCTCAATTTTTATTCTTTGAGACATATTCTATATTCAAAAAATGTTTTTTAATGTGTTGTGTATATAATTCGTATGAATGTGTTTTATTATTATTATCATTAATATTAGTCTAATTTACAGATATATAAATTGTTAATTATTCTAAAAGGATTCGATGCATGGATTACCAAATTTGTAATAATTTATGTTATAATCTATGTTTTTATCAGTATTATTAATTTTTTGACTTCATTTGTCGGAAATATTATTACCCTCTCTACTAAAAATAAAAATATTTCTTCTATTTAGTAAAATTTCTCATCTTTTTCACACAAGCATAATAAGAGAATTTTTTAAGAAGATATTACCTTATTTTTTCCATTAGAATGGGAATATTTATCCACCTTGTCCATGTTATTAAAATTATTTTATGGAATTGTTTTCCATTAAATAAATTCTTGATGATTTTATTTTATACTAAACTGATGTTATTTTGAAATGATTAAAACAAAAAAATAAATTTTTTTAGACCACACTCTTTTGAAATTATAAAATATGTAAATGCATACATTATATTCAACATATATGGAAGGGAAGGATTTTTTTACCATCATGTTCATTATTAATTATGGATTATTTACAAGGTTTATTGGGTTTTCAAATAAAAATTTATTACCATCTTTCTAGATTTTCTATTTCAACTATTACAAAAGGAAGAGGATATTTTTCCATTATTTTCAACGCATATTTCAAGTGATCCAATAAAAGTATTTTTCACCTATGTCAAAATCATCTACGGAATTTTTTTCTTCAATGGTAATGTGATATAATAATATAATCATTAATTTTTAATTAAATGATTTATGATTATTCATGATGATTGCTCCATGGAATGTGTTTCTTTTTATGTATTAATTAATTATTAAATGAATCATTAAAGTAATGTTCTTATTGAATTTATATATATGGTTTACCATTCTGTGACAGGTGAGTTTGTAATATCCATCTAATACATAGGGAAAATGGATTACATATCATGAGATTACTATGGTTTATTATAATAATTTGTGTTAAAATTAACTTAGGGATGTTAGTAATACTAATATACCCATATAAAGTGGGATGTTCATAATAGGGACTGATCCTTTATACAATGTGATTCTAGTTATGATTTATGATCCATTATGATATGGAATACTGATGATGATTAAATAACCATTAGATTATGGGATTTAGGTATTGATTATTGATCAAAAATATTATGGTTTAATATATTAATGTTTGTGTGAAGTTATTATAATATACACATGATTATGTTATATTATTCATAGATCATGAGAATGAATTTTCTATACCCTTACTTTATGTTATAAATAAGTTTATTCCATGACCATTAAGTTATGAGTTATGTTCTTCTTAGTATAATTATACTATATTAAGAACTCGATTATATGTTCATACCGTTATAATAATTGTGTGTTCTCTTATGATAATCAATCAATAATTTTTATGTTTTCCATAAATAAGAATTTTATCTTACAATTATTATATTCCCATTTCCCCTAAATATAAATAATGATATTATGTATGATATTTTTAAAAGGGTTTCATGTGTGTAATTTTTTTAGATGATAAAGAGGTATTATTGAATAATATGTTCATTATATAAAGGGTAAAATGATAATTTGATGATAAATTCATGAGTTTTATTTCATAAAATGTTTTATATATTTCTTATAACCTATAAAAATAAAAAGGAATTGGGTATGTAAGTGACTATTTATTTTTATTGAAATTTTAATAATTTAAGTATATGTCTTGGTATATCTATTTTGTATAAATACTTTTGTTTAATATGAATGTTTTAATAACTGGATCTAGGTCTGCTGTTTTTATTCTATCTCAATGACTCAGTGATCAAAGGTGTAACTTGTAATTTTGAGAAATAATTAAAATGGTTAAGAGGGTCTTTATCAAGATGAATTTTATACCATCATGAATTGAATACATTCATAATGTTAACACACAGGATATGGGTAAATGTCAATTTTTGTGGATATAATCTATAATTAGAGGTATTTTCAATTTTAATGAAATGAACCCACTTTTAATGTTGTTAGGATTGTTGATGGATACTTTCAAAGGGTTATTTTTCAATGTTTATGTTCGTGTTCATGGAGTGTGGTGGAACATTTATAATGTTATCCTAGATTAGTGGGTCCAATGAATATAGATATAATTTTTTATATAGAGAAAATGGAATCTATAATAAATTTTCTATTTTGTCTTTCCATGTAAAATAAATTTTCCCTATTTCATTCCATGATTTAGGCTTAGAAAGAGAATAACTGAATTTTTGTAAGATCACAATTCTTTTATTATACTATTATAACATATATTAATCTCTATTGGATTTCTATATATTCTAAAAAATCAACAATGATCTCAGTAATGTGAATAGTAAAACGGAAAATTCGCATACAAGTATAAGGATGATGAATTAAACTTAGTGTGGATATATGAGATCCAGAATATAATTATTTAATAGGGGTATTGAAATTTGTATCTTGACCCAATATATGAGATCTTGGAATCAATAGTGATATGATATAATGGGTCACCATATATAGTGATCCAAATACATAAAACATAAAATAAATAAAGATTCCTGAAATCATGGTGAAATATGGCATGAAATCACAATGGAGTAAAATATGGAATGAAATCATGATGTAATCAGCTGATGAGATCAATATTGGAGATATTGTCAATACTATATAGATATTATTATTTTGAGAATCAAGACACATATTTTAGGGAAAGGGTTAAAAACTATCCTACTATCGGTCCAAAATAAGAAACACAACATGAATGTGGAGTCCATATATAAGGAAGTCATGTAAATATCAGGATCCCATATAGCTACATTCGGTCTTATGAATAGAACCACTCTAGGTAATTTTCTTATTATCAAATATAAACCATGTACTATAATGTGTAATAGAGAATACGGAAATATTATGTAATGTTTTCCATTATAGGAGGCCAATATAATCATAAATATAAATTAATTATGGAAAAATGTTTGTCCCAATAATATTTTTCTATATTTCAATTTATCTTTTTTCTTACAAATATCTTGTGGTATAGATATTATTGATCAATTACTTGAATTTTTCTCAGGTTTCTTGTTATGGGTTCTCATCCAAAAATGGATTATGTTTATTTTCCCCTTATTGTTTAATGTATTCAAATTTGTAATAAAATTGAATACAATTTTATGTTCATATATCTATACCAATATAATTTTAAAATATTAAGTTAGTATATATTTGACCAAAATCATTGAATATTTTATGGAAATACATCATTGGAAAAAGTTTATGGATCTTAGTTTAAATAATATGAACTCAGAACAAAGTGTGTCTCTTAGATTTATGTTATAGGGACTATACCAAAATTATAAAGAGATTACTCACCCACTGTGATGAGAATTAAAGAGACATGAATAAAGAGTCAAGAACGAGTGTGAGTGACCTAGTGGGGTATTACTCAAAATTATTTCTAAATCTATAAACCTAACTTGTATCGATTGGATTTTACATTGTCTAAATACCATTTCAATTTGATTTGTTACTAATTATTTTTTTTCCAAACTTTTGATTCATCTATATGATTATAGAATTGTAGATAAACTACTAGACATTTATATAGTATTATTTTCATATTTTAGAACATATTGAGCTTCATCTCTCTATCCCTATATTTCATGGCCTTATAGTTTAGAACACATTTCTGGTTATTGTTAAAAGTTATATAAATCAGACGAAATTGTGTCTCCATGATTTCGGAAATAGATTTTAGAGAAAAAGGGGTTATGGTTGTTTAAGGTCATATATGAGTAACCGAATATTATATCTTCATTTTAATTCATAAATTTAACAAAAAAATGTGATCGGTTACTAACATAACACTATGAATATTAAAAATAAAAGAAAAATAAATCACATTTAAATGTATATAATTTATTCAGGTGAAGATTATTTTTCATTTTATACAAATATGATTCAATTTTAAATAATGTATATCTCCTGATAAATATAATAGAAACCTGAATCTAATTTTGTGTGATGAATAAAGCAGCACAACAATGTGATAATTACTAAGAAATTATTATGAAACAATTCATAATCCCATTATATCATTATGGTATGAATCAACATTATTCAAAAAATTTATTTAACAATCATTTTTTATATATTTACTTTTTATATTCAATTATTTTATTAAATAATATGAATATTTATTCTTAGTGATAAAGGACTCATATATTTCATTGTCTCTCCTTTTTAGGTTATTTATGATACATTTATTTTTATCTGTAATATATTTTAAGAAAATTAATTTTTGAAAAATATGATGCTTTATGTTTAATGAATTATAGATCAGATGAAATGTGTGGTTTATATTATAAGGTCCTGGAGATTTGAAAAATGTGTCACATGATTTATGCTCTTTCACATGAAAAAAGATCATATAGGAATGAATTTCAGTTAATGGTAATGTAGCTAACTCAACATGAACGAGAGAATAAATTGAGTTCCAATGAAAATAACTATAACATATAGATAAAAGGTAATTATTTGTATTTATAGAGGAGATTAAGGTTGAAAAAAATTTCTTAATATGTATTATATGAAATGATTATTCAATAAGAATCATAAAACACATGAGTTTAAAAAGTATAAATAAATTATATCTATTTCAACATGGAGATGCCATATGTGGTATGTCATGAAAATATATGTCCTAATGAAATATTAAAGGACGATTACCATGGGGAATATTTCAACCATCATGAATGGATGGATCACTATCGAATCATTTGGAACATGCATTTTGGATTACTGAAATTCTTTTACAGGACAATGAAAATTCTCAGAGTAGTTACTTGTCATCTCATTGGTAATTATATCTCTCACCAATACCAAAAGGGTCTATACAGATTAATTTATGTCTTTATAGGTTTTTTTGGAAAATATTTATGATGATATGACTGTTTATGTAATGGAAATGGTTGGATGAAAATTGAAAATGCTACAAAGGGGATGAGATATTCTATGGTTATAAAAATAGGTATTTTGTATGTTTTTTAGAATGTTTTAATATATTAAAGGATAATTATAAAACGTAAAATACCATGTTATGATCGAGGGTTATACTAAACTAAATATAATTACGGTTAGGGAAACAATTTGGGATGATGATCTATAATTATAATTAATTTGAACTCATACAAGTGAAAAATGGGATTCCTTAGTCTTAGTAAGTCTAAAACTCAGGTGGATTTACTAAAGGTCAAACATTATTGAATCAGTGAATTATGGTTAATCCTAGGATATAATATTTGGAAGTAACTATGAATCAATCCACATAACGATATGAAATAGGAATAGCTTTTAGTGAGGGTTTTAGATTCTTTAAAATAATTTGAAGTTATTTCATATTGTAAATGTTGAAAATAGATATAGTTAAAGTGAATATTTCATTGATTTATATCATATGTAAATAAGGGTATGTTTTTTATGGTCCTGAATCGAATAAGTTATATATTATAGGTTAATGTCACAAAATAATGACCTTGTGTCATGTATTTTATAGTAATATAGAAAGAACTAGGTATGATACTATTTAAGTTAATACAACAAATACCTAGAGAATGCTTAAATTGTTTTTGTCAGAACTCATTAATTATGGTATCACATAGTTTATGATATTGGGATGTTGATAAATTAAAATATGTAAAAAATTTATAGTGAGAAAGATATTCCATGAGATTATTTTTGGTTTCAGATAGATAACCAAATTTATTCTTGTATTTAAAGGTTTAGTAAGTATATCTTGACTTTTAATGATTATTTATATTTATCCCATATGACTTTTAACCATTTTTATATTTTCTCGAAATTTATCCTAAGTATTTGTGGTATTTTTTATTAAATAAAATTATTTTCATTTTTCTTAGTAATATATTTATGAGTTTTTTATTTGACATTTTATGCCTCTTCTGTCAATAGTTTTGTGGCCCAAGAATTAAAAATATATATTTTACGTAATTTTATATGAATATTCAATACATATGAAAGTTATTCATGATAAGAAAACAATAAATATATAGTTTATTTGGTTAGTAAATACATGAAAAACACATTTATTAAAATATATTCCATAACTATAACAAATATCTTCAAATTAGTACCCTTCTAGACATGTCATACTTAGATGATTTTATAAATACCCTGTGAAGGAAAACATAATAAAGGTTGAGATTAGATTCCCATAAATGGTATATATGGGTAATATCAATCATAACAGAAAAATATGATCATACGAATATAAAAAAATCAATCCCATGTTATCTGCTTGAAATATTCACACCCAACAAATATTATATCATAAACTCCTAAATAAAATCATATCCATAAGCATGCCTAATAAGGCTGTCAAAATTGTAGTCATTATCCAAGAATGATAACATAGGTATCTAGCATTACAAGAATATGAAATCCTAATATCGAGAATATAACTATTCCTAATCATATCAAAACATAATATTGTATGAATATATAGAATAAATCACACCCTCACATCAAAATCTTAACATATCAATTCAAATACATGTCCACACATAATCTTGTAGGCATAACTAAATCAAATCACACTCACACATGAACATGTGAATAAAGATAAATGAAATAATTTTTTTTATTATCATCATCACCTCACAAGATATCTATATCAAATTACCCAATTCATTGGAGTTCAATAATAGACCAAAGTATTACATAATATTACTCCATTCCTATGTAATCCCTAATTTCCTGAAAACAATTATCATTTCATCATACATTAACCTTTGGAAAGATTAAATACTATAATCAACAAATCATCTTCATTATAAATAACTATATAGAGTATTAATAAGGATAATATCATTGTATCATGTCTCTATATATCCAAATGAAATGTCAAAGGTTATTTTTATCGAATTAAATTCATCTAACATATCACTGGAATATTTCTTTGTGAAAATACCCTAAACAATTTGAAAACAATTTTTTAAAATTTAAATTTTTTCCTAATGGCTGGGAAAATAATTTTTTCAAAAGAACTAGAATTACATTTAAAATAAGATTCTAATGAAATAGTATTCATGATATAGGGAAAAAAATTTCATGTAATATATTTTAAATAAAATTATTCATTGAAATTTTTAGTAAAATGTTCATTAAGCAAAGAATACTTTTATAATATTTTTAATCCTTTTTATATTTAGTCAAATATTGGTAAAAATAAATTTAATAATACATTAGAGAATATTATAAATTTTGTTGAATTTTTTTAATTAAAACAAACAAATGTAAGAAAATGATACTTTACCAAAGATGAAATAAGGTCAGTTTTTCTTAAAATAATTTTCTCAATCATTTAAGAAAATAAGTGTAAAATGGAACTATTATATAAAAATGGAAATTATATAAATTATTTAAGAAAAAATATGGGTTTTAAAGGATAAAGGTTATATAATTATTCTTCAAGTAAATTTTATATTAACATACATGAAAATAATTGAGATTGAAAAAGAAATAGTATACATCACATTTTATCTTACATAACATGCAAAGAAACCTCATATTTAATACATATATATTTACTAAAAACATATTTATAAAAAATATTCATACATAAAAAACTATATAAAATTCTATTATAATGTCCAAATATTATTTCATTGATATTTCTCTTTTAAAATGGACATTTATGTGAAAACTGGCCCATTTTCTATGCATGTTTCAGTTCTATGGATTAATTACTTGTACCATGGACATGATTTCATCATACAAAAATAATAATCAAGACATAATAATCATATTTTTGTCAATATATACATTTTTATACTCATTCAAATAAATCAATAAAAAAAATTAATTATATCACTTCATGGAGATAATAGTGTACACATACACACGAGTTATTTTCCACTTTTTGATGGAAGGAATGAGAGAAAGGTAAATTATCATTATCATTATCATTATCATTATTATATCAAAATTATAATTTATATACATTAAAAATTTCCTTATTATCTTTTTTATAAATTCGAAATGAGAAATTAATCACATATCTTTATAGAGGTGGTATCCTACATGTATACAAGAGCAACATAATCATTTACCAAAAGATTGAAAAGAAAAAATGTATATTATATCATATATCTAAAATATAATAATTATTTAATAAATATTCTATATAAAAATTACATCCAAATTAAAAAAATCCATGAATTAATGTGATGGAAAATTTAATACATCTCTTTTAGATGTATTAAATGCATTAATGGAAAAAACACTTTTCTATAAATTTTTTTCACTATTCATTAACAAAGTAATATTTTCATAAAAATATCAAAATTTTAACTTAAAAAAAATTGATATAATGATTTAAAAAATTATAACCTTTTTATAATATAAATTTTTTAAGTGTACCAGAAAATAATTTGAATATTGTCACAAAATAATTAATAAAAACAATTTTTGAAGAGAAGGTATTTTTTAAGGCAAAAAATACCTCAATTTAAATTGAGTGATTAATTACTAATAATTAATAAATAAATTTATATTTAGTATTGAAATTATAAATATATTTCACAATGTGGTTAATCCTATTCATACTTCTTGATTAAAAGGATATTTTATGATAGTCATTTTTAAAAGAATAATATTTTAATTGTATAATGTGGTTCGTTTAAACACGATGCTGTGTGTAAAGTAATAAATAAATGAAATAAAATATTTAAAAGTTATATATATCATAAAATCATGGGTTTTTTTATGCTAATCCCATAATAACAATTCCCCCAACCCCAATATTCCCTCACATTGATACAAAAAACACATGATACTTCTCCCACATTAAAACCTATTTTCCTACATAGATTCCTCAAATTTATGGTTTGACCAAATACTTTAACTAGGTCAGTGGTATTATTCTATTTTAATTTTTATTTTTTATCTAATATCTCCACCAAGTGTTCCAAATAAGAGATATCATGATAAAGTAGAGTGAACATTGATTTTAGTAAAATG
The DNA here is from genome assembly GCA_963277665.1 of Viscum album. Classification (NCBI taxonomy): domain Eukaryota; kingdom Viridiplantae; phylum Streptophyta; class Magnoliopsida; order Santalales; family Viscaceae; genus Viscum; species Viscum album. Next base: position 1,163,469,142 of record OY728130.1, on the reverse strand, counting down.
AAATGATATGGTACATACATCCTTGGGATATATAAATGGAATAGATAATGAAATTAAGATAGATTTGGTGGAAGCAGCATGGATAGAGATATTGTCCTTATAAGAAGAAGAAATTTTAAGGGGTGATATATTTAGGGATTAAATTTCCATATTATCCAAATCTCATAACCATGTTCGATGTAAATATTCATTGTAATTCCCTATAACCATCATGGAACTCATGATGTTGTCGATGATTATCAATAAAAATTTTATATTAACTCCAAGATAACCTAATGTGATACTAAATAGATATAACCTTTTATATAATTTATTCATAAATATGAGTTTCTAATTGACTTATTTCTTTTAATCTATTCTAGTGTGTTGAATTTCTAAAATTACTACCATTTATGGATTAATAATGAACTATTTATATTCTCATATAAATTCTAATGTCATATAAAAATTATACTAAAATAAGGTATTGATCCCAACTTCATTTTAAAACCATATAACAATATATCAATATATACACCATTGAATGAATGGTCTTGTTTGACTAACCATCTCTCTAAGGATGATATTCAATTCTAAATTATAATTCCATACTCATGTCTAGCTTAATATATCTCAAGAAAGACTTGTTAAACAATGAATTGTGCCTAGATACAATAGAATATTTCTCTACATGTAGTATTAACACATTCTAAATATATATAACTGAAATATAATCATGTTAAAAATATTTTTAATATAAATTAATGGTTCTTACTATATATGTAGATAGACTATAATCCAAATAGCATTTTTTCCATTATATGTTTTGGGAAGCCAATGATAAAATCTATGGTGATCTTTTTACAATACCATTTTGGTATGGGTAATGGTTTTAACACCCCTATATAATTCTACCTATCCGCCTACATATTCATAAATACTAGGAATTATAATACATACTCTAGAATATCCCCTTACATGTTATTCCACAATAAAATAATCATTCATATATATATATATTGTAATGTGTTCCTGTAAAAACAATGATATAGAATATAAAATCATAACAAAAATAGACTTTCTACCATTCAGATAACCCCTTCAAGATATTTTTTCCTTATTTGTATTTTTCTTATTCTTTAATTATTCGATTTATTTTTATTCCACTCAAATTAACTTTATTTATAATACAACAACCAGTTTTCACTAATCTTACATTTTTATAAACTTGTACACAAACAAATTCTATAAAATTATGTCACATAAAAAATAATTCTCACGTGATTTTTTGTTAGAAAATCAACTTAAAATCCCTTATCTTCTATTTCATCCACCATATATTTCAAAGCCTTGAGGACATCCTTTGATATGATTTAATAGAATAAATATTTTTGTTCGACTAACACTTGATTAAATAACTGGGTGACATCAACAACAAAATGAATTCAGTATTTTCTATATAACATAGTGGCATGATTACTTTTAAGGTGTGATCAAAACATTCATGGCATATTATTTTTTCAGGGAATAAAAAAATATTTTTTCTTTAACTGCATGAATGTTTCCTCTTCCATTTTCATGTGGAAATTTCCCCTAAAGCATGCTAATATTTTTTATTAATTAAATGCGTGTTCCTAATTAGCATGGATTAACCTATATTTAGTGATTATTAATAAGTTACTCTTATTTTTCTTGGTTTTTTCTTTTGTAGCATACCCTTTAAATAGTGATATCTTCTTTCATTGTTTAGTCCACATCAAACCCTATAGATTATTCTTTTTTAATCTGTAATTTTTTCTTATGGAATAGTTTTGGGGGAATAGTCACTGCCTTTTTGGCCAACATATTGGGGAATTTTGGAATGATATATGTATATAGGGAATGATTATTTATTAGCTTTAATCTAGAAGAAAACTAATTTCCCATTGTCTCATTATTATAACATGGGTTCCTTAACATGATAATAAATTTAAGAAATCATTAGATTCAAAACATTTTCATGGTTTGAACCCTTTAGTTGAGATGTGTTTTTATATTATCACTGTATTTTATAATACTATGTATATTTAATTTCTTATTTACCTCATGAATTATATGGTGATATAATTAACAACTTTATATCTTCTTAAAAATTCTATCTCCTAAAATTCATTATTATTTTATGTTATTCAGAACAACAAGACCAACATTACTTTCCTTTAATCAACCTGAATCACAATATATTTAATAATATTCATAAAATGATCAAATCATCACCAAAAATAAAAATCCATAATCAAGGACCATATTCAATTCACCTTCACTCAAAAATACTCCCACCTTACCAATAATCACGTGAATGATTAGGGACTCATCTTTATAAATATTAGGAAACTACCCCAATATTCGGGTTTCAAAAATATTATTCATATTCCTCAAAATAGTATCCCCCATTGGATTTTTTAAATAAAAAATCCATGAAGCTAAAGAATATTGTCATCAAATGTTCAACATTGATAACAGTAAAAAATAAATAATAGGTAATTATCTGATAATTTTAATCTTGGATGAGTGAACTTGATAGAGAAAACAATAACTATGAATAATAAATTCATTACATTAAGATAATATGAATTCAATTATAAAATAAAATTTAAAAAATTCATGGATCATTTGATCTAAAATCCATAAAAAATATCCTTGAATGTTCTAAAAACAATCTTCATAATCACATTCCAAAAAATAAATAACATCCAAAATTCACAGAACCCCTCAAACTCAAAATACACATGTTGATCTCATTAATTTACCCATTGAAAAACTCTCCCAAAATATGTTTTCCCCTTAAGGAAATGAAATATTATTTAAATTTATGAAGTAATACTACCAATAAAAGAATAAATAATAAATGGGATGGAGTACCACACCTCACCCTCTGATATATTTTTTATTAACCACCCTCATTGACAACTTTTTTAGAAATTAATCCTCTAGTAGTTGATGGGTGAACATATTAAATACTTTATCTATAAACGTAAAAATGTCATTAATCCACACTTATTTCTCTAGAAACTCATTCCTAAATCATTAATTGAGATCAATGTTCTTTTCTTGAGAATGTTGAAATATATATTGGTATAAAATTGATCGAATTTTGATTATCAGATTCTATGAGTAGTGGAAAATTTACAAAAATCATGAGATAATTGAATTATGATTTTTTCCACATTAATTAGTTTATCACCATAGTTTTAGATATACAATATTTTTCAGTAGTACTCATTATTATATAAAATTTCATTATATATTCAATTACAGAAAATCATCTACAATAATGAAAAGTCCATCATATATTGATATCCTATTATCCAAATTTCTAGAATATTTTCTATCTTCATATCCAAAGAGATAAAGGATTATTTTGTTATGATGTTTGGGTATATAAGTCACTATACATTTTATCTAACTGAAGAATTCTAATTGTATCCAAAATATGTATTATCTTTTCGTGTACTTTAAATTCATGCACAAGATGTAATAGTATACACAATATATGGTCTCAAATAATTCAAATATAGTAAACTTTGAATAATTTTTTAAAATGCTCTTAAATAGAAATATATTTCAAATTAATAAATAGATATATTGGTTCCCACTGAAATTAGGTAGAAACCATATTTTATTTCCCCATTATAAACATACTATAATATTCCTATGTATATTTTTATTGAGAAAGAAAAATATGATACATTTTTGAAAACAATAAATTATAAGATATATATCAACTATAGATCTACGATATTTTATAATTTATCTCACTTTATATAAATTTAAATTACTTGAGATCTTTCTTTAAATGAAATACAGAGTTTAAACGAACCGTGATATACTATTGAATTATTATTTTTTAAATCTGATAGTTATAACCAAGATGTTTAAATAGATATATGAATAGGGATAGAAGAATTATGACTAATATTTATTATGGATTCATTTAATGAAACTTTATTAATTAATTAATAATAAATATGATCACAATTTTTAAAAAATTATATTTTGTGCATCTAAATATATTTTCTACAAAAATTGATTTTATTGAATATGTACACATAAATTATTAATTATTAATTATTATTAATGAAGTTCACTAGGTTGCATTTGTTGTCAATGAGGCATGATGTTGTCATAAGATGAATGGATGTCAAGGAATGTCAAGATGTGAATGAAAAAGGATGTTATGGTGTTGGTGAGGAAAGGAGAATGGCCATTGTGTTAAGATGAATGTCACTTAGGAGATTCACTAAGTGGCATAAGTGTTTATGGTTGAAACATTCATCCATGTTCATATCAGACGATTGTAGAACTGATCATAATGTTTCAATACTTGTATCAAGATGATACTAAGTTACAACACTTGAAGAATGGATGATGATGGAGTATCATCATTATATCTGACGATTGTTGAGCTGCTCTTTGAGTTCAAATAACTTGTATCCTGATGATACAAAGTCACAACAATAATTGAAGACCATGCATTGTATTGACAATGCATGAGGAGCTGAAGTGAACCATCCATAAGTTCTAAGTGGATGAAGTGGTTTTAATGAAGTCCATGCACTAACTCTTAGTGCAAGCGAATTGAAAAAGTTCCAATTGATCTCTGATTAGATCAATAAAGAACATTGAAGATTATAAGTGAATCAGGAGTTCGGTTGATGAAGATGAACCTTTTGAATTCCATATCCTATGTTAAGATGGATGAATTCTTTTGATGAAGAAGATGGAGGAATTATTTTTAAGAAGAAGAAGAATGGAGAAGAGAAAGAATGGCTTGGAAGAAGTGGCTTGGAATTTGGCATTTGGTACTTAGTAACTTTGTTTTTACACAAAGTCTAGGTTCTACACTTAAGCAAAAAGTTAGCCACCAAGGGCCATCTTTAAGGGTTCAACCCCAAGGAACATGTGGGACTCGAGGTCGCCACGCCCAAGGGGGATCCCATGGGGCCAGCCGGGGAGGCTGCGGCCGTGAGTAAGCCGGCCACATAGGGGATCAGGCCTGCGTAGTAGGGGCGCGAGGAGAGCGCCTGTAACAAGCACAGTGGGCGCCAGTGGCGCGCCCGACTGGCAGGGGTGGGTGCAAGAGCGCACCCGTAGAGAGAACACGGTGCGGGGCGGCACTGTGGAAGTTGGAAGTTCAATTGAGCCGGCTGGGGGAGCGCTAGGTTGATAAAACACGGAAAATCCGCGGTCCGTTTCGATGTGGGACAGACAATTTTCACCGGGAGCGCATCCTGGCCGCACGATCGATCGCGCACTGGATCGCAGCCGCTCATCTCATCCGCCGCACGCCGCGATCTAATCCAGCCGTTGATGATCTTCTGCACGCCGCATCCGACGGCTCTGAGGCGTCTCCTTCCTCGAGCTCAGCTGAAGGCCACCCGACGTCCCCCGCTGAACCAGGCGCCTCCCGAGTGATGTTTTTGAGTTCCCGTCCACCTCCGACCAAAGTAAGACCTCCATTGGGTTCGTCTAGCCACACTGATCTTATACATGCAATAAACATTGAATGCATGCAACAACGAGAGGATTTCGAGTTCGGCCGAGGAAAAAGAGAATGTCGAGGCCATGTGGGGTTTATGCTTTGCATGTATCGACTTAAAGGAGGCCATTCAAACGTTTGAAAATGCATGCATGAGAAGAAGGCCGAAAAATAAGGGAACCCGCGTGGAAACAGAGGATAAATACAAGATTTCCCAGAATCTTGATAACCCGAAACTTTCGGGGATTCAAGATTTATATCCCGCGGAAGATTTGGCATACCTCTGCCTATAAAAAAGAGAGCTCGAGGCTCTCATTGAGTTTTCTGATCCTTTGAGAAACGAGAGTCCCGTGAGAGCACCATTGTGCCTCGCGATGAATTAAGCTTCGCGTCCACTGCGCGGCAGAGAAGCCCGGAGCCATTTTTGGCTTCGTGAAGTCCCTTTTGCGCATCCCTTGCGCGAAAGAGGTGAAGGGGAGTCCCCTGCGCGCACCCCTTGCGCGACAGGAAGGAGTCGAGCCGCATACTTGCTCGCTCGAGTCTCTTGCCACCCTCTCTGCCCGCACACTTGCGTGGCATGAGGAAGGAGCCCGCGGGTATTACACCCTTGCGCGCTGCCTTGAACACCAAGTGGCTTGCGCGGTAGTTGTGAAGTAAGAGGACCCTACGGGTTATTTGAATTCAAGAGAACCCAAGGCCATAGCCCTTGTGTGTGCAACAAGTGAAGACCACACTACTTTGTGTGTGTGTGCAAACGCGACCCACAGCTACCCCTTGCACATTTGACACATGCGTGGCCCGTGCTTGAAGAAGACACCCGTGGGTAGTGTGTGTGCATAAGTGGATAAGGACACATTCGGGTGTGTGTGCAAGAAGGGAAGGAAAGGTCGTAGCCTTGTGCAAACAAAGAAGATCACATCTTAGGCGTTTGTGGGTGCAAAGTGAACAAGAAGGCCGAGGGCACACTTTGTGTGAATGAAAAATTGAAGAACACACTTTGTGTGTGCAAGTGAAGTAGGCCATATCTTGTGTGTGTGCCAAATGAAGACACCCTACGGGTGGTTTATGTGCAAAGCAAAAAGGGGTCATAGCCTTGTGTGGGTGAAAAGTGAAGAGAACACTTTGTGTTTTTGTGTTCTAAGAAAGTGAAAGAGGCCAAGCTCACATGTGTGCAAAAAGTAAAAGAAGTTGTGTGTGCGAAGAGTAGAGGCCGAACCTTAGTGTGTACAAAGTGATGTGCACACTTTGAAGAAGAACAAGACCCACACTAAAGAACAACACATTTGTGAGTGTGTAAACAAAAAGAACAAAGTGTGAAGAAGGAAGAAGGTGTGTGTGCTAAAAGTATTTACACCCATTGTGGGTTTATTGCACCAAAAGAAGAAGGGAAGTGCATGAATGCATGCATGCACGTGCACATGTGAACAAAGCCAAATCTGCTTGTGTACATTTGAGGAGTCCAAGACCAAGAGTTATTGAAGAATTTGAGAAGCCATGCAGTCAGTGCCTGAGGAAGAAGAGTTGCCATGCATTCAGTGCATGAAGATGAATTGATGTGAGACTGGACCAGACTGAAGTTAACGATATCAGTTGTCTGAGTATTCAGTAGTTGGAGAGAAGCCGGGTCATCCTCAGAAGAAGGAGATAAATCCTGAGCAAGACGAGAAGACCTGATCAACTCAAGTGATCAGAGGTACAGAGCAAGGCCAGCAGCCTTTATCCCAGGCTGCTGAAGATACTTGAAGAGCTTAAAGTGAAGAAGAGCTACTCGTGTGACTCGAGGATCTAGGAGAAGCCCCCTGTGAGACTCAGGGTGGAAGAAGTCTTCAGTGGGATTCTGGAGCAGGCCAGTGGGACTCTGGTAACATTGTGAGACGCAGTATAAAGACCCTCCTCTGGGACTCAGGAGAGATACAGTGGGACTCTGTATCGACCATTGTAATTCTAACAAGTTATAATGGAGAAACCATGTTGGGGCGTATAACCAACATGGAAAGGACGTAGGCCTTTGGTGCCGAACCTTGTAAATCCTTGTGTCCAGTGCCTTTACATTTACTGCATCATTCGTGGAAAGGTGAGAGATACAAGAAGAGTGGATCGAGGCCTTAACAAGCCATATAGGTTTAATTGATAAGGAATCAATTAGTAAAAAGTTTTATGGGATCACTGATTCACCCCCTCCCCCTCTCAGTGATTCACACTGATCTGGGAACTTCAATTGGTATCAGAGGGATGGTTACCTCTAAATGATCCAAGAGAATCTATATGGAGTGCAGATTTGAGGAAATGAAAGAACAGCCTCAAATGGAGATATCTGCCAAGACTCTGAAAAACAGAATGAAGAAACAGGAAAAGAAGATGAAGAAGAAGGCTGTTGCAATCAGAGAAACTCCTTCTATGGAAAGAAATGTGAAAGTCACATCAGATGACAATTCCTTTTATCATTCTTCTGATGATGCCTGCTCTAGCTGTGATGAAGATGGAAGGAACAATGATCTTCTAAATGCAGTCAAGTATCTTCAGAAGACAGTCCCCAAGGAAGTGAGAATGTGTATAGCTACATGCATCCTTGATCTTCAAGAAGAAAAATTACAGCTTGAAGATGAAGCCAATTCTCTGGAATTCCAATTGGCTAAAAGGGCTGGCATAACCAACACTCTCAGAAATCTGGTGAAGGCTAAAGATGAAACAGTATCGCTTTGCAATGAAAGATATGAAGACACTACTGAAGAATTGCAAATAATCCTTTCTGAGAAAGAATTCTTTAAAACTGTGGTCTAAGATGTTTTCCATGCACTAGAAAAGAGCCACAAAGTTTCAATGAATGTCAGAGATGCTCAACTTGAAGACAAAGTATACAGGGTGAAGGAGCTGGACAATTCATTGCTAGAAATAAAAAAGGTGCATGAAGACCAGATAAAGCAGCTGGAAGAAAAATGGGAAGGAAGGCTAAGAACTATTGAGGATGAGAAGAACTCATTCAATATGAAATGCTTAGACTGGAGGTGATATTGAACAATCAGCAATCACCCAAAGCCAAAGCCTCCCAGTCAGTTGAAAGGAGAAATGTTGCTACTCAAGTATGCTTTGAGAAGGATGATTATAAAAGAAATACATCCTCTAATGAAAGGGAAACATATTCTAAAAAGAAAGTACCATCCATACCATCTTGTACTCATGCTTCTAAAAGTGTTTCTACTAAAAGTGCAGGATGGAAGAATGAATCCAAACAAGTATGGATGAAGACAGTGAAGAAATAATGCTCTCCTGAAACAACACAGCAAGTCAACAAAAGTACCCAACAATCAGAAGGACTGAAGAGGTCAAGATTTGTGGGTCAATGTTGGTGTTGTAACAAGTATGGGCATTGTGAAAAGGATTGTTGGTACAATCCACTGAATTCCAAAGCACAGAGGAAGCCCATGGCTAGGGGGAGCAAGCCAGAAGAAAAGAAGCAGCATCCACAGGTCCAGAGACATCTGTTTACTACAAATAGATTTGGATTACTTGACAGCATCTGGGATGATTGCAAAAGTGGCCAAAAAGATACATGTCAATCTCCAACTGTATCCAGAGCTAAAAAGAAGAAAAGATCACAGAACCTGGCTTAGAAAGAATCCTTGGGAAGAAAGCAGAAGAAAGCTGATGATGCTCCCAAGAAGATTATGAAAAAGGAAGAGAAGACCTTGGATTTGAAATCCAAGAAGGGTGATGCATCCAGAAGGACCACCAAGAAGAAAACATGCTTCTACTGTGGAAAGAAAGGACATATCATGGATCTTTGTAAAGAAGCCATGAAATTCAATAGAGGCAGACTGGACTCAAATAGACAATCAATCTAGAAGAAGCAGAAGGGATTGATTGAAAACAAGTTGCTTAAGAAAGGTAGCCTGACAGCATCAAAAGAACCATGTGGAACTTCCAGAACTGAGGCCACACTTCCAAACGATTTGTTAGTCATGTGTCCAAATCAGTTGCAACTTGCCAAAGATCTACAAAGAGCTGAAGATGAAGTTCTGGCAATTGCTAAGGCAAAAGGGAAGAAGAAGATTTCACATGAAGATGTGTTGAGATCCACACCAGCACAAACATCATTGAAGATGAAATGTGCAAGTGTGAAGAATAGTGAAAATGGGGCATCTCAGTTGAGAGAATCTTCTCAACCTTGTTGTTCACATTGATGAACCAAGGAGGTTCCATCTTATTCCCTAATCACTTGTATTTACATGTGCTAACATTTCAGGGAATTGAAGATGATGATCATTCTCATCTGGAGAGTGGTTTGGACAGAATGGAGTGCACCCCTTGAGGGGGATCCAATCTGTAGAAGATGGGATTCTGAGATTTAATACCATCTTGAGAAAATTGAATGTATTCCAATCATACTTTCATCCCTTGTTTCTTAATTGTATTCATCATGACAATTAAGGGGGAGTATTGATTGAAGAGAAATGGTTGAAAGGGGAAGCTTTATCTTTGCACCTGAACTTTCTAATGAGTTTTGTGAAGTTTTGCAGGATCTAGTAAATTCATTGTTATATGTGAAAAATTTCAAGCCCCTTGAAGCATGATATCACAAGTATAGTGAATGTTGGACATCATTGCATTCCTTGGTTACATCACACTTTTTTTCTAAACCGGGTTAGCCCAAGTAGACTTAGAGTTGATTTACTAAAGGTTCTTTGCTAAAGAAGAACATGTGGCATCATCCCTCTCTTAGTGATTTTATAGAAGATTCTATTCAAAGGGAGGAAGATATTTTTGAAAGTGAACCACACCACACCTTTGCATTTGATTGCCAATAAGGGGGAGAAAATATTGGCACACATATTGACCAATTCATATGTGCTGAAGAAGTGTATTGACAACAAATACAAAGGGGGAGATTGAAGTGAACTGTGTTGAATTTGTTGTCAATGAGGCATGATGTTGTCATAAGATGAATGGATGTCAAGGAATGTCAAGATGTGAATGAAAACGGATGTTATGGTGTTGGTGAGGAAAGGAGAATGGCCATTGTGTTAAGATGAATGTCACTTAGGAGATTCACTAAGTGGCATAAGTGTTTATGGTTGAAACATTCATCCATGTTCATATCAGACGATTGTATAACTGATCTTAATGTTTCAGTACTTGTATCAAGATGATACTAAGTTACACCACTTGAAGAATGGATGATGATGGAGTATCATCAAAATATTTGACGATTGTTGAGCTGCTCTTTGAGTTCAAAGAACTTGTATCCTGATGATACAAAGTCACAACAATAATTGAAGACCATGCATTGTATTGAAAATGCATGAGGAGCTAAAGTGAACCATCCATAAGTTCTAAGTGGATGAAGTGGTTTTAATGAAGTCCATGAACTAACTCTTAGTGCATGTGAATTGAAAAAGTTCCAATTGATCTCTGATTAGATCAATAAATAACTTTTAAGATTATAAGTGATTCAGGAGTTCGGTTGATGAAGATGAACCTTTTGAGTTCCATATCCTAAGTGAAGATGGATGAATTATTTTGATGAAGAAGATGGAGGAATTATTTTGAAGAAGAAGAAGAATGGAGAAGAGGAAGAATGGCTTGGAAGATGTGGCTTGGCATTTGGCATTTGGTACTTAGTATCTTTGTTTTTACACAAAGTCTAGGTTCTGCACTTAAGCAAAAAGTTAGCCACCAAGGGCCAGCCTTAATGGTTCAACCCCAAGGCACATGTGAGACTCGAGGTCGCCACGCCCAAGGGGGATCCCATGGGGCCAGCCTGAGAGGTTGCGGCCGTGTGTAAGCAGGCCACACAGGGGATCAGGCCTGCGCAGCAGGGGCGCGAGGAGCGTGCCTGTAACAAGCATAGTGGGCGCCAGTGGCGCGCCCGAGTGGCAGGGGTGGGCGCAGGAGCGCACCCGCAGAGAGAACACGGTGCGGGGCGGCACCGTGGAGGTTGGATGTTCAACTGAGCCGGCTGGGGGAGCGTTAGGTTGATAAACCACGGAAAATCCGCGGTCCGTTTTGATGTGGGACGCGCAATTTTCACCGGGAGCGCATCCTGGCCGCACGATCGATCGCGCGCTGGATCGCAGCCGCTCATCTCATCTGTCGCGCACCGCGATCTAATCCAGCCATTGATGATCTTCTACATGCCGCATCCGACGGCTCTGAGGCGTCTCCTTCCTCGAGCTCAGCCGAAGGCCACCCGACGTCCCCCGCTGAACCAGGCGCCTCCCGAGTGATGTTTTTGAGTTCCCGGACACCTCCGATCAAAGTAAGACCTCCATTGGGTTCGTCTAGCCACACTGAACTTATACATGCAATAAACATTGAATGCATGCAACAACGAGAGGATTTAGAGTTCGGCCGAGGCAAAAGAGAATGCCGAGGCCACGTGGGGTTTATGCTTTTCATGTATCGACTTAAAGGAGTCCATGCAAACGTTCGAAAATGCATGCATGAGAAGAAGGCCGAAAAATAAGGGAACCCGCGTGGAAACAGAGGATAAATACAAGATTTCCCAGAATCTTGATTCCCCAATACTTTTGGGGATTCAAGATTTATATCCCGCGGAATATTGGGCATACCTATGCCTATAAAAAGGAGAGCTTGAGGCTCTCATTGAGTTTTCTAGTCCTTTGAGAAACGAGAGTCCCGTGAGAGCACCCTTGTGCCTCGCGAAGAATTGAGCTACGCGTCCCCTGCGCGGCAGAGAAGACCGGAGCCATTTTTGGCTTCGTGAAGTCCCTTTTGTGCATCCCTTGCGCGAAAGAGGTGAAGGGGAGTCCCCTGCGCACACCCCTTGCGCGACAGGAAGGAGCCGATCCGCATACATGCACGCTCGAGTCACTTGCCACCCTCTCTGCCCGCACACTTGTGTGGAATGAGGAAGGAGCCCGTGGGTATTACACCCTTGCGCGCTGCCTTGAACACCAAGTGGCTTGCGCGGCAGTTGTGAAGTAAGAGGACCCTACGGGTTATTTGCATTCAAGAGAACCCAAGGTCGTAGCCCTTGTTTGTGCAACAAGTGAAGACCACACTACTTTGTGTGTGTGTGCAAATGCGACCCACTACTACCCCTTGCACCCTTGACACATGTGCGGCCCGTGCATGAAGAAGACACCCGTGGGCAGTGTGTATGCATAAGTGGAGAAGGACACATTCTGGTGTGTGTGCAAGAAGGGAAGGAAAGGTCGTAGCCTTGTGCAAACAAAGAAGATCACATCTTAGGAATTTGTGGGTGCAAAGTGAACAAGAAGGCCGAGGTCACACATTGTGTGAATGAAAAATTGAAGAACACACTTTGTGTGTGCAAGTGAAGTAGGCCATATCTTGGGTGTGTGACAAGTGAAGACACCCTACGGGTGGTTTATGTGCAAAGCAACAAGAGGTCGTATCCTTGTGTGGGTGAAAAGTGAAGAGCACACTTTTTGTTTGTGTGTGCTAAGCAAGTGAAAGAGGCCAAGCTCACTTGTGTGCAAAAAGTGAAAGAAGTTGTGTGTGCGAAGAGTAGAGGCTGAACCATAGTGTGTACAAAGTGATGTGCACACATTGAAGAAGAACAAGACCCACACTAAAGAACAACACATTTGTGAGTGTGTAAACAAACAGAACAATGTGTGAAGAAGGAAGAAGGTGTGTGTGCTAAAAGTATTTACACCCATTTTGGTTTTATTGCACCAAAAGAAGAAGGGAAGTGCATGCATGAATGCATGCACGTGCACACGTGAACAAAGCCAAATCTGCTTGTGTGCATTTGAGGAGTCCAAGACCAAGAGTTCTTGAATAATTTGAGAATCCATGCAGTCAGTCCATAAGGAAGAAGAGTTGCCATGCATTCAGTGCATGAAGTTGAATTGATGTGAGACTAGACCAGACTGAAGTTAAAGATATCAGTTGTCTGAGTATTCAGTAGTTGGAGAGAAGCCAGGTCATCCTCAGAAGAATTAGATAAATCATGAGCAAGACGAGAAGACCTGATCAACTCATGTGATCAGAGGTACAGAGAAAGGCTAGCAGCCTTTATCCCAGGCTGCTAAAGATACTTGAAGAGCATAAAGTGAAGAAGAGCTACTCGTGTGACTCGAGGAGCCAGGAGAAGCCCCCTGTGAGACTCAAGGTGGAAGAAGTCTTCAGTGGGATTCTGCAGCAGGCCAGTGGGACTCTGGTAACACTGTGAGACGCAGTATAAAGACCCTCCTGTGGGACTCAGGAGAGATACAGTGGGACTCTGTATCGACCATTGTAATTCTAACAAGTTATAATGGAGAAACCTTGTTGAGGCGTATAACCAACATGGAAACGACGTAGGCCTTTGGTGCCGAACCTTGTAAATCCTTCTGTCCAGTGCCTTTACATTTACTGCATCATTCATGGAAAAGTGAGAGATACAAGAAGAGTGGATCGAGGCCTTAACAAGCAATAGAGGTTTAATTGATAAGGAATCAATTAGTAAAAAGTTTTAAGGGATCACTGATTCACCCCCTCCCCCTCTCAGTGATTCACACTGATCTGGGCACTTCAATTAAATTTATATTTTTTAAAAATATTTAATTTCATTAATAAACAAGTAAATATTAATATAATGTGATTTTATTTTGATTATTATAAAAGTTTATTTTTCGACTAACAGTTAAATGTACAGATTTCATTATAATATCTTGTCTATTTATGTATTTAAAATTCACATGATATTTTTAATTTTTTGAAAACATAATTATTTAATTTTTAGGAATCTTAATCCTTGAAATTTCATTGGAATCAACATTAAGATATATTTTTGTGTGAAAAATGTTTTTTACTGAAAATTAAATTTTCTAGAAAACTAATTTTCCTTAAATTATAATGTTTTGTTTATACGTTAATTTACATCACTTATACAAATTTATTTTTACAAAATCTAATCCATATTTTGAATCATAATTTTCTAATTTTGAAATTCTCACACTTTCAATCCTGGTCATTGTGAATATTAACATTTGTATAAAATTTAATATCACGTTATGAGTTAAAACTAGTTAAAATGATTATAACATAAATTAAGAGGGTTAAAATTAAATAAAAACCATTCTAATTCCTATATAATTGTCATATTTAGACCTAATCTCATATAATATTGAAATACAAGTCATTATGTACCCATTTTTATTGAATTATACATTAATATATTTTAACATTTTAAAGAATTTCATATTTTTCCTCTTCCTCCCTTATAAAAAGACACCCATCTCATCTATTATCTACACTTAAAGAGAATATTATCTAAAATATACCATAAAATACTTTACTAAAGTCACTCCACACAATCTATACTTCCTTTCTAGATGATAATATTTTAATAGAAATTATTTAGATACAAACCTAAGAAGGCCATATGAAGAATATGTATAGTTCTTAACCGAGTGTTGTATTTTAATTTCTTCTTATAACACCATGAATTATAAGATAAGACTAAATATATAATAAAAAAATAATCTACTATAATATAATATTTTTTATGAGATTATATTTATTAATATTCTTTTCCTTCAAATGTGAAATAGCAGTATGCTCATTCATACGTGTAGACTACCATATCCATGTAGTGATTTGATTTTACATCCACATATTGTTTGGTTTTATTATTATTATTGAATTTAGTTTTTATATATGATATTTATTAAATAATTATACTTTATTAATTATAATATCCTATATAACTTTTTACCATCCAATTCATTGTTAAAATATTACGTTTCTCCTTCATATATGTGGACTACCACATCAATGGGGCGATGTGATTATTTTTTTACTTATTCATTACATGGAAGGAAAAAAAGATATAATTAATGAATTTACAAGTTACTTGTTATATAACAATGATAATTTAAATTTGATTCATTATTTATCTTTATTTTTTTCCATCCACTAAAATGTGGAGAAATCACTTGTGTGTACATATGGATTAAAGTCTCCACGAAGTGATGTTAATAATTCATCATCACATATTTAGTTGAATATTTATTAAAGTGTATATAGAAATTAGATATGATACTTATGACATGATTATAATTTTTGTTCATATGGACCCATAATCAATGTAAAATTACTAGAACTAATAAGTCAAACCATGCGTGAAGCATCAATTTGTTATCACTCGAAATACTAATTTTAATAAAGAAGTTTTGATAAATTGGTGAGAAAATGATTTAATAAAGTAATATACAGTGTGATATGTGTTAATATTTTTTTAAAGAGACATATTATAAGTATATATTTATTATATAGGTGGTTTGAAATAATAATAAGTTTTATGAGACTCGATATAAGAATTTATGTTACATTCTCATTTCTTTTATAGATTGACTATGATAAATTTCCATTGAAGTAAATAATATGAAGCCTAAAAATTAACCACATATAATTTATAAACCATAGATTATTAGAATAATTTTAATATAATAGTACCATTTTTATCTCCTTGATACTTAAAGTGACAATGAATTATTTTTATAAAATTGACCTTCATTTTCGTTTGGATTGGGAATTTTTTCATTCATGAACATATTTTCATAAAAATATTTTTTAATTTTTTTGAATATTATAATATTATTTATTAAAATAATTTCATAAAATATTATAATTTATATAAAAGGATTAATATATAACCTTTTTATTTTCTAAATGAGGTTTGTTTTACCAACAATGACAATTGATTTTTGGTTTTAAAGTATACAACATGAAAGGCATTTCCCATAGTCATGAATATTATTTTATTTTAATATTCCTATAAAATATTCTATCGATACACTCTGGAAAAATGTTCACCTTAAAAATATGCATATTTTTTGTCTTTTTGATACGTGATTTCAAAATAAAAAGGATATTTTTGTCAAGTAATATTCCATTTTTATTTTTTATGCATTTTTCATTTATAATGATATGTTCTATTTTCACTTATGTTTTACTACAGATATTATCTAATGATACCATACACTTATTTTCTATGGATGGTGTATGATGATGATGTTATATGGATGAATGTATGAAACTTTTTGTTTTCTATGGTTTATTTATGTTAAAAGGAAATCTTTTTGACACCCATTTTTATAAAACATGTTATTTTATATTGAAATGATGAATATTTTTATGGTCATATAAAATATTTATATCTTAGGGTTATATGATTTTTGGGTCCAGTAATTACCTCTAGTGCATTGGGAGTAGGTAAATAATGCATGAGAATACTATGTTATGTATGGAATTAATTTCATGTTTACAACATTATGTGTCGACTCAATTTCATTTCAATATGTTTCTTCATAGACCTAGTTTTAGTTCTATAAATTCAGATGAGGACTTGATTTCATGTCCTTAACTTAATTAGTTAACATGTCACTGTTTTTTAAATTTTGAAAATTTTATATTATTTTGTTTTTTCATATTCCTTTATTTATGATTTAATCTCATAGATCATAATTAATTATTTATACTTCTACACTCTTATGATATTATTACTATTTTACGACATAGACATATGAAATAAATCAAGTGTAATGACATTTAATTAATTGGAAAATACTTTCCTATGCTGTTTTAATGTTCTCATTTACTTATAAATACTTTTTATCCTTTATTAATATCTCATAACATTACTGAAAATATGAACTCACCATTTCATTTGTTTCAACGATCTGTTGGTTATGAAGAAAGGTTTTAAGTAGGGTATATATAATTAATTTTTAGAATATATTTTTGGCAGATGTTGATGATCATTTTTGAAATAAGACGTTTTTGTAAAGAGTCTTTAAAAATACTTACTCTTTATGGGTTTTGGTAGTTTATAATTTTTTTTGAATATTCCTTTAATATGATATAATATTTATATAGGTTATACTCAGTTCACCTCAATTTTTATTAGATCAGGGTTCAGTTATTATTTAGACTAGTTTCATAAAATTTTTGTGAAAACCCTACATATTATTCTATGTAAAAGATAACAACCTAATGTGTTGTAATGTAGATATTATATATTTTAATATAAAATACATTTCTATCTAGATAATAAAAAGTGTATGTGGATGTGTCGTAGATTCACATAGGGGTAAAAACATTAAAATAGGTGGATTGGGTACAAAGTCGATTGTAATCAATGTGTTGTGTATGGTCCAAATACTCTATATACATGTATACCCACTAGGGGAATATTTTTTATTTAATTTGAAAATTAAATTTATTTACCAAAATGAATTATTTGAATAGATGACGGGATTTTATGACCTTGATTAAACCCAATATATCATTGGATAATAAGATGGTTTCATAATTTAGGACATCTCAGGAATGATTTCCATTAATATATATGATTTTTCATGATTATTATTATAGATGGGTATGGGAACATTGATTTTTTATTTAGTCAATTGGTTGAACTAGAAGGTATCATGTGAAAATTGAATTTGATGGACATTTAAACGCCTATACATATGACAAAATAATTGTATTTGGATCTAGAATATTGCATTTGTTGACTATGCTCACCCCTCATTCACATAAAATGGTTAGTAATGTGGAACATGTTTATCTTGTAAATTCTATAATGAGGTAACAACATGCTATTGAATCATTTATTTGATAAAATCTACCCTATTTTTATAGGTCCTCTAAAACACCGGTTAATGACTAATGTATTAATGTTAATAAAAAGACATTTTCTATTACATAATTCCCATACCATGAATTTTTTTTGTAGAAGTCTGTCACTTGGAAGGTTATGTTGATAAAATGTGGAATATTAACAAGAATACATGGGATTCATAAGAAATTAACTCCATATAATGGGAGGATTTCAATAGTATATTTACAGATAAGAACTTTTCGTAAACTCTTCTTACTAAAGTTGATAAAGAATTTTTTGAGATGAAGCAAATAGATAATGAATGAATTGGTGATGATGAAGTAAAAATTAAACGAAATTTGAGGTATAATTCTAGTTATATAATCATCCATGAATGTAATATTTATTGATTATATATTGGTTTGAAATAATGAAATAGAAATTAATTATCCATAAGATACTTTGGAAGTTATAAAGAGGTTTTTGGATGATCACTTAATGTCGAAATTAAATCTAGGAACCCTCATTTTAATGGTTCTTGATATCTGAAAATTATGTAGGATTTTTTTGTAAGATCTAGTGGTATGTCACGTAGAGGAAAAATTTTGTTACAAACACCTAAATTAGCAAAAAGGTAGAAAAAGAACCCAAGTAATTACCTGAAATTAATAATAATATGTTTCATGCATGGCGAGAATGGCCATTGGGAAAAAATTCAAACAGATGTGAAGAGTATAATAAACAACATTAATATAGAAAAAATATTTACTAAATAAACCACCACTGCATTATTGAAATTTATATAATGATATTGTAAATTATGCAAATTAATTTTCTAATCCAATGTAGAATGAGGATAATTAGCTTTATCTACCTCTCAGGTAAAGAGATAATGGGAAATATTATGCATTCACAACATTTAAACTAGGATAAGATACCAATATTGTGAATGTTACACTTATCATCCAATTTTGTATTTAATATGTTTTATATGATTTATGTTCTATTTAATATTTTAAATATGACTAATTTTATAAGGGTATTGCATCACTGCCTAAACGATTATATTTCCAGCTAGTCGTTAAAACTTTTAAAGGAACAATGATAAAATCCTATGTATATAACACCTCATATATATAAGTTTAAGGTAATATGATTCCTGAAAATAATATTATTATTCATCTAGTATATTTTTATGTTATTTTTTCCAAGAATTGGATCTCTTAGGGTAGATCTGATATCAATTTTTGGGGAAGGTTTTTTACATTATATAGTTTGAATCAACCTTTGATCATCTATCTATACAATGATAAACATGAACAAAAAATACTAATCAATTCAATAATAAATTTTTTACTACCTATTAATGGGGGATAGTTTTCTCAAATGGTTTAAGAGAAACTCCACATTTAAAAAATTCTATTGTTTGGGAATGTGGTGGTGTATTTCTTAAGGACTATCCTAGTCTTCCCTTGAATTGTGAGGTTGAATTTTCAAAAGAACTCACATCTGGTGCTATAAATATTTCAATGTATCCATTCCGAATGGACCCATTTATAATTCTATAATTTATAAATAAAATACATGATAACTTATATAAGGTATTAATTGACCTATTCATTGACTATGGGGTGCACCAATTCTTTTAGGTAAGAAGAAAGATTGGTCAATGCCTTTTTTTATTCATTATTCATAACATAAAAAATAATGATTACGAAATAGAATCCATATACCGTTTCAATTATATTTTTGATCAATTTTGAGGAAATCAATATTTTTTCCAAGATTTATCTTAAATCTAGATATCATCAGCTATGGATTATATAAGAGGATATACCCAAGAAATCCTTTCATATGATCTATGTAGATTATAAATTTATAGTTATGCCTTTTAGATGTACCAATTCTCTAGATATCATCATGGATTTAATTAATATAATACTTAAATATATCCTTGATTATTTTGTTGTAGTCATTTTAAAAAATATTGTTATATATTCAAATTTCACTGAATTTGATGAATAAAATTTGAGGATTGATCTTAAGACCCTGAGGAAGGAGATGTTTCATTACCAATTTAACAAGTCTGAATTTTTTACTACACAAAACCTAATTATTGGGTCATAGAATTTCAAATCAGGTTATATCGATGGATTTTTGAAAGAATGATGTTTTTTAATAATGGACTAAACCAAACATGGTGATTGAGATTTATAATTATCTTTTATTCTTGGGATATTACCAACTATTTGTGATAAATTTCTCATAGTTATCAAATCGATTGACCACATATACATTGTATGGAGACAAGTAATAATGAATAGATGAATGTGAAATAAATTTCAAAGAACTAAAGAGAATATTTTCTAGTACACATATACCCACACTACCCTATATTGGAGATGTAAAATCTATTGTTTTTAAGAGGAACCCATGTATTCAATAGCATATATAATGTGTCAAACAGAGCTTAAATGAACAACAAAATATTATTTTTTAAAAGGTAGAATTATAAATTAAAATATATAATAAAAGTGATGGATAATATAGACTAAATAATTAAATCATGGTTTACCCATTTGAACATAATGATTTATATGGTTACCAATTATTTATAAATGATGATAAAACCATTTTCAAAAGAAAATTTGTTTCTAAAAAACTATATAAATGTTAACAATTGTGTTTTATAAAAAAATATAAATTTTAGGAATTTATTAATGAAATATATATATATATATATAATATTTAATATAATATTTAACACTAATATCATATTTTTTCTAGACATGATATAAAAACAAATCCAATTTGACATATAAAAGATATATTTTTAAAAAATACAGTTTTAACACCTTTTGATGGGACACTTATTTTAAATCTTCTATTGAAAAACTTATATAAAATATTGAAAAAATATAAAATTCTTATTTGAAATCAGAAAATCAAAATTCACTCTTATGGATTTTTTGTTATTGTTCTAATAAGTTTCCTACATTGATGAATAATAAAAAATAATGAATTTTAATTGAAAAAATCTTTTTTTTCCAAATCAATTTAAAGTGTTAAATTTTAATTTTGATTGATTTCAAGGATTAATTAGATAAATATTATATAATTTAATCAAAATTAGGCCATTGGAATCAATTTTCACAATGAATTTGGATATAAAAACATTTCAATCTTCTAGAGGTTTTCACTTTGAAACCTAATCATTTAATTACATCTTTGAGATTAATTTTAAATTATTTTTATCCATTTATATGTTTTGAGTTTTGAAAAAGGTATTTCATATTTAGATTCATAAGGTCAAAATATAATAAATAGGTTCATTTAATTTTTAATTATAAAAATCCTACTATTCTATTTATATTAAAATGTAAGGATATAGAGAAAATAAAGACAAAAAAACATACTGGAGAGAACGAGAGTAGGAGAGAATGATAGAAACCATGGTACCTTATGTTTTCAGTCTTTTTTAATCCTAGGATATTCACCTATTATGAGATTAACACTCTTGGGAGGAAAAGACAACTCTAATGGATATAAGGTTAAATTAAAAACATGGTTGGATAAAGAGGGGAGAAAATCCACAACATGTTTCCTTTGTACTTTGTATGAGTAATTTTGGTAATGATTCAAATAAGTCACATTCCAATTATAAATATAATATATATACCATGGTTTATTATGAGTATTCTTCAAATAATTCAATGGAATTATAGAGACTTTTTCAACCATCATGAGACTCACATTACACTTTATACATGTATACAGGTTGGTTAGCATTTTTATATCTTTATATTTAAGGGAGTGACCATATCCCACATACAATGATAAGTAAACTATCTTGTTACCCCTAGAATCATGGGCCACCCCTCATCGCATAAAACTAGATGATCATTATCCATCGCTGTTGAATTTTTTTCTAGAACCGTTGGAATTCCAGGGAACCCAGTGATCCTGAGGGGAACCAATAACTGAGTTTCAGATCAAATGCCTACCTTGAGAGAATAGAAAGTGGTAAAATCCATCAAATTGTTGATGATATTAATCATATCTTGTAATTGGATTTTTTTCTGATCATTATGGTTTTATTCTAGCCGCCACCCACTTCAATGCTCATCTTCCTTCTTTCTTGCCACAAACACCAATATCTAGAAATCTAAACGACGCAGTGGATGTATCTTAGGACTAGAATACTATTTTCCTAGATCCAAGTTTCTATGTAATGGGGTTCTTGTGTTTTAATTCACACTAAATCATTTGAATTCAATAAAAACATTTCTAAAAAATACATGCCCACCCGCTTTCAAAAAATAGGTGATATGTGTTTTACTCCATCATGTTTTTATAGCATGTACACCTAGATGAAAAAATAATTCCAATACTCATGATATTATAATTATTATGTAAATTTCGGCTTCTTATTCTACATAAGAGTAAATTTTACTCTTCTCGCACCTCTTAAAACAAGATAAATTTCATCCCAGTGATCTCGTTGGTTCGAAGGAGGAATCATTTTGAGACAGTCTTTCTTAGGGAAGGTTCTGGAGGATGAATTTGTAAAAATAAATCTATATGGATCCAAATTTATGTAAAAAATATTAAAGGATTCATGTTTTTTTATTTATATTTTGATGAAATTTGGGATGTTACTCACCTTCCTGATAGTTATATCTGTTACTAAACAACTTAGGAAGTCAAGCCCCGAGCCTACCCAATTATGGTGGCAGAATAGGATGTCACGTCTCCCCATGATCCACTAAATGTTATAAAATATTTATATATATTACTATACATATTACAGATTTATTAATGTTTTTTTGAAGTTAGCATTTTTATTTATAGTTTTTAAAAACTCAATTAAAGAATAGTGTCAAAATTTTGATTAATAATAATTTAAAATAAATAATATGTTAATAAATGCTATAAAATTTATAAAAAAATTAAAATACATTCCATTTATATGGATATGGATTAAAATTTAATCAATGAAAAATTTTTGATAATTTTTTCATTTTATGGTAACTATATTAACAATCAAATAGTAAAAGCACATGTTGTTATTGTAAGAGATAAAGGGATTAAAAAAGTAATAAAACCAAAAGATAAGGGTAATGATGTGACCTAATTTTTTTTAAAAAATATTAGTTTTTGGGATCTAGAACCATACGAATATTTTATTTTACATATATTACTTTTTTTCCATTTGTAAAATAAAATTAATTTATACAAATTTAATATTTTATATATTATCCATAAGTTCTCCTCTCCTTAATTATAAAAGGGAACCTCCTCTTTCACTCCCTCCAACCACTTTCAGCATTCCATATTGACCAGTTTAATTTTTTTTATCTTCCCAAAATCATTATCTAAGTTCAATATGTACTTTTAGTCCAAAAATACCAACCCTAGATCCCGTAAGAAGGGAACTAAAGTAAGTCCTCCGAAGAAGAGGTAATTGTTTTTACAAACTCATCAAAGATCATTTCTTATTATAATTCTTATTCATATATTGAATAAATTATTAGGAAATAAATATAGTGTAACCTATATTTTAATAAATTATTATTATGGTACAACCACGTTTTTACTTTCATATATCCTATGAAAAACAAAAGTATCGCAGGTACATATGTATGACTTACTGTCTCCACACTATGGTGTAATATGTCTTCCATCTCCACTTTTTATGCATGAATATAATAGATATTTAAAATAAATATGACAACATTTTTTTTCTAGAAAAATTAACATACCATCCAATTCTTTACCCTTTCATTAATAAATAAGTGATACAATCTCTTGCGTGTACACACGACCAACTGTCTGCACGTCGCGATGCACATAATTTTCTATGTAAAAAACATAAATAATTGTTATAAAATTTTATATAATGAATATATATTATATCTGTGATATTAATATAATTATTTAGATTATGGAACAATACCATATGCATAGAAATTAAAAAATACACAACTCTATGTGCATAGGAAAATGAAGTAGTTAACACCCGAAAAAATGGTAATAACCAAATTGTGTTATCAAAAGGGTGATATAATGATATAATAGGATAATATATTATTTCATAAATATTAATAGAATTTTTATATAAATTAATAACATGTTTTAGGCTATTATACATAAGTTTCATATACAAACAAAGGAAATCATATCAAAGCTAAGTGTGTCTCATCTCACTTTATACTTCTATGATATATATGATATATTTCTCACATTACCTTTGTGTGTGGTGTATATACTGTAATTTGATAAATAATATCATGAATATAAATAAATTCATTGTATATAACGTTTTATTTGATAATTATTACTATTATGGATAATATTATCTAATTGACAAGGGTTTTCTTAATACAATTTCCATTCATTGGTTTATAAATCTAATAATTATTATATTATACCATGATTATGTATGGAATACAATATTTAATTATTATATTTATATTACAACAACTATTATTTTGTATATAACATTATTACACATAATCACCCCATTGAAAAATTCCCACCTCAATGATACATGATTTGTAAGGGGATTTTAAGTCTCACTTTTATTTTTGTGAGACTTATGCTATAATCACCACATAATTTTGTTGTGTGGTGTATATGCTAACCAATATTGTTCCTTAGAATTTGTATCATAAAACTTATAGGTTTTTAAATATAAATTTTAGAATCTATCTTTCATCATTGTTATGGATTCAATGTTAAAAAGAGGTATTGGATTTTTGTCATAATTTCCCAACCTTGAGAAATTTGTTAGGTTATACAACTATATTATTTTATGATGTGTTTATACTACTAATTTTACATGTCATATCATGAATATACTTATTATTATGATATTATAGGTTTAATTTTATGTTATTTATTTATGGGTATTAGGATTAAAATGTACCAAAATGGTATGAGACACTTTGGAATGCTAAAAGATTATATTACTCGTGAATTATTCAATGGACTTATTTAATGAATTTTCAGCTATGTCAACATACTTTGTTTAATATTTTAATTTATTGTGTTTTATACAATATGATACCATCTAATATATTTTGTTAAATTTTTATTGATTATCTAGACTGGGTACGTACTATTTTGATATTATTCACCATATTACATTGGACAGTTTGTGATGGATGTTATTAAAATTTTGTATTATAGTTTATATACAAATGTATTTGTTGATTATCTTTCCCCACCTTCATATTAGGAACATATTGAATTATTAATTGATTTGATAGGCTAAATATAACCCCTTGATTCATCATTGGGTCTTATGAGACAAACCATATTGGGATTTGGTAGAGGCCTTACCCATTTATTTTCAGATATCATGGACGAGGCCTTGAAATTATATTTCAAATGTACAATATTATAAATTTCATAAGTATGATATTAGTTATTGATATCTAATGTGATTATTATGTTATTATAATGTCGTTGGTTATGTTTTCATTATCATGTAATTATTTTTATGGAATTTTTTTATTATCATTTATTCATTCCATATTATGCTCAATATTATGTTTAAATGGATTGTGATTAATTTTTTGAACAATGCTTAATGTTTATTCTTATTAGTTAATGATATATTCCACTGTATGCTTACCCTTTCTGAGAACCTCATCTCAACCATTTCATGTGGTCTATCTTTCTTTTGGGATTGTAGATGCATATTATGATTATTATACAGGGTTAAGCTAACTGGAATAATGGTAATCACAAATAAAATAATTTTTGTATTTGTTGCTCAAAATTTAATTTGAATTTAATATATATATATCTATTTTACCAAGAATAAAAACTATTCAATCGTTTAGTATTTTATTCCTTATAACTTATTCCAATGTAATAAAGTATGGAATTGAATCTAGGCTTCAAAGTTTTGGGTCTGTATAGTAGGTATTATAGAAATATTTTTAAAAACCATATGAACTACATTCAGGAAAACATAGATTAAAAATATTAACAAATGATTGTCTATGAGGATATTCCTAAGAATATCATACAATCTTATATATATGTAAATACCTATTAAAAACGTGGTTAAACAAATGGACCCATATATTTTAAATAAGACGTCATGTTTAAGAAAACCTATAAATTCTTCATAGTGACTATATCAATATGATTAGTGCTTCTCATATTTGTCTTTAGGATTTGGTTAATTATTAGAATTAGAAAGGTTATACATAAAAATTTTATACTCTTTATGATGAATATAATACAGAAATAAAATTAAAAGGAAGTGGTTATTAAGTAATAATATGGTGAATCATAGTTAATGTCTGAAGAATAAAGTAGAATGATTAATGACATTTTGTATTTGTATTAAAGAAGTATTTCATAAATGGTGCTCTAGTTATAAGAACCATGAAATACTTAAGGATTATAATGCATTATATATTCTTTATGTATATGGAATCCTTAAATTTTTCATCCTGGTTTTTAAGGTGATCATTTATTTGGTATGTGAAAATAAGAGATCAATTATGTTGTTTAAGTAAAATAATGTTATGTTTATTTTATAAATTTAGGTGCATTCCTTTTAATTTCTTTGTATTTTAATTTTTACATATGTATTTTGGAGGACTCTTATGTTATATACTTGTGGAATTGATTTATCTAACCATTGAATATTATTTTTCTGAGGTTAAATTATGATTTATAATTTTAGGTTACCTATGAAAACAATTTTGGTTTTAGTGAACATTTAAATTATGAAGGAACAACTCATAGATATTATGTCTCATAAAAATGATTCAGTTGTGAAAAAAATCATTTTTAACATTCCTCTCAAGGTTTAAGTGATGAAGTGAATATATATATAAGCATAGTCAAAGTATCCACTTAATGATAGGAAATTGAGTTTTGAACAAAATCATTATCCATTTACATTTCATTCAAAAGAATAAATGGCATTTTTATCCAAACAAATATTTATGTTTTTTGTATTTTTAATTTTCTCATGACTATGTTCTATATCACTCTCCATCAGAACCTAACAGTTATTTTCCTTTTATATGTCAATTTCTTCATATATAAACCCTAGTATGTGTAATATCATGTGACCTTACTACTAAAATATACTTATATTGAAGTGGATGATTAATTAATTTTTTTTTTCAAATATGGTATTTCTTGAAAATTATTTAAAAAATTATTACCCATTGTTTTTTATCCTTAGTTATATTGATATGTTGGTATTTATTAAATGGATAATTAATGAGGCATCCATAGTTTTTAAAAGAAAAACCTATGTTTGTTTTACATATAGATATTTTATGAAATGTATTCTTTAATATTAAATAATTTGTTTTATTAAATGTGTTAAAATCTATAAATAGTTTAGATTACATCAAACTCAACACCATGTTAATATGTAATTTCCCACAACATTTAGTTTGTTTGGTAGCTAATGTCACTCACATGCCCGGGCCTGACCAGAAAACAATATACTATTAAAATTATTATGAGTGTTATCACCAAGTTATTTGAATAGTTGGAATGAATGATTTTAACTACATTAAGAAATTATAGTTTACACATGTATATAAGATGAATTAATTGGTTACCAAATAATTATAAAAGAATATAAATACCATTTGAATATAATATATGTAACAACCTATATAATTATAAAATGTGTCGTTTTTTTATTTATTAATATTTATGAATTGGGAAATAAATTTTAGTGGACTATATAATCAATGTAATATATTAAATTAAACATAGGTTTATTGTAAATGTTGCATTTCATGCAAGCCTAATTTATACCAAAAAATAATATACTATTAATATAATTATTTATTATGGTAGTTTTAATGGATTTTAATAGAAAAAATAACATAAAACTAAATTTTTACCATTTAATAATTTTCATATTAAAAATTAATCTCTCTTTTTGTATGATAAATATCAAAATTTACTTTGGGTGAATTTTAGTTTCTAGATACCTTCATATCTTGATTAATAGTTAATAATACTGAATTTTATTTCAATAAATATTTTTTAACCTTTTTATGTAGATTGTAAAATAATATTTTTATTGGTTTCCAAGTTTAATTAGATTAATATTATATTAGTTAAATAAATATTGGACATTGGAAACCAGTTCAAAAAAAATTAGATATAAAAACACTATATAATTTTGACCATTTTTACTTTAAAAAAGTTAATTTGTCACCCAATATATGGGATTAATTTTATATTAATTTATGTCATTTGTGTGATTGAAATATTTTTAAAAAATCAAAATTAATAATAATGACAATTTATAATATCTAATATGGTCAACTTATTTTTTTTAAATCATTAGTGAATGTAATTAAAATTAATTTTAGTGATTAAGGTAAAAATGAGATTACTTTGTGGATAAAATTTAATCTTAAGAGCCTAAATGACATATAGACATGTAAAAATATTTTTTATGAATATCATTCAACCATACTACATATTTTATTAAATTTACATGATTATTGAAGGCACTTTATGTAAGGAATCCATCTAAATGGTGTTTCCTTTTCATATTTACAAGAAAGAAACTCCCCCTCCACTCTAAAAAAGTTATGCACCCCCCTCCCCCATCATTCACACCTACCAATACCTTTGGTGTAACATTCCCAAATGATAAAGGGTTAAATGACTAAATGATATGACTCATGTCAACAAAGGTGCACCTTCCTTTTCGGGAGCCTGACTGGTTAGAACTCCACAGTTAAGCGTGCTTGGCCTGGAGTAGTGATCAGGATGGGTGACCTCCTGGGAAGTTTCCCAGGGTGTGTGTGAGTGAGGACAAAGCACACTGGAAAGGACATGTGTTGGCCTGTGGGGACTGTCATTAGTCAGATAACCCGTTCGGGCATGTGGGTGGACCCTGGGGTGGGCCCCACGTGTCTGCGGGGGCAACTGGTGGTACCTGGTGGGCCAGGACCGGACGGCCTTGTTAAGGCGGGGTGTCTGTGCTGTCACCGGGACCCGGTTGTCACATTTGGTATCAGAGGTGGTACCCAGCCTTAAGTGCGGTGCACTTCATGGGTTGATATGTAGGGCCCACAACGAGGGCGTTGTGGTCTAAAGGGTGGTGATTGTAACATCCCCAAATGATAAAGGGTTAAATCACTAAATGATATGACTCATGTCAACAAAGGTGCACCTTCCTTTTCGGGAGCCTGCCTGGTTAGAACTCCACAGTTAAGCGTGTTTGGCCTGGAGTAGTGATCAGGATGGGTGACCTCCAGGGATGTTTCCCAGGATGTGTGTGAGTGAGGACAAAGCACACTGGAAAGGACATGTGTTGGCCTGTGGGGACTGTCATTAGTCAGATAACCCATTCAGGAATGTGGGTGGACCCTCGGGTGGGCCCCACGTGTCTGCGGGGGCAACTGGTGGTACCTGGTGGGCCAGGACCCGACGGCCTTGTTAAGGCGGGGTGTCTGTGCTGTCACCGGGACCCAGTTGTCACATTTGGCTCATCCAAACTATGAACTAATAATATCCCAAAATCCCTCACCTAAACACATCATACACTACATCTGTTCTAGTTGCTACTAAAATACTACTATTGTGGTTATATTTCACTTTTTTCCACTATAGATAATGGATTCGAAGAAAAAAAAAAGGATTTTTTAGAATGGAATAGTTGTTCAACATCTGTGTCTCAGATTTTGTGTATAAATAAAATAGATTTTAGATCTACCCTCTGTAAACATCCTCTCATCCCACACCCTCTCCTATCCTTTATTTATTATTATTCTTCTCCATTCATTTTTATATGATTGTGCATACCATTTGTCCCTACAGATACAAATAGATGGTTTAATCTATTGTAAACATTAAGCAGGAGACCTCTCATCCTCTCTCAATTTTCTCTTCATTTGAATAATATAGGGTTACAAAATCATGGTAGTTTCTCAAATTTAATTCCTATTATATACTAGATTATTTATTCTGAAGGCTTAATTATGAGGGGTTCTAAAAATTATGGGATACCAATTTGTGGACCTCATTTATGTGTGATGAACATATTAAGACCAAGGTATATGTAAAAATAATTAATACATGTTTTGTGGATTTTTTTCACTTATTTTAAATCGTTAAACCATGAAATGGGTTATCTAAATTTATGATTTTTATGAATAAATATTTATTTAATTTTAAAAAAAATTATTGAATTATTTAGTAACATTTGAAAAAATATTTTAGTGATTCTTGCTATGAGATTATTTTTTAATTAAGTCAAGATAATTATCAAACATTAACCCTAGGTTACAAAGAGTGATGTGGAATTTCATTGCTGAGAAATTTATACTCTACAATTTTTTTAAAAATTTCTTATATTGGATAGTGTTGAGAAATCCATAGGTAAATGGACATAAAAATACAAAACAACATAAAATGTTCTTATTTACCAAAGGTAAATGAGATATACATAGTTGTAGAGTTTATCAATAAAACTATGAGATGTGATTTATTAATAGATTTAAAAATCAAAATAGAAAAATAATTAATTCAAAAGAAAGAATTATTTTTGAAAGTCATCTAACATGGTGAAAAAATATAGAGAGAACACAAATTGATTAAGATATACTTTGGATGGTTTGGATATTTATTTCCTATAATTCATGAAATTTAATATCTATCTTTAAAATATAAAAAATAGTTATATTGTATTTTTTGTTATCCTTGAATCATAAATAGAAATTTAAGACTGTGTGTACTTTTATCGGGTTCTATGACAATAGACCAACATAGATTTTGGTAAGTTATTAAATAGATGTAATTTCTAGATTGAATTTTGATACTTATCCCAAATGGTTACTCGTCAATTATTAATCTTCAGAAGCTTCATTGGTGTCTTGAAACATTTATTAAAATACTCAATGAAAGAATTACTATGACATGATGAAATTATCAGTTTCCATGAGATGGAAGTCAATGATCAAGTCACTTATTATTAAATGTAGAGTCCTTATAAAGTGATATGATCCACCTATTGTGATCCAATCATTGTTTCATTCCATATGCAAACCATCCTTATTCTTTGATCACTATTTATCAATTGGTTAAAGAGCTAGCACTTCTTTGGTGATCGAGGGTCCTCAAGAATGTTTATGTGATTGAATGCTAGTGTATTCTCCTCAAAGGACAGAATACTTGTTTTCTGCTTCAGTGTGATAAATAAAACAGATTCCTTGAACCATAAATATGGATTCTATTGATAATATATTACAATTATACCCTAAGTTTATTCTCTTTTTTTATTCATAATTATCCTTGAGATAAATCGGCTCTTGTTTGGGTTTTTTATCCCTCTAATGATCAAAGGAGGATACCCTAAAACTAATAATTATTATCAAAGACTTGATCATCAATGAAAAAATGTATTAATGTTTTTTATTAAATAATATCAAATTTTATTATTTAAATATCATATATTATGATATGAGGTATTTTTTTTCTAAATACATAGCATATGGATATTATATATCATATGGTATGACACATAGAAAATCTATAGATTTGAACTATTCTATCAGAAAATTTATGATATCATAAAATATAACTCTCTAAATGGTTTGTGTGAAAATATATTATTAAATAAAAAATACAATATCATCTCAATTTTTATATATGATAAATGAAATACAATATCTTATATCATATTTAGTTAGATCAGTAGTAGAATATGATTAATGTTTCAAAATATAATATTATTGATTTTTGGGGATACCTCTCTCCGATATTATATTTTATAATAGATAATATCATTATCTGTCATAAAGTATGACATTCCTAGAGGTAATTATTGATCTACTTCATGATACGTGGTTTAATTTTCAATGATGCTATGTATATATGGTTCTTCTAAAATTTTATATTAACATATCATAATAATAAATATTGCATTTCATTGAATAGATTAATTTCATTAATAAGAGTAAAATTTTCTAGATCAACAATGAAAAAAATTTGAATAACCCATCCTTTAAAAGGATGTATGTTAATGGAGGGATCTTATAGTTGATTAAAAAATATCAAAAAATTTATGGTGAGGAATTTGTCAGTGGATAGAAGTGATGTCCAATGTAGTTGTGGTGAGATTCATTTATTGAAGACGATTACAGTGGATGAATTACAACTCTTCTTTAATTGAGGAGACTTTTTGAGTGAATCAATTAGTGTGGGTTCCCTAGAAACATTAATCCTAATACACTTGATTGTATTACATCTCTTGATGATGGATACGACCGCCTATTTTAAACTATCCTTCATCACATCACTATAGATCCAAAGTTCATTAATGACATAACTCCTGAATAGTGATGTGATGAATGCTAGTTTGAAATAGGGAATGAGTATCCTCAAATCCATCATGAAGCCATTGAAGGAAATCAAGCATATGAGGATGGATTAAATAAAGGAAGTGAATGTTAGTTATACTATGGTATTGAAGTATTATATATCAGTTTAGGATAGTAACAATAATTGGGAAATATGAATAAAATTTCTCACTTTTATGCATGGAGTATATTTTATTATTGTTATTAAATAAAATATAAATATTTGGCTACTCATAAAGACTATTTATTATGAACATGATAATATCACAGATCCCAAGGATGAAAATACTGTTGAAGATAAATCTATATAATTATTAGGGGGTCGACAAAGTATTGATGAAAAAAACATTGAATAAACATCATAATTTTGAATAAAATTATCATGGAAAGAAGTAAGGGTATAAAATTTGAGGTTGGTTTGAACCAAAACAACCATCCTATTAACCCCAGCAATTCAACATTCATTAGTTATCTTATAATCACAATGAAAATGAATGTGTATATTAATATTAACTAATGGAATCAAATCCAACATATAACAAAGGAAATCATTTGGAAAGATATAATGTTAATTCTACAATAGATGTTACTTACCTTCTTTCCGTAATGATAATTGAAAAATTTGAACATTACTTGTGAATATATGAACTACATCTCCATGATTATAACATTGGTTCATTTTTCATAATTATATTCCATAATTATTTTTAAATGTGTAAATTATATAAAAATGTTATAATTATGTCACTATTAGTATGTATATTATTATATAGTGAACCTTTGACCATTGTGGACTTACGAAATTTAATTTTGACAAAAAAATTGGATATGGTCTGAACAACCAATATAGACTTAACTATGTAAGTATTTGTTTATAAAATTGTAATAAATGAAATAATATTAATTATAAACATGAAAACAGGTTTTAGGAAATTAAATAACTATCATAGGATAATTATTCAGGAAGATAAATACACATGCGATAAGTCAAACTCAAGGTGAGATATTGTAACACACTAAGATTTCATGAGAAATATTTTTTTATTTCTTACGTTATACGGAACACCAAAGGAATCTTTTACTACACAAAACACTGGCTTGGCATGCATTACATGCAATCACGACCTTCCTCAATAGCTTGTCAAGTACGCAATACCAGGTTTCACTAAACAATGATATATTGTTACAATATTATTATGGACTAGCCGTTATTAATATCATTAACTATATTTTGAATTTTATAACATTATTATTCATCTTACACATTTTCTAATATATGGTATAGGAACAAAATAAATTTTTGGTGTAAAATAAATATTTTTCCAAAAATGCAGTTTTATATTCTTTTGATGGTGCTCCAACATTAAATCTAGTATTTAACATTCTTATAAGTTTAATTTTGAAAAATAAAATTTTCATTGAAATCAGGATATAAAAATTTACTTTGGATAATTTTTTCATATTATTCTGATAACTTTCATATTTTGATTAATAGTAAAAACATGTTATTTTTTAATTAAAAAAACTTTCTTCATTGAAATAATTTATGTGGTTAAATTATAATATTGAATGGTTTTAAAGTATAAATATAATATACATTTACCATTTAATATAATTTATTTAATTACCATTAATTTTACTTTGAATTCTTAGGAATAAACATTTCAATCTATGGAAATGTTTTAACATTTAAAACACATTTTCTAAACAACATGATTAAATTTAAATTAATTACTGCAACTTCGGTGTTTTGAATTTTGAAAAATTGATTCCATATTTGAATTCAGTGGGTCCAAATTATGTTAATAGTTTACTCTTATTTTTTTATATTATGAATAATAACTATAGTAATTTTTATTTATTGCATTTAAAGGTAAATCGTTTAATTAAGGGTAAAAATAAGATTATAAAATTACCTAAACACCTGCCAAAAATCTATTGGATGACTAAAATTTGACACATATCACCTAAGGGTAGGATTATATTCATTTAATAGACTTTTGACCATGAAAATAATTTAATTGTTATTAAAACCAAAGAAAGTGACAACATGTCAGTCTCTTAAATCTTATAAGTATAATAATTTTAATTTAGTGATAAACTTCATGAAACTTCTACAATGAATAGTCTCTAGAAATAAAATAAAATTATATACATCATATGAGAATATTTAATATTTATAGGGATTAAATAGTTATCATTAAAGGTGACACAATAGTGATGCTGAGATTTTTTTATGTATTGAAATATCAAATAAATGGTTTTAAAAATATTAAAATAAATATTATATGAACTATATAATGTTCTCCACGAATTTTATAGATAAATATGACATGATTTGAATCTATTAAATCTTTTATTTCGAATATATCTTCATTGTGGATTTTATTTAAATTAAAAGAAATGAATAGTTTCAAAATTGTCACTATTGTTATTTAAAAAACATAATATAAAATTGTTTAAAAGTCACAAAATTTTTTTAAAATTTTAAATTAAATTTATATGGTCTAAAATTTCATATTGTATACAATTATGGAAAATTCACAACACATATGTAATTATTTATAACAATTTAAAATTTTGAATATTATTACCACAAATAAAATTAAAGAGAATAAATTAGGATAAATCAAGTTGATAATGATTAAAATAAATATTCAACATGTATAAATTTTATTAGTCGATGAGCTTATAAAACTATATCATCTAATATTTTAATATGAGTAATTTTTGCGGTTTTTTAAGTGGGGTTTTATTTATTATAAGTTAATATTTTTGAGGTTTCCAATGATGCCCCCCATCCTCCCTTATAAATGGGCACCTCCTCCCTCTCCTCTTTAAAAAACGTTGAGCCTTCATTCTCGGCCAAACCCTAATAATTACTCTTCTCCACTTCCCTAGAAACAAACTAGAGTTCTTGGTCTTCCTCCAAGACCAAATTTAGTGCCCTAAGAGGAGGTTAAGAAGAGGCGCGTCGAAGAAGATGTAATATCCATTACCGATTCTTTCAAAATTATTTCTTCTTATACTTCATCTATATGAGTTGTTTCATTATTAAGTAATAACTCTAGTATCAATTTTATATTAATATGTTATTATGAATCTAAAACAACCATGTTCTATCTTATGTCAATCCATTGAATGAAACAAAATCACCACGGGTGCGTACGTACAACCTATCGTCTCCACACTATGGTGTAATATTTTATTTCATCACTAACATACATGGATGTGTATGTGATAGAAGAAATATCTATATATGATCATTTTAATGTAATATTGATTCTTAAATATTATACACCATACACTGCAATTCAATTCCACGATCATGGGAATGATATCATCGCTCTTGAGTACGTACGGCCTGCCGTCTCCACGATGTGATGTGACTCGTTCTACATGATCTTCATTGAATAATGATAATATAAATTAATTGAATGAATAAATATGATATATATTACAGTAATACCATTCTTTAAATGTGGTTTCTATAAACTAAAAATAGTAATAAGAATCTATTCAACAAAACACACATAATAACATAAAGTAATGAACACCTGATTAACAAGTAGTAATGAAATATTACTAATAAGAAGATAAGAATATGACCATATATGTTATAATAAAAATGAATATGATTATGAAATTATTAAATTAAATTATTTAAATCATTATACCGGAGGTTTGGACACGAACCAAGCATATCAGACCTATGGTAAGGGAAAATATCTGAATCTCGTTTTTATCCGAGATTGTTTATACTTCAAAATTTACTGGGAATATTTATCATCTACATCCATGTTTCCTCAATAGGTAATATTATTTATATCCTAATACAATTTTTTAAATCCAATTTTACTCATTGGTGAGTTTTAATTAAATGATATGAAAGAAATATTTTGTCGCTTTTAGTACAAGGTACTTTTTGAATTTTCCGGCTAAAGTACGAGAAAAAATACTTTTTCAACTTACATGGAATGAATTGATTTTTATGATTTAATAAAGCATTATTTACATGATACTTCATTTACAATTTTTCAAGTTTATTTTTAATTAAATTCTTTTAGTTTAAATTAGTATGACATGTTAAGAAAGGAAAAATGTTTTTGAAGTATAAAGGATATTTTCCTCAAGAATGGAGTTCAAGAATTTTATCAAAATTACTTTCCATATAAGATAATATAGGGTTCTATTTCTATCCCTATTTTTACATTTATTTGATTATTTTATGATGGAATAATTTTTATGATGTCCTTTTATGGATTATGTTATGATAGCATGATGTTTAAGAATACAATTTTTTTTATATGGGTTATGCTATGATGTATGGGTTATGATCTTGTGGCACGCATAAGAATGGAATCATTATAAGATGGGTGGGATTTATATCTCTGTCTAATGCATTGGGTAATGATTTATATATTATGAGATAAAAATGTCTGGAAGGGCAGGTTAATCTGGTTCAGTGATACAGGACTTGAACGAGGAGTGAACTCGGTTCAAAAATTGAATTTGTCTGCTAGGATAGTCTTGGTGATGAGTCTTGACTACTAAGAAATGAGTCTCTATGATTATGTGTGTATTCCACAAAGTTTCATGTTTTATGTTATGATTATTGGGATTACATTTCACAACCATGATTTATTACTTGTTATGAAATTATGATCTCTTTTGCAGGTTAATATTTTCAAAATGAAATGTTCTCATGAATATGATATGATTGATATTTCATTTGTTTACACTTACTGAGAATTTGAGCTCACCCTATTGTATTTTTTCTTATCTCCGGGTCAGGAATATGGGTATTAAGTAGGTTATGCTAAAAGGGACTCAAAATATGGTGAAATAAATGGAAGACAATGTAGATCCTTTATGAACCAGTTGTATATGATTCCCAGTTTCTATAGACACTATACCTATATAGTCCTTTTCATGGTTTTGTTATATGTTATAATAATTATGTCTCAATTATGAA
Organism: Viscum album; assembly: GCA_963277665.1. NCBI lineage: Eukaryota > Viridiplantae > Streptophyta > Magnoliopsida > Santalales > Viscaceae > Viscum > Viscum album. Next base: position 1,163,431,721 of record OY728130.1, on the reverse strand, counting down.
GTAATAATAATTTATGTAATGTAAGGGTCATTATAGTTGTATCAGAGGGAGGTTATAGTCATCCTTTGGAAACTATGATGTGAAAGACTTAGTAAGAACTCTAAGGATATGTCTAAGCATAAGAAAAAAATAATAGTGTTTTAGAAATGGCCATGAATAACCTATGATAAGACCTTAAGTGTGAAATTTTATTCTTAATTATGAGGTTTTCCTATTATGATTTGTGTTTCTCACACTATTATTTTTGGTTTTAGTCAATGGTTGTAACCCGAAGGAACCATGTTAATGATGAATACGATGGGAAATGCAACGATTGTCCCCCTGAGCCACCAAAACACTATGGGATCTGGAATACAAAATCTTGTACCCATGCTCACACAACTTTCTCAAGCTATGAACCATGAAGGGCTTCCAAATGAGAAAAGGAAGGAGCGACATTCTGTTGAATCATTTATGAGGTAGCATCTACCCTCATTCAATGAGTCTACTGATCCATTAGTGGCTAAAAAATGGATCAGTACCACTAAAAAGATATTTTTAGTTCATCAATGTTCTAAACATGATAAATTCATCTTATCAGTATATCGTTTGGAAGGTGAAGTTGGTTAATAGTGGAATCTTATCAAGGATAGGAGGAAAATAAACGAAATTGAGTCCATGGAATGGGATGAGTTCAAGAACATATTTTTCAATAAGTACTTCCCTCGTATTATTTGAAAAAAATATAGAGAAGGAGTTTCTTGATCTAAAGAAAAACTATGTTGAATCTATTGGTATTAACGAATAAAAGTTTACAAGGCTTTCAAGGTACGCTTCTCGGATTATTTTCCAACCTGAGAGTTAGATCGATCGATTCTTTATTGGCATAAAACTAAAATTCTGAAGGGCATTAGCCATAAGGGACATCAATAGATATGCAGAAATTGTTCAATGTGCTCTCAAGGTTGAGATGGAGATTCGAGTAACCCATCAGACATATGGGTTTGATTAGAAGAGGAAAATGGAATTCAAAGATAAATCTAAAGACCACACTAAAAATAATATTAGTTTTCCCTATTCCTCAAAGTGTGGAATGAAACATGGTGGGAATTGATTTAAAGGGAAAAGTACGTGTTTCAAATGTGGAAAAGAGGGTCATCTGGCATTTGAATACCACAGTGATGGGAAAAAGATGTCTACTGATGCGGACAAAGAAAAGACTACAGAGAATGCACCTCCTACAATTAAATGATACAAGTGAAAGGAAATGGCGCATTATGCTAATTAGTGCCCTAATCCAAGGGTTATTTATGATGATTGATTCCAACAAACTCTTAAGGCCAAAGCCAAAGGAAAGTCTCATGTAATTTCTATCGGCAATGTGCAGTACGATAACGAAGTTGTTAAAGGTGCACTTACAAACCACTCTAATGAAGAAAATGTTTAATTTGATTCTAGATCCACCCACTCTTTTATTTCTAAAGAATACTCTAATGATATCACCATATTTCGTCAACCATTTGATGTTGAGTTAGCTGTGACAACCCCTAATGGCACAATGATCACATCAAAATTTTACAATTCTTCTCTGATTAAATTTTGTGGGAATGTGCTTCCTGAAAGTATTGTGATGCTTCCTATAGTGGAATTTGATGTGATATGTGTCATGGATTGGATTTCATTATATAGATATCATATAAATTTCCAAATAAGTGAAGTCACATTTCATATTCCAGTTCAATCTATGATCGTCTATTGATGCAAGGATGAACATAACTTCCAGTGGACATTTATTTCATCTTATGGGTCTTGATTCCACTAAATGAAGGTTATTTATCCCAAATTGTTGGAGAGAAACTCACAATTAAGAATATTCCCATTGTATGGGAGTTTGATGAGGTCTTTCCAGAGGAATTTCCAGCTCTTCCACCAAATCGTGAAGTTGATTTTTCAATAGAACTCATACCGGGTGATTTACATATTTCAAAGACACCTTATAGAATAGCCCCAATTGACTTGCATATATTGAAGAATCAACTCCAATAGAATCATGATAAGGGAATCATACACCCTAGTGCATCACCTTGGGGAGAACCTATTCTATTTGTTAAGAAGAAATATGGATCAATGAGACTCTGCATTGATTATCGAGAACATAACAAGATCACTATCAAGAAAAAGTATCCTCTCCCACTCATTGATTACTTATTTGAACAATTGAGCAGAGTTCAATACATTTCTGAGATTTATCTTCATTCACAGTATCATCAATTAAGGGTCAAAAGGGAGGATATACTAAAGACGTCTTTCCGTACATGTTATGGACACTATAAATTTATAGGGATGCCATTTGATCTTAATAATTCCCCTGCTATCTTCATGGATCTAATGAATAGAGTCTGTAGAGACTATCTTGATCTGTTTGTGGTAGTCTCTATAGACGATATTCTTTCCTATTCAAAGATCAAGGAAGAACATGAAGATTACTTGAGAATTGTTTTGAAGACCCTGATAACAGAGATGCTTCACGCCAAATTTACCCAGTGTGAATTTTGGCTTCAAAAATTTCCATTTTGGGTCACATAATCTCAAAAGAGGGGATATCTGTGGATCCATCAAAAGCAGAGGTTATCGAAATAATGTCAAGACCAACAACAGTAAATGAGATCCAAATTATTCTTTTTTTGGATGGATATTATCGATGTTTTGAGAATGATTTTTCATGATTATATAATCCACACACCAGGCCGAGTCGAAAAGGAGTTAAGTTCGGTTGGATGGATGAGTGTGAAGATAATTTCATGGAGTTAAAAATAAGGTTATCCAGTGCACCTGTGCTCACACTACCATGTAGGGGAGAATGGTTTGTGATCTACAGTGATGCATCCAAGAAGGGATTGGGGTGTGTTCTTATGAAAACTGATATGGTGATAGCTTATGCCTCACAACAATTGAAAATCCATTAGCAAAATTACCCAACTCATGATTTAGACTTAGCTACGAAAATCTTTGCATTACAGATTTGGAGGCATTATCTTTATGGTGAAAGGTGTTATATTTATACTGATCAAAAAATTTAATGTATATTTTCACACAAAAGGAACTGAATATGTGCCAAATATGATGGTTGGAGCAGATTAAGGATTATGACTGCTCAATTCATTACCACCTTAGGAAAGAAAACAAGGTGGAAGATGCATAAAGTCGACAAGACCAAGCCAGCCTATCCATAATGAGATTCACAAAAGATCTAATATTTATGGATTTAAAAAGGATGGAGTTTGGAATTATAATAGAAGGGGGAAAATATTATATTTATCAAATGAATGTTCAACCATATATACATGTGAAGAATAAAGAGACACAGAAAGAAGATGTAGAGTTACAAAAGAAGGTGAGAAATGATCCTGAATTCAGCATTGATGGTAATTAAATAATAATGTTTAGGAATCGTGTTTGTGTTCCTCCCATCCTAGAATTAATGAATGAAATATTGGATAAAGCTCATAGTTCTTCATTATCTATTCACCCTAGAAGCACGAAGATGTATAGGGATATGAAGGAGTACTTCTGGTGGGATAGCATGAAAAGAGATGTTGTTGAATATGTATCTTGATGGTTGGTTTATCAACAAGTTAAAGCTGAGAGATAGAATTCTAAGGGGATGTTACAACCATTACCCATACTAGAATGGAAATGGAAAAACATCACTATGGACTTTGTCACTGGACTTCCTAAAATATTCAAAGGCAATAATGCTATATCGGTCATAGTTGATCGTCTTACGAAGTCGGCACACATCATTGCTATTAGAGAAGATTTTTCTCTTGATCATCTTGTTAGGATATATGTAAATGAAGTGGTAAGAATGCATGAAGTACCATTTTCCATTATATCTGATCAGGATCCGAGGTTTACCTTGAAGTTTTGCAAATGTCTTTAGCATTCTCTGGATACAGAGTTGAGTTTCTGCACTGCTTATCATACTCAGACAGACGGTCAGTCTAAGAGGACAATTGAAACTCTAGAAGACATGTTGAGAGCTTGCACTATAGATTTCAAAGGTGGATGGGATCAACACCTACATTTGGTGGAATTTTCTTATAATAATAGCTTTGACTCCAGTATTCAGATGGATCTTTATGAAACTCTCTATGGAAAGAAATGCAGAACTCCAACATTCTAGGATGAAATTGGTGAAAGAAAGCTATTAGGACATGATCTTGTTGAAGAGATGGCAGAAAAGGTATGATCTATTCAACAACACATAAGAGCAGCTTAGAGTAGACAAAAACGTTATGCCGACCATTGAAGAAAAGTCCTAGAGTTTTAAGTGTGTGATAATTTGTTCTTACGAATATCTCCTTGGAAGCGAGTAATGAGATTTTGAATGAAGGGTAAGTTGAGCCCTAGGTATATTTGTCCTTTTGAAAGACTGGATCGTTTTGGGAAGGTATCTTACCAATTGGTGCTTCCACCAAATCTCTCTCAAGTTAATGATGTGTTCCATGTATCTCTCCTGTGAATGTACATACCTGATCCATCACATGTACTAAGATCAGATGTTGTACCGCTGGAGCAAGATCTTTCTTAAGAAGAACATCCGATCAAGATTTTGTATCGTAGCGAAAAAGTTCTCCGAAACAAGACAACACTATTGGTTAATGTTTTATGGAGGAACAACCAATTAGAAATAGCTACATGGGAACTCGAGGATATGATGCAGGATATGTATCCTCATCATTTTATTATGAAATGACGAATTTTGAGGGCGAAATTCATTTTATGGGGGGTATAATGTAACACCCTGAGATTTTATGAGAATTTTTTTTATGTCTTATGTTTTACGCAACACAAAATTAATCTTTCACTACACACAACAATGGCTTGGCTTGATTTACATGCAATCACGACCTATTTCGATAGCATGTGTAGTACGCAATACCTGGTTTCACTAAACAATGATATGTTGTTATAATATTATTATGTACTAGCCATTATGAATAGTATTAAGTAAAATTTTAATTTTATGACATTATTATTCATCTTACACATTTTATATAACATTGTATGAGAACAAAATAATTTATTGGGGTAAAATAAGTATTTTTCCAAAAATGCAGTTTTGCCGCATTTTAGTGGTGCACCAACATTAAATCTAGTTTTTTACATGTTTATAAGTTCAATTTTACAAAACAAAATTCTTTTTTTGAATCAGGATATTAAAATTTACTTTGGATTAATTTTTCATATTATTATGAATACTTTCATATTTTAATAAATAGTAAAAACAAGCTATATTTTAATTAAAACCAACTTTTTTCATTGCAATAATTTATATGGTTAAATTATAATATTTAATGGTTTTAAAATATAAATATAATATATTTTTAACATTTAATATAATTTATGTCATTACAATTAATTTTACTTTGAATTCATAGGTAAAAACATTTTAATCTTTGGAAATGTTTTAACTTTTAAAATCCATTTTCTAAACAAAGAGATTAATTTTAAATTAATTACTGAAACTTATGTGTTTTTAATTTTGAAAAATTGATTCAATATTTTAATCAATGGGTCTAAATTATGTTAATAGGTTACTCTTATTTTTTGATATTATGAATAGTAACTATGGTAATTTTTATTAACTATAGTTAAAGGTAAATCTGGTAATTAAGGGTAAAAATAAGATTTTAAAATTACCCCAACACCTGCCAAATTCTATTTTATGACTAAAAGTATACCCATATCACCTAAGGGTTGGATTAGATTCATTTTATGGACTTTTGACCTTGAAAATATTTTAATTCTTATTAAAACCAAAGAAAGTGACAACATGTCACTCTCTTAAATCTTATAATTATAATAAATTTAATTTAGTGAACAACTACATGAAACTTCGAACATGAATAGCCTCCAGAAATATAATAAAATTATATACATCATTTTATTTTATTTAGAATTTTTAGGGATTAAATAATTATCATTAAAGGTGACACAATAGTGATGTTGAAAATATTGTATGTATTGAAATATCAAATAAATGGATTTAAAAATATTGAAATAATTATTATATGATCTATTTATTGTGCTCAATGAATTTTATAGATACATATGACATCTTATTAATCTATTAAATCTTTTATTTCGAAAATTTCTTCTATGTGGATTTTATTTAAATTAAAATAAATGAATTGTTTCAAAATTAACACTATTGTTATTTTATATACAAAACCTAATATAAAATTGTTTAAAAATCAAAAAAATATTCAGAAATTATAAATGAAATTTTTTATCTTAGACAATTTCATTTATTATCCAATTATGGAAAATTCACAACAAATATGTAATTATTTATAACAATTTAAAATTTATAATCTTATTACCACAAATAAAAATAAATAGATTAAATAAGGATAAATCAAGTGGATAAGGATTAAAATATATTTTCAACATGTCTAAATTTAATTGGATGATGATATTACAACCCTCTATCATATAATAATCAAATAAGAGTCATTTTTTATTGTTTTTCAGTGGGTTTTGATTTATTAAACATTAATATTTTCAAGGTTTCGAAAGGTGCCGCTCTCCTCCCTTATAAAAGGGAACCTCCTCCCTCTCCTCTTTACAGAACATTGATCATTCATACTCGGCCATCACCTACCAATTTCTCTTCTCCACTTCCATAGAAACATACTAGAGGTCTTGGTCTTTCTCTAAGACAACCTTTAGTTCCCAAAGAGGATTTTAAGAAGAGGCGCATCGAAGAAGAGGTAATATCCTTTACCGATTCATTCAAAATTATTTCTTCTTCTACTTCCCCTATATGAGTTGTTTCTTTATTAAGTAAAAACTCCAGTATCAATTTTATACTGATATTTTATTATGAATATTAAACAACCATGTTCTATCTTCTATCCATCTTATGAAAGAAATGAAATCACCACACGTGCATACGTACAACATGTCGTCTCCACGCTGTGGTGGGATATTTTATTTCATCACTAACATACATGAATGGGTATATGATGAAAGAAATAAATATATATTATCAATTTAAAAAAATATTGATTATGAAATATTATACACCATACACTTCAATAAAATTCCACGATCAATGGAATTATATCATCGCTCATGCGTATATAAGGCCTACCATCTCCACTATGTGATGGGACTCATTCTACATGATCTTCAATAAATAAAGATTATATAAATGAATTCAAGGAATAAATATGATATATATTATAGTTATACCATTCTTTAAATGAGTTATTTATAACCTAAAAAGTGTAATAAGAATCTATTCGACAAAGCACGCATAAGAACATAAAACAATGAACAACCGAATAACAAGTAGTAATGAAATATTACTAATAAGAAGATAAGAATATGACCATATATGATATCATAACAATGAATATGATTCTATAATAATTCAATAACATTATTTAAATCATTATACAAAAGGTTCTGACATGAACAAAGATATCAGACCTGAGGTAATAGAAAATCTCGTAATCTCATTTTTATCCAAGATTGTTTATACTTCACAATTTACTGGGGAATATTTATTATCCACATCCATGTTTCCTCAATATGTAATATTATTTCTATCATCCTATAATTTTTTAAATCCAATTTTACTCATTTTTTAGTTTTTAGTAAAATATATGAAAGGAATCTTTTGTCGTTTTTCGTACGAGGTACTTTTTGAATTTTTCGGCCAAATTACAAGAATAAAGTATTTTTTTAACTTACACATTATGAATGGATTGTTATGATTTCAAAGAAAAATATTTCCATGAAGATTATTTTACAAATTTTAATGTTTATTTTTATTCAAAATCTCTTAGTTTAAATTAGTATGTCATGTTAAGAAAGGAAAAATGTTTTTGAAGTAAAAAGGATATTTTCCTCAAGAATGGAGTTAAAGCATTTTATCAAAATTATTTTCGTTCTACGATAATATAGGGTTACTTTTTTATCCATATTTTTACATTGATTTGATTATATTATGAAAGAATTATTTTTATGATGTCCTTTTAGGGATTATGTTATGAAGGCATGATGTTTAATAATCCCATTTTTATTACATGGGTTATGCTATGATGTATGATTTATGATCATGTGGAACAGATAAGAATGGTATCATTATGAGATAGGTGGGACCTATATCTACCTTCAATGCATTGGGTAATGATTTATATCTCATGAGATAGACATGGATGGAACGACAGGTTAATCTGGTTTAGTGATATAGGAATGAAACGAGGAGTGAACTCGGTTTAGAAATGGACTTTGTCCGATAGGATAGTCTTGGCAATGAGTCATAACTACTAAGAAATAATTCTCAATGATTATGTGTGTATTCCAAAAAGTTTCATGTGTTATGTTATGATTATTGGGATTACATTTCACTACCATGATTTATTCCATGTTATGATATTATGATCTCTTTTGTAGGTTACGATTTTCAAAATGTTATGTTCTCATGAATATGATATGATTAATATTTCCGTTGATTACCCTTACTGATCATTTGAGCTCACTCTTTTGTATGTTTTCTTTTTCACAGGTCAGGAAAGAAGGTTATTAAGTAGGTTATGCCAAAAAGGACTCTAAATATGATGAAATATTTGATACACAATGTATATTCTTTATGAACAAGTTGTTTATGTTTCCCAGTTTCTAAAGACACTATACATATACGGTCCTTTCATGATTTTGTTATATGTTGTAATAATTATGCATCAATTCTGAATTAATAACAATGTATGTAAAGTAAGGGCCGTTATAGATATTTCATCTCAATATCCTTTAATTGAGACATTTATTGGTGATATGAACATTAATTCTTTTATAAATTATATATAGAGAACCTTTTACATTCCGTCTTCATATTATAAATATTCTCCTAATACTTAATGTCTTTCTAAATATTATTCTTTCATGTGGCTAATAATTTAATTATTCAAAGCGGTTTGGAATAGTTTGAATGTCTCATGATTTAATTTCAAAATATTTTCTCCATTTGAATATTCTTGATATTATTTTTCATATATTGTTATATTGATATAAAATGTTTCTAAAGAAAATTTTATGTGTATTATTAATATAAATGAATTATTTTAAAAATTAATTATATTTTTACTATTAAAAGGAATGTTTTTAAATATAAAAAATTATCCAACTTTTAAAGTGCAATGATAATTTCCTATTATCTCGCCCTGTGTTTTATTTCAATTATAGATTACATTGAATGAATACATGTTTTATTGAATTAAAAACCCTATTTTCTTTTAATTTTTTTAGTATTCCATTTATTCAAAAAAAATGTTTTTTGGGTATTGAAAATATGTAATCAAAAGAAAAGGTTATTTTTCTGAATGTGTTTTCACATATATTTACAATGAATATTTTAAGGGTTTTATAATGATAGTTATTTACTATTGACAAGGTACATAATAACTATATGCAATGGGTGATCTTGATACATATTATATTAAGGGTTGATTCCCATTATAGCTCATATGTTTGCCCGATACAACTTATATGATGGGTTGATCCCCATTATAGATAGTATGAAATGGGTAAGAACGTCCACACCAATCATTATCGCTTCTTTTACAGTTGTAGGATCAGTCCAAGACATATTATGCTAGGATTTCATTATGGATCCTAATGGTTATATTCGAAGTAGATATTGAAGAACCAATTAATATAATAAAAGGAAATAATTGGGAATTTTTTATTGATTTTAATTGTAAATAGTCCACCATTTTTTCATAAATTAAGGGTAATTAACAAAATTTTGATACGATTGTAATAATTTGGAATTTATTTATAAATTGATTCATATTTTAATTTTAATTTTTTAATTAAAATTTAAATTAATTTGATCAAATAAATGTTTTTTAAAATTTTATAAACATAGTTTTTATTTGGATTTAAATGTGAATTTGGTATAGTTTGGTGTTATAGTTATTTATATAAATATTGGAATCAATAAAAAAATTAAATTAATTTTAATTGATTTATTTTAGGTTAAAAGGATGTTTATGAATGAATAAATAGATTATTGCATACCGAAATGTTTTTTAATACTTTTATTTCATAGGTTGCATGACATTAAAATCACTAATATTTTTGATTAAAATGGTTAGGGCATGCCTTGTGTTAGCTTAAATTGAAGGGGACGATCCTTATATTTGTATGAGTACAATCAAAATAGTAATGTGTGTGTTTAAATTATATTAAAATGGATTTTTATAAGATTAAATAATAATTATCCCCTCCTGTTAGATTAAACAAGAGTGTTATTCCACTACAAAGACACTGCTCAAATGTTATTTACCATGCCATGATTGTGTCTCACTTAAGAATAAACGGGATTTTTATGTTCGATTAAATACCACATTTATGAAACACATAATATTTAAATCATTATTCCAATATATAATGTACCAAAAAGGCTTGCATCACATTAAAATCATTTTTCCCATAGCCATGTCAGATTAAATATTCCCCTGTGTGAGATTAACAATTCCATTTATCCAACCGCATATGATTAATCATGCATGATTACACAATTGTATGATTAAAACAAATTAAAACTACTCATTGAGTCACCATATATGGCTGATCTAGTTTCCCAAACATCATATTAAACTGTTGGAAAAATTTCTCTTATAAGAATAAATCCAAAATAAAATATCTTTTTGGAATTTCCATCAATAAAAATTCCTCATTTCAATTTTCTTCCTAATCTAAAAATTTAATAATTATTATTTAAATGGATTTATGCTATCATAAAATGGTGTCACGGCATATTGGATGATAGTGATGGATTTTTTCACTCTTTGGATGTTTCCTAGTTGTTAGTAGATGTAAACATCACAACCCTCGTTCAAACAACATAGAAACATATAAAGGAAAAAAACATGAAGTACCAAAGACACTTAAATAATTGGGTATACACAAAAAAAAGGTATTTTATAACATTGTAAATAATTTAAATATACATTTTAAAATGATTCCAACTATATCTCCTATACATTAATTGAATAAAATTAGGTATTTTGGAATTTTTTATACTTATGGTTTTAAAATATTTTATTCATTGTTACTGGTGTGTGGTTCGCTTATCCATCTAATAATGTTTCTTTGTTATCCTACTATGATGATCTTGTGATCACAAAAATAATGATGTATAATTTTTTACCCATTTTCAGTTGTAATAAGAGAATCAAAATTGGGTTTTTGAATATCTAAAAATACTTCCAATTTAATTTTATTGATTATAGTGAGGTTATGAATATATTAAGTGGAGGATGTAATCATAAAATCTCATTTAATTTAAGTCACTAAAACTCAATAATTTCATGGAACATGAAAGCCTAAATAAAATGGTTCACTGAAAATAATAATTGACTTGAGTGAATGAGGAAGATGATTGGTAAATTATTGGTTCCAAGTACTTGATCTGGTTCACTATATTAGATGAGTTATGTATTCTCCCACTAACCAAAGAAATTAAATTAGGGATTAGTTTTCATGGTGATCACCAACTAAACTGGTATTCTCTTAAATTTAAAAATTATATAGTCAACTGCATGATTGGTATTGATTCTTATTATTTAATTGGGTGATTTTTATTAATAAATTATACTGATGGGACTCAATATAATTCACAAAAGAATGATCTACTATTAATACTAACATATTTTTCAGATATTTATACCTCTTATTTCATTTTAATAAATATAAAAAACAAAAGATATCCTACAACATATTACATAATTTCAATTATCAATAAAAATATATAAAAATATATATGTAATGAATGATAATTGGTATCTATTGGATCTCCATTAGAAATACCAATGGATAACATTATAGGTACATAAATGGGGATCTTAAATTTAAAATTTCTGCTCAAAACCCTTAAATATGGTTTTTATCTAATCAATTTATTTTTCTTGTCCAAGGATAAAACTATTGTATTCACTGTTTCTTTTAATATTTGAGAATACGTTTTTCAATTTAATTTTTTTCTTCATTAAATTTTATTTCCTTATTCCTTCACTCATATATATTTTTATTCCTTAATGTTTGAGAATTCTTCAATAATGGATCACAACATTTGAACTAAGTTTATATATATTGACAATGTCTCTACCAAGGTTATGGATTCACACCATACTGAAAATTGTAGGACGGACTATCAACTCTTACTATAGTGACCACTGGAACAAAATCAACCATAAAAATATGAGTAACAAATAGTGATCACAAATTAATGGGTGATTATATTATTATTTTAAAATGAACCAAGTGATCGGTACCTTCACATGATCTAATTCCATCGTTCTGATAAATGATTAAAATTAGAGTTTATATAAGACAAATCAAAAAAATATAAAAATTTTGACTACCAATTTGTAGTGAAAAAACTGAAATGGTCATAATAATGTAATGGTTGACCAACATAAAAAACATTCTCCGAAAATTCATAGTGAAAATTTAACACCAGGAAGAATAATTTGAGGAATTAATTCCTATGTTATATTTTCAAGAATAAATTGCAGTGGAATATGTAACCATGGATAATACTTATATCTAATTGAACAAAAAAATCCTTTTAGAGGAAATATTTATGGAGAAATAGCTACTATAATAACAATATAATGGAGTTGAATATTTTTTAGATTTCATTTTTTTAACTTTTAATATTATGTATACTAAATTATAGATATCATTAAGCTTATCACAACCCTGTAGAGTTAATTGGTTGTATCAATTTTATCATTTAAGATAAAATAATAAATAAATTTAATGAAAAAGTTCTTTAAAGTGGTATACTTTCTAAAATTGGTCTTTAACCAGATATAATTAATGATTAAAATGTTAATTGGAATTCATTATATTTTTATTAAATTTAAATAAGACATTAAATTTATTCCCATCGTTTTTTTAATGTATATTTAGTACTTATATAGAATTCCCAAGATGACATAAAATGTACCACCCATGATACAGCTAATTAAAAAAAATTTATGGGAACTATGTGCCCTCCAAAACATCAAGATGAATTTTTAGAGGTGGATAAAATAGAATTTAGGGAGTCCCATAATCCTAATTACCAATGACTATTTTCTTTTCACTTCATTTGGGTTGTGGGTTAATGAAATCTATTCATTTGGTAGTTAGAAAATAGTGTACACCCATTAACATTAGGAAATGGAACATGTCTTGGTTTTTACCACATAAACATTACACTCCTTATTATTGAGGTTGAAACCCTAATACTTATAGGGAAAATTTTCCCAAACATAACACCCACATAGGGAATTATTCAAGAGTCTTTTTCTCTTCAAAATTCTAAATTAATATTTATATTTGAATAAATTATCATGTTTCTATATATTTTTTTCTTGTACATCTATATTGAATTTCATTTAAAGAATAACTCAAGGATTCCACTAGCTGATATAACATAGTATTGTTCTTCTAAACCTTATGATTAATAACTTTTTAATCATTTGAGGGTATTTCTTGGTTATCAAATAGGTAGTTTTATATGATTTTGTGGGGGATTCTCAGCCTTCCTTTTAATAATTTCATAGTTTTTTTAATTTAATTTTTTTATATCTTTTAAATAGAAAAAATATGATGTTCAAATACATTATACAATGTTGTTATTTATTTCCATTTTTCTATGAATTTAATGGTTTTTAAATTATTATATTTTTAGATGAATTTTGATGTCTTCTATTTATTATTTTCTTACAATTTTACATTTTTTAGGAAGACTAATTAAATGTTCATTACATGATATGAATTTCTTTGTATTTTTTATCCCTTATATGAGAAAATTAATTTAACTAATGTATATTTTATTTATTGATATCCATTTGTTGATAGTTTTTGTACTACTATGAAATAATAACAATATTTGATTATTTTAAAAACAATTATTGGATTGATGTGTTATAATTATGATTGAGGCTATCATTCATTAGAAAATAAAATATAAATTCCAATTTTAGGTTCATCATTACATTTTAATAACTTTATTTATAAGAATTATTAAATACCTTTTAGATTATAAAATATTCATGATGAGTATTCCTTACATACCCATATCTTAATGAATTTCATGTTAATCATTATGACATGTGTGAGGGATGTGGTGATTGTATTAATGATTATTTTAAGTATGTTCCTGATTTTATGATTGAATGTGGGTACCTAAAAATTTGGTTCTGGTAAGTGTGATCACATGGTAAAAAGTTTTCATTATAATCATCTTTAACACTGATTCGCTAATATATAATATATGTGTGCATGTGTGATGGTGCTGAAATATGTTCTATAGTAATAATTGAGGTTTCCACAACCATTCGTGAAATAATCAAAGATCAAACAGACCAAAAACACTCAAAAGGGTTTGATACGTGAATCACTATTAAGAAAATACCATACCGTCCATGAATGTGTGAGGCCTGAAGAGTATTCTATACAAGTCAGATAAATCTTTGGGACTGCACCAAGGATTGAAATCCCACTCTACAAGCCAAACATAGTCACAACCACTCTTGAATACGCTAACTGCTTTGAAAACTACTTCTCAGTATTATAAAAATCATTTTTCCTATAAATAATTGTATCATTACACCTTAAAGAAAAAGTTACATGACTCTTATACATTTGAATTGATCCCTATTCATGAGTCACCATGATCATTGGGAATCAAATAGAAATGGACTATCCATGGTATCCGAGATTCATGAAACCCCCTTTCATATGTTATAAAATACCTCCACCTTAGGTTGGGATATGATTCTTGAAGGAATACACCCTTCAAAGAGGATAAAGTACCTAGGCATACTTGAGGAATGAAAAAGCATTTAGCCCCCATGAATCACTCCGTTCTCAAACTAGGACAGCATCCTAAGGAGGGTTAAGTCGGTTTCGTGAGGAATCTTCCTTCATGAAGCACCTTTCCACTATGAAGATCTTGAGAATCGTGAATCATGATAATCAAGAACCTATTCTACATAAAGCCCCTCTTTTGAGACTCTCCATGTCACCTCCCTTCAACTGACACCATATAATAAAGGTTCATATCCTAAAACCACCACACCCATCCTTGATCGGTTCAACAACAACATCAGTCCTTATGTGACTTGTTCCACCCACTAGTGTGGCCCAATTCACATCAAGTGTGGCTTGATATTCAAATTTACCTTTTTCTTATCAGTATATCTATGCTAATCCAATTTTCTTCGTATCATAGGGAAACTAATATGGACCTAATGATCAACCACTCATCCACAACATTTCACATTTGTATTACTGAATCCCTATGAAACTTAAGGGTGTATGAGTGATGGTTATGTAAGCCCAATTGGAATAGAGTGATTACCCGATATACGTAGAGCATGACATAAAACATCTAAGAACTAACATCCGTAGAACATGAAGTTAAACTATAGTATTATGATATATAGACCACATGAGATTCCCCATGTAAGAACATCATGGCATACAACATCCTCCTTACATGCTTGACGTTATCACTCTCATGGGCTCCACCACGGGGTACTTCATTACTCTCATAGAAATTTGAATCCACCTCCTCCCACCAAAGGTGACATGCCTAATCTCATGGTTTGATTTTATATTAAATCACCACATACCCCTTACAAGATTATCTATGTATGGATCACATGGAATAGAATAATCCAGGGTTTATTCCAGGTGTAAACCACATACAATCACTTTGAAACACATGTTTCATGAAAATATCATAAGATCCCATGATTCTTATTGTGTCCCACATTGGGAATGAATCATGTGGGCTTAGAGTTTAGTGGAGATCTTGGAATCCCCTAATCCACCAAATGAATATCTGATGTGGTCTTAAAAACATTTGTTTTTCCACATCTCATTAACTAATTTTTAATGATTTAATTTTTTATTCTTTTACTTTTTACATAATATGTACACTTTTATTTTTATAAATAAATTTATGTATTTAATCAATTTTTTTAATTAATTGTTTATTATAATCGTTAAAATAAATAATTTATCTCTTTCTTTAATTTTATAGTCTAGTGAATTTTTATTTACTTTGAAGGTTTTGTCTGCATAGTTAATAATTTAACAGTGATAAGCTAATTAATTAATTCTGCATTTTCACTTAGATAATGAAGTATTAATTTTACAATGCATGTATAAAAAAATAATTAATTTAATCTAATTATCATATGTCCTTTAATAATTCATTAATTACTAATTTAATGATTTAAACAAACTAAATTTATTCAATCTTCTTAATTTAAATTTTAAATCCAACCCAACTATTCAAAAAATATGATAAATTAATTATCTATTTAGTTAATTTAGTTTGTTAAAGATGCATTAATATTATTTTTTTTATAATTGTTTAAATTTTATATTAACATTTAATAATTTAATTGATTATTGATTCGATTTTTAGTATAGTAATAATTTAATTAATTCAAATTTAAGTTGTTAATAATTTAACATAAATTTTATAGGTTTTATAAATTTATTTAAGTTTATGTTGAAAATATGTTTTCAATTGTTTTATTTCAGATTTGGTTTTTATTATTTATTTTGATCATATTTTATTAAAGTTTTATATTAATTTATTTACTCTATTATTTTTGCAGGTTCACGGTTTCATTCTGGTCACATTGTCTCTACGCACCATATCTATTACTGGCTCACCGTAATCCTTTTATGGTGACACATCCACAATAAACCCTCTTTACAGTCTCACCATGACCCATGACACTGTATCCTTTTCCCCTAGTTCTATTTTTCCATGTCATCAAAACACCATGCACCATTTATATTTTATGGTCGCATTGTTTCTATTTCATGGTCTCACAGTGACACTCCTCATAGACGCACCGTAACCATTGCCACCACCTCACTGTATTCTTCTTACAGTGTCTTCTTCTACTAGTTTCTGCCACATTTTCAATTTCACGATGTCACAGATACGATGAATCTTGTCACAGTTCCTTTACTCAGCCACCATTTCTAATTTCACCGTATCATTACGGTGACACTGTCACACCATAACTCCCTCACACATGTGCCACCGTGACTTCCATCCCTTCATGGTACCAGTCACCACAACACTATTCCACTGTAAGCCTCCTTCTTAAAGTTCCACATCAATCTCACACATCATTTTCCTTCCTTTTCTTCTATCCCACTGTGATTCTAACTTCCAGGTCTCATTGTTTCATTACTTGTGCCACCATGAATATAGATTCACTATTCCACCATCTCTTCACGCACGGTATCCCTACTGTGGCACCATAACATCCCGCTCTATTTCCCATGCCATCATGCCATCGTATCCTTTATCAGTGTGGTCGTAACTCATTATACCAACACACATAACCACTCATTTCCACTCATTATTTTTATTCAATCCATCGTTTAAATTCTTATCCACCACTATAGGTTTGGGATTCATTCACTGTTGTCACGAGAAGGACCAGGATACTATGGATTTGAACCTGCTACTGCTCACGCCGGTGTCTCGTGAGGAAGAAGACTAAAAGCACTACTGATACACCGCTAATGTTTTTGCCGCTTGAATGAGTTGAGCTGCCGCTAGAGAATGACGTTTCAAGGACGAGCCACTACCTGAGCCGTCCGCCGCTGGCCAGTGCTGGTTCTTTGGGAGAAAGGCGGAGCCACACTCCCATGTTCCTGGAGAAGGAAACTCAAAACTTCTCCCCATATAGTGTCATGATTTGGTGGGAGGGAGAAAATAAGCCTAATTAATATTAAAAAAACAAAAAAAATAATCATATAAATAATATAATAATAAAAATGTTCATAATTAATATATGGATTATTATTAATTAACTAATATATTAAAAAAATTAAATTATCTAATTAAACTAAGTTTTAATTTGATTTAAATTGTTATAAAATAAAGTAATTAATAGTAGTCCAATTTAAAAATTTACTTATGTTATGTTAACTACTTTTTAATGATATTTATATTAATAAAATAACTGAATTATAAAATTATAACATAACAATTTTATGTTTAAATAAATATTAAATTATGGATTATTAATAATTATCATCATTTTTTTATCTATTAATTAACGATAGTTATGTTTTGAATAGGTAATATAAATTTAAAAGTAAAAACAATAATTAACTCTTTTACTTTTTTTGTTTATTTTTTTGTACATATATTCTAACATGAGTAGGTTCATTCAACAGTCGATTAAACATCCAGTTTCACTTAACTAACTCAGCAGGAGTCAGTTACATGAGAAAAATTAGTGTGCCATTCTTGTTGTAAAAAAAACTCATGTGTATGGTGCACACATGAAGGAAACTTAATGTCAGTGGAAACTGAGCGGTGACAAGCAGCATGTGACAGTGGATTTTTAAAGGCAGTGTAGTAGCAGATTTTTTATGACACTCATTGATTCAACAAACCAAAGAAGTGCAGGGAAATTGATACGATCATTCATTCGAGGAACACACCAGATATGGGAGGAGAGTGGAGAACCTCGGTCACTTCTCAGTGAGCCGTTCTTCGGAGTTTCAAGGGCCAAGAGCAGTAATTCATGCAAGCAGAGTGAGGTTTTTTCCTCTATTAACTTTTAATTCTATTCCACTATATTTGAATGCATATAGGTTATGAAATAGAGATGATGATAGGATAAATACTTTTATTTTTTGTTAAAAATCAAGTCTACTAGTAATCGTCCTTATCTCTTATCACTACCATTTTTGGTGTGATCAGAATTGATCAGTGAGGTCAGTCCTGATTGAATAATATTACAATGTACCACTTTCACTTAATCTCATATTTCCACATCCATATAGTGAAATTAATTTTGGATTAATTTTAATGAACTTTTAAATGGAAATAAATGACTACAAGATATATGGAATGTTAGTTCTGTGGTCTTTTCAAATTAGTTTTCTCATGTTGATTAACTGATGAGTGGAGGGCTTCATAATTTTTAAATTTGAGTGATTTGTCTCCTGGAGAGGGAAATAAATCACTTATTTTCAATGGTATTAATTGTAAACAATACTGTGAGAAGTGATGTTTTCAAAGCCAGTAGATTTTATGTTTTCCCCAAACATTTATCTCTCGATTGTTAACTCTCTGGATTTTATCTCTCTGTTACTGTTTAGCTTTTTCCTTGTTTTGATATATTTTAGAACAAAAACTATAAAAAATATATTTTTTCATTTGTGCATTATAATAAATAATAGGATATATAATATTAGAAACTCAATCCCACTGCAGACCATAGTGGGGTCTTTAGTTAGTTTTTAGAAGATTAGTGGTCAAAATAACCTTCCCTGTGGGCTCGACCCAGCTTTCCATGTATACTGTAGATAGTATGAATAAAAATATTAAACATTTATCGGCATCAATGATGGTTTAGGTGAAATTTTTGGCGCAGTTTTGGGAGAATTCACGAGCCATTTCTCAAAAAAAACATTTAAAAAACATTTATAAAAATCATTAAAAAAATTTGAAAAAAATTGAAAACTATAAAAAAAGTCCTACATTTCATTCTATATTGTTACTACTGATACTGTCTACTATTTTTTTTCATGAGAAGAAGACACTCTGTCCTTAGATTAGATCCACTAAACCTTGAAATAGATAAACATCTCACTACTCTAAGAATGAAGAACAAAATTGAAATGGAAAACATAGATAATAGAGTTCCTGAGCATAATAACATTAAAAATAACTATCCAGAATGCTTAGATGAACATGAATGGCATAGAATGAGGGAGTTCCAACTCCCACAAGTTTCAAGAAACCCATCATCCATCATATTAAGTCCTAGGTCCATAAATTATGAGCTGAAACAATCTAACATATCACTACTATTTGCATTCAATGGGATCTCTAATGAGGACCCTTTAGCCTTCATTACAGATTTCTACAACACTGTGTATCAAATACCATTATTAGGACTCACTGAAAATGAGCTAAGGATGATATTTTTTCCCTTTTTCATTAAATAGAATGCTAGGAATTGGTTTTTATGATTTGATGAAAACATTTTGGAAAATTTGGATCAAGTTTACAACTCATTCATTATTAAATTTTAACCCCAAAGATTAAAAGGACAACTAAGAACTAATATCACTTGTTTTAACCAATATGATGGAGAATCTTTTCATGAAGCTATGGATAGATTTAGGGACCTTCTTAGGTAGCTTCCTCATAATCAACTCCCATCTCATCTCCTCATGGATACCCTCTATGAAGGGTTGTCCTCCTCTAGTCTGAATTTAGTGGATCATGATGGAGTGGGTAGTTACAATGATAAAGCAGATGATGTGTTTAGGAAAAAAATTTAACAATATGGCCCTTAATTATCAACATTAAAATTCAAGAAGAAAGAGAGTGAATAGAAGTTCTAACAGTGTTTTAATGAATCAAACTCAATCTCAACTAGCCAAAATCACCAACCAACTTCAAACTTTAATGATCTAGATTTCAAAACAAAATATAAATCAAATTGAAAATCAGAATCAGTACTTGTCATTAACGAAACAGTGCACTCAATGTCGTATGTTTGGGAACTCTGAAAATATTTTTCCTAATACTGATTCAATTTCCCAACAACCTGAATCCTTAAACATTGTTAAATATGGTCCTAGGATGCCTCAAAAAGAATATCCATTCTCAAAAAATTACAATCAAGGCTATATGAACCATAAAAATATTTCATGGAAGGATCAAGGAATTATTAAGCAACCAACTACCCCTAATTATCACAACCAACCAAGACTGAACTTTAAAAATCAACAAAGGGGGGGAGTCTTCAAAAACTGAAGAAAATAATGATAATCAAATGTAATCTAAACATGATCAAATCTTGAATAAAATTAATTCACAAGAGTAAAAGTACATGGATCAATTTAATAAACATTAAAATCAATATGAGTCAGAAAAAATGAAAAATGATGTGAGAATGCAGAATATAGAAACACAACTAGGCCAATTAGCTAGAGAGTTGACTTCTAAGGATAAAGGTAGGATTCCTAGTATAACTAAACTTAACCCTAGGGAAAATTACATGGCCTTTGTCACTATAAGTTGGCTTAATACTCAAAATGTTGATGAAAAAGACCATGAAAATGCCAAAATAGTAAATTTTCTTCAAATATGGAAATAGAAAATCTACTTTGTACACATGATTGAAATTTAGAGAAAAGTCTTGAAATTGATAAAAATATGAACTTTTCATCTGAAAATCAAGTTGAAACTTCATCTAAAAATCAAAATAATAAAGTAAAATAATAGGTTGTGGAAGAGGTGAGGGATATTCCCACTGTTTTGAAAATTTTTTCCCCGCCCATCTCTTTCCCTGAGAAGCCGAAACCGCAGAGCAATACCAATGCATAACATCTTTAGATCCTTGGTCTTCATTCTAAAAATCAAGTGAACATCCCATTTATCCAAGACTTAATTAAAATTCTATCACATCTGAAATCCTTAAAGAAAATCGTTTCAAACAAAAAGTCCCTTGAAGAATTTTCTACCTACAACATCACTGAATAGTGTAGTGCTATACTTTAATGAAAAATCTTCCCAAAATTGAAAGACCCGGTTATCTTTGTCATCCCTTGTATAATAGGAAATTCTGTTCAGCTCAACTATCTATGCGATCTAGGTGCTAGCATTAATATGCTCCCATACTCACTGTTTCGATAGTTGAGGTCGGGTGATCTTCAACCCGCCACGGTCATTCTACATTTGGCTGATAGATCATTCACTTATCTTTTGGGAAGGGTAGATGATTGTTTAGGTTGATTTGGGAAGTCTTTTTTTGCCTGTTGACATTATTTTCTTGGATATGGAATGTGATCAAGAGGTTCCCATCATCTTAGGTAGGCCCTTCTTGGCCACAGATTGTGTTGTTATTGATGTGTCAATTGGTCAGCTGATATTCAAAATTGGTGAACAAGAAGAAGAGTTCAATGTTTTTAAAAATATTAAGGAACCATCTTATTCTGAAAACTTCTAAAAAATATAGTTCCTTGATGCTTAATGTTCTTATAAAAATCAAGTCAAACTCATTGAAGAATATGAAAACCAATTCAATGATGAACAAGTTAATATCGAAACTAAAAATTCTGCTGTAACAACCAATATGAAAAATCATCAAAATCTGGATAACTGTCCAGTTTCTACTATAGGAGAGTACTCTGTTTCACAACATAGGAGATTTCTGAGTGAATTTTAGAGTATTTCTATTAGACCAACCCTACTGAGAACTTTGATATTGATGAGGAACAACTTTTTTGTCAACTTAATGATTCTTCTTTCATTAAGATGTTGAATTATGATCTAGAAATTTAGACAGTGAGCATTCCACCTTGGATAGTAAGACTGTTATCTATGAATCTGAGAATGAATTTGAAAATATTTCATCTGTTAATACACCTTACAAGAAATATGTTGAAGGTCCTGGACCTCCCAGTCCTAAGTGTCTTCCATATAGTGTAGAATCACCCACTCTTGAACTGAAGACAATCTCTTCTCATCTTAATATTCGTTTCTAGGTGAGAACTCCACATTTCATATAATAATATCTTCTGAACTAAATGAATACCATGAGGAAAGATTTTTGAATGTTTCTAAAATGTTTAGATCTGCCATAGGCTGGAAAATAGCTGATATCAAGGGTATTAGTCCCTCATTCTGTTTTCATAAAATTCCTATACAGCACGACCATAATCCTTTGGTAGTATTTCAAAGAAGATTAAATCATAATATGAATGAATTTGTGAGATATGAAGTAATCAAGCTGCTGGACACTGCAATGATTTATCCCATTTCTGATAGTACATGGGTCATCCATGTCCAGGTTTTCCACAATTAGGGAGGATTCACTATTTTTTAAGATGAAAAAAATGATGAATTCCAAGTTATAAAAGCCAGAAAATGTATAGTTTGTATATATTATAGGAATCTTAATGCAACCGTTAGGAAGGACCATTTTCCAATGTCGTTTTTGGGTCAAATTCATGATGGGAATACTGGAAATGAATTTTTCGGTTTTCTGGATGGGTATTCTAGTTACAACCATATTTTTATTGATATAGAGGATCAAGAAATGACCACTTTCACATCCCCCTTTGGAACATTTTCCTACAGGATAATTCCCATTGGGTTGTGTGGAGCTCTATCCACCTTTCATAGGTGTTTGATGGCTATCTTCTTGGATATTATTGAGGTCATCATTGAAGTTTTCATGGATTATTTTTCCATTATGGGTAGTACTATTGATACTTGTCTTTAAAATATTTAGTTAGTCTTAGAGAGATGCATTTTAACCAACCTTGTTCTTAATTGAGATAAATGTCAATTCATGGTTACAGAAGATATTGTGCTTGGCCATAAAGTGTCAAAGAGAGGTCTAGAAGTTGATACTACTAATATTGAGGTTTTTTAAAAACTTCCACATTCAGTTAATATTAAAAGTGTTAGATGTTTTCTAGGTCATGACAGTTTCTACTGGAGATTCATAAAAGAATTTTCTAAAATAACTAATCCCTTGTGTCCTTTTATAGTCAAGTATGCACCTTTCAATTTTGATGAAATCTGTTTGAAATAATTTAATCTGCTTAAAGAGAAACTCACTATATCACCTATCATCTCTGCACCTAATTGGAAACTGCCTTTTGAGATAATGTCTGATGCTATAGTCATGTTTGTAGGTGTTTTCCTTGGACAAAGGAAGGATAAGATACTACATGTGGTGTATTATGCTAGTAGACCACTAGATGATGCCCAAAAAAATTATACCACCACTGAGAAAGAATTTTTAGCTGTTGTGTTTGCTTTAGAAAAGTTTAGACAATATATTTTAGGTTCCTAAGTCATCATTTTCACTGATCAATCATTTTTAAAGTACATTATGTCTAAAAAAGAAACTAAACACAGGCTGATTAGATGGATCTTGTTGCTAAAATAGTTTGATTTAGAGATTAGGGATAAATAGGGAACTGATAATTTAGATAATAACCACTTATCTAGGCTTCCTCTTACTCAATCTGAATATGAATATCCCAAGGAGATCAACTCAACCATTCATGATGAAAAGCTACTTACTGTTTCTATCAAGAAATCTACATGGTTTGCAAATTTTGCCAACATTCTTGCAGGAGGTGTTTTTTCCAAAAATAATTCCAATAACCAATGAATGAAATTCATTTATGAGCATAGGTACTACCTTTGGGATGATCCATTTCTTTTTAAAATATGTGATGATGGTATTCTTAGGATATTTATAAATAAGGAAGAGATGCTACCCGTTTTAGAAAGTTTTCATTCTATACCTTGGGGAGGTCACCATGGTGGTGAATGAACCACTAAAAAAGTCCTACAATCTGGTTTTTATTATCCTTCTCTCTTTAAAGAATCTAGTAGTTTTCTGGTTAGCTGTGATAGATGTTAGAGGCTGGGTAATGTGGGTAGGAAGCAGGAGTTACCTCAAAAAGTAATTTTGGAAGTTGAAATTTTTGATGTTTAGGTTTTAGATTTTATGGGTCCTTTTCCATCATCTCATGGGATTGAGTACATTCTTGTTGTCGTAGAAAAAGTTTTGAAATGGGTTGAGGTAGAGGGACTCCCTAACAATCAAGCCGATTCTGTAATAAAATTTGTTATGAATAACATTTTTACAATATTTGGAGTCCCAAGAGCTTTTATAAGTGATAATGGAACAGAATTTAAGAACTATAAGTTGAAATATTTGATGGAGAACTATGGTTGTGTTCATAAAATTGGTACTCCTTATCATCCACAGTCTAGTGGAGAAGTCGGAATATCAAATAGGGAACTGAAACAAGTACTTGAGAAAATTGTGTCAAACTCTAGGAAAGACTGGTCTCTTAAATTGGATGAAGCTTTATGGGAATATAAAACTACTTTCAAGACCCTAATATGTATGTCTCCTTATAGGCTGTTGTTTGGGAAAATATGTCAATTACCAGTGGAGTTACAACACAAGTCATCATGGGAAGTTAAGGCTCTGAACATTGATTTAAAGAGTGATGATGAGAAGATATTACTTAAGCTGGGTGAAAATGATGAGATTATGAGAGAGAGTTATTATAATTCAAGATTTTATAATGAAAGGACTAGATTTTATCATGATTCTATAATTGAAACCAATGAATTCAAACCTGGAGAGAAGGTCCTCCTCGTTAATTAAATAATAAAACTCATTCTTGGAAAGCTGATGTCCACATGGTATGGTCCGTTTACTATTGTAAGAGTTCTTAAGAATAGAGCTGTGTAAATTAATGGTGGATATAATAAACCCATGTTGGTTAATGGGCAAAGAGTGAAACTATATTTTGAAGGGAAACCAAAGGGATTGGTTGCCTTCATAATTCTTCAAATTTTTTCTGGCATAAATTCTGGATAAATACTCCAACTTAGTGTTTCATGGGAGGCAACCCATTTTTCTTGATTAGTTTTTTTCATAGTTTCATTGTTGTTTTTGAATATGTTGACGTTATGCTCTGTTTTTGTTAACTTTTTGAACCTGCTCACTCCTAGTTCCTCTTTCAGGATTATAAAGTATGATGCTCATTGTGCTAGTGAAAGAGTGTAATTCCCATGTTGAAGCATTAATTATAAACATACTCAGGGATGCTCTTTACATTTTAAATGCTGTTATTCTGCTCCTATGTGATTTGGAAAAAAATTTGCATGTAAAATTCTGTTGCATGTCACTGTCTAAAACAAATTTCATGTACCTGATTGCGGGAAATTGAAATTCATTGTTAAAATATTTTACTACTACTTGAACTTAAGTGTGTGGGGGGGTACATATAGGTAGTAAATTTTATTATCGGATCTGTTTGTATATTTGGGGTGCTTGGAGTGCCTTTGTTTGCTTAACTGAAAATCCATATGTACCCAATCTTTTAATTTCTTTCACCCTTTTCACTATGTACCCACAAGTTACATGTTATTTCTAGAACATTAATGGAACAATTTAATCCCTGGATTTGAATGTTAATGTATTTTGTTTCTAATGAACATATTTTTAATTTATTCATTGTGGGGAAAAAATATATTTGAACTTTAAAGTGACCTTTATACATGTCATAAATATACTTAAATAAAAATGTTTTTTGAACCTTAATGGATAAATAGTTATTCTCCATATTTAGATGTCAACTTTGGGGACTAAGTTGGGTTTTATGTGTGGGGGAGGGGGTCAATTATTGACTATGCTTAACATTGACTTATTGAAAGCCAATCAATTCCCACAACAACTCAAAAATTATTGTAAAAAAATGGTAATTTTTTTTCAAAATCATTTCACAATTTTAGGCTTTACACTGTACTCAATTCAGTCATTCATTAGGAGAAGTTCCTATCTAGTAGATAAAAACTACTTAGAGTTTGAAATTGATGATAATGGATGATTTTTGAGGGATCTAACATAGTTATTTGTTGAAAATTTAGTTTGGGAATAACTTATGAATGTGATTTAGGTAGCCTTTAATTGAATTATGATTATAGTGTTGGAACTGGATGTTTTATTCTGATTCTAGGGGCCTCGTTTATTTTCATTTAATTATTAAACTTTAATTCCTTAATGATCCAATGTAAATGGTTTTCATTAAAATCTTTTAAAAATAGAGTAGTTTGAGCATCTGGGATCCAATGGTGAGTCTCTAAGACCCTATATGATGGGTGAATTTCTGTTTATTATGGCCCTCTGTTCACATTGAATAAGTTCATTTCACAGTGCTTAGCACAACGATACATGGCTTGGAAAAAATAAAATAATGTGTCTAGGGTCAAAAATGAGTTCATTAAGGTGAGGGGAATGATGAAAACTAAATTAAGAATATGTCAACTGGTTTATATGGGAGTCATTTAGGTTGTATCATTGAGGTGATTCAAAAAAAATTATTTGTTTTTGGAACCTAGGTGAAAAAGTCAAAGTATAAAGTTTCTACTGTTATGTACATAATTCCACATAAATTTGACCTCTTATCACCCTCAGACATTAGACTGATGCATGTAATTCAGTTATTCACTAAGTTGTATCACATATGTGGCATGGAATCTTCATTATGTGATTATTCATAGTTTTCAAGACTACCATTGAGAATTTGTTCTAGGCAAGGTTCGTATGAGGAATTTACATTCTAAAAGCCTATTGACATGTTTTTAATGTCCTCTGTAAAATGTTTTGAAATATTACATTTTGATCAGTTTAATAAAAATATATTTCTATTTCTCAATTATAATAAAACATAGTATTGTTTGAGGACAAAAAATGATTAAGTATGGGAGAATTTGATGTGGCATTAAAAATATATTTTTCCACATCTTTTTAACTAATTTTTGATGATTTAATTGGTTATTCTTGTCCTTTTTTACATTATATTTACACTTTTGTATTTTTATAAATAAATTTATCAATTTAATCAATTTTTGTAATTAATTGTGTTTTATAATCATTAAAATTATTAATTTATCTCTTTCTTTAATTTTATATTCTAGTGAAATTTTATTTACTTTGACAGTTTTATCTATATAGTTAATAATTTAACAGTAATAAGGTAATTAATTAATTCTGCATTTTCACTTGGAAAATGAAGTCATAATTTAACTATTCATATATCAAAATATTAATAAATTTAATCTAATTATCATATGTCCTTTATTAATTCATTAATTACTAATTTAATGTTTTAAATAAAATAAATTTATTTAATATTTATAATTTAAACATTAAACTATTAAAAAAGATGATAAATTAATTATCTAATTAATTAATTTAGTTTTATATAGCAGCATTAATTTTATTTTGTTTTATAATTGTTTAAATTTTATATTAACATTTAATAATTTAATTTTTTCTGAATTCGATTTTTAGTATAGTAATAATTTTAGTTATGCGAATTGAAGTTATTAATAACTTAACTTAGGTTTTATTGGTTTTATAAATTTATTAAAAATTATGTTGCAAATAAGTTATCAATTGTTTTAATTCAGATTTAGTATTTATTAATTATTTTGTTTATATTTTATTGAAGTTATAATTTAATTTATTTACTCTGTTATTTTTGAAGGTTCGCGGTTTCATTCTGTTCATAGTGTCTCCATGCACCATATATCTTACTTTCTCACGGTAATCCTTTTATGGTGACACATCCACCTTAAACCCTCTTTACAGTCTCACCATAACCCAGAACATTGTAACCTTTGCAACCATTTCTATTTATCCATCTCATCAAAACACCACACAGAGTTTCTATTTTACGGTCGCACCATTTCTAATTCACAGTCTAACCATGACATTCCTCATGGACACACCGTAACCTTTCCCACCACCTCACCATATTCCTCTTACGGTGTCTTCTTCTACCAGTTTCTGCCACTTATTCAATTTCACGGTGTCACAGCCACATTGACACTCTTCACCATTCCTTTACTCAGCCACCATTTCTCCTTGCACCGGATCATTACAATGACACTGTGACTCACTCACACCTATTCCACCATGACTTCCTTCCCTTCACAGTGCCAGTCACCGTAACACTGTTCCACCGTAAACCTCCTTGTTACCGTTCCACAATAACCTCACACACCGTTTCCCTTCTCTTTCATCTGTCCCACCATGAATCTAACTTCACGGTCTCACTGTTTCATTACATATGCCACCGTGAATACAGATTCACTATCCCACCTTCACTTCACACATGGTATCCCTATTGTGTCACCATAACTTCATGATATGTTTCCCTTTCCATTCTACCATCGTATCCTTTACCCGTGTGGTTGTAACTCGTTGTATCAACGCACATAACTACTCATTTTCACTATTTATTATTATTCACTATATCCCTTTCTTTCTCATCCACCACTGCTGGTATGGGATTCATTCTTCGCTGTCACGATATGGACCAGGCTGCTGCGGATCTGAACCAGTTGCTGCTCAAGCCGGTGTCTCGCGAGGAGGAAGACTCGGAGCACTGCTGAGCCGCCGCTGAAGTTGTTGCGGCTGGAATGAGCTGATCCACTGCTTGATAATGTCACTACAAAGCGGATCCACCACATGAGCCATCCTTTGCCAGCCAGCACTGGTTCATTGGGAGAAAGATGGAGCTGTGCTCTTGTCTTTTTGGGGAAGGAAATGCAGAACTTCCCCACATAGAGTGTCGTGATTTGGGGGGGGGTGTGGGGAGATAAGCATAATTAATATAAAAAACAACAAACAAGAAAATAAATAAACAATATAATAATATATATTTTCATAATTAATAAATGGTTAATTATTAATTAACTAATATATTACACTAATTAAATTTTATAATTAGTCTAAGTTGTAATTTGATTTAACTTGTTATAAAATAATAAAATTAATAGTAGTCAAATTTAAGAATTTAATTAATTGACGTTAACTAATTTTTAAATATTTTTATATTAATAAAATAAATTAATAATAAAATTAAAACATAACAATTTTGTGTTTAATTAAATATTAAATAGTAGATTATTAATAATTATTATTATTAAATTATTTATTAATTAATGATGGTTAACTTTTTAATATGTAATATAACATTAATCATAAAAAATTTATTAACTCTTTTACATTATTTGTGTATTTATTTATATATATGTTCTAACATGTACATTTTCATTCGAAAGTTGAAAATACATCCATATTCACTTAACTAACTCAGTGGGAGTTAGTTACGTGAGAAAAATTAGTGCGACGTGATTGTCGTGAAAAAAAGTCACTTGTGTGGTGTACACGTGAAGGAAACTTAAAGTGAGTGGAAACCAAGAGGTGACAAGCAGTAGGAGACAGTGGAGTTTTAAAGGCAGAGTAGCATCATATATTTAAGGATGCTCATTGATTCAATGAACAGATGAATCACGGGGAAATTGATACGATCATTCATTTGAGGAAAACACCAGATACGGGAGGATAGAGGAGAGCCTGGAGCACTTCTCGGAGAGCCGTTCTTCAGAGTTCCAAGGGCCAGGAGCAGTAATTTAGGCAATTAGAGGGATTTTTCTTCCTCTTTTATCTTTTAATTCACATCCCTTGTATTTTAATGAATATATTTTATGAAATAGAGATGATGATGATAGGCTAAATAATTCTATTTTGGGGTAAAAATTGAGTCTTCCAGTAATCGTCCTTATCTATTCTCACTATCAATTTTGGTGTGATCAAAATTGATCGGCGAGGTCAGTACTAAATGAATTTAATTACAACATACCATTTTCACATAATATCAGGTTTTCACATTCATATGGTGAGTTTAAATGTGGATTAAATTTCTTGAACATATATTTGGAAATAAAATACTACCAGAAATACAACAAGTTATGTCTGTGATCTTTTCAAAATAGTATTCTCATTTTCATTAACGGATGAGTGACGAACTTCATGATTTGTCAGCTTGAGTGATCTATCTCCTAGAGATGGAAATAAATCACTTATTTTTAGTGGTATTAATGGTAAAAACTATCTTGAGAAAGGGTTTTTTCAAAACTAACAGATTCGATGTTTTCCCCGAACGTTTATCTCTCTATTGTTCACTCTCGACATTTTATCTCTTTGTTACTGTTTTAGCTTGTTCCTTACTTTGATACAGTTTAGAAAAAAAAACTAATAAAATGTTTTGTTTTATTTGTGTCTTATAATAATTAACAGTATATAAAATAATTATAAACTCAATCCCACTGCTGACAACAATGGGGTCTTTAGTTAGTTTTTAGAATATTAGTGTTCAAAATAGCCTTCCATGTGGTTTCGACACTGATATCCATGTATACTGTAGTTAGTAGTAACATAAATATTATACTTTAACTGGATTCAATGACGGTTTATGTCAGTATCTATAATTTAGTAAACCTCAGGATTCCCCTTCTCTCAGACAACTCTTATTTGTAAGCCCCAACCATGTGCTCCATTTCCATGGGACAACATCATAGTTGTAAGTCCCAATACCCTAATCAAACTATGTGGGATTTGATTTCCAATTGACTAGGATATGTAGGAATCCTCATTATGATAAAAACACAAAATTACATCCATTCCATCCACACATAACATTCCATCCATTCCATCTACACCCGGAATTCCATCCATTCTATCCACTCCCAACATTTCATCCCTTCCAACCATTCCCATCATTCAATTAACATCCATCCCGATCTTACCTTGGCCACTGCACCCTAGTTGGACCATTCCACCTACACAGAAAACCTATATACGTAAACCCCAAACATGTATCTACTAATGGGAATCCTCATGGGTGTAAGACCAAACTTCTCGAAGTACATTGATTTTTGTCACTATCTTATAAATAGGGTACACAGGATGCATACCTGTGGTTTAATAACAACTAATGGTAAACCATTGTCCCCCCCTCTAAAAGATGAACCTATCTGATCCACCTACATTAGTGTGTAGATAAACCTTCATACTGTGAAATCTTCCATTTATGGGACACACCTCCCAAGATCATCCCCCCATAGTATGTTCTCATTCATCCATCTGTAATACTTATTGGTGTTCTACACTTGGGATGAACCTCCCTAGCCCACATTTAAAAGAATTATGATCAACCTAATCCCATAAAATCAAAAAATTTGTAACGCCCCGACCCCAGCTACCCAGAGTCGGTGCATTACTTCGTAACATTGGCATGATCACAAAAGATCAAGTCTCGAAAGACCGATTAGTTTAGTAGCCTTGGAAACACTAGATACATTCATAAGTCTTTCATTACATCAAAAAGTAAACAAACTACAATAACATGGTCTTCATAGTCCACAATCATATCTCTTTATGACTACCCCTTTAGGTCATTCATAAAATACTTCTTCACATCCTGGAAAAATATTAAAACATTGAAAGGGGTGAGCTCAGATGCTCAGTAAGGTTAACAATATAGCGGAAGCTTTCATAAATAAACATTAACATTTAAGGCAATTTATAACTAAAACAAAAGCCTTTTAAACTTGAACTTCAACATAATATGGAAAAAGTAAAATGAGATAATGCCATTTAATTCTTCACATGGATATTCTACTGGTCGAATAATCACATGCAATATCAATAACCACTTTCATAATGATGGAATGCATAATTCCAGACTATCATAACCACGTAGTCAAGGCCTCGTGCCAAGACCACAAATAAGATTTTGTCAAGGCCTCATGCCAAGACACTAGTTTGTCTCATGAGACCTGCCGATGCATCGAGGAGCTATAGCAGGCTCCACCCGTCACTTATTAAGTCCAATGCATTCCTCATATGAATAGGTTTAAACATATCATAAACCATAACATAATCATGTCACATAAAACATGCATAAAGGAAACATAACATTTCCACATTTCAATCACAAGATATCAATACAACACATTGATATAATAAAAATGTTTTCAAAACCATTTTCAATACCAAAATAAATGAAAGTTAAAACTTTGTATTTATTTTTCATTAAAAAAATGATGGCTTGTAGAGGAAGCCGAAACTCAAATAATGGTCACGGCGGTGGAGAAGTCGTTGTCGCCGCATAAGTATAGAAGGAAAAACATTCCCTTTTGTCGTTTAGAAAATCACTTCGTATAAAAAAGATTCCTTTTGAATAAACGTAAAAGTCAAAGGGGTTTATCCACCGTATACAAGAATGTTGTGTATAAAACCAAATATGCCTCAATGAAAGGGGATTGAGACGAAATCCTTAAATAGATCATTTTTAAAATAAAATAGATCTATTATGTGTATTCACAATAGGTACTCATAAAGAAAGTAAAAATACAAAATAGGACATAATAATATCATGACATAATTTGAAAGTTGGAGATTAACCCAAAGAAAGGATATTGGGTTAAGAAATTCCCTTACCTTGTGTCCGACTTGACTCAACCATTATTTAACCTCCTGAATAATAAACTAGAGTTAATATATACCTTATTAAGAACCATTTTCAATTTCATTATCCTTTTTATATCACTTATTACAATGTTATGAATATTATGTAATTATTCAAGTTAATAACGATCGTTTTGTCGATCTTT
This sequence comes from Viscum album, assembly GCA_963277665.1. Classification (NCBI taxonomy): domain Eukaryota; kingdom Viridiplantae; phylum Streptophyta; class Magnoliopsida; order Santalales; family Viscaceae; genus Viscum; species Viscum album. The sequence goes on along the minus strand of OY728130.1, from coordinate 1,163,398,585 downwards.
GGTAACTTGAGTCAACAATAAACTTCTTATAATTACAAGTTGTTCATGTGGTAGAATATCCATTATATCCAGAATTATATTCATGATTTAGATGTCATATATATCTTATATATCCAGTATATACATTCATTTATAATATTACGAATCATTTAGAGGTAAGAAATGAAATGCACCATTCATGGAGACGGTAATCCGTACGTACGCATGAACGCTACTTTCATTTCTATTTCATATTTAATGGAATGAAATAATAATGATATAAATGTATTCCAGTATAATATAGTGTATAATACCATTTACTCCATCCTTTATACATCCCACATATGGCATTAACGATTCAAATCACTTTGAGGGGGCGGTAGTCCGCACTTCCTAAAATGAAATTATCATGTTTTACCCATAATGGAAATCATAAAGTATGCCATAAATGAGAAATACAGAAGCATAAGTAAAACATAAACATATTATATATCATATATAAAAATAGTGACATCTTAATGGCCACCTTTGAAGGTTTTATATGAGTGTTGAACAATCATCGTTTCGTGAGGCAGAAATTCGCCATCCACAGAAACCGTATGTTCTTTAACCATTAGATGTAGGTGTGTGTAAGTGTAGCTCGAATACTTCTTATAAAACCATCCTAGTATATTGAGGATACTTGTGTTGTTACAAAATAAATGAATAAAAATAGTTTAGGGTGTTGGAGAAGAAAAATAAAACAAAACAACATTAGAGAAGACATTACCTCAAAATCGGGTAAGTCTTTTTGATTTGAGCCAAAGGCTTCCTTGGGAAGAGTTCTTCCCAAAGTAAGGCTTCTAGGAGTAAGAGGGGGTAGTTGGGAGAGTATTTGGGCAGAGTTTGGCCGAGCCAAATGGCTTGAAAGTGTAAATGAGGTGGGAGAGGTGGGGGCCTTTTATAAGTGGAGAGGAGGGGCACTTTTGGAACGATTGAAATGTTACATTATTTCACAATTCTTTTCTGATTCTAAAGGTCCCACACTTATATAATTCGAGGATAAGGTGATATGGTTTAGAAATATCCTCATACAATAGGCTTTGGACAAGTTTAAGCTTTGGATTTTGCATTATCTTCTCATTTTATTTAAATCGTTAAATAATGAGGTCATCGCTGCATCATAATGATGTCATAAATAATTTAATTTATTTAATGTCTAAAAATTATAAAAAAATACTATGATGTAGGAAATCTTTTTATATTTCTAATGAATATTTATAGTCAAAATTTTGACTTGTGTAACCCCACTTAAAAACTGTTTTAGTAAAATAACTCATGTTTGTGTCAATTTAATTTTAACATTAAATAAATATATATTAATGTCATTTTCCAACTAAAGTGGCTCCATGGGGTCCCCAAGTTGACCCATGGGTTGTCTTGGACGGCCATGACTAATCCAATAGGAGTAGTACAAGTTTCATGCTCATCTCGTATTATTAAAACATTATTTGTACCTTAAACTACACTAATTACCTCTAATCGCGATTAAGAGCTTAAAAGTTACTATTCACCAAAAAATTATTTTAATCTCATTGAACCACATTTTACTTCTTAATGACAACCATGTATGTCGGATTTTTGAAAATCAAATCACAGAAGTGGTAATATTTCATTTTAATGAAAAATCAGTTATTTAACTACCACTTAGTGGTTTCACTATTCATCAAAAATTGAAGTTTTTCAGAACATGGCCAAAATTTCACCCTAAGTTATAATTGATATTCCGAATTCAAAAATGATGTCTATTTTACAAAATTACAAACATATAACTTGAATTAATTAATTTTATAATTAATTCTCGTTGTTATGACAAATAGCGTGTTTTTAAGAAACAATTTATATCAAAAGATTGGTAATTGTTTATGTCCAATTTCAATGTTAAATTAATTATAATGACCACCATTGGATAAAATGGTAAAAATATATTCTATTTATACCTTAAAACCACTAAATAGTATAATTTATCACAATAAATTATTTCGATTAAAAAAGTTGTTTTAAAGTATTTTTCACTATTCATAAAAATTAGAAGTTCTCAGAAAAAAACAAAAAAAATCAACATAGGCTAATTTCGAAATTACGAATCCAAAAATGAAGTCCATTTTTAAATATAAAATTTCTATAATTTTAAAAAGTGGTTATTACTATTCATAACGGCTACTTTGATTAGTTACAGTGTGTTAGAACTCGATGTTGCGCACAATGCAAGCTATTACATTATTGAATTAGAATCATATCATGGAAGCTCGGGGTGTTACATTCTCCCCTCCTTCAATAAATTGCGTCCTCGCAATTTTAAATTTTTCTTTGTAAATAAAAGGTTGAAAAGAGAAAATACCGTTGTGGAAAACCCACATCGGAAATAAGATTAATAAAATTTAGCCTTAATAAGAGGGGAAGGGAAATGAAAAAGTCACCACACAATTATGATCTCGATTATGAGAACATTGGTGGCAATTAAAGACATATGATTGGAGGAAAAATGTAAATATTTGCAGTGAGTGATTGAGGTCATCAATCACAATCAACTGTCAAATTTAGGGCCTCAAAGACATCAATCTATGTTGATTTAAAATATCATCAGTTCAACAAGACATAAGGTATTAGGATAACACATTTTTTTGTTTTAATACCCCTTTACTAAAGTTTAAGAATTAATTTATTCATTGAATAATAGATAGGTATATATATATTTATTCTTGACAATTTGAGTTTCAACCTTCAACTCATCTTTCACTCAAAAGGGTAATAGAACTCAAAAATATTATACTTATCCTAATTGTATAAGGTTCCAAATGTTAACACATACCATTTAGATTAGTAAAATTATTTTGTAATAACCAGGGACTTCATGTAGGCTAGTGGTAGGAAATAAAGGCTTGTCGCACTATGGTTGTGGGTTCGATTCCTGCAGCTTTGTCCGACGCGACGGGTTATTCCCCACCCTGCAGGTTTTTCTTTTTCCTAAAACTATAGTATTATAATATTCCAAAAATAATCTTCAGAAATTATTTAACCATAAACAATACTATCCATGGTTCAACTTAATCCATTCTAACCTTAATAGTTATCCAAAATACCTCCGTCCAGACTTTCTCTAAAAGGTCTTTAAATTCCAAAATCAATTGTAACATCAAATTCCCCAAACAAAGAAAAGTTTCTCTTATTGTCACATAATAAAAATATGATTACCTTAATCATATTAAAACCTTACTGAAATCAACAAGTGCTGCAGTACAATCCATATATATATATATCACATTATTCTTATAACCAGAATATAATCCTTGAGTCGAAAAGCACCAATACATTAATTATTCCGCTTCAACTGTAGTCACAGCATATGATTGGCCTTGATCCCTTGACCTTTTCTGAGGTAAGTTTCCTTGATGCTTAGGACATTCATTTGCATAATGCCTTGTTTCCCTACAATTGTAGCATTCAACTTTGACAGCCTCTTTCTTTCCCTTGCAATCACGAGCCTGGTGACCCTTTTCTCCACATTTATAACAAACTCTCATTCCTTTTAGGCAAGTACCGGGGTGATTCTTCCCACAATTATCACATAATGTAAAATCCTTATTTCCCTTTTTCCCTTTATCTGTCTCTTGTTCCACCGTTCTCTTCTTCTCTTGCTTTACTTTGTTGTCATAAGACTTAGAGAATTCCTTTTCTGTCTTGATAGCACACGAGACAATATCTTCGTATGATGAGAAGGATTTTGATACTAAAGCTCGACGGAGAAATGGTTTTAACCCATCAAAGAAACGATCAATCTTACTCTTTGGGTTATGTATTTAATCGGCTGCATGCCTCGCTAACCTTGTAAAGTTAGCCTCATACTTTGCGACATTCTCATCCTCCTTCTGCCTCAAACTCAGAAATTTCCTTTCCATATCTGCTCGATGGTCACGAGGAAAATATTTTTCTAAGAAAAGCTCTTTGAACTCCCTCCATTCCATATTCGATACGTCATCATCTTCCTTTGTGTTTTGAATCAGCGACCACCACTGATCGGCATCTCCAGTGAGGCGGTAAACTGCCATGACAACCTTCTCCCTTTCACTACTCCCCAAGGCATGGAATATTTTCTCTAAGGAATTTATCCATTGCTCAGCTACTATAGGATTTGTACTCCCATTGAATGTTGGTGGTTGTTGCCTCGTGAAACGGTCTATCATTGATCCTCCACGTTACGGTTCAGGGTGCTCCATACGAGTAAGGTTATTATTCATAACCTGAGTGAGTTGTCCCAATATGGTAATAAGTTGATCAGCACCAGTTGTATCTACAGATCCACAATAATTATCTTGAGCAGGAGGGCAATCCCTACACTGAGTTCATGCATTGATACGGTTTCCATTCCTTCCACTAGGCGCCATTTCTAAACAATGGTATAAACTAGATTATTTTATGAATCAAAATACATAATTCCATACTTGTTAAAAACATTACATAAATTGAACTATTTATGGATATAATCCATAATCATAAAAAGAAATGTTTTCTTTGAGGAAGTATATACTCATAACCCTTCATAGTGGTTTGTAAATAAAATGAGAATTATCCTAAGCATATCCCCTGGGAGTGTCGTAACCAAGAGTGCAGCAAGGCCCGTTGTCGTGCACCAGTTCCCGTTCGAGTCTAGCTCAAAGCGGTGTTTTCGGGTTTTACCCCTAGGTACATCTGTGCCAGAGCCGCCTCTACCTGCTCGTATCCAGACAGGGATGTATTGCTCGGAAAACTCATAACATCTCTATAATACCAAAATTCTAGGAAGTTATTCTATACTAATCCTCAAAGTCTATCTTTGGGCTATGTGCTCTAATCAGATTTTATCTAAATCTAGCTTCCAAGGTTAGTACTAAACTGCCTCTGATACCAACTGTAACGCCCCGACCCCAGCTACCCAGAGTCGGTGCATTACTTCGTAACATTGGCATGATCACAAAAGATCAAGTCTCGAAAGACCGATTAGTTTAGTAGCCTTGGAAACACTAGATACATTCATAAGTCTTTCATTACATCAAAAAGTAAACAAAGTACAATAACATGGTCTTCATAGTCCACAATCATATCCCTTTATGACTACCCCTTTAGGTCATTCATAAAATACTTCTTCACATCCTGGAAAAATATTAAAACATTGAAAGGGGTGAGCTCAGATGCTCAGTAAGGTTAACAATATAGCGGAAGCTTTCATAAATAAACATTAACATTTAAGGAAATTTATAACTAAAACAAAAGCCTTTTAAACTTGAACTTCAACATAATATGGCAAAAGTAAAACGAGATAATGCCATTTACTTCTTCACATGGATATTCTACTGGTCGAACAATCACATGCAATATCAATAACCACTTTCATAATGATGGAATGCATAATGCCAGACATTCATAACCACGTAGTCAATGCCTCGTGCCAAGACCACAAATAAGATTTTGTCAAGGCCTCGTGCCAAGACACTAGTTTGTCTCATGAGACCTGCCGATGCATCGAGGAGCTATAGCGGGCTCCACCCGTCACTTATTAAGTCCAATGCATTCCTCATATGAATAGGTTTAAACATATCATAAACCATAACATAATCGTATCACATAAAACATGCATAAAAGAAACATAACATTTCCACATTTCAATCACAAGATTTCAATACAACACATTGATATAATAAAAATGCTTTCAAAACCATTTTCAATACCAAAATAAAAGAAAGTTAAAACTTTGTATTTATTTTTCATTAAAAAATGATGGCTTGTAGAGGAAGCCGAAACTCAAATAATGGTCACGGCGACGGAGAAGTCGTTGTCGCCGCATAAGTACAGAAGGAAAAACATTCCCTTTTGTCTTTTAGCAAATCACTTCGTATAAAAAATATTCTTTTTGAATAAACTTAAAAGTCAAAGGGGTTTATAAACCGTATACAAGAATGTTGTGTATAAAACCAAATATGCCTCAATGAAAGGGGATTGAGACGAAATCCTTAAATAGATCATTTTTAAAATAAAATAGATCTATTATGTGTATTCACTATAGGTACACATAAATAATGTAAAAATACAAAATAGGACATATTAATATCATGACGTAATTTGAAAGTTGGAGATTAACCCAAAGAAATGATATTGGGTTAAGAAATTCCCTTACCTTGTGTCCGACTTGACTCAAAAGTTCTTTAACCTCCTGAATAATAAACTAGAGTTAATATATACCTTATTAAGAACCATTTTCAATTTCATTATCCTTTTTATATCACTTATTACAATGTTATGAATATTATGTAATTATTCAAGTTAATAACGATCGTTTTGTCGATCTTTGGTAACTTGAGTCAACAATAAACTTCTTATAATTACAAGTTGTTCCTGTGGTAGAATATCCATTATATCCAGAATTATATTCATGATTTAGATGTCATATATATCTTATATATCCAGTATATACATTCATTTATAATATTACGAATCATTTAGAGGTAAGAAATGAAATGCACCGTTCATGGAGACGGTAAGCCGTACGTACGCATGAACGCTACTTTCATTTCTATTTCATATTTAATGGAATGAAATGATAATGATATAAATGTATTCCAGTATAATATAGTGTATAATACCATTTACTCCATCCTTTATATATCCCATATATGGCATTAACGATTCAAATCACTTTGAGGGGGCGGTAGTCCGCACTTCCTAAAATGAAATTATCGCGTTTTACCAATAATGGAAATCATAAAGTATGCCATAAATGAGAAATACAGAATCATAAGTAAAACATAAACATATTATATATCATATATAAATATAGTGACATCTTAATGGCCACCTTTGAAGGTGTTATATGAGTGTTGAACAATCATCGTTTCGTGAGGCAGAAATTCACCATCCACAGAAACAGTATGTTCTTTAACCATTAGATGTAGGTGTGTGTAAGTGTAGCTAGAATAATTCTTATAACAACATCCTAGTATATTGAGGATACTGGTGTTGTTACAAAAGAAATGAATAAAAATCTTTTAGGGGGTTGGAGAAGAAAAATAAAACAAAACAACATTAGAGAAGACATTACCTCAAAATCGGGTAACTCTTTTTGATTTGAGCCAAAGGCTTCCTTGGGAAGAGTTCTTCCCAAATTAAGGCTTCTAGGAGTAAGAGGGGGAAGTTGGGAGAGTATTTGGGCAGAGTTTGGCCGAGCCAAATGGCTTGAAAGTGTAAATGAGGTGGGAGAGGTGGGGGCCTTTTATAAGTGGAGAGGAGGGGCACTTTTGGAAAGATTGAAATGTTACATTATTTCAAAATGCTTTTCGGATTATAAAGGTCCCACACTTATATAATTCGAGGCTAAGGTGATAAGGGTTCGAAATATCTTCATACAATAGGCTTTGGACAAGTGTAAGCCTTGGATTTTTCATTATCTTCTCATTTTATTTAAATCGTTAAATAATGAGGTCATCGCTGCATCATAATGATGTCATAAATAATTTAATTTATTTAATGTCTAAAAATTATAAAAAAAATACTATGATGTAGGAAATCTTTTTAGATTTCTAATGAATATTTATAGTCAAAATTTGGACTTGTGTAACCCCACTTGAAAACTGTTTTAGTAAAATAACTCATGTTTGTGTCAATTTAATTTTAACATTAAATAAATATATATTAATGTCATTTTCCAACTAAAGTGGCTCCATGGGGTCCCCAAGTTGACCCATGGGTTTTCTTGGTCGGCCATGACTCATCCAATAGGAGTAGGACAAGTTTCATGCTCATCTCATATTATTAAAACATTATTTGTACCTTAAACTACACTAATTACCTCTAATCGCGATTAAGAACTTAAAAGTTACTATTCACCAAAAAATTATTTTAATCTCATTGAACCACATTTTACTTATTAATGACAACCATGTATGTCGGATTTTTGAAAATCAAATCACAGAAGTGGTAATATTTCATTTAAATGAAAAATCAGTTATTTAACTACCACTTAGTGGTTTCACTATTAATCAAAAATTGAAGTTTTTCAGAACAAGGCCAAAATTTCACCCTAAGTTATAATTGATATTCCGAATTCAAAAATGATGGCTATTTTAAAAAATTCCAAACATATAAGTTTCATTAATTAATTTTATAATTAATTCCCACTGTTACGACAAATAGCGTGTTTTTAAGAAACAATTTATATCAAAAGATTGGTAATTGTTTATGTCCAATTTCAATGTTAAATTAATTCTAAAGACCACCATTGGATAAAATGGTAAAAATATATTCTATTTATACCTTAAAACCACTAAATAGTATAATTTATCACAATAAATTATTTCGATTAAAAAAGTTGTTTTAAAGTATTTTTCACTATTCATAAAAATTAGAAGTTCTCAGAAAAATACCAAAAATTCAACATAGGCTAATTTCGAAATTCCGAATCCAAAAATGAAGTCCATTTTGAAATATAAAATTTCTATAATTTTAAAAAGTGGTTATTAATATTCATAACGGCTACTTTGATTAGTTACAGTGTGTTAGAACTCGATGTTGCGCACAATGCAAGCTATTACATTATTGAATTAGAAGCGTATCATGGAAGCTCGGGGTGTTACAAAATTAATCATGTGAACTGACTAATAATGCTACCCCATTTTAAAAAATAGATGATTGAGATGAAAGACATGGATGATATCTACCCACAATGTCAGTTATCTCATGCTAATCCTTGTATGACTATGGTAAAATCCTTAGAAGATGTTACTTTGGAATCAAATTCCACTTGATCAACATGGGATTACATATGTTTTGTGATGGAGATTCCCCCGTGATTTTCCCTCCAATGGGGAAGAATTCAAGTGACCGATGTTCAGAGTGTCCAGACACACCATCGATGTCCAATGTGACTACTCTCCTGATGGGAGGTTTCTTCCCTATCATTACCCATTCAAAAGTCCATATAGAAGATGATTGGTGTCCACAATGATATGTCACGAGGAATGAGTTCCATGAAAATAACTCAGATCTATGAAGGGGACATAGACTATGCGAAAAATTCCATGGAGGACTCCATAGAAAGAGGAACTTGAATCCCATCATCTCATTTCAACAAAATAGGAAACATCACCAATTAAAGTGATGAATGTTGAATTCTTCTATAAATTGAAAATGTAGGGTAACAATGAATGCATGTGCATATTAGCACATATAGCAGCACACCCTAAATAAAGCATGATTATAAAAATGGTGAACCCAATGTGGAAATATTCTCCCCAATATAAGAACTAGTAGCATTTGAAAAATCATTAGATTATAATTTCACTAATTTAGCTATCTGGTTCTTGGACGCACCAATAAAATAGTGGTCTAAGTATAAAACTCAACAGAAATTGGGGAACTAAAATTTTGGAAATTATGATCTATGAAACCATCAATAAAAATATCTCTATCCATTAATAGAATATGGGATGATGTTGGGGAATTAGGCATTGCAATCCATGTATCCATACTGAATTTTGAATCTATATTCTTTACAGAACCCATGATATAGTAAATAAATCACCAAATTACCAAAAATATAGGGGTAGGAGAAATGATAACATTAAAATTCCACATCGTACCACCACATCCATGACAGCATCCATGAATATTGCAACTCATCTCCCAGACCCTATCTCTTTATCAAATATCATTCAGAGGATAGATATAGACTCACATATACCCTTGTACATGCACGAGGGGTTCATTCCCATGAAGGATATGGCCCGAAAAGACATGTAGACCCCTACATCTTTCTTTCACCTCTACTCCCAAGGACCATGTAGGGAGAAACAAGTTTCAACTAAAAAATGAACTTATTTTGGAACCTCTCATAGGACCATTCCTATGACTCTCTTCTCTACTCCAAAATGGTAGGGGACCCTTGAGTCATCCCAGATATGTCTACTAATTGGGAGACTCCATGGAGGATTCCGACCATTCCCCCATCAACACCAATAGTGACTAGTTTTCTAGTCTGAGAAACATGTGAAATATACCCCCGCTCTACCAGCCCTAGTCTGAAAGACCCGATGCCAACATCAAGAGAAAGCTAAAGAGGATGTTATACAAGGTGCATAATCTTCCATAGCTCTAGTGGAGAATTTCTCCATCGGTTTTTCCCATTACATCCCTTCTATTGTAGAGTAGGGACCCATCAATATTTGGTTGTGATCGAGACCTTATCCTTATTAAGTTCATTTTGGTTTCACTCTATTAAATGTTGACATCACCAACACCATTATTGATAGGTCTATGATGATATGGTTCGGTATGAATGCATTCCCTATATGGTATCCTATTAGAGTGGATTTACTTTATACTATTTTAATCAATGTAGAGTTCATCCACATATTCTTGGAATCGATCAAAGTAGAGGTCCTCCCCACTTCATTGAAATCCCATGAGATGGTCCATCCCATACTTATGGTTCCCCAAATAGAGGTCTTTCCTATGCAGCATACCATTTATGTAATGGTCCTCCGGATTTCATATCCATGTTTAGGAGAGGTATGCCCCTCTATATCACTATAAAATGTGTTGGTCCATCCTGCTTCATCAATAACCGGTACAGAGGTCCTACCCTTGAAACCACTGGCCAATATGGAGGTCATCCCCATTAAAACAACCATCATTTGGTGGCCCTTACCATGTTTCTCCTTGATAAAGTTGAGGTCCCCACCCCATATTTTTTGAACCCCGGATATACAAGTCCTTATATTTTAGTAATTCATCCCAGAGGTCATCCCCATTTAAATTTTGATCAGTGTAAAGGCCATCCTTGCATTTCTACCCACCATATAAAAGGCTCCCCTCTCTCTCAAAATGAACATGGAAGTCATCTCCATGTATGATTTGACCAACAAAGAGATAATCGCTATTATATAAATAATCCAAGAGGAGGTCCTCCGCATTCGGTTTATAAACTATTCAAAGGACCTCCTCACAATTCAACCCACAAAAGCAGAGTCCCTCCCCCCCCTCACAATAAACAAGGATATCCTTCCCATGTTACCACTGGCCAAAGAAGAGGTCCTCCCTGCTACATTAACATTTAAATTGGAGATCCACCACATTTTGAGGAAAACAACTCGATTTCCCTCCCCACACTTAAACTTGTCAAGGAGGAGGTCCTCCACACTCTCATTATAATGGAGAGGCCATCCCCATGCCTCATTCAATCAAAGCTAATAACCTCCCCACACTATCACCAATCATCATGAAGGTCCTTATATTGTTTAAGAACCCCCAAACACTAAACAACCATCCTTGGGTAGATTGGAGAACTACATTCGCAAAAGGATGAAATTCAATAAGATTCATGTCATTTTCAATTTTGTTCACTTATAATATTCTTAAGAAGAAATCTATTCATTTATTGAACATTAACCCCGGTCATATACTTTAGGTTCTTACGAAGGATATTGGTAAGTGAAATTCACCATCTTGGAAGGAAATATCCAAAATTTTCATGAATCTCGCTGTATATACATGTAGTAGGTGGATGATTTGGATCCCTTATTGGGTCTTGTGGTGCGTTACGCCCTATAATCCATATATTTATTATATACCTATACTTAGGATAATTAATATTTGTTTCGGGGTTTGATAGAGGATGTGTACCCAATAGCAATGGTAGTTTCCCTCAAACATTAGGCAGTGGCAGGAACCTATTCCAATAGGGATGTAATGATGTGGCCGATACCACCATTGATAGATAACACAACATACAGGGAGAAATTATCTCACATAGTGGCTCCTCTACTATCCAGTCCACCACCAGTCCAATCCACATCAATGTCACCACTAGCTTTTTGGATAGCACCGATCAACAATTCGACAAACCAAGTGTTGGGATCCATATCCAAACAAGGATTCCTGTGGGACCCTCCTAATACAGATCAATTGCCAATGGCCTTCTAACTGAATGAAGCTCTCAAATTAGACATCCCAAAGTCACCAAACCACAATCAGGTCACTTGTTTCCATATATCTTTTCAGATGACATGTTTTCACCTCTATGACAATCAATTGCTTTGTCCAATGATCTGTGAACACTTTTATATCATTTTTCAGCAATGCCACATGGTTGAGTTGGCAGCACTATAGGTAGCCCAGCATCCTATGTCGCTCATCGAACACTGAACCTTCCAACAGGGATGTGTCTAGATCTTCATAGTCATCCATATAATTATTGATGTTTTATCGCCCTGGTATTTTGTGATATTTTTTCAAATTAATTTATCCTCTTTGATATTTTTTTATAAAACAATGAAGATAGTTCATTTTATATTAATTAACTATGTTTTTAATGTATTATATGAAACACCAAGATAACAATTCACTACATGCAACATATACTTGGGCCTTATCAATATAGAACACCGCAGTTATCTTGCGATATTTGAAACGATGACTTTCCTCAAGGACTTACGTAACATGCAAGATCGAGGTGTACCGAATAATAATATGTTATTAAAATATGATTATTTAATATAATAATATAAAATGATGAAGCTAAATTAGAGGTTTTGGATAGTATTAAATAATTTATGAAAATAAATGGTTTATAGAATATAATATGAATTTATATGTTACCAATTAATTATAATTGAATATGAAAAATGGTTGAATAAAAAAAATATTAATATAGTCACAAAGTTGTATTACCATAATAAATTAAATTTTTATTTATGTATTTAAATGTACTAAATCAAACATTAATTTACCTGGAACATCAACTTGGCGTACATTACGCACAATACCATGCTTCTACAAAACAACATTAAATTGTTATAATTATTTAAATGAGTAAGTTATATCCTAGCTATCGAATTTAAGTAATATAAATAAAAATAAATACGTATTAAATATTTTTATAATGGTTTTATATAAATAAAAAATATAGATTATGAAAAATATAATATTTAGAAAAACCTTTATATGTTTTAAAAATGTTGTTTTCACAAATGAACTACATTTCATGTCTATCTGTGAAACCAATATAATTAATTTTATAAAATTTTAGAAACTAAATTTTAAAAAATAAACAAAATAAAATTAATTTAAATTGTCGAAATTAACGAAGGGTAAATTTTTTGGATTTTTCTGAGAAACATCATTTTTTTGATGATTATTAAAAATTAATGTGTTTTGGTTAAAAAATGTCATTTTGTTTAAATGATTAATACTGATATATTATAAATTAATTAATTTTAAGGTCACATTATATCAATTTTACATCTATTAATACAATTTATTTTTTTCAAATAATTTAACATTGAAATTGAATTTAAAAACATAACAAACATTTAAACATTTTTGTACCTTAAAAACTCGTAATTTCTTCCCATCTACGGGATTAGAATTAATATTAATTATCCCACTTATCTGAATTTAATTTAAAAAAACATATAAAATTTTATTCATTATAATATTTAGATTCTACTAATATCAACATAATTTTTGACCAAAAATATTATTAAAAGTGATTAACATTAATCAATCTAATTAAGGTAAAATTAAGTTTAATTAGGGACTAAACTGTAAAATTAAGGGACCAAATGACCTATCCCCTAGACCAATACCCATTTACTGTCCATAATTAGTCCCAAAATCATATATTATTGAATATTTTTGGTTTCTACGACAATTTTTGGTATGTACATGGGCACACCTAACTTGTTTTCAAAAGATCTGAGTCTTTTTCCTTCCTTATAAAAGGCCACCTCCTATCCCACTTCTTCACACCTATAAAACCTATTGTGTTTAGCTAATACCAGCCCATTACATTTACAAGAAATTTTAATTTTGTATAATAATCATTAACTTTGCATGAAGGAAATCCAAGGAAGTCTTTTTTCACAAGACAAAATGAGTTACTCGATTAAGAGATCACATCATCTCTCATGTCCTTCCATTTATTTTACTTCCCCACCCCCTAAAACTCTCTTTAATATATTAATATATAATAAAATGTATCCCCAACTTAAATTGATGTTGTTATGTAAATGGTTCAACATAAAAATACACAAACCTCCGTCAAATGGGTAACAAACATATTGTTTCTATGTGCAGAGAACTAATGCCTCATGAAAAGATGATTGGCCATTTTTCCATTACCACCTACCATGGTTTCCATTATTATGGAAAATATATTTATATATGTAATATATTAAAATCTATATTTATTTAATAATCTTTATTCCTTTTTAAAATGCATATATTTTTACTTTCCATTTTATGTTAATACAAAAATTTTGTTTGAGGGCATGTGGACTACCTCCCCCTCAAAGTTATATGATTCATTCATACACCACATATATTTTTTAAGGATGGTTTTATTGAATATATATGATATATAATTTATAATAAATATACTTTAATAATGATATATATGCATATATATAAATATATGTCTTTTAATTTCATTAAAAAAACATGAAAATTAAGTGAAAATATCGTTCATGCGTACGTATAGTCTATCATCTCCATGAACAGTGTATTCTGTTTGATACAATTATATATTCGATAGATTATTATAAAACACATATAATGTCAAAAAATGATATTTATATCATTGTTTAAATTATATAAATAATTATATAATTTAGAAATACCAAAGATATAACATATTTATACACATGCGAATAATAAATAGAATATTACCTGTAGTGAATAATTAACATAAGATTATTAACAAAAAGATAATATTAGGTGATAATCAAACAATATAAGGTATTAGATATAATAAAAAATTTATTTTAAATATTTATAATAAATTTTTATTTATTACACAATTATTTGGAATGCATGTGATGATATTCAAGACACAAGGTAAGGGGATTCCATCTACCTTTTATTAACGTGAGATACATGCTATTTTCACCACTCTTTCCTTTTGTGTGGTGTATGTACTGACCATTATTTAATAATATGTATATTATACATAAATTTATGGTTATTAACCAATATTGATTATTAATTTTCATTTTTTAGGTTTTTATTTCAAAAGTTACCAAATTTGTAAAAACATTTTGTATCAATTATCCTTCTTTGGGACTCATGTTTTATTATACATATTAACTCTTTTTGGAGGTGAATATAAATAAAATTTACATGTTTTATAATTAATATACTAATTATAATGATAGTTAAGCTTTATTTAATTTCTGTTTATTACATGGATAGTTTGATCATGTGGTTCCAAGTTATACATGTTTTTTGAGACAAAATAATCGCCTTTGAAGACTGTTTATGTTTATGCTTCCATTGATGAATTATTATGTTCCGAATCATGATAAATTAATGATTTATATAATCCTATGGATTTAAATGATATATTAATTAACTGGTACCATTTTATAATGTTTTTAAAAAATATAGTCAATAATGTTTTAATAATAAATCACGATTTTACCCTCTCTTCAGTCAAAAATCTATATTCCACCAAGAACAGGTTTTATAAAAAGGTTTTCTTAAGAACATTCTAATGATATCATATGATAATTAAAATATTTTTTTACCTTTTATACTTTTACCAATTTTTTTAATGGAATATTCCTATCCCTTTCCAAATGAGGAAATTTTCTATTTTTTTACCATGCAAAAAAGAAATGTTCTTTTTACCTCGTATGACATGTGCAGATTTAACCGACATCAATTATTTGAATATTTATTTTCTATTTTTAAAGTTTTTTTAGGTAATTTTTTTTAATATATTTTCAATGAAAATGGTTTTTAAAACGTTTTTTAAGCTTCTATTCTATATTTTTTTTAAATTTTTTTTCAAAATGTTTTCAAACTAATTTTATATGTTCTCAAAGAAAATGTTTTTCAAAAAATTTTCAATATTATTTTAATATTTTCATTGAAAACTGATTTAAAAACAATTACAAGATTTATTTATATGTTTTCTATTTATATTCATTGAAAATAGTTTTAAAAATTTTTCAAGGTTTATTTATAAATTTTCATATAATTTTCAAGGAAAATAGTATTCAACAAATTTTCCAGGACAATTTATATGTCTTGAAATTATTTTCAAATAAATTATTTTCAAAAAAGTTTCCATAATTAATTATAATTATTCAATGTGTTTTGTAAGGAATTTTTTTAAATATTTCAAATATTATTTTATAAGTTTTCAAGGAATTTGTTTTTCAAATGATTTCAAGTCCTGTTTATAATTTTGAAATGTATTTTCTTTGAAAATTATTAAAAAATGGATTTGTTATTAAATATACTTTTTCAATTATGAAAAAATATTTTACTCAAGAAGCGTTTTTAAAAGATATTTCAAAATTGATTCTATCAAAGATGACATTTGTTGATGTTAATCATGACCTTCATGGAAATGATCTAAAGGTTCAATTTATATCCTTTATATGAATGGGTTATGCTTAATGTCATGGCCTTTATGAAATATGTTTCTCATTCATAGGTTTTATTTTTATGAAACCCATTTCCGTTTCATGGGTATTATTTTTATTGAATTTGTTTATCTTTCGAGGGTTATATGTATGTCAAATCAATTTCACTTTCACGAAATATGTTTTTGATGAAATTATCATGAAACCATTATCTTTTACATAGGATATGATATGTTTACATGTTTATGATACGAATATAATTTCATGGATTAAGATATGATTGTTTCTGATTTTGTGGAACATGTACGTATGATTTCACTATGATATGGGTGGGACCAATATATCACACCAATTCCTTAGGTAATGATTTATATCTCATGGGATAGATTAATATAGTATTTAGATTATTCCTTGAATACTAATACGACCATATAAGTAAACCATTACTAACATGATTGTATGAGGGGTGAACTCATCCTACTAAGATGGCCATGGGAGTGAACCATGACATCCCAGATGGTATGATGGGTGAAATAATTCTTCTAATATGTACATGGGTGTGAACCCAAACTATCAAGATGGTATGTGGAGAGAACCCATACAACCAATATGGTCTTGATAGAAATTTCTTGGCAACTATGGGAATCATATTATATTCTTATGTGTCTTCTAAAATACAATGTTTTAATCCTATATTATGCTTTTATGTCTTATGTCCTTTATTACCATATTGTTCATGTGTTATGAACTTCCATGTCTAATTCCATGATTCATGTATATGATATTTGATATGAAGGGTATGATATTATTTATTCATGATCACGTTCTCATACCATTATGCTCACAGTTACACATACATATCTCCCTTATTTACTCTTACTCACAATTTGAGTTCGCCCCATTATTTTTTTTATTTTCCCCAGGTTATGTAGAATAGTTTTAGGTAGAAGTACTGATGGTGGAAATATTTATGAGAGATATTTTATATCTTTCACCAGGATAGAAGATTTGTTTTCCAAGATTCCAATGACACTAAACTATTGTTGTCCCCGGTCATGTATTTTTGTAATGTACAAAAATATTAATCCAAAATGATGTAATATCCGTGTATGTTAATCAAGTGTTATTGTAGTTGGTATCAAAGTAAAGGTTTGGTAACCCTTTATAAACTATGATGATAAAATTTTATGGATATATCTAAGTATATTTCTATTTATATGTCTAGGGATGTCTCAAATGATTAGTATAATAATGATTCAACATTTACAAAAATGTCTTTGAATTTTAGTAAAGGGTAAAGTAAGTAGTTTCCTATAAATAAATATCAACCTAGATAATACATGTAGATTTTTCTTTAGAAAAGATATACATTGGAATAAAAACTAGTACTAGACATTTTGTGCCTAAATTGGGGTAATTTGGTACACGAAAACTATCATAGCTGCACACATGGTTTGACACTGCTTGGGGATATGATTTGGAAACTCATAAATGATTCGTGAACCATAATGAATGATTTAGATATACTTTTGTTATGAATATTCTAGTATGAACCTTGGGTTTCATATATTAATGAATGTGCAATGATTTAGAAATCCCATAAGTAAATGTTTTAATAACTATGTTGTTTTCTACTATGATAAGTAATGCTCACACAATGTTTCTGGTTGTAGTTAAAGGAGGAACCAGAATAAACTGGATTAATGATGAATGTGTTAGATGATTTTGCGATGAGGAGTCAAGTGAAAAGATCACTGGAGTGAAAGATTTTGTGATCATTAGTAGTCAATTTTCAAGGAAAATTATTAAAAACATGTCCCTTAACCAACTCTCGAACTCACCAAGGAAGATAAAGAAGGTGTTCACTGAGATTTTTATTAATGGGGACCATGGAGGAAAGAATATTTGGTTTCCATTGTGCCAGGAATGAGAAAATAATCACCTAAGTGAATGTATTATAGGAAAATAAAGATATTTTGACTACGGAAAATAAGGACACAATGAAAGTGACTACAGTGGAATAATTAAGAGTTTGGTTAACTAAATGGATGATAATATTTTCCTCCCTATGTCATCAATGGTTATGTGTTTTATGTGTGATGTAAATGGTCATTATGCAACTCAATGTCCCAAGGGGTATGTTCTTAAAGATAATTAGAAAGGTGGTTCAAGTAAAAGTAATGTTTTTGAGGATGAAGAGACTAGATGTGATATGTTAAAGGAAAGATGTATTGTGTTATAGTATTATGTATACATGTTTTAATAATAAGGATGAAGTCGGATAATCTTTGTTAATATGTATTTTCATTAAAATAATAAGATATATGAATAATTAAATATGAGATGATTTTTCTAGTTATTTTTTAATCACTGTGTTTACAAGTTTTTATTGAATGTTCTTGATGGACTAGTGGAGTTATTTAATGACAAGGTGAAATTTATACTATGGGACGGTAACCCTTAACATGTTATTTATGTTAAGATAATACTGTTATGAATAAGTAAATTGGATGGCACTGATTACCATGGAATTAAGTTAGGACTTATCGATAGGTGGGTAATGATATCATTGATGAATAATAAAATATTTTTTTAGTAAATATATCTATTATACTTTGGTATAATGAAGAATTCATGTCTTTTAAAAGGATTTACTATAATTATGGTTATTACCAGTTTTTAAGGGAATAAAAAATAATGTTATTCACATGTTTAGAATTTGAAAAACAAGTGGTACATTGAGTTATATGTGGAATAATTGTTAAAATAATTTGATGAATTTCTCAATAAATCATTTAATTTCCATATTTTAGAAGTGTTATAAGGTTAATAATTCAGGAAAATTTAAGTCAAACTTTATAAGAGTTATTTATGACTTGAGTTTGAATTAAAAACCTTAGATAAAATGATATTTAGTCATTAAACTTATTTCAAGGGCATCCACTCTATTTAATTTTTAAAATTATATTCGTGTGGTTTTATAAAATGACATCACATATTTTGGGTGACAACTAATAAATTATAGCAACGCTATGGGTCTGGAACCCATGAATGAAGGACGATAAGGGTTTAATGCCAGCCACTGGCCTACACGATGTCCTATATTATGTTTAATAAATTTTAATGAATAATTTTTTATTATTTTATGGTATTTTTTTGTTTTATTTTTATATATTAATGCATTAAAAATATTTATTTTTAAAAATAGTTTTAGTTAAATAGTTAAAATATCTATTTCTTATGGGCCATAATAACTACTAAAATTTTATTTTAGTGCTTTAGGCCACAAATTTAAATTTTGGACATCCATTTCATGAAGTAATGAATGAATTGGATATATATAAAAGAAAAACCAAATAATTATTTTTTTCATTATTGGTAAGTTAAAGAATTACTCAATGATATGATAATGATATAAAAGAAAAATTTGTTATCCAAATACCTTGATTTTTTTTTGAATCGATTCCCTTTAAAATCATCACATATTTATGACTTTAAGGCCCTCAACTTTTCTTTTATCATTAAATTATTTTTGGATTGATAACCTCGTTGAGTCCCTATAAATATTTTCTATTTTACACCATGTCCAATCATCACTCCCAACCTATGTTCAACAATGTGGAAACCTAGTTATATGATACATTGAGTAACCATTATGGTTCTAAATTTCACTTATAAAAGGAAGTGTTAGATTTCATTTTTACGATGCGGGTTTCTAGAAAGGAAAAAATTAAGTATTAATAATTTGATAACCCATATAAATTTTGGAGGAGAAAATCATTTTAATGGGGGAATAATGTAACACCAAGGGATTTTTGTGATTTTGTATCAAATTAATTTAACCTTTTTGATATTTTTCATATCATGAAACACTGAAGATAGTTCATTTTATATTGATGCATTGTGTTTGGATTATTCTATACACAACAACATGTTAATCATGAACTACATGAAACATAAACATTGGATTTCTCTGCCCAGATTAATGAGGATATCTTGCGCTATTTGCAATAATGAATTTCCTTTATTAATTGTGTAACATACAAGACCAAGGATTGTTGAACAATAATATGCTATTAAAATAAGATTATATAATATAATAAGATGAAAATGTGATGTTAAATTATATTTTAGGAATATTTTCAATTAATATTTGAAAATATGTAGTTTAAATAGTATAATATGAATTCATAGGTTACCAATTAATTATAAATGAATATAAAAATTGATTGAATATACAAGGAAATGTTATTATGGAAAAAAAATATTTCACACTAATAAATTAAATTTACATTTTTTCAATGAACTAAGTCAATGATTCGATTCACAAAAAACATCGACTTGGCGTACGTTACCTACAATACCGACTTTCTATGAAACATCATTTTATTGTTATATTTATTTAAACAAGTTAGTTATAATCTAGAAGATAAAAAACTAGTAATATAAATAGTAATAACTAATTCTCCAACATTTTTATAATGGTTTTATATAAATAAATCATATTGATAAGGGAAATTATAATTTTAATAAATCTATTATATGTTTAAAAAATATTAGTTTTTCAAACCAACTAGTTTTCTTGTCCATATGTGAAAAAAAATAAAATTACATCTATAAACTTTTAGAAATTGAATTCTACAAATTAAAAATAAGTTTTCAATTCCAAATGTTGAAATTATCCTTGGGTAAATTTTTGGAATTTTTCTAACAAACGTTGTTTTTATATGAATAGTGAAAACTACTATATTTTAGTTAATAACTACCTTTTGGTTAAATAATTATTACTATCAAATTGTACACAATATTTTCTTAAAGGTGAAATTAGATCCATTATATTTTTATTATTAATATATATGTTCTTATAAAAAATTTCACTTTTAAAATGACTATAAAAACCTCACAAACTATTGGACATTTAACAACTTTTTAAACCTGTAATTTTGAATCATCAATGGGATTAGCATTACCCTAAATTTTCCCATTTCATTGAATTTAATTATGTAATGTTGAAAAAAACCATTTTAATCAGTATTGTTGGACTTCTCATGTGATAATCATGTTTTAATGATCACAAATATCATTATTGTTACTTAATGATGATCTTCATTGCACATCTTGCTAATGCTCTTCAATCTCAATAATAGCTACAAATCATGATTTTATAATAACCAATCTTATGGATGTTAATTACTCTATTTATTATTTACAACTCTTATGCATAATCACAAATCTCACATATATTATCACACCTTTATATTTATGATTCACATTCACTTACTCTCTAATGATTAACCTTAATCCATATTCTACATATCACTGTCTTAGTCCAAATATAGATATTTGTCTAAGTATGGAGACACCGTGAAGGACTCACCGTGACCAGACACCGTGACCCAGAAACAGTATAGGACACACCGTGAAGGAATCACCGTGACCTAGACACCGTGAAGGACTCACCGTGACCAGAAACCATGACCCAGACACCGTGAAGGACTCACCGTAACCAGACACCGTGACCAGACACCGTGACCAGACACCGTCATCCAGACACCGTGACCAGACACCATGAAGCTCACACCCTGAAGCTCAAACCGTGAACCACATACTGTGAAGAAGACACTGTTTCCATAATCACTGTGACACCATTTCTTAAGTTTTTGTCAATATTATTTTAATAATTATAATGGTCATTTTTGATGTTTTTAATGAAATTAATGTTATTTAATGATAGTTTTTGGCATGTCAGGAAACCACATCTCATACCTATGAGAAGGGAATTGTTCCTACTTTAGAACTCGTGGAATATAAGAAAGATTGAGATGCTGTACAAGAAAAGCGGTGTTCAAGTGTGAATATACAACACGAAGAACTTAAATACACCCAAGTTCGTTGTGCTGAACAAGAAGAATAATCCTGAACAAGAAGGAGATTTCAAGACCTTAAAAAAACTCTCATGAGTGCAATCCAATACTGCTGAAGAACACATGAAGAATCAATAGATCTTTCTCACTCCTGAAGAAGACAAGCTAAACTACGATACCCTGTTTTTCAACAGAAAAACTAGATAAGGACTCAGAAGCATTCCAGCTGAATCCAATGAGTCCAGAGCTACATTGATAATCACTAGAGATTTATAAACTCTCATCTATATTCTCTACATGATTTCTTTATTAACATTCGAGCAGTGTGGTGTACACTGTATTTCTCTACACACATTGTCTCCTGCACTAAACTGGAGAATATCAAAATCCTCACTCAAATTCTCTTAATTTCTCTTTACCCACTTCAACTGTGGAAGAGGTCCTTGTGTGACCTGGTCTTTGTTTTTTTCCCACGAAGAACAGTAGTAGAGGTCTCTGTGTGGCCTGGATAGTTTTGTAAAACTGTTGTTAACCTCGATCCAGGGTGTCGATCAAATTTATATATATTTGAGAGGACTAAGACTCGACTTGATACTGAACCTCTTGTTATATTTGTTGTGTATCATTTATTTATGTTTAAAGTACACTACATATATCTTCTTTTTTCTGCTGCTATTACTTTGAAATACAAAACTATTTTGAAGCTACTTTGATAGTTAAATTAGAAAGTGTTTACACTTATTGTAAATCAATAGGTTATCTTCAAAAGTTAGTATGACCTTGTGGTTAAATTAACTGAGACCTAATCAATCTTTGAGAAGCTAAGTGAACATTTACAATCTGTATAAATTCACTACAGTTTATCTTATTTTATAAATCAGGGGATTTTAACTAGACAATATTTTAACAAAAATTTTAATTGGAACTCAATTCACCCTCCTCTTGAGTGTACACTCCGACCAACATTTGGTATCAGAGGATTAGTTTTTGATTAAAGATTTTTGATATACACTATTTTTCAACTGTGATTTTAGTTACATCTTTAAAGATCTTAAATTTTTGTTAATTCTAAATTTTTATCTATTTAAATTATCTTTCTAAAAACTAGTTATGGATAATAGACTAGAGGGTGATACTACTAACATGACACCTTTCATCAATGGTACAAACTATGTTCAGAGGAAACTTAAAATAAAAATTCATTTAGAAAGCATAGGTTTTGATATTTGGACTGCCATAGAAACAGAATATAAACTCCCCACTACTTCTAGATCCACTTGCGATGAACCTACAAAGACTGCATACAATAATAATTGTAAAGCCATTAATGCCCGGTAATGTGCTTTAGGAGATGAATAGTTTAACAAAATTTCTGCGTGTAAAACTGCTTCTGAAATTTGGGATACATTGGGTTTTTCTCATGAAGGAACAACCAATGTTAATGAAATGATATTAAATACTTATACTATTAAATATGATAATTTTAAAATGAAAACTGATGAACCTATTTCTGACATGTATCTCAGGTTTAATGAGATAGTCAATACAATGAATTCACTTGGAATGGTTGTTCCAGCAAAGGAACAAATAATGAGAATCTTGATATGTTTTCCAGACCGATGGAGAGGCACATTTGTTTCAATCATAGAGTCATGTGACATTGCTTCTCTACCTTTCAAAGAACTCATTGGTAAGCTTAATATGTATGAGGAAGAACTCAAGGTGAATAAAGAGGAAGATGATGAACCTAAGAGGAAATCGGTGGCCTTCAATACTATTGTGTCAAAGAGAATGGACAAATATAAAGCTCAACTACCTACTAACAGTTAAACAAGTGAAAATTCAGACTCTAATAGTGATGCTGAAATAGCTCAGATAGCTAGAAGGTTTAAGCAATTTTATAGGAAGAAGAAATTCATCAGAAAATCATAATACAAATTAATGTATTAAAATAAGGGACATTAGAAGAATGAATGGAAAAAGCCGGATAAAAGTGATGAAGTTTCCTGTTATGAGTGCAAACGAAAAGGAAATATTAAAGCAGACTCCGCAAAGCTCAAATTCAAGAAGAAATATGATTACAAGGATAGTAAGTACAAAAAGTCTATGAAGGCTACTTGGAGCGCTTCTGAGGATATCTCTAGTGAATCTGAAGCATTTGAGACAAAAACCAGAAATAAGGCAAACGTGTATTTTATGACAAACACATCTAAGGTAATCTGAGATACTCCTGCTTTAAATTCTTATTATTCTGAAGATAGTGCAGAATCTGATTCTGATTCTGAAAACATTACTAGTGAGAAATTGTTTCAATATTGTAATATGCTGGAAGATACATGCAATGAACTTAAGGATAAATACAAATCATTAACGAAACAACATGCTCTCACTACTACTTTTAAAAATGAACTTACTATTGAAAAATAGAAAAATTCTCAACTATTAATGGAGAACACTGAACTAAAAATGTCTAATGAGCAACTCAGAAAGTATTTAGAGAAATTCACAAATGTAAAGGATACACTAACTAAAATGCTAGGAAAGAAAGTTTCACCAAAATACACTACTAGAATAGGTTACAAACCTGGATAGAGACTGTTTACTAAGAATATATTTATTCCTAAATCTGGATAGAATACTGCTAGTTCTAGTTCAGGACATTTATATGATTCAACTAGTTATATTAATTGTTACAGATCTAATAAGGTTTATCTTTCGAAATCTGTTTATTCTACAAATTTTATGAGACCCATAAGACAAATTTGGGTACCGAAAGCTTTGATTTCTAACCTTTCTAGACCCAAGAAGATTTGGGTACAAAAATCATTTCCTATCTAAATCTGTTTTGTAGGAAACCTGCTTAAAGAGCTCCTCTAGGAAGACTTGGTACTTGGACAGGGGATTTTCAAGACATATGTCAAGATATTTCTCATGCTTTAAAAGATTATTCAGAATTGATAGAGGCTTTGTCACCTTTGGTGATAATTATAAAGGGAAAATCATTGGCATAGGCCATATTGGTAACACTAACTCATTATTAATTTCTAAAGTTTTATTCGTTGATGGACTTAAATATAATCTGTTAAGTATTTCTCAGTTATGTGATGATGGTTTAAATGTTAAATTTGAAAATGATTCTTTCAATTTTTTTAATTCTAAAAATGCTTTCGTATTTTCTTCCCTGCGAAATGAAAATGTTTATGCTGTTGATTTAAATTCTTTAGCCTTGCAGAATATTACTTGTTTAAATTCTTTTCATAAAGAGTCTTGGATTTGGCATAGAAGATTAGGACACTGCAATATACACTCAATTAGAAAACTTACTAGGAAGAACATAGTGAAAGACATACCCAAACATGAGTTTCCAAATGACAAAGTTTGTAATCCCTTTTATAAGGGAAAGCAACATAAAATATATTTCAAACCAAAGAAAGAAGTTTCAACTTCTCAACCTCTCGAGTTGGTTCACATCGATTTGTTTGGACCATCAAGAGTTTCTAGCATAAAATGGAAGCACTATGTCTATTTCTTAGAAGATGAAATTTCTAGATATACTTGCGTATACTTTATAGCTCACAAAAGTGAAGCTTGTTCTTACTTTTCTAAATACTCCAAATTTGTAGAAAATCTTAGTGGACTTAAGATTAAAACTCTAAGAAGTGATCATGGCCGTGAGTTTAAGAATCATGAGTTTGAATCCTATTTCTCCCACAATGGATATAGTCATAACTTTTCTGCCCCTATGACAGTTCAGCTAAATGGTGTAGTAGAAAGGAAGAATAGAACCCTGCAAGAAATTTCCAGAACCATACTTAATGAAAATGACCTGCCTATTTATTTTTGGGCTGAAGATATAAATATAGCTTGTTATATTATCAATAGAGTCTTGATCAGACCTATTCTTAAGAGGACCCATTATGAGTTGTGGAACCATAGAAAACCTAATGAAAATTACTTTAGAGTCTTTGGATGGAAAGTCTTTATTCATAATACCAAATATAATCTTGATATGTTTTCATCCAATAGTGATCAAGGAATTTTCCTAGGTTATTATATTTTTAGTAAAGCATATAGAGTTTTCAATAAAAGAACCATGTGTGTGGAAGAATCTTTTCACATCAGGTTTGATGAAACTGATACACATGAGCCTAAATCCTCTCTTGAAAAATCTTGAAGAAGATTTATCTGTTCTGGACCTTAATGACAAATCAAATGAACCTGCTATAAAGACAACCAGTTCTGGAAATTTTCCAGAACCTCTTCTGTTGATTCCCAACCAGTTGATGAACCTGAAGTTTCTAGTCCTAAATTTACTAGATCAACTAGAATTCTAAAGAATCAACTTTTAGATGTTGTTGCAATAAATCTTGATAGAGGGACACAGACTAGAGCTTCTCTTAGAAATTAGGTTGAACATCAAGCCTTCCTGTCATAGCATGAACCTAAAAACATTGATGATGCTATTAATGATGAATTTTGGGTAATTGCTATGCAAGAAGAACTCAATCAGTTTTAAATAAATAATGTTTAGAATCTTGTTGAAAGAACTAAGGACACTTTCACAATAGGCAATAAATGGGTGTTTATAAATAAAGTAGATGAATCCGGAAGCATAGTTAGAAATAAAGCTAGACTAGTTGCACAAGGCTACAGTCAAGAAGAAGGTATTGACTATGAGGAGACTTTTGCGCCAGTATCCAGATTAGATGCTATTAGGATTTTATGTGCTTATGCTGCACATCTAAATTTCAAACTATATCAAATGGATTTCAAGAGTGTATTATTAAATGGATATATTGTTGAGGTTGATTTTTTTTAAAAACCACCGGGATTTTCAAACCCTCATTTTCCAAATCATATTTTAAAACTATCAAAAGATTTATATTTTTTTAAAGAAAGCTCCAAGAGCTTTGTATGATAGATTAAGTAATTTTCAAATTTCTAAAGGTTTTACAAAAGGAATAGCTGATCCTAATATGTTTATAAAACGAATCTCTAAGGATGTTTTAGTTGTACAAATTTTTGTAGATGATATTATTTTTGGATCTTTAAAAACTACATTATGTACTGATTCTTCTAAAATGATGCAAAATGAATTTTAAATGAGTTTAGTTGGTGAACTTACATTCTTTCTTGGTTTTAAAATCATTCAAAATGATGATGGAATTATTTTAACTCAAAGTAAATATACTAGAGATCTTTTAAAATGTTTTGGATTGGAAAGCACAAAAAGTAGTAACACTCCCATGAGTACCCCCTGTAAGATGGATCTTGATGAAAATGGTAAATCTGTTGATCAAACCACCTATAGAGGAATGATTGGTAGTCTACTGAACCTGAATGTTTGTCATCCTAATATTATGTTTAGTGTGTGTATGTGTCCTTGTTTTCAAGAAAACCCTAAAGAGTCACATTTAAATTCTGTAAAGAGAATTTACAAATACCTCAAGCATACTCCCAATTTAGTACTATTCTATCAGAAAGGACAAACCTTTGAATTAGTTAGTTATTCTGATGCTGACATTGCTGGATGTAAGATAGATAGAAAAAGAATCTCTGGAACATGTCACCTATTAGGAAAGTCACTAGTATCATGGTGTAGTAAGAAACAAAATTTTGTTGCATTATCAACTGCAGAAGCTAAATACATAGCTGCTGGAAGTTGTTGTGCACAAATTTTGTGGATGAAACACACATTACTAGACTATGGATATCAATTCAGACATGTCTCAATAAATTGTGACAACATATGTGCTATTAATATTTCTAAGAATCCTGTTTCTCATTCTAGGACAAAACATATTGATGTAAGACATCACTTTTTGAGGGATCATTATCAAAAGGGTGATATCACTTTGGAATTCATTGGTACTGAATATCAACTTGCTGATATATTCACTAAACCATTAAATTATAAATGATTAGACTACATCATACATGATCTTGGTATGATTAATCATAAATGAATATCTTACAGATTTTAATGTTTAATACTTTACTGTACTTTACTTTACAGATTCATACATACTGTTTCTAAGTTACTATTTTATGCTCACGGTCTATCAACTCACTGTCTCACTGTGACTATATAAAATGCTCACTGTCTCACCGTGACGACTACAAAATGTCTCACCCTGATGACCAGTTTTCTGTCTCACCGTAATACCTACTCACAGTCTCACCATGAAGAGTTATTTTTTTCTTATTTTTAACCCGTATCACGGTAATTTTTTTTCACCGCTATTTGATTTCCCGCATCATTGTTTTTATGACATTTGACATTCCCAAATGATAAAAACATAAGGGTTTTATTCGTTTCCTAACCCGAACTCCCTCCTAAACTTTCTCTTCCCTGTCGCCCGAACCTTTAGTGAATGCCAAGGATGAAGTGTTCAACTTCAACCTCGTCTGAGAAGCGTCGCTCTAAGAAACAAAAGAGGATACCAAGGATGGCTCCCAAAGGACCTCTAAACCCAATCCTGGTAAGCCGTATAGTTGAACCTGAAAAATAGGTTTTCCTTGAATGGTTGTTGTATAGCATATCATTAGTTTTGAAAGATTTAAGAGAACAAGGATGGCTTGAATTGTTCACTGGATAGAATAGACAGATTTACCCAAGGATTGTATCTCAATTCTATCAGTATGTAAAGTTTTCTTTTGAGTTTGGAGATAGCTTTATGGTGACCAGCTTGATCAATGGTCAGAAGTTCTCTTTCTCTTCAAGGCTGTGGGCTGCATGCCTAAGAATTCTACATGAAGGTGTTTGTGAAGATTACCAGAGAGACCCTCCACCAACAACCGACATCGTTGACCTGGAGACTGTATTGGAAGTCTAACTGAAAATGTCACAATTGAAGGGCCATAGTTGTTGAACTAGATGGCGAGAAAAGACTTCTGTTCAATTTTGTTCAGAATTTGGTTAGTCCAAAAAAAGAGATTTTGCTGTGATGAAGTATCAGGATGTGTTCCTGATTTACCTATTGAAGAATGGCCATAAGATCAATCTGTGTAAGTATGTTATCAACCATATCTATGAGCTCATTAGATTAACTTCCAAATCCACCTCCATGTTTTTCTCAAGGTTGATTTCAGCTATGTTAGTTTCAAAAGGGGTGGTTGGACAGAATGAATAAAATTTAGAGGATCTTGATTTATGCCTATCAATGACTATCATCAGAAGGATGAAGATAAGCTGGAACCCCTGGAAAAAGCAGTGGGTTGAGGATAGTGATCAACTGTATAAAACGTTTAATCCTGTTGACTATCCCAGAAGGCCTAAGAACTTAGATGATCCCGGTTTGGAACCAGATAAAGTGGCTGAGTATTCAGTAGAAGAAGAACAAGAATAAGTAACAGCTGAAGTACCACCTAGAGTAGAACCTGTAATACCTCAAATGAAAATAGTTCCGGTTTACGAGGAAAGGGATGTTATCCCTGCTGAAATACCTCAATGAGAGGAAGTTGTTCTTGAAAAGGAAGGGACTAAGGATCCTTCAGTTGTTATTCATGAGGAAAAAACTCATCCCAATGCTGCAAGGAAATTGGTTTTTCCTGTTTCAAAACAGCAAGATACCTTAGAGTCAGATCTTTT
Organism: Viscum album; assembly: GCA_963277665.1. Lineage (NCBI taxonomy): Eukaryota > Viridiplantae > Streptophyta > Magnoliopsida > Santalales > Viscaceae > Viscum > Viscum album. Next base: position 1,163,368,715 of record OY728130.1, on the reverse strand, counting down.
TGAAGAGACTCATTCTGTTGAGAAAGAAGAAAGTATGGAAGCTTATCCAGTGGAATAATCAGTTCCTAAGATTATTCCATATGCTGAACAAATAATGGAAATTGCCTTTCAGTTGGAAAGGAAAGAGTTTGCTGAAGAGATTAGGGATGATCCTGTGGATCATGTCCATGTTCCTGAAACTCAATAATCTGGAAGGGAAGCACAAGTTTAGGGGGAGGATCCTCAAAATCTTGATATTGTGGAAGTTGGATCTGCTGATGCTTCTAAAACTTCTGTCACTTTCTCTGTGTACTCTCTATATGGGTTCCCAAGCTTTTATGATGTGATTGAGTCACAACAAGTGACTGCAACTAGAATGGATCTTTATTCTCTGTTTCAACTGAAGTCCTTAGCTCATTCAGAACCAGAACCAGAGCCCCTACTTCAATCTAAATCAGAATATGAGTCTGGAGGTGACTCTTAACCTCAACTAGAATCTTATCCTTTACCTGTACCTGTATCCTTACCTGAGCTTCACTCCTTTTTGACCAAAGATTATCTAAAAGTTTTTGGAGAGACGTTGTTAGTTGGAGTTGAGAAAATTGTCTCCACTCAACCTCGCCCAGTGACTCAGTTAAGTCAAGAAGATGCATCAATTCTCTTGAAAAATATTATCTTGCATATTCAACCAAGGATGATCCAAGAAATTCAAGAATTCAGTGTAGAGAATAAGATGCTGATTGATGATGTTTCAAATATGAAAAGTATGGTAGAAAGTCTGCAGAATGAGTTATCTTTGAGATCAGAGCCTGCTCCTGTTTCTGCCCCTGTACCTGTTGCTGTTTTTCCTGAGTCATCTGATTCCCTCATTTCTAGGGAGATTGTGTCTCAAGTTCATCCATACCTACTATATTTTGATGAAAACATTGGAAAAATGCACAACAAAATGATAGAATGCATGATAGAGCTTGTGGAAAATCTGAATAAGCTTACAGATGAATACACTGGATGTCTACAAAAAGTTCTGAAACAGCTCAATGTTCTAACTGAAGCTGTCATGGCTTCACCTGTTTCTGGTCAGACCTCCACACCTTCTTTGGATGATTATATTTTGAGATCCATAATAAAGGAAGAATTTCAGAATTCCTTCAGTGGCTTGGATCTATCTTCTTTGTCAGAAGTGATTAAGAATAGTGATAGAGCATTGGACATGGTTAGGATTCATTCTAAGATAGATGCTCAACAAGAGATCTCCAAGAAAATAGATTTGTATCTCTCCCGTATTTTATATAAAAGTTATATGATAGATCACTTTAGATATCTTGTGGAAAATTTGAGAATCCCTCTGGTGACTCATGCTTTTAAAGCTCATGTTCAGAAACATTCAGAGTTCAATAGATTATTGGACATATTTCTGGAGAATAAGGATGATTTTGAAAAGGCCATGCAGTATGGTGGTGAAATCATTATTTATTTCATTAATCTTTTGATGTTGTATCTTCATGTGCAGAGTACTGCTATAGTTGCTCTAGCTGCTTCACCTCTTAGACCTGGACTACCTGCCTTAGCCTCAACTGCCATGACAGTTAGCCAAGCTCTTTCTCAAATCCGGCCAGTCATTCTTGACCAAGCCCAGCCTAGATCTTCTACTGCTCCTACATTGGCTTCATCTGTTTTTGAAGGTCTACCCTTACCCTCGTTGTCTACCTCATCTATGCCTTCTTTTACTTCATCACCAGCTCCTGCTGCTGATAAAGACAAAGACAAGGTGGATCTCTGAAGAGTCCGAGGATTGTTTTTCTTTTTTATGGGATGTCTTTAGTTGTTTAATGTCTTATTGTATTCTGAACCCTTTGTTTAATACCAAATGCAGTGTTTCATTTCATTTTCTCTACTTTTTAATAATCCCAAGAGGGGGAGAAAAACTAAAGGTCTCAATTCTATAATAGTATAAATGGTGGATAAAAACTACAAGCATCAGTTCTATAATGTTTTTTCTATGGTAGTATCTTTAATATTAAATGTAATTTATATTTTGCCTATATATGATTTGTGATCATGAAAAAGGGGGAGATTGTTGAACTCCTCATGTGTTAATCATGTTTTAATGATCACAAATCTCATTACTATTACTTAATCATGATCTTTATTGCACATCTTTATAATTCTCTCCAATCTCAATAAGAGCTACACATCATGTTTTTATAAAAAAAAACTTATGGATGTTAATTACTCTCTTTATTATTTACAAGTCTTATGAAAAATCAAAAATCTCACATATAATATCACACCATTATATTTATGATTCACATTCTCTTACTCTCTAATGAATAACCTTAATCCATATTCTGCATATCACTGTCTTAGTCCAAATAGGGATATTTTTCTAAGTATGGAGACACCTTGAAGGACTCACTGTGACCAGACACCGTGACCCAGACAATGTGAATGAAACATAGTGAAAGAATCACCGTGACCCAAACACCGTGAAGGACTCACCATGACCAGACACCATGACCCAAACACCGTAAAGGACACACCGTGACCAGACACTGTGACTAGACACCATGACCAGACATCGTGACCAGACACCGTGACTAGACACCGTGACCAGACACCGTGAAGCTCACACCGTGAAGCTCATACCATGAACCACATACCGTGAGGAGGAAAGTGTTTCCATAACCACCGGGACACCGTTTCTTAAGTTTTTTTCAACATTATTTAAATAATTCTAACGGTCATATTGGTTGTTTTTAATGAAATTAATGTTATTTAATGATAGTTATTGGCATTTCAGGAAACCACATCTCGTACATATGAGAAGGGAATCGTTCCTAATTCAGAACTCGTGGAATATAAGAAAGACCGAGATGCAGTACAAAAAAAGCGGTGTGCAAATGTGAATATACAACAAGAAGAACTTACATACACCCAAGTGATCTGTGATGAACAATAAGAACAATCCTGAACAAGAAGGAGAGTTCAAGACCTTAAATGAACTCTCATGAGTGAAATCCAATACTGCTGAAGAACACACGACGAATCAAAAGATCTTTCTCACTCCTGAAGAAGACAAGCTGAACTACGACACTCTGTTTTTCAACAGAAAAACCAAAGAAGGACTCAGAATCATTCCTACTGAATCCAATGATTTTAGAGCTACATTTATAATCACTAGAGCTTTCTAAAGTCTCATCTATCTTCTCTACGTGATTTATTTATTAACTTTCGAGCAGTGTGATGTACTCTCTATATATTTACACACACTATCTCTTACACTGAACTGGAGGATATAAAAATCCTTACTCAAATTTTCTTAAAATATATTTACCCACGACAGTTGTGGAAGAGGTCCTTGTGTGACCTGGTCTTTTTTTTGTTTCCCACGAAGAACAGTGGTAGGGGTACCTGCTTGGCCCGGACAGTTTTGTAAAACTGTCGTTAACCCCGATCTAGGGTGTGGATCAAATTTATATATATTTTAGAGGACTAAGTCTCGGCTTGAGACTAATCCTCTTATTATATCTGTTGTGCATCTTTTATTTATGTTTAAAGTATACTACATATATCTTATTTATTCTGATATCATTACTTTGAAACACAAAACTATTTTTAAGTTACTTTGATAGTAAAATTAACGTCTTTACACTTATTGTAAATCAATAGGTTAGATTAAAAAGTTAGTTTGACCTTGTGGTTAAATTAACAGAGACCTAATCAATCTTTCATAAGCTAAGTGAACACTTACAATCTGTATAAATTCACTACAGTTTAACTTATTTTATAAATCAAGGGATTTTAACTAGACAATATTTTAACAGAACTTTTAATTGGAACTCAATTCACCCCCCTCTTGAGTGTCCACTCTGACCAACAAGTATAATATTTTATATCTAATAATATCAATTTAATTTTTATGAAAAAAGAATAGTAAATGTGATTCAAATTAATCAAAGTGATTAATGTAAAATATAGCATAATTAGGGATAAACCATAAACATAATAGCCAAAATGACCTATAAACTTTTAAAAACCCCATTGGATGTCCATATTGATTACAAAAAACTTACATTATTGATTTATGTTTTTTTATTATACTTTTTTAGCTGTTTATGGGTTTACACTTAACATGTTTTCAAAAATTCCAAGTTAGTCATTTTCCTTCTTGATAAAAGGCCACAACCTCTCCCTCATAATCACACCTCTCAAACCACTTATGTTATTTCATTTTCGTCCTAATAAACTTCCCATAAATCCTTCCTTCCTCCTAGAATCCTTTCTCTAGGTATAAGTCAATCCAATTAAGTATTTTGAAATAAATCAAAAAGAGTTACCCGATTATGATGTAGTGTATTCTCTATAGTAATTTCATTTATTTTCATTCTCTACCCCATTACAACACTATTTATTATAATATTATACAAAAACAACAGTATAACAAATATAATATTATTTTTTATGTAATTGTTTACAATACACATACACACACCATCGAATAAAGTGTAATGAGCTTACTGTTTAAGTGTACGATAAACTACTTCCTCACAAAACAGTGACATTTTATTTTTCAATTACAATCTACCATGATGGCCTTTATGATGGAAACAATATTTATATATTTTATATATTAAATTTATTATGTGATTAATATTAATTATTACTTTTTACAACACATATATTACTTACAATCTATTTTGTGTTAATAAGAAAATTATATTCGAGGAAATGTGGACTACTTCCCCCTCAAAGCGATATGATTTCTTTATACACCATATGAATTGTATTTATGATTGTTTTAGTGAATATGTAAGATATATATGATATAATAAATATACTTTAAAAATGATATATATATATATATACATACATTTATATACATTTATATATTTTCATTTCATTCTGTCAACATGATAATTAAAAGAAAAGAATGTTCATGCATACATATGGCCTACTGTCTCCCTGAACGGTGTATACTATTTCATACTTATTTATGATTTAGATTATTATGATAAAAATATAATATATATACATGGTATTTAAATCATGGCTTAAATTCTGTAAGTCATGATATAATGTATAACTATAAATTATATAATCAATTAAGATACATGTGAATAATAAAGAGAATATTAAATGAAGTGAAACCGTAAAATAGTATTATTAACAAGTGGGTAATATAAAGTTGTAATAAAACCATATATGGTATTATAAATAATAATATGGTTATTTAAAAAATGTATAATAAATTTTTATTTATTATAGAAGTGGTTTGAATGTCTATAATGGGAGTCAAGACACAGGTTAAGGTGATTTCTTCTCACTTTTTATTCCTTTGAGATACATGCTATGTTCATCACACTTTACTTTTGTGTGGTGTAAGTAATTCCCATGATTTTAATATATTTAAATTATACCTATATTTCTGGGTATTAACATAAACTTTTTATTAACATTCATTCAATGGGTTTAGGTTTCAAAAGTTACCAAATCTGTAAAAAAAAATTCACTGAATTTGCCTTTGTTGAGACTCATGTTTTATCATACATCGAACTCTTTTTAGAGGTGTATATAAATAAATTTTTTTATTCAATATTTAATCTCATTATTTACATGATATTTTAAACATCATGTTGTTTCTTTTTCTTGCATGTAGAGTATGATCCCATGTTACCAAATTATATGTTTCTTTGAGACAATCTCGATGCTTTTCGATATTGTTTATGTTTCTACTTCCTAGGATGAATTATTGTCTTCCATATCTAAAGAAATTCATGAATTTTCATTTAAAATATGTATACATGATATAATATTGTATTGGTACCATTTTATACTATTTTTTATATAAGATAGTTAATAATGTGGTTTTATGAATCCCTGAATTTACCCACTCTTCGGTCAGAAATCTATGTTAGTTCAACACCATGTTTTCTAAAAAGGGATTCCATGAATATTCTACTGATTTTCATGATAATTAAAATAAATTTTTACCATATTCCATTTACGTATGTTTTAAAAATAATATTTTGACACTTTTTTAATGAGGCAATATTCTATCTGGTTTACCGTGCAAAAGGAATGATCTTTTTACCACTTACGACATGTACGAATTTATCCTCCTTAAATACTTGGAATATTTCCTTTCTTTTTTAATAACTTTTTTTAAGAATTTTTTTTTAAATGAAATTTTCAAGGAAAATAATGTTGAATTTTATTAAACATATTTTGTAATTTTTAGATAAAAATGGTTTCTGAAAAATTTTCAATCTTTTCTTATATATTTTCAAAGAATATTGTTTTCAAAAAAATTTCAAACATTTGTTATATGAATTCAAGGAAAATTTATTTCCAAATTTTTTCATGATTTATTTATAATTATTCAAAGTATTTTCAAGGAAAATAGTTTCCAAAACGTTTTCTAGAATTATTTATAAATTTTCAAATTATTTTATAAAAAAAATTCAAAAAGTATTAAAGCACTATTTAAGATATTTAAAATAATTTTTAATGAAATGATTATCAAATATTTTTCGAGATTTTCTTAAAACTTATAATTTTTTTTGAAGAACTTTTTTTAAAAATGTTTTGAAGATTATTTTATAAACATTCAAGGGAAAAAAATTTCCAATGATTTCAAGTAATATTTATATGTTTTAAATATATTTTATATAACAATTACCATCAAATTGTTTTATCTATTAAAATTACTTTTTCAATGAAGAAAGGATTTTTTTTCCTGAAGAAATTCTTTTGTATGATATTTCAAAATTATTTTATATCTAATAAGACATTCGTTGATGATACTCATTACCTTTTGTTAATTGAACTAAATATTCCATTCATATTTTTTCTTTCAACTTTTTGTGATTAATTTCATGATCATTATGAAACCTATTTCTCTTTAATGGGGATTATGATTATAAAATCTATTTTTATTTTATGGGTTTTATATTTATGAAATAAATTTCACTTTCGTAGGTTATATGTTTATGAAATCCATTACTCCTTCAAGAGTTATGCATTTTATAAAACGAGTATGAAACCTATAACATTTCCATATCTTATGATATGTTTACATGTTTTTGATACCCATTTAATTTCATGGGTTATGATATGCTTTTTATTATTTTTTGGAACATGTATGTATGATTTCACTAGGAGATGCGTGTGAGCTACATCTCTTTCAAATTCATTGAGTAAAGATTTAAATATTAGGAGATAGACCAAGATGGTCATGAGAGTAAATATGACTAATAAGGTGGCCATGGGAGTGAGGCATGGCTACAAAGATGGTATGAGGAGTGAACTCATGCTAATAAGACGGACATGTGAGTGAACCATTAGTACCATGATTGTATTAGGAGTGAAATCATGATACTAAGATGTCCTTGAGAGTGAACCATGAATACCAAGATGGTATGGGGAGTGAACTCATGCTAACAATATGATCTTGGAAGCAATGGATTTTATACTATAAAAATCGTATTATATTCTTATTTTTCAGCCATAATACCATGTTTTATTCGAATATTATGATTTTATGGATTATGATCCTTATTTCGTTATGATTCATGTCTTCTGAACTTCCATGATTTATTCCATGATTCATGTATATTATCTTTGATATAAATGGTATTATCTTCAATTTTCAATATCATGTTCCCGTATCGTTATTTTCACAATTATGCTTACATGTCTCTCTTATATACCATTATTGATAATTTTATCTCACCCATTTATCATGTTTCCTTTCCCAGGTAATGAAGAAAGGTTAATATTTATAAGTACTAATGGTGGAGATATTTAAAATATATGTTTAAGATCTTTCAATAAAATAGAATATTTTTTTCCATGATTCTATATACACTGAACTATTACGGTTATCGGACACGTATTATTGTAATATATAGAGTATAAATATAAAATGACTTAATATCCATGTATGTTAAGACTATTTAACTATAGAATATTTGTCCCCACATATGTTGATTCTGGGATGGGGATAGTATTCATCTATCCATATGAGTCCCATCCTCCATCATTATAACATACTTGCTGATATTATGGATTTTACAATTTGTATAGTCATGGTTAATAGGTTTGTCCCCAATATTTCAAATGAAAGGGAAACTGGCACATATATTGAATCCTCCCCCTAGAGTAGTGAAATATCAAGTGGAAACATTAGAAGCATTCACTCAACTAAAAAAAAGGCACTCTGCCTCACGGAACCCTCTTCATTGTAGTCTATTGGATGAGATATGGATAATAGTAATGAGAAGGATGTGACCTTCAAGCTCTCTAATCCATATTATTTTTTATAGCCTATAGATAATGGTCCCGTAATTTTAAACATATGTTTGAAGATCAAAAAATAGAATCGGGTTATATTGAGACCCTTGTTGAGAAGTGCTCAAATCGTGGCGCTCCTTGATGGGATCATGTTCCTCCCCCATTGAGGTAGTAGGGTAATCCCTAATTCCTTTTTCCAAAATTCCCTAAGATATCTTGGAAATATTGTGCATAATGTTATGGTATAAACTAGATTTTATGGTAAATAACCACAATACATTTCATCAAATCTACCCAAGAAATGCAGTAACCTTCCTCGGGACCTGGATCAAGCTGCTCCAGAAGACTCTTCACAAGTTTATCTACAAGATTTAGAGATTTCCTACCATGTTTAGTAGCCTTTAAAATCACTGGATGTATGGTATCCTTATCAAGATAGAAATCCCTACCAAGATGATCTGATAGATACTCTCATTTCAAGCCCCAACTACATTGAGACACAACATGTATAAATCCTAGTTTAATTAAATATATTTACAATTTTAGTTGATGGTATGAGGGCACCTCTAAACATCATGAATATGACCTTAACCCCATCCATTGAATGGGTAACCCACTATAACATTTGGAGCACTGCATCTCAAGGTGTGGAACCATGTTGGGAACCCCAGAGAAGTAGGTATCATCCACTATCAGATATATTATTCAAAAGTTGGATGTGGAAAACTTTGCCTAGTGAAACTAGTTAACCATTGAGTCTATCAGATGTTAGGAACATCTTCTAAAGAATTTTCTTTACTAATTCAGCTCCACCACACACAAGACATGTATTTTGAACCTCTTCATGTGAATGAAACTACAAGATGATAATTTCATAGACTTTTAAAACTGATTGGATGGCCACACATATTCATTTTATATGTCACCGACCATGCTAATTGACCATGATTATTAGTTGTGACTACACCATTATTGGCTATGTCTAGAAAAACCTAGGCATTGACTGGATGAAAATTATCCAAAAGTGGTTTTGGGATCGTTGTCTTATGAGAATGTAGAAATTTCTGGCACCAGCTGGAATGGAATAGTTCATCGAATGGTTCTTGTCATACAAAATTCTAAATAGAAACATCTTATAGATATAAATTTGTGTTTTTAACTTAATTATGATATGTTGAAGAACCACACAAACATTCCTATAGAACTATCATTCCTCAAGGCTCTTCTCCTATCAGAAGAGATGTGTGAGGCCTTCGTATAAGCCTTGAAAATCCCCCTCCAGTTCGAAATTGAGGTTATGACCGCAAAGACGTTCTAAAATTAGGATAAAATTCAAGTATAATTCCATAAAATTGTCTCATTCAATGTAAAAGATAATGGATCCATCATATAGGGGATCATCTTCCTGTTACACATCACCTTCCATTTCAATGTCACATACGTTCACCACTTCCTCGTGGGCATAGGTTCAAGAATCAGTATCATCCTAACACAAATTCTATTCAATTTGGGACTGACTAAAGTAGATCTAATCCCATATGATATGACGATTTAGGGATATGGAATGACTGCGTGTAGACCATGTGGATGAATCGGTTTGAAGCCCATGTTTTATATTTTTGTAGAAAATGATGAATTCATGGTCATATCAGCAGATTTCACATACAATAAATTGATCAATATGACCTAACTCATTCAGCATACAACAGTTCTATCCTCAAATCACTAATGCCTCAAGTACACCATTAATTGTTACATAGGTATTATCTTGGGAGATGTATCTCCCATTGACTCTTGTGGAGACCACCATGTGGAAAATTACAATTTCAAGAGAAAGGAAACTCATGTTCAAACCAATGAGGTGATGCACACCACTGTTGCATCTAGCCCATGGAAATATATGGATGATGCATTCTTCCTCACAATTCACTGGATTGAGTCTATGATGAAATAATTTTAAATTTCTTTTTAATTTTAGGGAGGAAGGGTTGATGTGTACCCTAAGTATAATGAGCGTTAGATGATTAACTCATACTCATACACAAGATAGGAACAGGTGATTCCAGAAGCTCCTCCCCTCTACATGTGCAGGAGAATAAAAATATTAAGGCATTCAACAAAACATTCTCCAATATTACAGAAAATATAGTGGGACAAAATAAGAGAAGTTGGTTGGACCAGATCCTCAAAACTCTCAAGGCTTATCATATGATGAATGTAAATTCATCAAAGGTAACTATTTAAATTATAATGCATTTAAAAGAGGCAATATATTCCATCAAAATTTTGTTTTTATCACTCCAAACTAATTTCTATTATCATAAGATGCCAAATAGAATGGTAGAAGACTACCTTGCTGAGCTAGAATCCCTCAAAGAGAATGGGCTCTAGGAATTTGATAACATAGAGAGAAATTATAACAAGATATAAATATCCATTGATAATAAGTTTCTTTTCTTCTCCATCCTCCTATGTGACAATAAACTATCTCTCATGATACTGATGACACATGAATGGAATCCACCAAAGTTGTAGCCCAAGATGGAAGACCCTTACCAAATTCTTAATGTGTATCCCAATGGTGTTTACATTTAGATCACTATAGACTGAGAGCAGGTCACTGCTCTATCCAATACTATGGTCCTAACGAAACATTAGATAAGAATCTATCCAATGTCCATGAGATATGACATTAAATTTTCTACTATAGTGTGAGTTATAGAACTCTTAACTACATAGCCATAGTCCAAGAATTATGAATTTAAATTTTATTGGGTTTTATTCACGTTGTGTTGTCTATAGTTGGCCTCCAAATCCCTATTCATGTAGGGATTTTTACTCCTCCCCTCAAAATGGATTCTTTTAAATAATGTCCCCTATTTTATCCACAATCTATGATAACAAAATAAAAAACCCTAGTCCATGAATCACAACATTATTTTGTATACATGCATTCTCGAAAATGTGTTGTGTGGAATTGGGACTCGATCAGACTCATTCATGATGGGTTTTCCATAACACTGCACTACATAAAACTACATGAAGGCCCTTCTCCCATGGTCCAAAATCTATGAACGTATACTAGGTACACATGGTTGAGGTGACAAAAGAACAAACTATTTTGATATCCAAGAATTGTGACCTAAAACAATTTGAATCCCATACAGTACCAGGTAGTTCATTATGAATCCTAGGCCTCCTTGGTTCCCATTCACATAGATTTATAGGTGTTGTTCCATGAACATCCCCCTTATACCACTTTATCTCCATCATCCCTGAAACATGATGTTAAAGTGTGATTCTAAAATCCAATCCAAATTATAATAAACTGCATGTCATCAGCATCCTAATTGAATGATGATAAATTCTGTAACATCCATTTTCGTAGATATAAAACTATAAACTATGAAGCATCATAATGATTTCACCTGATTGGAAATATCCCTCTGAAAATGGTCATCTACCATTCTATATTTTAAGAACTATGTATGACTTGATTCTTATCCACACATTAAATATAGTGATGACTCAGTTCTAGATCATGGTCCAACCATCCCACAAAAATAAAAATGAATATAAATAAAATCCCCATACATGTGTATGTATCAGATTTACATAGGGATATATTATTCTAGAACCATGTATGGCTTGATTATTTTCCTCCTAGGATACATAGTGACACCTAGACATTTTTTAATTTGGTTCTAGCCAGAAGATTGTTGTATCATCATCCCTTGTCCTTATCATAGTACAAGAATTAAAAATTTAAACAATATGTAGGAGCCCCTTTGAAATGTGTATGTAGTGTTTTTGATCCTATTTGGCCCTCATTTGCATCTGGTTTTTCATAACACCAGACCACACATAAAAATTTTAGATACACCCTAAGACAGTCCAAAATCTACATACATAATCTAAGAGCTAATGCTATAATTTCAGGACAATAAACTATAATTATATCCTAAACAAATTATGCATGCCTTAGGAAAACCATGAGATTCCCTAGTTTCCTCACTAAAATAATTTCCCCTCTAGTGTTGGTCTCTTACAAAGCTGTGTTTTAGAACTATGTATCACTTGATTCTCATCATTATGGGATACATAGTGATGTATATATGCTTTGTATTTGTGATTAGCTGCATGTCAATCAACATTTTTAGACCCCTTTCCTCAGTTATGGTGTGATCATTGTGGCCTTTTACTATATGTAGTTCATATTTAGGTGTCTATGTGGTATATAGTCCTCTTTGGTTCCCTTCATGTTGAGTTTTACCTCTTGTGATCCATACATATACCCTTGGATTGAACGTCATTAGGCAGTCGATACATCACGACTTTGAACTGAACACCCCTATGGTTCAAATTCCTTGGTCATAAACTTAAAGTTTATAGACCAAGAAATACAACTCTATACTATTTTCTATGGTTCATTCAAAATGAAATTAATAAATTTGAATCAACTGCTTTTGAATCCCACTTTTTAATATCCTTCCTTCCACACTTCAATTATTTCACAACCATGTTATTTATTAGCTATAGACAAAATCACGGATAAAGTCCATCTTTATGAGCTCTAAAATAAGCACTAATAAAGGAACCCCATTATCAGCACTACAAAAAAGATATGATAAAGGGAACAAATTATCACGGTTTTTTTAATACTGATAAAAGGTATCCTTTATCAGTGCATTATTTTAACACATATAAAGTAATCCTTTATTATTGTTTTATTTGTATCCCTGATAAATGTCTTGAATAAAATGAAAAATTAATCAATTAAAATAAAATGATAAAGTTAAGAAAAATATGAACACTTTTATTAATTAAATATTTATTGATAAAAATTAATAAGTTTAATATACATATATATAGAATATAAAGATAATTAAATAGTATATATTAGATATAGATATATTAAATGAATAAGTATCATATAGAAAAACATGTAAATTAAAAACATATTACCCTATTATTCATTTTTTATTTTGTTTTATTTATAAATTTATTATATATCAAACATCATTTGTTTAATTTGTTTCACTTACAAATATATGTACAAGTGCGTGTGTTTGTGTTTGAGTGTGTGATATTGTATTTTTATACACAAACACACACCCAAATATATCTATTCAATATATTGAAACAAATACACCTAATATTTATGTAATTTTTTTCAAATTTCAAAATATTTTTTGATTTAATTATAACATGATATATTTAATATATATTGTTTTTTAATCTGTCAAATTTTTTTAATTGTTTTTTATACTACAATTAAGGTATTCATTTTTTATGTTATTCTTTTTTATTTCATTTTTGAAATTGATTATTTTGTATTATTTATTTATATTTATTTATTTATTGTGTTTTAGTATTTTCAATATGTGTTTATCCACTTCAAATATATATATATATATATGCAGATTATTTTAATAATTTAGATTTAATTTGCAAAACATATCAATTTTTCAAATATTTTTAAAGTGTACTCATTTTGAATTATTTAATTTCACTCATTTTTAAAATGCCTATATTTAAGATTATATATACTATAATAATGATAAAAATATATTTTTAAATAGATATTTATAAATAAATATATCAATAAATGCATATTTATTATATCTATTATAATTATAAATAAATAATTATTTTTAAACGATGTATTTATATAATTATAATAAACTAATTATATATATTTAAATAATTATAATTATAAAACATTTAATAGTGTTTTTAGTGATGATAAATATCATTCTTTATCAAAGCTACAAAGAGTTATTAAAAGGTATATTTATTAATGCAAAAAATACTAGTGAAGATAAATATGTTGTTTATCAGTGTTTTTTTAGTGCTGATACACCTCGATATTTATCATCATTAAAAAAGAACTGATATATATTAAATTTATCTACATTTATAACATTAGAACTTATAAAAGGTTTATTTATCAGAGCTTTTTTGAAGGTGCACTTAAAATAATCCCTGACCTATTTTAAAAAAACCTGACAACAACTCAGTCACTCGTGATACTCAAACTCTTTCGGAACTCCTCTACTTCATGCGTGACTCCTCTACATTCCCTCGGATTAATCATGGCTGGAATCCATTATATGTTATCTTCTAATGTTCTTCTATCATTGTTTTGTGTTTTGTGTTCCGTGTTTTGAACAGTTATTAAACATGTCGAACCTCACATCTCTTTTAACCACTAATGAAATAAAATGTGCGTGGTTATATTCATCGTTTTCCTCCATAGACAATGGTTTCGAAGAAAGAGAATGATTTTTTCAAATTGTATTGTTAGTCAACATATGTGTATGGGATTTTATGGATAAATAAATTTTATTTTTCATCTTCCCTCCATAAAAATACTCCCCTCCCACACCCTCTCTTCCCCTTATGTTATTAATCTTATTATTCTTTCATATGTATTTGAGTGTCAATGAATGTTTTCCCTAGAGACACACAAAAAGTGATTACTCTCCTCTCAACATTAACAAGGATACCTTTCATCCCACTCTATTTTCTCTTTATTTGAATAATATAGGCTTCTAAAATATAGTTAGTTTCCTAAATATAATGTATATTATATACTAGATTATAGATTCTAAAGGAAAAATTATGAGGTTTTTTGAGGATTAGTGGATACATAGTTTTTGACCTCATTTATAGGTGATGAACATATTAGGAGCAATGGAAGTGTAAAGAATCATTAAACCATGTTTTTTGGATTTTTTTTTATTAATATAAAATTTTAAACCATTAAATGGGTTGTTTAAATGTATGATTCGGATAAATAAATATTTATTGAATTCATAAAAATAATGAATTAATTATTCATGTTTGAAAAAATATTTTAGTGATTCATGTTCTTAGAGTATTTAAAAAATTAATTCAATATTATTATTAAACATAAATAGTGGGTTACATAGGGTGATGGGGAATTTATTTTTTGGGAAAAGCATACTGAATTTTTTTATGAAAAATTCCTAGATTAGATAGAGTTGATAAATCACTAGTTAAATGGACATTGAAATACACAAAAAACATATAATGTGTTTATTCCCCAAAATTAAGTGAGATATCCAGGGTTGGATAGTTATCAAGAAAACTATGAGATGTGATTTATTAATTGATTTACTAATCAAAATAGAGAGATAATTAATTCAAAGGATAAAAAATAATATGAAAAGTATTCAAACATGGTGAATGATCATAGAGAGAACAAAAATTGATTAAAATATACTTCTGATTTTTTGGTTATTTATGTCCATCAAGTCATATAACTTATTAACCGTGTATAAAATTCCAAAAATAGAGATATCATATTTGCTGATATCTGTGGATTATAACTGGAAATTTAAGCTTGAATATACTTTTATTAGAGGCTACACCCTTAGATAAGCATAGAATTTGGTGGGGAATTAAATATATGATATTTCATGAATTAACTTGGTGACGTCTTCCAAATGTTTTATAATCAATTATAAATCATAAGAAGCATCGTAGAAGGCTTGAAATATTTTGTGAAACACTAAATGAAAGAAGTACACTGACATGATGAAATTTTCAGTTTCCATGAGAAGGAAATCAATGATCATGGAACTCGTTAATAAATATAGAGTCTTTATAAATGAATATGATTCCCCTATTGTTATTAAACCTTTGTTTCATTATATAACCAAACATCTCTTATTCTTTTATCACTATTTATCATTAGGTTAATGTGATACCACTTATTCATTGATTGAGGGTCCTCAAGAATAATTCTATGATTCATGGATATTATATTCTCCTCAAAGGATACAATACTTGTTTTCATATTCATTGTTATAAATAAAACATACTACTTTAACCTTAAGGATGGGTTCCACTAATACTATATTAAAATTATTCCATAATTGTTTTTTCTTTGCTTCCATTTACAATTATCCTTGAGATAAATATGCGCTTGATTTGGTTTTTTATCCATCTAATGATGATAGGATGAAAACCTAAAACCTATATATAGTATCAGAGACCTTTTTTTTGACACAATGTATTAATCAATAATGTATTTGAATAAATAAATGTCATATTATATTATTTTAATATCATATATTATGATATAAAGGATTTCATTTTTCATCCATAGCATATGGATATTATATATTATATTGTAGGATATATAGAAAATATATGGATTTGAAATATTTTATCATTCAATTTTTGATATCATAAAATAAGACTCTCTACATGGTTTGGGTGAAAATAGAGGATCAAATAAAAAATACAATATCACCTAAATTTTTATATATGATAAATGAAATAAAATATCTAATATCTTATTTAGTGAGACTAGTCATTTCTTATGATTAATGTTTCATCATAGAATATGATTTATTTTTGGGGATACCTCTCTCGAATATTATATTTTATAATAGATAATATCATTATCATATGTAAAGTATGTCATTCATAAAGGTAATTATTGATCTACTTCAAAATATGTGGTATAATATTCATTGATGGTAAGTATTTGTGGTCCCTCTACTACATTATAGTAATATATCATAATAATAAATTTAGGATTACATTGAATAGATTCATTTCATTTATAAGAGTAATAATCCTAGATCAATACTGAGAACAAGTATAAATTTCACCCTTTAAAGGGATTTATGATATTAGATGGATCTTAAGGTAGATTAAAAACACATAAAACATTAGTAGGTGAGGAATCCTTGAGTAGATATTAGTGATGTGAAATGTAGTTGGGGTGATATTCATTACTTCAAGACCATTATAGTGGATGTATTCCAATTTCACTTAAATTGAAGATACTTTTTGATGGATTATATTACTGTAGGTTCATAAGAAACATTAATCCTTATACACTTGAACGTATTCAATCTCATGAAGATGGATTGGACTCCCTCTTTCATACTTTCCTCACTCCCATCACTTTTGATCCAAATATCATTGATGACATTCCTCCCGAATAGTGATGGGACGCAGGCTAGATTGAAAGAGAGAATGAGTAGCCTCAAATATATCATCAATAGATGGAATGAAATCAACAATATGTGGTTGGATTAAATAAAGTATGTAAATATTAGTTTTACTATTATATTGAAGTATTATATATCTATTCAATATAGTGACATGTTCCATGAAATATTCATCAAATTGTTCACTTTTATGCATGGAGTGTATTGTATTTTTGTTATTCTAGAAAAATTAAATGTTTTGATACTGATTAATACAATGTATTATGAAGAAGATGATGTCACCCATTCCAAAGAAGAAAATAATATTGATGATGAAAAAATGGAATTATTAGGGGATCACCAACATATTGATGAATGAAACAACAACAACGGAACATCACTGTTTTGATTAAAATAATCATTTCAAGAAGTTAGGGTATAAAATTTTCGGACTGTTCAAATAAACATGGCCAACCTATTGAACCCAAAAATTAAGTATTATTTAGTTATATTATATTCACAATGAGGGTGAATGTCCATATTGATATTGACTCATTGCATCGCATCCATCCAGTAATGAAGAAAATCATTTGGAAAGAAATAATGATAATGAAAAAATATACATTATATATATTAATAAAAAAATTAAATAATGAAACAATGAATTATTTTTCATTAATCCTTATGGACATTATTTATTTTAGAATATTTTGTTAATAAATTTTACTTAATGGATGCTAGAAAAGTCCATAGAGGCTTCTGGACTCTTCTGACACATTTACATCGTAGGGACGTTGAGGGGAAAATTAATCCCCACCCACCTCTTAATTATGAACAGTTTATAAAGTATAAAAATTTCCTTCTTTTAGAAATAATGAAATTGATAAATAATTTAAGGTGCATTGCGGACAATAATAAATTTTTTGAAATTATATTTTTAATCTAACATGATTCAAAATTTTATTTTATGAAAAAGAAATAGAGTGCTAAAAATAAATAATCTACATCAAAACCGATGTACCCCTATGGAAAATGAAGGATATGTTAAACTTAATTTGTGAATAAATGGGTATTTTTTAAATAAATAATAAAATATTAATTATGTGATATGAAATAACAAATGATCCTATTTTTCTATGTAAATTGAGGAATCAAAATCAGAAGGCACTTCCATCCAATGCTAGGTTCTATGGAAGGAGGAGAGTGTAAATAAATAGGGTATATTAGTTGATAAAAACACCAAATATAATAGGAATAATGTTTATGTATGAGATAATTGTAATTACATATGATTTATAAGAATATTATATATAAATAAATATGTTCATATTTTTTATATGGTTTAGACATAGGAATCGACAATGGCCATACAAAAAGAAAAGAAGATGTTAGTATCTTAGAAGCAGCCTAAACAGTATGGTCATGTCAGAGGATTATGTTTTTGAGTCTCTCCTCAAATATATTTAAATAAGATAAAACCATATAAAGATAAATATAATACAATGAGATGAATGCAGAAAAAAAATAGACTCACTACAATATATTATTTTGTTGTCTTGTTTGGAAGACCAATGCATAAGAAAGGATCAAAGAAAACCAGCAGAAGATTAAAGATCAACACATGAACCAAACGATCCCACTAGCATTGAGGCCAGTAATTCCCCCCAAACGTATACCTTACTATATGTAATAAGTTTTTTTCATCAAATTTTCCCATAAATGTTTATCAAACAACTTCGGATAGCTTAATATTACAACAATTCTACAGGGTATAGTTGTATGTGATTTTTGTCCATCAACACCCGCATACTGTTGTGTTTTGATGAGTACAATGTATAATTCCACAGGAGACTTGCTACACAATAAAACCTTCCCAAAAATAATATGATAGTTAGGATTGTGGTATCTTATGAGCTGACTGTTGAGTTTCATGTTCCTCTTGATGGTGCAGATATTACAATGATCGAAGATGCTATTGTAGATTTCACAACATGGCCATATAAACATTGAATGATACATGGGGTACATATTTAACGATTTTTTAATATGAAAAACATGTAACCATTTATGAAAAAAAAGGTCTGAAGTGAGTTATGATGTTCAATATGGATAAATTGATAGAGAAACAAATGGTTAAATCAGTAAAATCTATTGAATTAACCAAGAAAAAAATGACCTTTTGAGAGTACCTTATCCCAACCAATAATGGAGAAACATTTATTAACATTAAAGTTTCATACAAAGACCACATTTAAAGATAAAAATATTTCTTATATTGAATAAGAAGAATTAATATATTGATATTCCTTTATATATGGATTTAGTAGCGAGACTCTAAATAAGATTCTTATGCATGAATGGCTAGGCATATCATTTATGAATACATACATAAGGTATGTTTTCATAATTACTCTATCCAAATAGTGATCTAAATATGTTTATTAATGTTAATAAAAGCTCAAATTATATATAGGATGTTTTATTAATACTGGGTAATGGAAAGATAATGTGAAGAATGATTTGGATTCATTAATCCGTGAATTATTTCTATGCCAGAAAGTACATAGAATAAAATAGAAATAGAAAAGAAAAAATTCGATTTACTCATAGCATTTAATAAAAAATAATAAGACTGTAGAATCTTTTTGATGCCTAAAAACCAATGGTCAAACTCTATTATCTAATCATATAAAATATATTTTCAATTTTTGCAATATACTATTTTTTTAGGAAGCGCTGGATAGATATAGTAATTAACATAGAAAACATGGATAATTAGTATTTTTTGATTAAATTCTTGGACTTCCAACCAAATGACCACACATGATGTTTATTGTGAATATCTAATACACTAAAATAAAAATATTTAATATAAACATTGAATTATATATTCAGTATGTGTTTTAATGAAAATTTTTTATGATAGGGTGGTCGCTCAATACAGGCTAGATCATGGAATGAGGTCACTTTCTGAAAAGATAAAGCATGTGGATTACTAAAAGTGAAAAAAAATTAGGTATATATATAAAAATGTAACAACATAAACATTTCAAAACTATTTACTAATTTTGGTCAAAGTATCTACAGTGTCAAAACAAGACATTGTAATCAATTTTGGATATTAGGTTATCAAATTTATGAGATAAATAATAAATCATGAAAAGAAAAACATCCCCCAATAGGTAATTTCTGAAGGTAATTATAATTTAATTAAATATATTTCACAATAATTGTTTTTTAATATTTTTTCAGTACTATCAAGACGGTCGATAACAAAGTTACTCAAAAGAATACATCATTTTTTAGAGATGAGTGCGCAATGTAATTTTTGTCATATTGTATGCCGATAAAAAAAATTTAGTGTTTATCAGTTATATTTGTGATTTGGTATGAGTTATAGCCTTAAAAATATATTTTAGGTGAGTAGTATTAGTGTAAGATTACTTATATTTTTTTATCTTTATCTTGGGGAAGAATAATGGAAGAAATCAATTTGTTTTTAAGTGATGACCTATAAACAATAAAATTGTTGGCCAATTGTGGAGGTAGAGGTAGAGGTAGTGGAAAAGGCATAGGGAGAGGCTGGGGAATAGCTGGAGGTAGATTCAGAGTTAGAAACCAATGTTTGAAGGAGGGAGAGTAAAGGACCTATGAAGAGACTAAGGTGGAGGGGGATAAGAAGGAATAACTAAGTAATAATAAACTTTTTGATAAATGAAGTAGAATAAGGATCATACCATCATTGTGTTATAGAAAATGTTTTTAAAGGTTCAAAAAACATGTGTCAATTAAGATAAGATCCATTTTTCATTTCCATTTTAAAATTAATTTTTTTAAAACAAACAAATGGGGCATACTCAAAACCCATAAAAACATTCAGATAATTTTTTTATTTATAAAAACAATCCATACATAATTTGCGATGTTTAGGGTTCATCCCCACCTCAATCCAATTCATAGTTTGACCGGTATGACCCTAGGTGTCTGTTACCATTTTCAAATTGAAAATTTAATACAAAAAGGATTTACCCTTTGAAAACTAAGAAATCATGCTCAGGTTTTCTTGATAATTTTGGGCATCAAATTGAAAATAATTTGTAACATGTATGAATCATTCTCATTTCTATCCTAGATATGATTCCACCATTATGGGTCAAAGTGTGTGTTTCTAGTTTAAAATGACAATTTAGTAAAAAAACACATATGGCGCACTCAAAATCAATGAAAACCATTATGATTTTTTTGATAATTTATGAATATTATCTATAAGTAATCTGGGATATGTATAATTTATCCTCATCTCAATATGATGCATGGTGTGACCAGTATGAATCCATGTGTATGTTTTTATTCAAAAATTTCATTAAATTTGTTGAAAAAAACTAATATACCCAAAAATTAGAAAAAACATTAATATTTTTTTGGTACCTTATTAAAACAATCCATATATTTTTTTGGACATGTAGGGATCAGTTTCACCTCAATATGATGCATGGTGTGACCGGTAGGACTCTAATTATATGTTATTAGTTTCAAAATAACATTTTAATACAACTAGTATCACTCACTAAAACCAATAAAACAGACTCGGGTTGTATTGATTATTTTTCACAATAATTCTTAATTCATTTTTGTCATGTATTAATATGTCTTAGGTCAAACCCACACACGACGCCACATGAATGGCTCAAAGTGCGTGTTTGTAGTTTAAAATGAAATTTTAGTAAAAACCACACGTGGTGTAATCAAAACCAAGGAAACACATTAATATAGTTTGGATATTTTATTATAAAGATCCATGGGTAATTTGGGATGTGTAAAATTCCTTTTTGCCTCAATTCGACGCATGGTGTTACCGGTATGACTCAATGTACATTATTATATGAAAAATTGACTTTAATTTTAGTGAAAAAATAATTGAAATACTCAAAACCTATAAAACTCATATGAATTTATTTATACATTATGAAAAATATACATACATAATTTGTGACACGTAGGGATCAGTTTCACTTCAATCTGATGCACGATGTGACCGGTATGACTCCAAGTGTTCGTTATCAGTTTAAAATTGAAAATGTAATACAAAAAGGGTAACTAACTAAAAACTAAGAAAACATGCTCAGATTACCTTGATAACTTGGAAAAATAAATTTTAATTCATTTGTGACATGTGTGAATCAGTTTCACGTCAAAACTACATATGATACCACATATATGGCTTAAAGAGCGTGTTTGATGTTTAAAATATCAATTTAGTAAAAAATACAAGTGGCATACTCAAATTTGAGGAAAAAAATTCATATTATATAGATTCTTTAGAAAAACGATCCCTGATACTTTTGGGACATGTATAATTTAGTCATGTCTCAATCTAATTCATGGTATTACCAATATGACTACAAGTTCAACTTTTTATTCAAAATTTACATTAATTTAAGTAAAAAACAACTCAAATACTAAAAAAATAAAATGCAATAAGACTATTATGGTACATTAATAAAATTATTAATATGTCATTTCCTATTTTTATGGATCATTCACACCTCAATCTGATGCACGGTGTGACCAGTATGACTGTAAGTGTCTGTTATCAGTTTAAAATAAAAATTTCAATACAAAAATTTGTCACTGACTAAAATCCAATAAAACATGATCGTATTATCATGATAATTTGGGACAATGATTCATAATTCAATTCTGATGTTTATGTATAAGTCTCACATCAAACCCCAACACGATGCCACTTGTATGACTAAATGTGTGTGATTGTAGTTTAAAATGATATGTTATTAAAAAACACATGATGTATATTCCAAACTAAGGTAACAAAGACCAATTATTTTGATACTTTTGAAAAAATAGTCCATGAGTCATTTGGGACATGTATCCTTCATCCGAACATCATTCTAACACACTGTTTCACTGATATGACTCTATGTGTGTCTTTTTATTCAAAATTTATATTAATTTTAGGGAAAAAACTGACATACTAAAAATATAAAAAACAAATTCATATTTTTTTGGTACATTAGAAAAAATCCATACATCACTTTGTACATTTAGGGATAAACCTCACCTCAATATGATGCATGATATGACCGATATGACTCCAAGTGAATCTTTTAATTCAAAACTGACATTAATTTTGATCAAAAAATAAATTTACATATTCAAAAGTTCAAAACAGTAATCCTAATGTTTTGGTACTTTAGGAAAATTATCCATAATTAATTTGTGATGTCTAGTAATTAGTTACACCAAAATTCTAGTTAGGATGTTACTAGTATGACTCAATGTGTTACTTTTTATTCATAATTTACATTATTTTTTGGAACAAAACTAATATACTATATAATAGTGTTTTATTTTTCTTGTATTTTTGTTAGAAATTTTATTCAATTTAAATTCATAATTATTATATTTTTTGGTCATTTTTGTTTCTATTTATACTAATGAAATGTGGTTTTATAGCACACTACACCTGTTTCGGGTGATGCAGTGTGCTACAGCATCACACTACAGTTTTCACCATTATCAGTGCTACTAAATGTGCTAATAATAGTATGATTTATCATCAATTTTAGAGGAAACTATAAAGATAAATTTTATCAGTGCTTACAATGGTTCTAATAAATTCCATATTTATCTATGCTTTTAAATTTTCTAATAAATCATACTTTTATATTTTCAAATAAAAGCACTGATAAATCATAATTTTATCAAAACTTTTAAAATCACTAATAAAAGACAACAATTATTAGTGCCAAATGATATCACTCATAAACAATGTCTTTTATCACCACTAGTAAAAGTTTGATTTATCATTGATAATATTTGAACTGGTAAATCTACCCTTTATCTGTAGTTTTGTAGTGATTATAAAAGCCACAGATTTTTAACTATGCTAAGGTAGTTATTTCTTCTATAGTGCTGATAATGTCTGCTTCTAGTGTTGTTAATGGTGTTTTTTATAGAAGTTCATGATATTTCAAATTTAGACAGACACCTGAATGGTGATGGTGTCATTACATTTTAGCTCACCTCCCATCGTAGTCCAACTACCTAATAGATATCTAGGAGTAAAGGGAGCATCTTTTGTTTTCTAAAATGGTTTATTGTTGATCATTCATTCACTCTTCCCATTGATTATTGTTATGGTTTTTCACCATATGTTTCAAACATGGTCAACATTCATTCCCTATACATCAATTTTCCATTTTACCTAGATCATTAATTAATTGAATTACCTCATTGTTGCTCCCCTGGGTCGTACTAGACTCAATACCATTGGTATCCCCTCTAATGTGAGCTTCCACATGTCAAGTAGAACCCTGGAATCATTCCTTATTACCCAAACTAATCATATCTCATGTTGGATTAGTAGATCTAGTAGGGTGTGCATTGATGTGGTCAATCTGAATAAAGGATTTATTGTCCAAACTCTATGACCATAAACTATGATCCTCCATGGGAATGTGTGGTGTGTCACTAGGCCCATTGACCCTTATTCATGTCATTTTTCTCTATATTTTGGAATATATTATCGTCTTAGGGAATCCCCTACCTTTGTTCCAAACTCTATGACCTTAAAATAAGATTCTATAGAACATGAAATACATCTTTAAACTATTGTCAAGGGTCCATGAAGTACGACCTTAAACTATGTGAAACAACATTGTCGCTCGATGTGAAACTGTGTTTAATGTCAAAATCACATGGTGTTAAATTGTACTATGAAATTTCATACCTTATGATGTGAATATGTTAGTCTATATTCCTCAGTTGTGTGATGTGAAACTAGAAAACATTCCAAGCCTTTACCCGAAAGGTCCCCTTCCCTGATTCTCCTAATCCACTGCATTATTTATATTCTAAGTTGTAGCTCAGTATTTGAGATGACGTTCTCCTAGAAAATGGGTTTAATATTTGTTCATACCGACTCACTTACAAAAATGATTTCTAAGACACTATTGTATAATCCAGAGTTTGTTGTAATCCATTTGAACATTCCTTTAGTACATTTCAATGGTTAATGTACCCCATATTTTGGTCCTCATCCTATTCCATGTGTGAGGCTACCCCCTTTATCGCTTAGTCTCATTCTGTTTTGGATCATCTATGATTTGGGGCCAACATCCTAGAAGTATTCATACAAAATTTTGAGGTGGGTTCCATGTTTCAAATAAAGATAGCGGTCAACCCTCATTTTTTGTCCACGTTTTAGGATAACTATACAGATGGTGTGTTTCGAACATGTTCTTCATTTTTTTCGCATTTCCATAGAACTCCCCTTTCATTCAGAATTTTGTGTATCATGATTCACACATACAATTCCACTTTTCTCATATATATTCCAATTCCCTTTGTGTTATCCCATTTGTTCATTAATTAATTTTGGGAAATAATGTGGTCCATATTCTCCCTCCAATTCCTCCTTTATTTTGAAAAATCTCAGTAGTTAGTCAACAATATTAGACCATGAGTGTTCAATGATTATTTGAAACACTCAAATAAATAAGTTATCATTTTGTTACCTATTATTTCTCATACTGGTCTTGACCCACATGAGCTTAGGGAATGATTATTAGTTGTCTCATAAGTGTGATTGATGTGAAATAATTAATGCAACAAAAGAGACTATGTTCATTAACACGAAATTGTTTCAAGAGAAAAAAGGTGTCATGGTAGTAGGTACTTCCACATATTATAGCCTCTACCGGGTCTTATAAAATTTTTCCCAATAGATCTATGTCAGTGATATGGAATTGCATATCCACTAGACTTTTTCATGTAGCCTCCAGGTTCTTCTTCCACATTTTGAGCTAACTTTCTTCCTCAACAACCATCAGGTGAATATCACGAGCCTTGATCGGTGCTTGGTCCTTCTTGCCCTATAGATCATCTACGTGGTGATCCACTGGTCTTATATACACCCATTCCTCCACTAGTTGGGCCCTAAATTGTATAAATATTTCATATTGTGTGTCAATGAAGGAAGAATTCTTATTTTATTTTTCATTCAGGAACTTGATTTCCTGACTAACTTCCTTGAGCATCTAAATGTATTCTGACTTCTCCTAGCACCAGGTGAAATTAAGGTGTTGGATTAATCCCAACATCATTTAAATGAGGAATTCACAAATTATCATGTGATTTCTATGAGAAACTATCTCACTAGTGTAAAAATTGCACTGCTAATGGCTAAGAGACCCCATCTTTCCAACCAGTTACAACTCCTTCGTGTGGTCAATGAAGAGTTATATGCACTTCAATGCCCAGTTCCAGATGATTTTGTTCTATTTATCCATGTCAAGATTAGAATCCTATATCTCTTCTGGATCTATAGTATCACATTCAGGAAAGGATTTTTGGATTTCGGTAGTAGGGTCCTCTTCCCAAATCCTCTTATATTTAATGAGCTTTATGTCATGAGTTTTGTTATCATTACATGATCCCACCTTGATAATGTAATCCTTACCCGTCTGCCCTAAGTGCCAACCCACTAGTGCAATCCCTTATATCCATAGTCCACAGTGAACTTGGGACTATGTCCTGATTATCTCGGACAACTGGCTTTGCATAGAATAGAACCCCAATCTATAAAGGAACCCCAGATGTGCCAACCTCTTCTAATAGACGTGCACATGATATATCCATCACTATTAAGGTGATGAAAATTTCAATAATCATTATAAACACATGATGTGTATAACCACATGAAGATGAATGAATCATGAAAGATGAGCAGTGATAGGTCAATCTCAGTGGATCTGATCATCATAATTATAGAGAATGGTCCCTAGTATATGAATAGGAGCATTGAAATTTTAGGGGTCGTTACCCTAACTTCCCCATGTTTGATCGTCCCAAAAGCCACTTCTGTTTTAGATGAAAGCCTCAATGTGTACTCTTAAAATTTTGGTTCACTTTCATCCTGATTAGTAGGGGTGCCTTGTTCTAGATTCCCTAGGAATGATAGGTTTTGTTTAGATGATCTGGATAGTAAGAGATGAAATGTTTAGAATAGTAAGATGAGTTAGGGATTTGATTGAAGTGTTCAACTATTTATCCCACAGAGATTGTGATATCACCACAATATAGGGGCCTCCCTTCATGGGAATCATCTCACAATGATTTGTATGATTTCTTAGGAAATGGAGCACACAGATCCATCTCAATTGCTAAAAGTTACGGAGGAGAATTCATATTTCTAAGAGACATCACCCAGTAGGTCTCGAATGTGCAGTTCTTCAAGAGTGATCTAGTTCATCCAACTCTGTCAAGTATATATCCACCTATTCATGAGAGATAAATAAGTTGGCCTTTTCCTAAAAATCATGGAAAGAAGAATCGTATACTAGATTAAGTGGTTACACAATCTTAATGGATCGCGAAACTACCTGTATACATAATAGTTTTCCCATGCCTTAGGGAACATGGAATTATTGGCAATATCTAGATGACGTAAATACCTTCAATAATATTGGAAAATACCATATAGAATTCTCTAGATGGACCCCCTTCATCCTGGTTCCTCCTTCCTAAGAGAATTGGGCCTGATGTCATTGTTTCTCTTCCATATCCTCTCTTTTATTTGGGCCCTTGAATTGCTGGTGTTCCTTCTACTACTCTTCCCCCATACCAACTTTGTGTCCAAAACTCACTCCAAACCCCACTCTTCCCCATTCCCATAGTGGATGATTCACCCATTTAATGGTAAGGATGGTCTGTTGCCTCAGCTTTATGTATAAACAAGTGACCAACCAACTCTTTTCAAAAGTCATGGTTTTTTCTAGTATGTAGTAGTGTGTTGTGTTAGATCATTCTGTATCTTTCAATCATCTCATGTGAACATGATTAAAATGTATCTCATCATTGAAGTATGTTACATATTACACATATCTGATTACACCTTGTGGGTCAACATTTGTAGGAACCTGAAAAATCTCAAAAACTGGTGTGGGTTGTATGGATTATAGATAAGATTGTAGTCAACCCTTACCACCAAAAATGCACCTTGAAAGGAAGAGAGATAAGATCATTTCCCCTCAGTCCTATATCATCATCATTCACTACCTCATCGATAGGGGAAATCGATTAAATGAAAATTAATTTGCATTCACAAACATGACAGGTATTTTTGTCAGACCTTGATTGAAGGGGAAACATCTATCGATGTTCAGAATCACTGGCTGGAAGCTCGTTTTAGGAGGTAAAATAGTGTTTAGATATTTATATCCCTAATGTGGGTTTCCACCATTTGTACAGGAAAAGGAATGACCGACACACATTCAAGGGAATATTCCCCTCAATAATGTTCCAATGTAGCTTGTTCAGATTTTCCAACATTGGTACTATGAGATTGATACACTTACCTATTTCCAGAATTTCGACTTTTATAATGATTCTTGGACACAACCACATGTGAGTGCTCACAATTGGGACTATCCAACCACAAGATGATCAACTTAATGAGTCATGCCATCATAATTATGTGTTGAGGATCAGTCTTGAATGAGTAAACACATATTTTCCATTCCATTTATTATAGTATTACATAGTATGATACCTTCTCTCATTGAAAAATGGTTTTTAACATGTCCATTTTAATTTTTGTTCTTGATGACCAATGTTAGATGACTTCAATGGTGACTTTTAATATCATTTTTTATGTGACCTTGGTTAAAAGGCATCATGATAGTATTTTGACATTGGTTATTTAATAAATATCATGAAAATATATAAAAAATATCATTTTTTAAATCGTTTTTATGATAACCATCATGAAAATAATAAAATTTATAATGTGTTTTTTTTAAAAAATATTATTTATCAGACATCCTTATTGTTGGATCATTGCGTCTATTTGATCTCCATGCCCACATAAATCATAGTTTTGGAGATAAAATACAAATATTGAATCATTATTGATGTCATTTTTAAAAAAAATGACATGAAAATTAACATTAAATGTTACTTCCTAAATAAATATTTTACATGAAAATTATTTTATGATGAATTTTAATGTTTCTTAAGAAAATAAATTAAAAGTCATTTTTCATGTAGGTTTTTCATGAAATTAATTTTAATAATGTTGAGAAGTATTTATTTCATTTTAAAGTATTTAATTTGAGTGATATTGAAAATAAAACAGACATATGGATCAAAAGTTTTGGATATCAGAAATTGACTATCTCTAAACAATGTCTAAGAGAAGTCAAACTTTAGATGACCATAAATTTTGATTCGTAACTCAGTTTGAGATCCATGACATGTAAAATCAATTATTAATAAATTAACAACATGTTGATAAACATTGTTAACATAGGTTATTTGAAATAATTATATGTAAAGTGAGTTTTATCTTTGTTTTTTGAAAAAATGATGCTAAAAAGTTGATTTTTCACATCGGTTATCATAAAATCCACTTGACAAATTGAATTTTCAATATTTTTCATTGATTTTTATTATAAAAATTATTTGAAAAATATATTTAGTAACATTAAAATTTGGATTTCCAAATTTTTTGCAATGGATCCTCAAATTTTTCAATTACCTCCTAAAATATATAATAATGTGTTTTCTTTAGAAATGTCATTTCTATGATTTCACTCTCAACATATATTATTTTCTTGATCAATTATTTTGATCATCATTTTTCTAATAGCTCAAATCATTTGACCTTCATCATCAATCCATGATTTCTTATTTTAGTGATCTTTCCATGGTATTTTTTTTTATTTCCCCATGATTTAGTTTTTTTGATTAGTTTTATTAATTGATATACTGGTTAATGATCATGTTTATCTAATAATGAAGAATAATTCCTCATATATTGGAAAAAATACAAATACACCTTCTGATTATAAAATTTTTTATTAGATAATGCTTCAGTTCTCTCATGAGATATTCCTCATAAAAAAATTTATATCCACTAACACTTTGATATCCTTGAATATTATGTCAAATATTTTTGTTTTCCTTCTATAGTTCTTATGGTTTCTAGGTTTTTATTTTTATCAATCATCTAATTTAAATAGATGGAGTTAACTGACATGAAGAATATTTTTTTCAAATAGTTATTTTATGCACTATGTTTTAAAAAACTATGTGAAATTTATATTTTTCACATAGATTTTTTGAACAAATGCAAGAATAATAATTTTTTAACATTTCCTTTTTAAAGAAAATTTGATGTTAAGATTGTATTTAAAATTATTTTAAAAAAATTATGATGTGAAAAATCATAAAAATTGAATTTTAATGTCGTATTTTGATA
Organism: Viscum album; assembly: GCA_963277665.1. Taxonomy (NCBI): domain Eukaryota; kingdom Viridiplantae; phylum Streptophyta; class Magnoliopsida; order Santalales; family Viscaceae; genus Viscum; species Viscum album. The sequence goes on along the minus strand of OY728130.1, from coordinate 1,163,338,190 downwards.
ATCGATGTCAAAAAATATATTTAAAAGTGCACCTTCAATGACATCACCTCTAGAGCCAATGTTAAAAATATAAAAACCGTTGTGAAAAAACATATTTTTGTACTAGTGATTTGTGCCCTGATGGTTCCCCATGTTGAATATATGTGGTATCATTGGAAATTTCCTTTCTAGATCCTCCCCTTATAGATCCTACCCTTCAGTAGGATCCTCTTCGAGGTAGTTCAAAAAAATTTGAACCATTTATTGTTATGGACATCCCTCATAGCCTGATTCTCTTGATAGGTTCTATGTACCATATCTAGCAATGCCTTCACTGGTTCTAGAGGATACTTTTGATCATCACACACACTCTCCAAAGGGAGAAACTCATCATTCAAACCAACTAGAATTGGGATTATAAAGAACCAATGAAATTCCAAAAGGCTGATGATGACCTCCCCAAGGTGTAGGTGGAATATGTTGATTGCTGGTGAACATTTTCACAACAGCTCCTACTAGATCTCTTCTAGCCAGTAGACATAGAACAGAAAAGCCCATGCTGATTTGTAGAGGCATACCTACCTCATCTCTATATCAAACTCATTGCATGATTCCCATCACAGTAGTCCCTAAACCATTAATCATTGATGTTTTAAACCTAGTGATAATCCCATCCTCCAATCCATCTTTTATTTAGGTTCCCCAAGCCCATCATGATGATTTTTTAGTACTGTGGTGTAGATGAATCATCCTCTATATTCTCCCCATAGATATTTTTGATGTTTTTTAGATTAATTCGGTCGTAATGGATGCATGATACTTCTATATATGGACCTCATCATACCTATTCAACTTGTATTACCCTATTATACCTATAAATCAGTATGTTAGTTCAAATCTTATTGTCTCCAGTGTGATATCATTGTCCCTCAAACCAAATAAATACAATGGAATCCTCTTTCATAGCTGATAATTATTCTATGAATCTAAAAGAAGGTCATGAAATGATTTTTGATCTGAATAACTATGATAATATTCCCCAATAGTGATGTTTTCTTCAATTTTACAAATTTTTTCAGTATCCTCATGGACATACTATGCATCTCTTAGAAAATACATTGAGTTCCCAAGTTTGATGTTTTCCAAAGTTCCTTCCTGGAGATCATTTGGAAATATTTTTCAAGGATACCATTTTCATGGGAGCTATGAATTACTATAATCTCTTAGAGAAAAATTAGTTTATTATGTTTGGTTTTCTCAGAATCTTTCATGAATTAATGTCACTTAATTCAGGTTCTCAATGAATCGTTCACGGAGAAAGAATTATAAAGGTCATGAACTTCATGATTAGAGGGAACTAGAAAATTTTATCACATGAAGTATAAGTTCTTTTGAGGTCCCCCACCCATGCTATTTATAGGAGTAGGATGGCCCATGCAACGTAATGTCCTTCAGTGATCTCTGCAAGGAAACAACACGATGGAGAACCACGAATGACCATTATAAAAAGGAGTATATTGTCAACATTTTGGGAGATTATCACTCAAAATCCAACAATCCTTTCCCCTTAAACTATCTTTCTAAGGGGGTAAATATTTTTCAGTAAAATACATTCAATAAGGCTAATTGAGGAGACCATAACTATTTAGGATGAAATCTAGGCTCAAACTGAACAAAAACACCCATAAGGGTATACTTCACGAAGCTCTTTTGTGAAGAGCCCTCACCTTCCATGAGAATGAATGTCTCGGATAGTTTGATTTTCATGTCTGAAGGTTCTCCAGGGCCACATAAGGATTGATAATGTTCTCTATGATCCCAACGTAGTCGTTACCATTCGTGAATCCCCCATCTGCTTCGTAGACTACTTCTCAGCATCATGAACCTTTTTCTAATATAAATACACATCTTATTCCACCATAAAGGAATGGTTACTCAGCTATTCAAATTCCAAATTTCTCCCAATTCACGAAGCACCATGGGAATTGTGAATCAAATTGAAATATATCATCCATGGTATCCTAACATCATTAAACCAGCTTTCTGATGTTCCTAAAAACCACCAACTAAGGTAGCGATTCCATTTATGAAGGTTGTTTCCCTTCATCAAGGAGGAAGGTCATTAGTGGTAATTGAGGCTTCATAAACCATTCAATCATCATAAAACACTGTATTATAGAACTATTAATTCATTCTAATGAGGGGTCACTATGTTTTATGAAGCCTCTTATTTCACCAAACACCTATCATTATGCTGCTCCTGAGGTTTGAAAAGAAACTCTTTATAGGGCCATGTGATTCAAGAATCCCCTCTCATGGGCCTCACCACATTCCCACCCTATTGATGAAACATATTTTCAAAGTTCAATTGAATGAACTCACTAAACCATATATGATTGGTTTAGCTACACAATCAGTACATATGTGACCTATGTCACCCATTCAAGTAGCCCACTCCACATAAAAGGTAGCCCAAGCTTCCCATTTATATTTTAATTATCATAATAGATACACCAATCCGATTTTCTTCTCATCCTATGGATGCTAAGGTGGACCACTTGGTCAACCACTCCTCTACACTATTACACCTTGGCGTCTCTGAATCCATGTCCCACCTTAGGATGTATGTGTGACGGTTATGTTAGCCCAATTGGTGAAGAGTGAGTAAATGAAGTCCACACTACATGACATAAAATTTCCAAGAGCCAACATCATCATCACATGAAACTAAATTATAGTCCTACTCCATGAAATATGCACAAGATTTCAAATGTAAGATCATCATGGGATTCCACCTCCTCCCACCATTAGGGACATGACCACTTTCCCAAGATACACTATAGGGAAAATAACTACTCTCAAAAGGATCAAATTACACCTACTTCCTCCATGAGGTATAAGAGAAATCTCACAAAATTATTTTAGATTAATCCCAAAACAAAAATAATAGGATGATCCATTTATAGATCACATGTAATGGAATACTCTAGGTATGACTATGTGCATTAAACCCACACCATCACTAGTCAGCAGTTTTGTTTTGACATGAGATTCATGTCTACTTCTTCCCCTTGTTTCTCACACCAAGAATTATACATGTGGGATTAGAGGTTAGTGGAGATCCTTACATCTATTCAAACCATAAATGGTAATCCCTCCTAGATTATTCTTAATAATATCATTCTCTCGGTTATTTACTATGTGTAGACCCCAACCATGTTCTAAATTTACATAGGCCTCCTCCTCGGGTGTAAGGCATAGTCCTCTCATTCAACTACACAGGATGTTATTCCCAACTGACTTGGATATGTAGAAAGCCTTCTCAATGTCCCAACCCAACATTCCCTCCATTCATTCCACACCCAAAATTCCATCCATTCCATCTAAATCCAACATTCCATCCATTCAATCCACTCTAAACATTCCACCCATTCCATCCACTCCTAGCACACCATCAACTACTATCTTGATATTACTCCGGCCACCACTTCTCGATGGGATAATGACACCTCTATGTGGATTTAATGAGTATGAACTTATCATGTCCCTAAAAATGGGAATCCACATAGGTGTAAGCCCCATCTTCTTGAACTATGTTAGCTTTGAACACTATCTTCTAAATAGTGTATGTAGTGCGCCTCCCCGAATTTCAATACCAACCAATGTTAAATATTGGTTCCCACCATGATGATAACTACCTCAATGATCAACCTCCATTGGTGTCTTGATCAAACCTCACAATTTTCCAACATCCCTTTATGGGACAGTCCTCCCCATATCCTCCTCGAGTGGACATTCTAATCCATCCATCAGTAGTCCTTTTAGGTGTTCCCTCCTAGGGATTCCACACCATGCTCTGACTTCAACAGAATTATGATCAGCCCCCTAATGTCACAATAATATATTAATATTGATATATGACTCACAATTCTACCCCATAAAAACATGGGATGCCTGAGATGAAATCCATGGAATACATGCACCCAAAACATCATCTACATCATGCCAAATAATGGATTCATGATGTGATAGCCTTAGAAGATATTCCTTTGAACTAATATTCCCTATGATTGACATAATCTTACTTGGGTTCCCCACCTGAGATGCATCTATGAGGTTTCCTCCTATGAGAAATAATAAAGTGTCCAATGCTCATAATGTCTAGACTTTCCAGCAATGCTCTATAACACTACTCTCATAACCAAAGGTTTATACCCTATCAAGACCCTTTAGAATGTCTAGAAATAAGCAATGTAATTAAATAAAATCTACAAAGATATGGAACTAATAATGACTTCCAAAAACATAGAATAATTATATAAGGGTAACTCAGAATAGGTGATTAATTTTAAGGAGGAATCCGTGGAAGGAATATCCAACATCAAATCAACCCATTTCAATAATGGAGTAAACGTCATTGATGAATGTGATGAATTAACTCCACCTTTTGAAAGAAGAAACGTGGTGTAACAATTCACACCTTCACAAAATAGAATCTGTGGAGACATTCCCAATAAAAAATATCAGAAAATGTATAAAAACATATATTTTATACATATATATATAATTTAAAAATACAGAATAAAATTGACATAATAAGATGAATTTTCATTTTTATACACTCTATAATTATGTCCCAAAAAGGTTAAAATGGAATTTTTTTAGGAGTGATACTTTTATAAGGATATGAGAGAGATTACCATTATAGAATTGGATAAAAAGATAACTTACAATGTGATTTAAATAATTTTACATGTCATTCTACCTCAATTTTATGAAATTTTAATCTTATCATCCCTTGAACCCCAAAACAAATTCTTAGAAGACTTCATGAGTAATGATTTTATATTTATTATTAGATGACATAAAATCATTTCAAAACATTGATAGATCACATTTACTATTGCAATGAGCATAAAACAATTTTAAAATATTCCAAGTGATAAGGGAATAATTTCATTGGAGGTAAGTCACCAAGTGGCTTGATCAAGATTTAAATTCTAAAAACAATATCAATGGGAAGTGTTGTAGTAAGCTTAACTCATAATGGGGGAATGGTGATATTCAATAATGGATTCACTAATAGATTCTACTTTATATAATATATTTATTTAAACATGTATGAATGATTATTTTCAATTGAATTACTTTTAATTTCAAATAATGATAAAGGAATTACTGTGCGGAAAATAAAATGGAATGAATTAACTTTTAATTGATTTTCACTGAAAATATTCCCCCAAAATTTCTTAAATTTTGATTAATTAACATATTTTTAATACACTTATAATAATTTAGAATTATATTGAAATGAATTAGTTTGTAGCATAATATTTTTGATTTTAATTGATTTATTCATCCTAGAATTAATTTTAATATATAAATATATTGATTTTTAGAGTCCCCCATTCCATATTAATCTCATGGGATCATTTATAATGTAGTAATAAACCATAAATCACAAATAAAAATTTTATATTGGCCTTAAATAAAAACATATAATTTACTTGGTCTATCAAAATCAAGGAATTATCAATTAAGATTTCAGGTAGCTTTCATCCAAAAACAACGTGTAGAAAAAATCTATGTATGAGAGTGATGTAATTTTTTTGCAAAAATAGCATCCACAAGTGTCCATACAAGGATAAATTTAACTCCTTGTCTGATCCATGTAGAATCATATCTTAGTAGAATGATTGAGGTACTGCGGGGACAAATTATTCAATGGAATAAAGAAAAAGGTACTCTAATTCCTATTCAAAAAATTCCAATTCAATTTGTAATGGATTTGAATCTTGGACCATATCCTTCTATCAGATTAAATTATGGATTTTTAAATTTTTTATTCTTATAGTTTTAATAATGATTATTCTTTTTTTTATATGGGTGTTGTTTTATTCTCCCACCACTAATTTTTAAATGTTTCTCATTGTTATTTTGAATTAATATCAAACATCGTGATAATAAATTTTTAACCCATTTTAGGTTGTCAAATGGTGAATCACAGTGTTTTTTTTAATTTTTAAACATAATATTATTTCTATTTAAATAATTATATTGAGGTCGTACAGGAGGAAAGTAGAGGAATCAATAAACACTTCACATTCCACGTAAAAAATTTCACTCTAACTATATTGTGTGCTTTAAATCCTCCCAAAAATTGTTTCAATCGTCATACTTGTGGATATTAGTTAATTGTGTTGTTAAATGGTAATTGATTTCTTCTAGGTGAATGGGTATGTTCACTATAGCTAATGAGGATTGTTTTTTCTCACTCTACATATAGGATAAATTCTAGATTTGTGGTCCGGTGGAACGTTGAGTAAAATAGTAATATCATTCATTAGAAATAGTGATATGTAATAGGATGAATGGTATTGATTATTATAGATGAATTGGGTTATTTATATAGGAAATTATAATTATGTAACTCAATGAAAACCATCTAAGTAGAATCCACACTTATTAATATAATATTATATGCTTCCTTATTACACTTATTTCAATTCAAACAAAACTTAAAAATCCTCTATCACATTTAACTCCATTAAATTATAAACATAGTTATTAAAAAAATAAATAAGGGAAGAATTATAATAGGTATGTGTATTGGGTCTTCTAGAGTTAAATGCATGGTTATAATCCAGGATACACTCATGGGGGGTCGTTAAATTATATTTGAAGAAAAAAACAATTATAAAATTATGTTTCCTATCAGCGCTACATCTACAAAAACATGAATTATATGTTTACCATCTAACATAGTGTGATGATTAATATTTTAGTCATATTATCACTTTGATGGAACCTTTTCTAGTTATATAGAGTGACTACTCAATTTTCCTCCAATGGAAAAATTATACCTATTTTATTATGGTCTAGAAATATGGACTATAATATCATCTTATTTTCCTATAATTATATAGATGTACATAATTTTAACAACATAAAAGTTTTTTCATGATTCTTAAGATGATAATCTTACAGATCTTTAGTTTTACTTTTATACAATCACCTTTATAGAATGATCTATTATTTCACGATATAATCTATATCGATAACTCTATTATTATTATTATTATTATTAAGTACTTTTCGTATAATCTTACTCATGGATGGTTGTAGAATTTTCACCTCCTTCATAATGTTTTCTCCTTTATATTACATATATATTCCTTATATAGTTTTAATATGATGTGATCTACACCATTGTTCCATGACTCCCTAGAACCACTAATCTATAATATCAATTATTTATCATGGGCACATCACTATAATAAGAATTTAACGAACATAAGAAAAGTAGAATATATTTTTAGATTTAAACATCCATATATGATAACTTAGGGTTTGATATGATTTTATACTACAAAAATAATATTTTAGTCATACATATTTTGAATTACAACATTTTGTACTGAATCATAGAGTGATCTCATCAATAGATCAATAACATACAAAAAATTTAATCTTTTAATATTAATTATTCTTCCACAATATTTTAAAATTAAAGATCTTATTTACATTATATGAATTAAAATTAATCAATTGATTTTTAATATCATTCATATAATGGTAAACTAATTAACATTGAATGATAAATAAGGATACAAAAACTCTATTCACATCAACTACACTCAAAAAAATGCCCACTTTCAAAAAAATTACATATGTATTTAAGAATTTATCCCCCTAAAATCTAGTAAAAAACATAAATAGTATAATTTCAACAATATACTTTATATTGGTCACAATATTAGCAACTTCTCCATAATGCGTTCAACCCTTCCTGGGGTTTCTACAATTTTTTCTCTGTGTATGACTTCATGAATGATGTAGTAATTTTTTTATACCAATAAACTATCCTCTATTGAATCATGGTTTGGGGAAATCATGTTTAGCAAGAGGGTTATAATTATTTTTCATTGGGTTAAATGTTCCCCTAAAGGTGACAGTATTTCATGCATCCTCATGTAACTATTTAAAGGAATATGTCACAATTTAGTTCCATTGATCCTTCTAAAGATGAAATAATTGGATGAATCAAAGACCAATGTAATTACTTAGGTCCTTGATATGTATATATATGTGTGTGTGTGTGTGTGTTTTTGTGGTATTTTTGATCAAAAATATGTTGAACTACCCTAAGGCTATTAATAGATGTGTGATAATAGTGGTAGTTTTTTTTGTCCGACACAATGATCTATGGTAACAGTAGGCCACTGAGGTCAACCTATTGTAATTGATCATCAGTAATATTTTATTGTTATCCATATTTATCATATAGAATATATATTCTAAAAAATTGATTAAAAAACACCCCAAAATATGAATTAATTATGGAATACATTCCTCTTATATATATATTGGAACAATATAGAGATTTGTGGTGTCCAAAAGTACATATTCATTATTTTATTTCCCAAAAATGAATTATAAATGTTATCATACATAGAATCATCTTCATGGGTTTGGTCTTTGGTTTCTCAAATAGAAAGGGTTGTTTCTCAATAAAATACCAAAAAAGATATACTCACAATGGTCAAATTCAACATTTACTTAGATTAAATAATTTATTAATGGGATATATAACAACAACCATGTAACACCCCGAGCTTCCACGATACGCTTCTCCTTCAATAATGCAATAGCTTGCATTGTACGCAACATCGAGTTCTAAAACACCACGACTAATCAAAGTAGCAGTTATGAATAGTAAAAACCACTTTTTAAAATTATAGAAATTTAATATTTCAAAATGGACTTCATTTTTGGATTCGGAATATCAAAATTAGCCTATGTTGAATTTTTGGTATTTTTCTGAGAACTTCTAATTTTTTATGAATAGTGAAAAATACTTAAAAACAACTTTTTAAATCAAAATAATTTATAGTGATAAGTAATAATACTGAGTGGTTTTAAAGTATAATTAGAATATATTTTTACCATTTTATCCAATGGTGGTCATTAGAATTAATTTAACATTGAAATTGGACATAAACAATTATCAATCTTTAGATATAAATTGTTTCTTAAAAACACGCTATTTATTGTGACAGCGGGAATTAATTATAAAATTAATTAATGCAACTTATATGATTGAAATTTTTTAAAACAGACATCATTTTTGAATTCGGAATATCAATTATAGATTAGGTTGAAATTTTGGCATTGTTATGAAAAACTTCATTTTTTGATAAATAGTGAAACCACTAAGTGGTAGTTAAATAACTGATTTATCGTTTAAATGAAATATTACCACTTCTGTGATTTGATTTTCAAAAATCCGACATACATGGTTGTCATTAAGAAGTAAAATGTGGTTCAATGAGATTAAAATAATTTTTGGTGAATAGTAACTTTTAAGTTCTTAATCGCGATTAGAGGTAATTACTGTAGTTTAAGGTAAAAATAATGTTTTAATAATATGAGACGAGCTTGACACATGTCCTACCCTCATTGGATGACCCATGGCCGACCAAGACAATCCATGGGTCAACTTGGGGACCCCATGGAGCCACTTTGGTTGGAAAATGACATTAAAAACATTTTATTTAATGTTAAAATAAAAATGTCACAAACATGAGTTGTTTTACTAAAACAATTTTTACATGGTTTTATACAAGTCATATATTTGACTATAAATAGTCATTGGTAAGATTAAAAGATTTCCTACATCATAGTGTTTTTTTTATAATTTTTAGACATTAAATAAATTAAATTATTTATGACATCATGATGATGCAGTGATGACCTCATTATTTAACGATTTAAATAAAATGAGAAGATAATGAAAAATCCAAGGCTTACACTTGTCCAAAGCCTATTGGATGGGTAGATTTCGAACCCTTATCACCTTAACCTCGAATTATATAAGTGTGGGACCTCTAAAATCCGAAACGCATTTTATAATAAAGTGACTTTCCTTTACTTTCCAAGAGTGCCCCTCCTCTCCACTTATAAAAGGCCCCCACCTCTACCACCTCATTCACACTTTCAATCCATTTGGCTCGGCCTACCTCTGCCCAAATACTCTACCAACTTTCACCTCTTACTCCTAGAAGCCCCACTTTGGGCATAACTCTTCCCAAGGAAGCCTTTGGTTCAAATCAAAAAGATTTACCCGATTTTGAGGTAATGTCTTCTCTAATGTTGTTTTGTTTTATTTTTCTTCTCCAACCCCCTAAACACTTTTTATTCATTTCTTTTGAAATAACACCAGTATCCTCCATATACTAGTATTTTATTATTAGAAGTATTAGAGCTACACTTTCACACACCTACATCTAATGGTTAATGAACATACGGTTTCTGTGGATGGCGAATTTCTACCTCACGAAACGATGATTGTTCAACACTCATAAAACACCTTCAAAGGTGGCCATTAAGATGTCAATATATTTATATATGATATATAATATGTTTATGTTTTACTTAAGCTTATGTATTTTTCATTTATGGCATACCATTATGATTTCCATTATGGGTAAATGTGATAATTTCATTTTAGGAAGTGCGGACTACCGCCCCCTCAAGTGATTTGAATCGTTAATACCATATGTGGGATGTATAAAGGATGGAGTAAATGGTATTATATGATATATTATACTGAAATTATATTATAAATTTATATCATTGTGATTTCATTCCATTAAATATGAAATAGAAATGAAAGTAGCGTTCATGCGTACGTATGGCTTACCGCCTCCATGAACGGTGCATTTCATTTCTTACCTCTAAATGTTACATAATATTATGAATGAATGTATATACAGTATATATATGATATATATGATAACTACATCATGAATATAATTCTGGATATAATGGATATTTCACCACATGAACAACTTGTAATTATAAGAAGTTTATTGTTGACTCAAGTACCAAAGATCGACAAAACAACCGTTATTAACTTAAATAATTACATAATGATCATAACATTATAATAAGTGATATAAAAAGGATAATTAAATTGAAAATGGTTCTTAATAAGGTAGATATTAACTCTAGTTTATTATTCATGAGGTTAAAGAGTGGTTGAGTGAAGTCGGACACGGGGTAAGGGAATTTCTTAACCCAACTTCCATTCTTTGGGTTAATCTCCTACTTTCAAATTATGTCATGATATTATTATGTCCTATTTTGTATTTTTACTTTCTTTATGTGTGACTATAGTGAATACACATAATAGATCTATTTTATTTTAAAAATGATTTTTTTATGGACATCGTCTCAATCCCCTTTCATTGAGGCATATTTGGTTTTATACACAACTTTCTTTAATACGGTGTATAAACCCCTGTGACTTTTACGTTTATTCAAAAGGATTCTTTTTTATATGAAGCGTTTTACTAAACGACAAAAAGGGAATGTTTTTCTTTCTGTACTTATGCAGCGACAATGAATTCTCCGCCGCCGTGACCATTATTTGAGTTTCGGCTTCCTCTACAAGCCATCATTTTTTTAATGAAAAATAAATACAAAGTTTTAACATTCTTTTATTATGGAATTGAAAATGGTTTTGAAAGCGTTTTTATTATATCAATGTGTTGTATTGATATCTTGTGATTGAAATGTGGAAATGTTATGTTTCCTTTATGCATGTTTTATGTGATACGATTATGTGATGGTTTATGATATGTTTAAACCTATTCATATGGGGAATGCATTGGACTTAACAAGTGATGGGTGGAGCCCGCTATAGCTCCTCGATGCATCGGTAGGTCTCATGAGACAACTAGAAGTGGAATTGGCCGAGGCCCTTTCCCAATTTGATTTATGGTTTTGGCCGAGGCCTTAATCATTTTAGACGTCTTTGTCGAGGCCTTGAAAAAATGTTTCAGAATGTCTGGCATTATGCATTCCATCTTTATGAAAGTGGTTATTGATATTGCATGTGATTATTCGACCAATAGAATATTCATGTGAAGAAGTGAATGTCATTATCTCATTTTACTTTTGCCATATTATGTTGAAGTTCATGTTTAAAAGGCTTATGTTTTAGTTATACATTGCCTTAAATGTTAATGTTTATTTATGAAAACATCCGCTATGTTGTTATCCTTACTGAGCATCAGAGCTCACCCCTTTAAATGTTTTAATATTTTCCAGGATGTGAAGAAGAATTTTATGAATGGCCTACAGGGATAGTTAGAAGAGGATATGAGTGTGGACTATGAAGACTTTGTTATTAGTTTTTCACTTTATGATTTAATGTAACATTTATGAATGTATCTAGTGTTTCCAAGGCCACTAAACTAATCGGTCTTTCGAGACTTCATCTTTTGTGATCATTCCAATGTTACGAAGTAACGCACCTGCTCTGGGTAGCTGGGGTCGGGGCGTTACAGTTGGTATCAGAGGAAGTTTAGTAAACCTTCGATGCTAGATTTAGACAAACTTTAATTAGAGCACGTAGACCTAAGATGAACTTTGAGGATTAGTATATAAGAACTTCCTAAAATTTTTGAATTGTAGTGATTTTGTGAGTTTTCCGAGCAATACATCCCTGTCTAGATACGAGTAGGTAGAGGCGGCTTTGGCACAGATGTACCTAGGGGTAAAACCCAAAAACACCGCTTTGAGCTAGACTCGAACGGGAACTGGTGCACGACAGCTGTCCTTGCTGCACTCTTGGTTATGACACTACCAGGGGATATGCTTTGGATAATTCTCATTTTCAATATAAAACACTATGAAGGGTTATGAGCATATACTTCCTCAAAGAAAACATTTTTATGATTATGGATTACATCCATAAATAGTTCAATTTATGTTAAGTGTTTTACAAGTATGGAATTATGTGTTTTGATTCATAATCTAATCTAGTTTATGTCATTGTTTAGAAATGGAACCTAGTGGAAGGAATGGAAACCGTATCAATGCATGAACTCCGTGTAGGGATTGCTCTCCTGCTCAAGATAATTATTGTGGATCTGGAGATACAACTGGTAGTGATCGACTTATTACCATACTGGGACAACTCACTCAGGTTATGAATAATAACCTTACTCGTATGGAGCACCATGATCCGCAATGTGGAGGATCAATGTTAGACCGCTTCATGAGGCAACAACCGCCAAAATTTAATGGGGGTACAAATCCATTAGTAGCTGAGCAATAGATAAATTCTTTATAGAAAATATTCCACGCCTTGGGGAGTAGCGAAAGGGAGAAGGTTATCATGGCAGTTTACCGCCTCACTGGAGATGATGATCAATGGTGGTCATTGATTCAAAATACAAAGGAAGATGATGACGTATCGAATATGGAATGGAGGGAGTTCAAAGAGATTTTCTTAGAAATATACTTTCCTCATGACCATCGAGCTGATATGGAAAGGCAATTTCTGAGTCTGAGACAAAAGGAGGATGAGAATGTCGCAAAGTATGAGGCCAACTTTACAAGGTTGGCGAGGTATGCTGTAGATTATATACGTAACCCAAGAGGTAAGATTGATCGTTTCTTTGATGGGTTAAAACCATTTCTCCGTAGAGCTTTAGTATCCAAATCATTCTCAACATATTAAGATATTGTCTCATGTGCTATCAAGACAGAAAAGGAATTCTCTAAGTCTATTGACAACAAAGTAAAGCATGAGAAGAAGAGAAAGGTGGAACAAGAGATGGATAAAGGGAAAAAGGGAAAGAAGTATTTTCCATTATGTGATAATTGTGGGAAGAATCACCCCGGTGCTTGCCTAAAAGGAATGGGAGTTTGTTATAAATGTGGAGAAAAAGGTCTCCAGGCTCGTGATTGCAAGGGAAAGAAAGAGGCTATCAATGTTGAATGCTACAATTTTAGGGAAATGGGGCATTATGCAAATGAATGTCCTAAGCGTCATGGAAACTTACCTCAGAAAAGGCCAAGAGATCAAGGACAATCTTATGCTATTACTACAGTTGAAGCATAATAATTAATGTATTGGTGCTTTTGGTCTCATGGATTATATTATGGTTATTAGAATAATGTGATATATATATAAGGATTGTACTGCAGTACTTGTTGATTTCAGTAAGGTTTTAATATGATGAAGGTAATCATATTTTTAGTATGTGACAAAAAGAGAAACTATAATTTGTTAGGGGAATCTGATAAATTGATTTTGGAATTAAGAGACCTTTTAGAGAAAGTCTGGACAGAGGTATTTTGGATAACTATAAAGGTTGGAGTGGATTAAGTTGATCTTTGGATATTATTGTTTAAGGTTAAAAAATTCATGAAGATTATTTTTGGAATATTATAATACTGTAGCTTTAGGAAAAGGACAACCTGAAGGGTGGGGCATAACCCGTCGCGTCGGACAAAGCTGCAGGAATCAAACCCACAATCATAGTGCGACATGCCCTTATTTCCTACCACTAGCCTACAGGAAGTCCCTGGTTATTACAAAATAATTTTTCTAATCTAAATGGTATGTGTTAACATTTGGAACCTTATACAATTAGGATAAGTATAATATTTTCGAGTTCTATTATCTTTTTGAGTGAAAGATGAGTTGAAGGTTGAAACTCTAATTGTCAAGCATAAATATATATATAGCTATCTCTTATTCAATGAATAAATTAATTCTTAAACATTAGTAAAGGGATATTAAAATAAAAAAATGTGTTATCCATATACCTTATGTCTTGTTGAACTGATGATATTTGAAATCAACATAGATTGAAGGCTTTGAGGCCCTCAATTTGACAGTTGATTGTGATTGATGACCTCAATCACTCCCTACAAATATTTACATTTTCCTCTAATTATATGTCTCTAATTTCAACCAATGTTCTCCTTATCTAGATCATAATTTGGTGGTGACTTTCTTATTTCCATTTCCCTCTTATTAAGGCTAAATTTTATTAACCTTATTTCCGATGTGGGTTTTCCACAAAGGTATTTTCTATTTTCAACCTTTTATTTTCAAAGAAAAATATCAAATTGCGAGGACGCAATTTATTGAAGGAGGGGATAATGTAACACCCTGATCTTCCACGATACGCTTCTCATTCAATAATGCAATAGCTTGCATTGTACGCAACTTCGAGTTCTAAAACATCGCGACTAATCAAAGTAGCCATTATGAATAGTAATAACCACTTTTTAAAATTATAGAAATTTTATATTTCAAAATGGACTTCATTTTTGGATTCGGAATATCGAAATTAGCCTGTGTTGAATTTTTGGTATTTTTCTGAGAACTTCTAATTTTTTATAAATAGTCAAAAATACTTAAAAACAAATTTTTTAATAAAAATAATTTATAGTGATAAGTTATAATACTGAGTGGTTTTAAAGTATAATTAGAATATATTTTTACCATTTTATCCAATGGTGGTCATTAGAATTAATTTAACATTGAAATTGGACATAAACAATTATCAATCTTTTGATATAAATTGTTTCTTAAAAACACGCTATTTGTTGTGACAGCGGGATTTAATTATAAAATTAATTAATGAAAATTATATGTTTGAAATTTTTTAAAACAGACATCATTTTTGAATTCGGAATATCAATTATAGCTTAGGGTGAAATTTTGGAATTATTCTGAAAAACTTCAATTTTTGATGAATAGTGAACCCACTAAGTGGTAGTTAAATAACTGATATTTCGTTTAAATGAAATATTACCACTTCTGTGATTTGATTTTCAAAAATCCGACATACATGGTTTTCATTAAGAAGTAAAATTTGGTTCAATGAGATTAAAATAATTTTTGGTGAATAGTAAATTTTAAGTTCTTAATCGCGATTAGAGGTAATTACTGTAGTTTAAGGTAAAAATAATGTTTTAATAATATGAGATGAGTTTGACACATGTCCTACCATCATTGGATGAGCCATGTCCGACCCATACAATCCATGGGTCAACTTGGGGAACCCATGGAGCCACTTCGGTTGGAAAATGACATTAAAAACATTTTATTTAATGTTAAAATAAAAATGTCACAAACATGAGTTGTTTTACTAAATAATATTTTACATGGGGTTATACAAGTCATATTTTTGACTATAAATAGTAATTGGAAAGCTAAAAAGATTTCCTACATAATATTAGTTTTTTATAATTTTTAGACATTAAAAAAATTAAATTATTTATGACATCATGATGATGCAGCGATGACCCCATTATTTAACGATTTAAATAAAATGAGAAGATAATGTAAACTAAAAGGCATAAACTTGTACAAAGCCTATTGGATGGGTATATTTCGAACCCCCATCACCTTAACCTTGAAGTATATAAGTGTGGGACCTCTAAAATTCGAAAATCATTTTATAATAAAGTGACTTTTCTTTACTTTCCAAGAGTGCCCCTCCTCTCCACTTATAAAAGGCCCCCACCTCTACCACCTCATTCACACATTCAATCCATTTGGCTCGGCCAACCTCTACCCAAATACTCTCCCAACTTCTCCCTCTTACTCCTAGAAGCCTCACTTTGGGCATAACTCTTCCCAAGGAAGCCTTTGGCTCAAATCAAAAAGAGTTTCCCGATTTTGAGGTAATGTCTTCTCTAATGTTGTTTTGTTTTATTTTGCTTCTCCAACCCCATAAATACATTTTATTAATTTTTTTGCAACAACACCAGTATCCTAAATATACTAGGATGTTTTTATAAGAATTATTCGAGCTACACATACACACACCTACATATAATGCTTAAAGAACATACGGTTTCTGTTGATGGCAAATTTCTGCCTCACGAAACGATGATTGTTCAACACTCATAAAACACCTTCAAAGGTGGCCATTAAGATGTCACTATATTTATATATGATATATAATATGTTTATGTTTTACTTAAGCTTCTGTATTTTTCATTTATGGCATACCTTTATGATTTCCATTATGGGTAAACGCGATATTTTCATTTTAGGAAGTGCGGACTACCGCCCCCTCTAGTGATTCGAATCGTTAATACCATATGTGGGATGTATAAAGGATGGAGTAAATTGTATTATATGATATATTATACTGAAATTATATTATACATTTATATCATTATGATTTCATTCCATTAAATATGAAATAGAAATGAAAGTAGCGTTCATGCGTATGTACGGCTTACCGTCTCCATGAACGGTGCATTTCATTTCTTACCTCTAAATGTTACGTAATATTATGAATGAATGTATATACTAGATATATATGATATATATTATAACTACATCATTAATATAATTCTGGATATAATGGATATTTCACCACAAGAACAACTTGTAATTATAAGAAGTTTATTGTTGACTCAAGTAACAAAGATCGACAAAACGACCGTTATTAACTTAAATAATTACATAATGTTCATAACATTATAATAAGTGATATAAAAAGTATAATTAAATTCAAAATGGTTCTTAATAAGGTAGATATTAACTCTAGTTTATTATTCAGGAGGTTAAAGAATGGTTGAGTGAAGTCGGACACGAGGTAATGGAATTTCTTAACCCAACTTCCATTCTTTGGGTTAATCTCCTACTTTCAAATTATGTCAGGATATTATTATGTCATATTTTGTATTTTAACTTTATTTATGTGTACCTATAGTGAATACACATAATAGATCTATTTTATTTTAAAAATGATCTTTTTAAGGACTTTGTCTCAATCTCCTTTCATTGAGGCATATTTGGTTTTATACACAACTTTCTTTTATACGGTGTATAAACCCCTTTGACTTTTACGTTTATTCAAAAGGAATATTTTTTATATGAAGCGTTTTACTAATAGACAAAAAAGGAATATTTTTCTTTCCGTACTTATGCGGGGACAATGACTTCTCTGCCGCCGTGACCATTATTTGTGTTTTGGATTCCTCTACAAGCCGTCATTTTTTTAATGAAAAATAAATACAAAGTTTTAACTTTATTTTATTTTGGTATTGAAAATGGTTTTGAAAACATTTTTATTATATCAATGTGTTGTATTGATATCTTGTGATTTAAATATGGAAATTTTATGTTTCTTTTATGCATGTTTTATGTGATACGATTATGTTATGGTTTATGAAATGTTTAACCCTATTCATATGAGGAATGCACTGGACTTAACAAGTGATGGGTGGAGCCCGCTATAGCTCCTCGATTCATCAGTAGGTCTCATGAGACAACTAGACGTGGAATTACCCGAGGCCCTTTCCCAATTTGATTTATGGTTTTGGCCGAGACCTTAATCATTTTAGACGTCTTGGCCGAGGCCTTGAAAAAATGTTTCAGAATGTCTGGCATTATGCATTCCATCATTATGAAAGTGGTTATTGATATTGCATGTGATTATTCGACCAGTAGAATATCCATGTGAAGAAGTGAATGGCATTATCTAATTTTACTTTTTCTATATTATGTTGAAGTTCATTTTTAAAAGGCTTTTTTTAGTTATACATTGCCTTAAATGTTAATGTTTATTTATGAAAACATCCGCTATGTTGTTATCCTTACTGAGCATCTGAGCTCACCCCTTTCAATGTTTTAATATTTTCCAGGATGTGAAGAAGTATTTTATCAATGACCTCCAGGGATAGTCAGAAGAGGATATGATTGTGGACTATGAATACTTTGTTATTAGTTTTTCACTTTATAATGTAATGTAACATTTATGAATGTATCTAGTGTTTCCAAGGCTACTAAACTAATCGGACTTTCGAGACTTCATCTTTTGTGATCATGCCAATGTTACGAAGTAATGCACCGGTTCTGGGTAGCTGGGGTCGGGGTGTTACAAACTATCTAGAAAAATAAACTAATGAGGATGTGATATCATAGGTTATTGGTATAGTTTCTGGTATTGTATGATTGGGTTTTAGGAGAACAACTGGATAATATGGAATTATATATATATAAATGATATTTATTGATGAATGTGTTTTCAATGAAACTACCATGATGATAAATTCCTTATTTATAAATAATCATGTAGTATAAATTGGTATTCTAACACATCGGAAAATGTACTTGACAAGGGACTCTTTAATTGTGGACATTTATACCTTTGGTATTAAAAAATAAGTGATCCAAGGTATGGTTTCTAATTTCATAAGGATTTACCACTATTTGGGACCATCAATATTAGTATGAGTCGGAATCCTACATTTTTTGTTGATGAAATATTGGGGAGGACCTTCATTCAACCATGTGTTTTCTGATTTTTAGTATATAATTTAGTATAATTAATAAATATTTGGTTTTATATTGTTATAAATAAATTAATTATCATTTTATATTGTATATAATGAGGTTAAAAAACAATATAAATATGTATTCTATTTTAAAAATACATATTTTGTGTTTCAACGGTAATTGATATACACCTAATTGGTTTTGAATGTTTTTCTAAAATAAGGAGTTAATAATACATGGAGGGAGTATATTTGTATTAATATGGTAGAATTTTTAAAGCTCATTTGGGATTAGAATCAAGTCATTATCAATGAATTCTATTAAAATTTCCAAATATGAGACAATGTTAAGATAAAAAATACATTATTAAGAATAAAAAAATTATTTTAAAGTAATTATGACATAAACCACATGGGAGAATGAAACTAGGAGTAAATATATGAGAAAAAAACTGTATATGTATAATTTTTACTGCTCAAATGTGACATATGTATAATATTCCCTATAATAGTCTATAAATACCTATATATTGATGTTAATACTTTGATCCAACTATTATTCTCAACACAATTTCATCTCATCATTAAGCTAAATAAATTTTTATCTCATCAACACCATGAATAGGATTACCCCCAGAGGGAAAATTCTATTCATTGTCATGAAAAATCCAATCATGACACTATGCCAATACCAATAGCACCTCAAACCCCAACACACCCCAAATTCTCAACATAATGTATCTTATATATTGATACACTATTTAATATAAATTCTTATCACCTCATTTATGTGGGTCATGTCTTCTATGTAGAATCTAAAGCGACAACATCAGTATGTTTTCTCCACAAAATTTTGTATAACACCGAAATGCAGGATAAATTTCACATGTAATGTAATTTCATAACCCTTATGTACTTTTAATGTCCCACCACCCCAGACCACTTATTGGTTTCCAACCAATGATAATTACTAACATCAAGTGCACCACTTATACAGTGGAGGCTATTAATTAGTAGTGAGGGCCTATGAGGTTACCTTAGGGACACTATAACCTCATTATCAGAGTGTTATATATAATAGTGAAATAATAATTTAGGTAAACACCATAGATAAACATCAAAACTAAATAAAATTCCCATTAAATAATTCAATAAAAATATGTGATAATAAATAAATATGGAATACACACCATTTAATATCCACCAAGGATGATAATATATAATATATGACAAAATAAAATAAATAAATTATAGTCTAACAACATATTCCAAACTGTTCTGGAGTCCTTTCTGGTCCCCTCTTTCGTACCATGATCTAGTATGTTGATCCAAACTAATAAACATTATGCCATTATTTAAACTTTTACCTATGATAAATACTAGTTTCATATCCAATTTCCAAGATTCATAGTGTCTTGAGTAGGGTTTGAGTAAAACTAGGTAGTTTTTCACCAAAAATGTTCTTATAATAACAAGTCTGATAATTAGTTAATATAAAACATAACTATCTAAAAAAATATAAATAAAACCATTAAACATTTACCATTAAATTCATAAAACAAATTTCTAACCGAGGCCACTTTAGGAAACCTAAGATTATTATATACCTACTCTTTCTAATGCTGAGGTCCCTTTGAGAACATGGTGCTGATAACAAAAAATGATCACCCAATGTGGGTAACATACCCTTCCTCACCAAACAAATACAACTCAGAGAACAATTTTTTTCAAATAGAATCATCCATTAAAATTTCCACCTATGGATATATTAACCGTGGGTTCAACCAATAATTACTACCATTCCATTTCAATTAATGAATAAAAATGAACAATTATATGTTAAAAGGGACAATTTACATTTCTATTCCAACAAAAAATACAATTCCCATACCCAAGAAAATTTCAAATTTACATTTTCAATTCCATTTCCAAATCCCATTTCATGTATTATTTATGAATTTCCATTTCAAATACCATTTCAAAAATACCATATCCAAAATAATAAATCCAAATAGCATTTCCAAATTTCCATTTCAAAATAAAAATTCCAAAAAAATCACTAAGAAGATATCATTAATTCTATTTGAAATTTCCTTTAAAATATTGTCTCAATATTCTATTTCCAAATTAAATCTCAAATTAAATGTTCAAAATTAAAATTCCAGGAAAACACTATTAAATTGTCCAATTTCCAGGTTAAAAATTATTACCATGTTTTTATAAATTGAAAAACATTTTTATAATTCTCTATCCTTGTAAAAAGATGTTCAGTAAATTTAATTCCAATTTTCAAACACTTAATTAATTTTTATTGGAATCCCTTCGTAAACTAGTGAAAAGTACCTTATATGGACTCAGAATGTATTGTAAGACTATGAGAAAATTTTGGGACGACCTATATTTGAGAATATTTACACATTATTCCCATAGGCTAACAATTGATTCATAGGCTCTCCACGCCTCATACATAGAAAAAAATTCCAATCCTGATAAAATAGCTCCAAAATAACACTAAAAAATCTATAATAATTTTATGTGACAAATTATAATTATATAATAACTATACTCATAGGAACAAGTGACAAAAAACCAATTGAATACTCACACTACACCAAAGCCAGGACAAAAACCCCAAAAATACCACTTGTGTACTACCAACCACATTTTTTGTCAATTACCAAACCAATAGAACAAATAAAAACACCAAAAATATTAATTTAGAGTAAAAATATTTATAAATATAGATTCATAAAATACCTCAATAAACATGAGATGCGATGGTGGGGAGACATCATCACATTATCTCTTATAAATAAATCACATGAAATCCCTATGGTATTTGGTTGTTTTAATATATTTTTTGGTATAATGGGAATAAAAATTCCTTAAAAAAGAACACAAAAAATATAGAGTGATTAAAAAAGGGAAAGAGAATAATCTACTGTAGAATAAAACATATGATGAATCACTAAAAAATGATGTAAGAGACACCCTAAATTGAAGCGTGCTAAAGGGTGAACTGGGGTTTAGACCTCCTAGATGTGTACCAAAATAATATAGAAATGATGGTGGGTTCCACATAAAAAATATATTGGTAAAATTGTGAAAATGTTACCCTAGAAACACCAAAAAGATTTTTTTGAAACTAGGATAGAGGTAAGATGGTGGTCCCATTACAGCCACCAGGGCACTACTAAAGATTCCTGGAAGCCAGTGGCTAGTCCATGGCTTTCTTGTGTTAATAGGTTGTATTCACAATATAGGAAGGACACTACATCCTACTTTTGATGATTCTTGATACCTTTTGGGAAACTATCAGTATCCAACACCTTATCTAAAAACACCATTTAGAGGTTTTCAAACCCTTAACATTTCATTTAGATATCTAGCTCAAAATCCAGCATGCACACAATTTTAAATAATTATGTTACACTTGAATTACAAATGTTCTTCTTGGTCTGAGGCATCTCAAAATCTACATTATTACATGTATTATCCCCAATAGGACTTAGTGATCATCTACCCACATATCTTGACCTGCATCATACACCAACTCAAACCCAGATGGCCCTGTTCAATTCATGGACCTATAATGAATATCCTTGTCATATACTACAATTAAATATTTTTAGACTTTAAAAAACATGAGACAATTCTCATCATTATAACAAAAAATAACTGACATATTAAATACCCAAGTCCAGCTATCCCAAATAATCGATGACGGTGCCATCTAATCACTCACTCGGTCTATGGTTCTTCTCAATATAAGATTCTACTTATCACCAAAAATTTTCATCCTCTAGTGCCACATACATCAGAAAATACAATAAAATACCAACCTTCATTCAAATTATGTTCCAAAATTGGTTTACAAATAACCATATGAAAATATTCATAGGAATATGGAATAAATATCATCACCCATCCTTATCACCAAAATTTAAAATAGTGATGGATGCAAAAAATTCATCCAGGATCATTCAAAGAACATATTGGTTTATACCTAAAAATTCACATTTTAACTTCCAAAACATATCCATCATATCAAAAATAATATATATGATTTTTTATATATTACCATAAGTGAAACCATTCATGATCACAAGTCGAACCACCCTCGGTTGAGTCATCTAGAAAAATATCGACTCAAAATCAATCCCATATAAAATTTTCCTAATCTGGACAATATTATGTCCATAGGTGCCTAAAATCACCCATACATGATATCTAGAATTTTAACCATACCCAGTGTTAGGTTCTACAATTATATAATCAATATTCCAAATTGTCTCTAGGTTCATCCAAGCGTACACAAACACATCATTATTCATAGAAACCTCGAATCACCTCAATAGAATCCCAATCCTGAAGATAACATTTTTTCTTGATCCACTATCACATATTATACAATATTTTTAATTATCAGGGGAATCCATGTTTACATATTTATTGTTTTCCAATAGTATCATGATTTCTTTATGATCACTCGATTTTTAGTTCCACACAAGTATGACCCTTGCAGTACATGGGGCGTATGACCATGATTAATATTTCACTCCCCACCATAGGTTGTTCATGATCATAACTTAACCTATGAAAAAACCCAACCTCTGATACCCATTTTCCATTTATCACAAAACTCAATGATTACATGTCATCATCACACTCTCACTAGATGGAAATAATGAATCCAGTACTACCACCCATTTTTTGATTCTGAGATTGAAACCCACAAAATTAACCTATATATAGTCTATAATGAGGTTATTGACCACCAATGACTGATGTTTAACTACCAATATCTAACTTCTCTTCCATTCTCCTCACATGGTTTAAACCATATTTTATCTGCTACTACACTCCAATACCTCTATGATGTCACCACTCACTGCATGGACATCTCCATATCCAATCAAAGTCTTATGGCCTCTCTAATTGCAAGCCGATCATCACTCTAATTCACCACACTTATATTGGAATTCATCAACCAAGTCCCAAAATAGTAGAAAAACATTCAAACAAGAAATCTAGAACAAATTCTCATCATTGAACTACTGTCATTGTATCACTCAATATATTATAGTCTCCAAGTGAATCTATATGGAACTCATAAGACCAATCTAATCAATACAAATCCAATTAGGCCACAGAACTATATAGTGTGTATCACTTTGATATCATTGAAAATTGAAATATTATTTCTACTAATTCACTTTATTCCAAAACGCAACAGTATCATACATCTATACCAAGTGTTTGATACACCAATCTCATAAAATCCTAGAGGTCTTACTCTCAACCATTATGAATCACTAAACCTGACTTAATATATCATAAGGAATGCATCATGGGGACTAGAATCATCAATCCACTAATGAATATATCCATTCCTCTAATCCCATCAGTATCATCAGAGTAGACGTACCCATGATACTTTCATACAATATGCCATCCACTTCTCTTTATCCAATCTTTCCCACAAAACCATACATGTTTTCTATCATCATTCATAGATTATAAATTTTCACCCATTCTCTATCAACTTTTAACCCCTCCACATAGGTTTAAAAATGATTTTCATACTGAAAAAAAACATAATAATCATAGTGTTAGATATACATGTGATTATTACCCTTCGAGAGACGCCTTAAAACCACAGCACAATCACCTAAGGAAATTCTCTTAAAAAGGATCTAAGGAAGACAAATGCCTTTATAAGAACTTGATATCACCTCCAATATAACTATTCCACACCCACAAGCATATACCCACACCACAAAAATCTAAAACATCAAGACATCAAGATAAATCCTATCATGGTTAAAATTGAACACCTAAAACATCTGAAATTAGACCCATATAGGTATCATTACAACAACCTCTAGTCTCTCACCATAACCCTTATGTCACAAGTCACTACTCGTAGGTAGAACTCCTACCCACATTGTAGAGATCCATACTTGATGTACGTGGAAATTACATTACTTTTTCTAAATACTTAATACATAACAAAAACAGACACCCAAGGACTGTAATAGTTTAGTGTCTTTGGAAACTCGGAACATAATCTTCTAATCATTGTGAAAGATCTTCAACATCTCTTATAAAGACCTTTCCCTTTTGTTTTCATTACTAAAACCTTCATTTATATCCAGGGGAAAAGAAGACATAAAAAGGGTGAGTTGAAATGCTCAGTAAGGGTAAGCATGGAGAAAATAGAAAAAACACATATACATTTGAATTTAAAAAAACATGAACATAATGTTTAAACATCAAAATCTTGAGTTGTGAAATAAATATTGGTAGTACGTAAGGCATAGATCATAGTGGAACATCAATCATGATAAAATATCATGGGAATAAAACATGTAATTGTGGAATCCATTAAGCACATGATATGATTTACGTAGTAGCCAAGACATTGCATCCAAGACCATCATAGTGGACAAAGTCCCTTACTTAATCGAGTTCACTCCTCATTCCAGTCCTATATCACTGAATAGGATTAACATGGTGTTCCAGTAATGTATATCTAAAGAGATATAAATCTTTATCGAATGATTTGGAGCTAGATATAGTTCTCAACCATCTCATAATGAAATCATTATTTCGTGTGCCACAAAATAATCATACATCATTCATAATAGCCCAATGAATAAAATGGGTTTCAGAACCATCATCCCATTATAACATAATCCATATAATAGAAATAGATATAATTTCATCATAAGAAAAATCAAACAATTTAAATAATAGAGACATTAAAATTGAAACATTAACATACTAAATAATGTCATATTATATGGGAAATAGTTTTGATAAAACACTGGAAATTAATTCTTGAGGAAAATATCATTTCTTCTTCAAAATAATATTCTTTTCTCAAAATGCCATGAAATTTTAAAAGAAAAGGATTTTGTTGAAAATAATCATGAAATTTCGTAGAGGAATCTTCATTTAAATATGTTTTTATGTAATTGTAAAAATCCATTCACACCTTAAAAGTTAAAAAACATTTTTCTCATACTTTTTCCAGAATAGTCAAAAAGTTCCTTATATGGTAACCACAATAAAGATTCCTTCTACATAATGTGGTAAAAAGTCAAAAAAGGGTAAAAATGACTTGAATAATACATGTAAGATTAATAATCATTTTATGAAAACATTTTTAGAATATATGGAAATGGTTGATAAACATAACCCCAATAAATTCTTACGTATAAGCAATCTCGGATAAAAATGAGATTTGAAAAATTATCCCCTTCCATTAATAATCAGTGAAATCATACCTCTCATAAAATAAGGAAAATTACATGCATATGTAAAAATATTATTCTTCATAAAAAATAATAAAACTTTCATGGTAATCATAAACACCATACAAAATAAATAGGTGGTTATTAAGGCATATGTCTCACAGAAATAAAAGTGAGACGAAATAATACCTTACCTTAGGTCTAATTTCTTCCATACATGTATAAAACTCCTTTATACTGTGTTTAAACATATTATTAACTTTTCAAAGAACCATAATAATATTTTTGATATCATATATGATTCAATTATGACATATATTACCCGTTCTTTTGTTAATTCCATGTTAAAGTAGTGTTTTGGGTAAAAACAATTCATTTATCATACGTGTTTGGACTTGTTTTTTGTGATATTATTATTAATTATATCATTATTTAATTACTTCCAGAATGTAAAACATGATTTATAAATCATATATATTCAGTATATATATATATATAATATAGATAAATGAAATGAAACACACTGTTAATGGAGACGGTAGGCCGTATGTATGAAGGAACGATGTTTTCCTTTCCTTATTAACTTGAATGGAATTAAGTAGATGATATATATATATAAAGTAGAATTATTATGTCATATATATAATTATTATTTGTTATATATACTTTATAATTATTCTTGAATGGTTAACATGGAGAATGAATTTTATCGGGTCGTGGAGACGGTATTCCGTACGTACATACGAGTGATTATATCATTCCCATAATTATTGAATGGAATTGGAGTGGATGAAAAAATATCCATGAATATGTAAGATGTTATAATAAAAATATATAGTTATTCTTTACACCATTATACCCATCCAAGTATGGTGCTGGGGGAAAACAGATTACACCACCGCGTGGAGACGGTATTTCGTACGTACGCATGCACTGTGATTTCATTTTCCATTGAATTAATAGAAGGTGAAATGATGTTGTTTAATATTTATAATAAAATATCAGTATATTATTTATACTGATGTATTTAATTTATGATGTAACAACTAATGATGAGCATGTATAAGAATATAGAAACCTAAAGGAATCGGTAGAAGAGATTACATCTTCCTCGATGTGCCTTCTCTTAACCTCCTCTTAGGGCACTAAAGTTTGTCTTTGAAGAAGATCGGAATATGTATTAGGTTTCTATGGAATTGGATAGGGTAATGGGTATGGTTTGGCTGATCTTGAAGGCTCAACGTTTTGTGAAGTGGGGAGGGAGGAGGTGGCCTTTTATAAGAAATTAGTGGTTCACCTTTGGAAACATAATAAATATTAATTTATAAAAAATTCCAACCCCACATAAAAACCACCAAACAATGACTCAATTCAAATAGGAGATCATATAGGTCTGAAATCCCATCAATAAATAAAATTTCAACATGTTTTTAATTTATTTAAAACCTTATAATATTGATTTATCCTTATTTAATCAATTTAATTTTATTTGTGGTATTAATATTATATATTTTAAATTGTTATAAATAATTACTTACGTGTGGTGAATTGTCTATAATTGGATAATTTATGATATTTTAGACCATATAATGTTAAATTTATTATTTTTATGTACTTTTATGATTTATAGAAAAATTTATAATATGTTATTTTTATAAAATAACAATAGTGTCAATTTTGACAGTATTCACTAATTTGAATTTAATTAAAATCACCACATAGAATATATCCGAAAAAAATATTTAATAGAATCTTAACATGTAATATTCATCTAAGAAATTATTTGAGCACATTATTTAGTTCATATAATATTTATTTTCATACATTTCAAATCATTTTTGTGATATTTCTCTTAATAAAATAACTACTATAACATCTTTGTATAATTATTTAATATACTTTTCTATGGAATTAAAATTAAAAATAAAATAATATGAAGAATATAAATATATTATATTTCCTAATAATACTTTTAGTTGAATTTAAATTCTAAAACACCAACTTTTAATATTTATTCTTTATTAAAGTATGAAGGTGACAACATTGACATCATTTAAAATAAAATAAAAGAAATGTATTAATCAGTTTTATAAGGCTAAAAATTGTAGAAAATTATTGCCTTGGATGATTAGGGTATATATATACTCTACCAATAATGTTTGACCAGTTTAATGGTTCTTTTTATGTGTAACAGTATTGTAATAAGAACTATAATATTCATTTTTCACAAAATAAATAATTTATGCATCATTAATGTCTAAGTTATTAATGTAATTATATATTTATTAAAAATCACAAATAAATTACCATGATGAAGAAAAAAAATTTATCATTCAAATGAGTATTTATAATTGAATTTATATTCATTATGTTCCTATATTAAAAATACTTTAATTATTAACATTTGAGTGAGACATATTTTACTTTCTTTAAATAAAATAAATTAAAGGTATTAGTCACATCCAAGTGTGTACGAATGGATTCCATTACGACCCAAATATTCCTTAGAACGAAATATAATAATAAAATTATATTAATACAAGTTTCACTGTAATATTATAATATTATATTTACCCTTAATTTCTCGATTTACCTTTAACTATTGCAAATAAAATTTACTGTAGTTACTATTCATAGTGCCCAAAAATAATAAGTAGCCTATTAACATAATTGGGACATACTGATTCCAAATATAGAATCCATTTTTTTATATTAAAATCATAGAAGTTTCATAAATTAAAATAAAATTAATCCCTTTGTTAAGAAAACGAGTTTTAAAAGATAAAACTTTTCAAAAGATTGAAATGATTTTACCTTTTAATTCAATGTAAAGTCAATGATAATGACAATAATTATATTAAATGATAAAAATATTTTATATTTATACTTTGAAACAATTAAATATTATAATTTAACCATATAAATTATTATTATGAAAAAAGTAGTTTTTAATTAGAATATAGCGTGTTTTTACTATTCATTAAAATATGAAAGTTATCAGAATAATATGAAAATTTTATCCAAAGTAAATTCATATATCCATATTCAAAATAAGAATTTTATTTGGTCAAATTGAACATATAAACATGCCAAAAACTATATTTAATGTGGATGCGCCATTAAAAATCGGCAAAACTGCATTTTTTGTAAAATACTTATTTCACCCAAAAGTAATTATTTTTTTCTCATACTATGTTCTATAAAATGTGTGACATAAATTATAATGTCCTAAAATTCAATATTTAGGTACTAGTATTCATAACGACTTGTTCATAATAATATTATAACAATATATCGTTGTTTTGTGAAACTCAGTATTGTGTACAACACACGCTATTGAGGAAGGCTTCTCTTGCATGCAACACAAGCCAAAAATAGTGTTTGCGTATAATACAAGCTAACACGGTGTCGCATATAGAACAATCTAATTTTGTTGTGTCATACAAAAAAAATACATCAATGAAATTAAAATATTATTTTTCATAAAATCTCAGGGTGTTACATTCTACCACCTTAAAATTAATTTCACCCTCGAAATTCATCAGAGTTATAAATCACTTACTTCTTGAAAGATTAATTCATAGAAACCCACATCATAAAAATGAATACTAAAACTTAATTTTAAAATGTTATGTATGAAACGTAATAGTTACCCAAATTAACTCAACACTAGGTTTCCACATAGGAGAACATAGGTTAAAATATGGATATGGAAGAGAAATCTTACCATAATGTTTTGATGAAGAGTGGTAGAGAACACAGATATGAAAAAAACTAAAATCACAAAACCATAAATGTTTTATGATATAAGTTACCATCTGATTCATCAGATATGACGGCACTAGGACATCATTTTTAGTTTTCATGAACATTTCCCAAATGTTGAATAATTAAAAGAAATACTTACCTGATTTTGGAACAATCACACTGTTGATTGTGCCCTGAACAATTTCCACTTAATCTCTTAATGAAATGAAGTTGAATTTTTCTTTCGTGAAGTGTTAGAAGATCATGTGATAGAATGATAGGTCATTCCATCTGTCTCAGGCATAAGGATAGAAAACTTTATGTACATAAGTCCTTCTTATGGTGAGATTAATCTTATATGATTCCAAAAATGGACTTATACTAGAACTATAATACTACTTAATAAAACTAATTTATACTAACTAGGGACTTCATGTAGGCCAGTGGTAGGAGATAAAGGCATGTCGCACATCGGTTGTGCGTTCAATTCTCATATCCTTATCTGATGTGATGGGTTGTCGTTCGTCCTGTAGGTTGTCCTTTTTTAAAAACTACACTATTATAACATTCCAGAAATAATATCAAAAAAAACGTTCAATCCTTAAACAATATTATCTGATGTCCAACATAATCCATTCCAATTTTATGATTTTCCAAAATACATCTGTCCAATCTCATAGTATAAAGAAAATGATTACTATAAATGTCATCAACCAAGCATGTGGAAACTATCATTTATCCCATGTATATCATAAGATATATCTTGTTGGTCACATACAAAACATGTAAACACCTTAATCAAGTATTATTAAAACATGAATTACCATATAACCATAATGAAAACATTAATGTTGTCAATAGTTAACTCTTTCCACATACCAAAATCCCAAAAATACTCTATACTCAAATCATGATATCACTTTTTCATAATATCAATCCTGAGCTCATTAATAATATCCAACATATTATTTTCTCCAAATCATGTCATTATGTGCATATCATCTTCTTTCCAAAAATATCTTACTAACCTTTCATGGTTACTGGTACCATTCAATATATAATTTCAAATACTTTTGGAAAAAAATAGTGTAACAATCCTTAGAGGTGTCTTTATTCCATAGTACCATTACCTATACAACATAACTCTTGATAAAAATAAATCATTCCACAACATTCTAAAACCATTGACAGAGATTCAAAAATTCTTTCATCTCACATATCATTTGTAGTCTCTTCATCATCATCAACATAAATACTACCCATATGACCATGATGATTCTCTTCATGAGACTTTCCCGTAGGGAATTGGTTTTAAAATTTGCCATACATTCCACTTTTAAAAAATTTAACCATTGTTTATGTCTTAGAAATACCATTATCCTAGTCCATGGTGTTAACTAAACCTTTTCTGTGTCCATTACTAGCTTTGTGTCCTTCTTTTCAACAGCCAAAGCATCTTCCAGCTCCTTTGAAACATTCTCCCTAATGCCTCTTCCAACATGATTTACATGATGGAAATTGAACTTTCTTTCCTCTACAATCATCTGGAAAATCCATCTTTCTCTTATTAGTTGAGTCAAAAAACATACCAATGTTGAGATTATTGATCATAATACGAGAATGCTGGTTAGGAATAATAACGATTTTAGGACATCCAAATCCCGTTTCGTTTGGTTTCTCATGAACAATATCATTCCATTGTCCATCATATCCTCCATTGTCTTGAATCATCCTTTTTCTAACCATTTTCAAAAACCCAAAAAAATACTGAGAGAGGCAAAAATCATACTACGAAAACAACATAATCAAGGGGGAGTACCTTCAATATCTAACATCATAGGTTAAATTATAAGATTGTTACCGTAATTATAGGACTATAACCTACACATATACTTAACCTTAGGGACATCCCTAAAAATGCCTTAGAAATATCTCTAGCAATCTCACTAAAGTTTTTGCATACTAGTTTCCAAAGGTTAACTAATCCATTCCTCTGATACCAACTGTTGAGACCCATACATTGTAAGGGTTGGTGTCCTGAGAACCAAATGTTTTGTACTGTGATTACATTAATGTTCAATTAATATATATTGTTCATTTTTTTGCATGACTAAAATATAATAATGTCCTGGAATATTTGTTTCATTGATAAGGTCATGGAAGATCAGCACTATGATGAGAACCTTGAAATGCTATAACAATATTCTTAAATAATGTTTTACAGTTGGATGACATACTATGATAGGACACATGGTATACATATTCTCATGTGCGAGTACTCGTAAGAAGACGAGACTCTCTCTCATGAAGATCACACTTGGTAATCTCCAAGATGGATGATTATTAGAATAGACCCGCATGTAGAAATTCTGCATGTCTTGGTGTCATCGGACATTGCTATCTACAATAGTGTGTAATGGTCCATAGACTGGTAGATTATCATTAACTCATGTCATGACTCTCACACATAGATTTACTGACAAAAACTGTCATGTAGACAGTTAGTGGGAAGTAGGGTATGTTGGGTGCATCACAAGTGACATATTGTTAATGGATAAGTTGAGGAAGGATTTGTCCCTTCCATTTTTGGAAGTTGATATCTCAACCCTTTGATTGAAATAGAACTTTCACATTAAATTCCATGGCCATGGTGTAAACACTGAGTTCATTTCAGGAATTAAAAGAACGACGGATCAAGTATATAGGTTTATGACACTCCCATGAAACCTTCTTGATGTAATATCTAGACAAAGGGATTGAATTACATATTAAACATTCGTATGAGATGATACGTAAATTCAGTGTCAACTTATTTATCTTGGGTTACTTGACCCATTTCTAGACAGTAATCATGGACATTAGGCAAGCTCACCTAATGCCAATGATAAAGAGGCCAAGAGGGTCCCACACAAAGTGTATTCAAGTATCTCAAGTAGAATAAAGATGACTCCTATATGTGGTTTAATAATTATTCAAGGAAGCCTAAATCATTTTAATGATGGAGGAAGAAGGAAATGAAAAACAATATATACATGTCATGTATTAAAGATTACACGCCTTGTAGTTTTTCATGGAAAACAAGTACACGTCGTGTATTAATAATTACATGCCATGTAGTTTTATTTATATAATGTAAATAAATAAATTAAAACAAGATATACACATCATGTACATTGAATGTACACACTGTGTAGTTTTCACTGAAAAAACAAGTACATGCCGTGTATTTATCAATACACCCCGTGTAGTTTTTCTTGTCGGGATTTTGAGGATATAATATTGTTTTAAATGATATTTATTATAATCAGTGTTGGTACATGAAAAGGAATAAATTATTTGACATGGGGGTTTTAAATAAGAGTCAATGAAAAAAATAAAACATGTAACACGTTTATTTATTGTCTTAACTCTACAACCTCAAACCTGATTATAAATATCCTCACAACCCCAACTCTTTTCAAATACACAAGAGAATCATTGTGCACAACAACTCTGGAGAATTCTTTCAAGGCTGAAAGAACCTCTTCCTCCAAGAACCCTCTCAAGACTAATAGAGATCCTCCTCCATCAGATCAAGATGATCTAAGGTGGACAATGCAAGAAAAGTTTTCTCCATGCTAGAACCCAGAGACTCTTTTGGAGACATCCTGAAATACAAGGTACAGGTGTGGATCACTACTAGACAAAGTCTACACTTGTCTTCTGTGACACAATGACGAATCACATTAGAATGTGATCAAGAACATCAATGAAGAAAGAACACACAAAAGGTATTTCTTTTCAATTTATTAAATTAATTATAATCAACCTGTAATCATCCAACCTTTTGGTTCTGGGACATTTCTTTTCTTTGATCATTTTTGTGATTCAATCTGTGGAGACTGGCATTTATCATCATATTGATCTCGGATTGATCATTGTTAATGACAAAAAGAAAAGTGGGCACATTCACCCACGTGCTTCCGCTGCACCTGGAACCTTTTAATGGTATCAATGGGAGGTTACAACGTTGATTTTAGTTATTTAATTTTCAATGAAAATTTACACATTTATATTTGATTCAATTCGAAATATATCGTTCTATAAATCTGAATAAACGATATCTGTTATTCCTCCTTCATTTCTCAATTAATATCACAAAAACATCCTTTTAATTTTAATATTGATTAAATTCAAAACAAGTAACTCAACTGGATGAGCCACCCTTTCTGTTTTTACAACACGGGATTAAACGTCGTGTAATTAAAACTATACGCCGTGTACTTAGGTTCAACGAACCGTCCCTGGTTCACCAAACCACACCGTGTGAATTGATTATTCCTTTGTTTTAATCACACTGTGTTGACCATAATTGAACGACATGTGGAAACCAGAATACATGGATTGTATGTTGGAGCAACATGCCGTGTAGTCTGATCTGGCCAAGTGGAAATTTTGTACAAGGAGAAGTCGTGTTCCGCGTACATGAGATCACCAAACTGGTTATCGTTTAACAAGGAAGTACACGCCATGTATGATTTATCTACACGTCATGTACTCAAATATTTCCAAAGTATATAGAACACAAAAAATCCCCCAACTTTTACTTTAGATAAAAGGTGAAAAGAAATACACGCCATGTAAATATAAACTACAGACCTTGTACTTTCAGAAATTTCACTAGGTTTTCTCCAAAAGAACCAAGACCTGTACAATGGATATGGATGAGAAGAATCTGAAAGAAATTCAGAAATGAATTTAAGATAAGGATTGATTAATTATATGATCATAATTAATTATTTTCAAGCGCGAGTAATCTTAAATAATAGAACGATTAAAAGAATATGAATGCTAAATATGCGTAAATGTCGTTTCAGGATATAGATGATCATGAGCTAGACCAAAGACCCTTTTTATGTGTGTTTAGTTTCATTTAAATTTATTTAAATTTTTTGGCTATCAAGCCTTCTTCTAATAAAATGTAGTGCATGCGTGCCCATGGTTTCTTTAATGAAAACACCATGTAATGGAGGATCTCTTAAGCCGGAGGAGGTGGTTCAAAACCCGATACTAAGGCGAAACCAACCCAAGAAGATGCAAAGGTGGATAGGTGTGAGCTGTAAAACACAAACCATCAGGTTCTAGGTGTTTTCCATTGGGCAGGGTTAGCTTATCAAACCGCTAGATAAGCTAACCAATAGTAGCTCATGATCATACCATCTTATTTTATTTCTATCTGATTGAATTGTTTGTTTATTATGTATGTTTGTCATGATCACATAAATAAAATGAACAAGCATGCAAAGATGGAATAAAATAAAAAACCGGACTGTGAGTAAACATTATCAGAACATGGTTAATCACTTAAGTAAGCATCAATTAATATTAACAAGCATGTGATAATGAAAAAATACGCATAAAGAATAAAATACCTCAAATATCATATTAAGTCATACCAACCCTTCCATTACATTATTAAGGGAAAGAGTCAACAAAACTATGTGTTTGACCAACACTTGTTGGGACACTAACTTTTATAAAGGAAGACCTTATGAAAGTTATTGGGTTGACTTAACCATATTACATCGAGAGAAGTAGCCCTTGCTAGACTTGATGTAATATTGGAGGCAAGAGTTAAGGAAATCCAAGTTAGGTTTTCAGGATGAAGGAGTCCACTCAACAGATCAAGGAATTGTAAACTCACAGTTGGCAAAGACCTGACCAACCATTGTTGGGGTTATGTGAAGGGGAATATGGATCCTTGCCAAGATAATTTCAAAGCATCTGGACTTTCTATGTTCAATGGTGAGGGTCATTGGGACATAATTAAATAGTGGGATACATAATAAAATTTTTTATTTCTCATAAAATGTAATCAAGAAAGTACTGATAAAGATGCTCTTTTAATTTGTAGAATCGAAATGACAAAAACATCTACCACATTTTCTCTATGATCAATTCTAGATAAAGACAACATCCTCACCAGTAGTAACTTTCAAGAATTGTTTAGGCACCTTCGGGTAATCCTATGCCATGAACAAATGTTTTACATGCTGGAGTCCTCAATTCCTGATTCCCCAGCCCCATGGATGAGTGATGAAGATTTACTAGTCTATGATTAAAATTTGATCGATGCACTTGACATTCAATTTTTGATGCTATCATCAATTTATAGTGATCTCATGAAGTCTCATGAATACATGGATGCCTATAGCATGCTCGAGAACCTCTGTGGTCTATACCAGGAGAGAGAAAGACATGAATGGTTTGAGATCTCTAATGCTGTATTTCAGAGCACTCCTAGAGAGGGTGCCCCAGCCGAGCCTCATGTAGTCAAGCTCATTGGCTAAATTGAGTTCTTGGAGGTTCAAGGGTTTAAACACCCCGAAGAACTGCGTACAGATCTCATTCTTGCATCACTCCCCCAGAGCTTCTCAAACATTGTTGTGAACTTCAACATGAACAACATTGAGAAGTCTATGTCTGCTCTTCTTTCACCAAGTGGACAATGACATGAAGCATGAAAATCCTTCTGTCAACATGGTGAATAAAAGTAAAGGGAAAGAGAAGAGATTTAAGCCCAAATCATCTTCAAGGACTTCCAAGGAAAATAAGTTCAAAGGGGAGGCATGGGAAGAGGATGCTGTTTATTTCTCATGTAGAATGAAGGGCCATTGGAATAAAAACTACACCCATCCAATGAAGCAGGGGGTGGGTTATCGTACTTAATAACTATTACTAACGATTTTAGTAGATATGGATATATCTACTTAATGAGTAATAAGTCAGGTTCTTTTGATCAGTTCAAAGATACAAGAATGATGTAGAGAACTGGCTTGGTAAGAAGATTAAGAAACTCCACTCAGATAGAGGAGGAGAATGTCTTAATCAGGACTTCATTGATTTCTTACGGGAGTTTGGGATTCAATCTCAACTCACTGCTACTTACACACCTCAGTGGAATGGTGTACGTGAAAGGAGGAAACGCACCCTGTTGGACATGGGGAGATCAATGATGAGTCATGAATGTCTTCCATTATCCTTTTGGGGATGTGCCTTACAAACAGTAGCACACATACTAAACCAAGTACCTACAAAATTGACAAATGGTATTCCATACGAGTTATGGAGTGGAAGAAAAGCCATGTTATCGAATTTACATGTGTGGGGTATTGAAGCATTTTTTAAGGCCTCTTAAAGTAACAAACATGCACCCCGAGGCACAAAGTGTATCTTTATAGCATATCCCAATGAAAACAAGGGGATATTACCTATACAACCCCTTAGACAAAAAGGTTATAGTGGCAAGAAACAACATATTCCTTGAGAGGGAGAACATCTCTAAAAGGGATAGTTGGAGAGAGATATACTTTGATGAAGTTGAGGCTCAAGATACACAGGAGTTGGTACAAGAACAGATTTTATAAAGTCCCTTGGAAGAACAATCTGTTCCAGAGACACAAGAACTGCATAGAAGCATGAGAGAGCTAAGAGAACCAGAATGATATAGTTTTCATGTCACTGAGGATGGTGACACAATATTGGATGACAATGATGATACTCTTACCTTCAAGGAAGCAGTTGAAGGCACAGACGTTGCCAAGTGGCAAGAATCAATGAATTCATAAATGGATTCCATGTACCAAAACCAAGTCAAGATTTTGGTAGATCCTTCAATTAACATAAAGCCTATTGTTAATAAATGGGAATTAAAGAAGAAATTGGACATGGAGGGGCAAGTAATCATCTATAAGGCACGAATGGTTGCAAAATGTTTTAGACAGTGTCATGGAATTGAATATGATGAAAACTTTTCACCATTTGCGATGCTAAAATCCATCTGAATCTTATAGGCCATTGCCGCATACCATGAATTTGAAATTTGGAAAATGGATGTCAGAGAAACATTCCATAATGGTAACCTCCAGGAAGATGTCTACATGACACCACCTAAAGGTTTTGTGACTCCAAAGGATGCCAAAACGATATGTAAGTTTTATAAATCCATTCATGGATTAATTAAATAATCAAGGTCATGGAACATTTGTTTTGATGAAGCTGTAACAGAATTTGGATCTATTAAGAATGAATGTGAGCCTTGTGCCTACAAGTGGTTTAGTGGATGTGCAGTGTTTTTCCTAATAGTTTATGTTGATGACATATTACTAATTGGAAACATATTACCTGTTTTACAGTCAGTTAAGGCATGGTTGCATAAATTCTTCTACATGAAAGACTTGGGTAAGGCAGCATATATTCTTGGGATCAATATCCATCTTGATAGATACAAGAGAATTTTGTGCCTGAGTCAAAGTACATACATTGACAAGATACTGAATAGATTCAGCATGGAACAGTCCAATAGGGGATTGTTGCTAGTGTCACATGGCATTCACCATTCCTAGAAAATGTTCCCTCAGACACATAAGGAATGAAAGTGAATGGAAAGGATCCCTTATGCATCCACTATTGGGTTAGTCATGTATGCTATGATATGTACAAGGCTAGATGTTGGTTATGCATTCTGTGCAATAGGTAGATATCAAGCTGATCCAGGAGACTTCCATTGGATGTCAGTCAAGACTATCCTTAATTATCTAAGTCGTACTAAAGATATGTTACTTTTTTATGGAGGAGACGAGGAACTAGTCATCAGAGGACATATAGATGCTAATTTCTAGACATATCAGGATGGCATGAAGTGGCAGAATGGATACATATTTAGTTTAATGGAGGTGTAGTGAGCTGAAAGATCTCAAAGAAAACTATGGTGGCAAATTCTGTAGTGGAGTCCGAGTATATCATAGCTTCTGAGGTAGCTAAAGAAGCAGTATGGATGCGAAGCTTCTTCGAAGATAAGGATGTAATACCGAGTAGTAAAGATCTTATCACACCCTATTGTAATAATATTACAGCCGTGTCACTCACAAAAGAGCCATGGTCACATCAGCGGACAAATCACATACTTCAGAAGTATCATCTCATGAAGGATTTTTCTCAGAGAGGTGAAGTTGTAGTGAGAAGTATTTCCATGGAAGATAATGTGGCAAACCCCTTGACTAAAGCCATTACTTAGTAGAAACATGATCACCTTGTTATGTCTAGTGAACTAAAAGTTGTAGGTAGTTGGCTATAGTCCAAGTGGGAGATTGTAAGGGTTGTTGTTCTGAGAACAAACTATTTTTTACTTTGACTGCATTAATGTTCACTTATTTTATATTTTTCATTCTTCTGCATGACTATAATATAATAATGTCCTGTAATATTTGTTGCATTGATAAGGTCATGGCAGGTCCCTATTATGATGAGAACCTTGAAATGCTATAAAAATATTCTTAAAAAATGTTCTAAGTTTGGATGACATACTCTGATTGGACACATAGTATATATACCATCATGTGCGAGTACTCGTAAGAAGACAAGACTCTCTCTCATGGAGTTCACAGTTGGTAATCTCAAATATGGAAGATTATGAGAACAGACCTGCCAGTAGCAATTCTGCATGTCTTGGTGTCATTGGACATTTCGATCTATGAGCGTGTGTAATGGTCCTTAGACTGGACGATTATCATTAAATCAGGTCATGACTCGCGCACTAAGATTTACTGATTAAAACCTTCACGCAAACAGTTGGTGGGAGGTATGGTACGTTGGGTGTGTCACGAGTGACATGTTGTTAATGGATATGTCGGGGAAGGATTTTTCCCTTCCATTTATGGAAGTTGATATCTCTTCCCTTGGATTGAAATAGAACTATCAGATTAAATTCCATGGCCATGGTGTAAATGACGAGTTTATTTAAGAAATTCAAAGAATGACAGATCAAGCATATAGGTTTATGAAACTTCCATAAAACCTACTTGATGAGATATTGAGACAAAGGGATTAAATTAAATTGTAAGCATTCATATGAGGTGATACGTCAATGAGGTGTCTAATTCTTTCTCTTGGGTTCCATGACCCGTTTCTAGATAGTAATCTTGGACATTAGGCAAACTCACCTAATGCCAACGAGAAAGAGGCCTAGAGGGTCACAGACTAAGTGTATTCAAGTATCTCAAGTAGAATAAAGATTATTCATGTATGTGGTTTAATAATTATTAACGGAATACTAAATATTTTTAATGATGAAGGAATAAGGAAATGAAAAAAAAGATATACACGCCGAGAATTAAAGATTACACGCCGTATAGTTTTTCATGGAAAACAAGTACACTCTGTGTATTAATAATTACACAGCATGTAGTTTTTTTAGGGAAAGGAAATGAATAAATTAAAATAAGATATACACGTCGTGTACATTGAATGTACACGCTGTATAGTTTTCAATGAAAAAACAAGTACACACCGTGTATTTATTAATACATGCCATGTAGTTATTCCCATCTGTATTTTGAGAATATAATATTGTTTTAAATGATATTTATTATAATTAGTGTGGGCGCATGTCAAGGAATTAATTATTCGACATGGGGGATTTATATAAGAGTCAATGAAATAAATAAAATGCGTAATGCATTTATTTATTGTCATAACACTATAACCTAAAACCCGATTATAAATATCCTCACAACCCAAACTCTTTCCTAACACATAAGACAATTGTTGTGCACAACAACTCTGGAGAATTATTTCAAGGCCGAAAGAACGTCTTCCTCTAAGAAATTTCTCAAGACCGAGAGAGATCATCTTCCATCGGATCAAGACGATCTAAGGTGGAAAATGAAAGAAAAGGATTCTCCACACTAGCACCCAGAGACTCCTTTGGCGACGTCCCAAGATACGAGGTACACGTGTGGAGCAATACTAGAGGAAATATACACTTGGATTCTACGATGCAACGATGAATCAAATCATAACGTGATAAAGAACATCACCGAAGAAAGAACACCCAAATGGTATTTCATTTCAATTTATTAATTAACTTATAATCAACCTGTAACGATCCTACTATGTGGTACCAGGACATTCCTTTTCTTTTTCCATTTCTATGATTCGATTCATGTATACTGGCGTTTATTGTCGTATTGATACCAGATTGATCATTTTTAATGACAAAAATCCAAGTGGGAACATCCACCCATGTGCTTCCGTTGCAACCTAAACCTTCATACTTGATGTAAATGAAAATTAAATTAATTTTTAGAATAATTAATTAATAATAAAAACAGACACACAAAGACCTTAATAGTTTAGTGTGTTTTGAAACTGAGAACATAATATTCTAATCATGGTAAAAGATATTCAACATCTCCTATAAAGATCTTTCCCTTTTGTATTCATACCTAAAACATTTATTTATATCCAAGGTAAAATAAAACATAAAAAGGGTGAGCTCAAATGATCAATAAGGGTAAGCATGGAGAAAAAATAACAAACCATATATATTTGAATTTAAAAAAAACATGAGCATAATGTTTAAACATCAAAATCCTGAGTTGTAAAATAAATCCTGGCAGTACGTAAGGAATAGTTCATAGTGGAACAACAATCATGAAAAAATAGCATTGGAATAAAACACGTAATTGTGGCATCCATTAAGCACATTATATGATTTCCATAGTAGAAAAGGCATTTCTTCGAAGATCATCATATTGGACAAAGTCCCTTACCGAATCGAGTTCACTTCTCGTTCCCGTCCTGTATCACTGAACCAGATTAACTTGTCATTCTAGCCATGTTTATCTCGTGAGATATAAATCATTACGCAATGCATTGGAGGGATATATAGGTCCCACACACCTCATAATGAAATAATTCTTTCATGTGACACAAAATAAACATACATCATTCATAATAACCCAACCAATAAAATGGGTTTTATAAACATTATCCCATCATAACATAATCCATATAAAAGAAATGGATATCATTTCATCATAAGAAATATCAAACCATGTAAATAATAGAGACATTACACATGAAACCTAAACATATGAAATAATGTCATTATAGATAAAAAATAGTTTTGATCAAACACTTGAAATGTATTCTTGAGGAAAATATCCTGTCATCTTCAAAATAAGTTTCTT
Source organism: Viscum album (assembly GCA_963277665.1). Lineage (NCBI taxonomy): Eukaryota > Viridiplantae > Streptophyta > Magnoliopsida > Santalales > Viscaceae > Viscum > Viscum album. Next base: position 1,163,296,087 of record OY728130.1, on the reverse strand, counting down.
TTCACAAAATGCCATGATATTTTAAAAGAAACGGATTTTGTTGAAAATAATCATGAAATTTTTTCGGGGAAGCTTCATTGAAATAAGGTATCATGAAACCGTAAAAATCTTTTCACGTCATATAAGTTAAAAAACATTCTCCTCATACTTTTTTTGGAAAAGTCAAAAATTACCTTATATGGTAACCAAAGGAAAGATTCCTTCTATAAAATGTGGTAAAAAGTCAAGAAAGGGAAAAATGAATTTAATCATACAACAGAGAATAATAAACATTTTATGAAGAAAAATAGAAAACATGGACATTGATGAAAAGTATATCCTAGTAAATACTTACGTATAAGAAATCTCGGATAAAAAGGAGATTTGAAAAATTATCCCTTAGCATTTATAATCACTGAAATCATACATGTCATAAAATAAGGAAAATTTCATGCATATGTAAATATAATACCCTTCATAATAAAAATCATAAAACATTCATGGGAATTATAAACACCATACAGAAGAAATAGGTGGTGATTAAGGAATATGTCTCACAGAAATAAATGTGATATGAAATAATTCCTTACATTAGGTCCAATTTCTTTTGTACAAGTCTGAACCTCCTGTATAGTGGGTTTAAAAATATTATTAACTTGTAACAAAACTATAATAATATTTCTAATAACATATAATATTCACATATGACTTTATATTTCCCATTCTTTTGTCAATTCCATGTTAAAGAATAGTTTTGGGTAAAATTGTTTCATTCATCGTATGTGTCTGGACTTCTTTTTATTGACATTGTTATTACTTATATCATTATTTACTTACTTCCAAAATGTAAAACATGATTTATATATCATATATATTCAGTGTGTATATATATAATAGATAGATAAATGAATCAAACACACCGTTCATGGAGAGGGTAGATGACATATATACATATATATCATTATTATTCATTATGTATACATTATAATTATTCTCGAATGGTTAACATGGAGAATGAATCTCACTGTGTCATGGAGACGGTAATCGGTATGTACTGACGAGCGATGATATCGTTCCAATAATTGTTGAATAGAATTGGGGTGGATGATATAATATCTTAAAATCCATATGATATTATAATAACAATATATATATATTCTTTACACCATTATACCCATCCAATTAAGGTGGTGGTGGAAAAATAGATTACACCATGGTGTAGAGATGGTATTTTGTACATACGCACACGCGGTGATTTCATTTTCTGTGGGATGGATTGAAGGTGAAATGGGGTGGTTTCATATTTATAATAACATATCAGTATAATATTTATACTGATTTTATTACTTTATAATGAAACATCAAATAAGAGGAAGTATAATAATAAATAATCTTGAAAGAAATAGTAGAAGAGATTTCTTCTTCTTCGACACGCCTTCTCTTAACCTCCTCTTAGGGCACTAAAGTTTGTCTTTGAAGAAGACTGGTTCCTATAGTAGGTTTCTATAGAAGTTTAGAGTGAAATTCGAAGGGTTTGGCCAATCTTGAATGCTCAAATATTTGTGAATAGCATAGGGAGTAGGTGCCCTTTTATAAGGGAGGATAGGGGCACCTTTGGAAATATAATAAATATTAATTTATAGAAAATTACAACCCCACTTAAAAACCTCCCAAAATGAATCAATTTGATGATCAGTTGAGATAGGGTTTTATTATAATCAACCTATATAATTTAAACATGTTTTTAATTTATTTCAAACCTTATCAAATTTATTTATCCTTATTTAATCTATTTAATTTTATTTGTGGTAATAATATTCTAAATTTTAAATTATTACAAATAATTACTTATGTTTTGTTAATTTTCCATAATTGGATACTTTATTACATGGTAGACCATATAAATTTCAATTTATAATGTTTAAATAATTTTGTGAATTTTTTAAAAAAAGTATAAAATGTTATTTTTATAAAATAACAATACTGTCAATTTTGACACTATTCATTTATTTGAATCTAAATAAAATCCACATAGAGGAAGTATTAGAAAAAATATATTTAAAATATTCCTAACATGTCATATTAATCTTGAAAATTCGTGGAATTACATTAATTAGTCATATAATATTTTTTTTAATACTTTTAAAATCATTTATTTGATATTTCTCTTAATAAAATAATTACTACAACACATATGTATAATTATTTAACATACTTATTAGTTGCATTAAAATTACAAATAAAATACAATGATGAAGATAAATATAATATACTTCCTAAGAATAATTTTACTCTAATTAATCTTCTCAAACAAACAACTTTTAAAATTTCTTTATTAAATTATGAAGGTGACAACTTTGACATCATTTAAAATAATATAATATAAATGTCCTAATCTATTTTATAAGGCTCCCAATAGTCCAAATTTCGATCCTTATATGATAAGGGTATAGATATACTCTACCGATATTGTTTTTTCATGTTTCAAGTCCTTTTGATGGGTATTATTATTGTAATAAAATCTATAATATTGATTTTTCACAAAATAAATAATTTCTTCATCATTAATGTATAATCTATTAAGGTAATTATATAGTTATTAAAAATAAAAAATATTACCATGATGAACAAAATAATTTTATCTTTCAAATTATTATTTATAATTGAATTTATATTCAGTATAACTTTATATTAAAAATACATCAATTATTAAATTTTGAGGGATTCATATTTCACTTTCTTTAAATAAAATAAATTAAGGGTCCAAATCACATCCAAGTGGGTTCCAATGGATTCAATTTAGACCCGAATATACCTTATAGATAAATATAATAAACGAATTATCTTAATACAAGTGTTAGGGTAATTTTAAAATATTATATTTACTCTTAATTTCCTGATTTACCTTTAACTATGGTAAATAAAATTTACCGTAGTTACTATTCATACTGCCCAAAAATAAAAAATAGCCTATTAACATAATCTGTATCTAATGATTCCAAATATGGAATCCATTTTTCCAAATACAAATCATAGTAGTTTCAGAAATTAATTTAAATATAATCTTGTTGATAAGAAAATGAGTTTTAAAAGTTAAAACATTGCAAAATATTGAAATGATTTGACCTATGAATTTAAAGTAAAGTCAATTCTAATGATATAAATTATCAAAATAATATGAAAAATTTATCCAAAGTAATTATTTATATCCTTATTTCAAATAAGAATTTTATTTTTCCAAATTTAACTTTTAAACATGTCAAAAAGTATATTTAATGTGGGTGCTCCATTAAAAAGCGGCAATACATCATTTTTTGAAAAATACATATTTTACTCGAAAATTTTATTTTTTTCTCATACCATGTTCTATAAAATGTGTAAGAAGAATTAAAATGTAATAAAATAAAAAATATAGTTACTACTATTCATAACCTCTAGTTCATAATAATATTATACCAATATATCATTGTTTAGTGAATCATATTATTGCGTACAACACATGCTATTGAAGAAGGTTGCTCTTGTATGCAACACAAGCCAAGAATAGTGTTTGCTTATAATACAAGCTAATACGGTGTTGCGTATAGCACACGCTAAAATTGGTGTGGCATACAACACAAGACATCAATAAAATTAAAAGAATATTTTTCATAAAATCTCGTGTTGTTACACCCATTTCAAATATACAACATTAATAGATTATAATACCAACTCTAATTTCCCACACACATCCATGTTGAAAATCATCTACCCTACCAACTCACGGGTTATGAATAAAGACACAAGGGTTGAATGAAACTGTGATTTAAGTTATAATCTCACAACCTCAAGTTCACTACATATCTTATGGTACATCAGGAAGTATCCCACTATCTGGACAACCAAACATATCATGTTCCCAAAATTTATAATCTCTCTCTATCCAAAAAAACCCATATCCAAGGGTCCCAAAACATGGGAACTCTCAAAACTCCAACAAACACTACATAGGGTCCTGAAAATGAAATAAAGGATCCTCATTACAAATATTTCTAATGGTCCCATAATTCTTTATTTCATTTAAAATAAACTACAAAATTTAAAACACAACGATTCATATTTTAAAACATTCCATTAACCATTTTTTTTAATTTGACTTAATTTATGAGTATTCATATTTTTTTGGTTGGTTAGAGAGAATTATATTCAGATGTTGTAAAGTAAAATATTTTATATGTTTCTTACCGGTACATTATTTAACCATATACATTACTTTAATAACTCATTTATACTTACCATTAAATAGAATTCACATGGGGTGTTGGTAAATTATAATGTCACCACATGTTTATTTTCAAACCATATAAATTGTTTTATAAAACATAGGTAACCTACCCATATCAATTATTTATAGTCATAGGTAGATATAAATTACTTATAGATATAACCACACACTGTAAATAACATACCAATACATGTGAATATGAGGAAGTTATCACAAAAATGAAACCAACTCAAGACTTATAAATCTTATTTTCTAATAATGATCTATGATCAAACACAATCTATAATCATACCATCCAATAGTTGGAATGCAATGAATCAGTAACATCACACCTTACTGCAACACTCAAGGTGGAAATAAATCAATTATTCAATCACTATATCAGAACCATAATTCATATCCCCAAAAACATGGATTCATTCCAATATATGGGGATTTATAACCTATCAATGGGCCCATAACTAAGCTTTGAAAACATCCTAGTCTTGATTCTACCATGAAAAAATATTAAGCGAAATATAAAACATATCATACTACATCATAACATCTAGTTTCCCTATAAAACATATTGGTTTCTAGATAAGTGGTTGATACTATCCTCAAGAATTAATCTGTATACAGTAAAGGCTACTGAATTGTGGATAGTGCTAGTGATGTTAACATGTGGATATTATTCCCTCTATTTTATAGTATAGAGTTTAATAGTAAAAAATTAATCAGATAAAACAGAACATATTAAAATCAAAACCATGAAAAACAAAACTAATATAATAAAAACAATAAATGTCCTAAAAAATAAATTTGTTATATATATATATATATATATTTATATTTAATATGTCCCTCTTTTTTCTATCATATATATGTAGTACAAAAAATGAATGAAATAAAATTGAGGCTAACAAACTATCCCCAATTGGCCTCAAGTAATAAATATTCCTCTCTCCCATGTCATACCATATCATATTGATCCAAACTAATTAATACTAGGTATTTCTCTAAATAATGACTTGTGAAAATTAACTGTTTTTGATCAGGTACCCATGTACCATCGATGCTTGAGAAAGGTTTGAGTATATACTATTATGCCACCACCAAAAAAAGTCCATAAAATAAATAGTTTGTTATTTTCGGAGTGTGAAGTGAAAAAAATAAACATATTTAAATACATGCATCAAAATTATTAATATTAAATGATTAAAACAAACTCATAACCATGGATTTGTGATGAAACTTCAGAAAGATATGTACCTACTTCATAAATTTCTATGTTGTCTCAAAACATATAGGAATGTCTATGCCAAAAATCACCCACTGAGGATTGTATACAATTCCATGGAAACAAAAATACCACCTAAGGGATAGATTCACCCAGGGTCCATCAAGCACAACAAAGACAACCCAGTGTCCAGATTCACCCCATGTAAACCAAAACTAAAAACCAAGTAAACATGGGGGCTATATTTACCCAATTTTTAACAACAAATAATATCCAATACATTATTATGTAAGACATAAGACAATAAGTTTTATGTTTTAGGGGGCTATTTACATTTCAATCTCAAAAAAATACAATTCTCATACCCAATACTATTTCAAATATCCATTTTAATTTAAATTTCCAAATCTCATTTCATTTATTTTTTCCAAAAATTTTATTTCTAATTCCATTTCAAAAATATTATTTCTGAACTACATTTAAAAATATTATTTATAAATTTCATTACAAAATTTTATTTCAAGATCCAACCAAAATTACCCATTCCAAATAACTTTTTATACTAAAATTTTCAAATTATATCTCATATTCTATTCTCCAAATACAATTTATAAGATAAATTCTATTTAATTATAGAAATTATAATATAAAAGATATTTCTATAGTGCTCCACTAGGAACCACATTTCTATAAAGATCATTGAGTATCATAGGGTATTAATAAAATAAAAATATAAATTTAAAATACTTAATTGACTTCTATGGTTATCACTTAGAAGATGGGTGAGATTACACTTATATACTCATTTAATGTGCAATAATTCTGTGAGAAAATTTAGGGACTACCTATATTTTAGGAACACTATAAATTATTTACAATGCCCAGTAGTAAATGGATATTCCCTATAAGACATACATACCCAACTGATGCTCACACGAACACTCGTCTCCTAAATCATACCCTAAAATCTCCAACAATTAAATATAGAATATTATAATAAATTGGAAACTAAAATAAAAATAATTTGTAAGGATAAACAAACCATATTATCTAATATCAATTGTTTAATCCCAAAAAACACACCAATTACAAATGGAATTTTTTTAACCAATTTTGGATACAAATCCGTAACTAATCCAATTTTAATTTTAGGGAAAATTATTTATAATTTTCTTCCAAAACAAACCACAATAAAAAAATGTATTTTAGCAGGAATACAAGGTAACATGATGTACACTATAAGTGGCATAAAATATCCCCATGTTACTTTCTTAATTTCTCCATGATTTGGTGGAATTCTCCTCAAAACTCATTAGAAGAAGAACAAAAAATTATGAGATGAGGATGTTGGGGATGAGTGAAATTCATAAAATGAAAAAACATATCTTGAATCATTGAATAAAAATAATCAATCCAACTAAAATTGAAGGTTATTTAAGGGGATAATATTGTTTCATACCTCTTAATCATATGCCAAAAATATGAAGTAATGATATGAGGTCCCCCTAAACATTTTGATGGTAATATTTACTAATGTTTTAATTAAAATCACCCCCCTGGGATCTCGAGTGGATCAATGTACAACTGGAAGCTAGAGGATGCTGCCCCACCACCCTAAGATTCCACCAATTCTTCAAAATCCCTCCATGCCACCATCAATATCCCTATACCATGTATAAAAACACTACTTGGAGGTGTATAAACCCTATAAATTCAACTCTAATTCTAGAATAAAAAAAGATCCCTTTCATTATTTCAAATATTCAACATTATCTTAAAATTAAAATTCATATCCAAATGTGAGATATTACGAAATAGAATTATTTTGTTTGTTTTTTATAGAAAAAATTGGAAAAAGATCTATTGAGTGATCCACATGTCCTTCATCTATTAGTTTATTTATACAATTGACGTTGACATAATAAAGATGAGTTGGTGAATAATTGAGAATATATTTAGGTTTAGTCATCCCTCCAGATATGTGATATATAATTCATAAATCCGACATAAAGAAATCTCAAAGGGGGTTCCATGTCACCTATTTAAGAAGACATTATCAAACTTCTAATGATTTTGGCCCCTGGAATATAGTAGTAAATGTTTTTTCTTATTTTTTTTATTTCCTTTCATTATTTTAATTTGGAGGTTTCTTTTTCTAAAAAAGGAAGAAAAATTAAATGTGAATAAATAAATAAAATAAATGTTATATGAGATAAAATAAAATATTAATAGTTTTTAAAATCAAAATAATGAAAAACATGGAAAGTGGATATATAATATAAAAAAATAAAAAAACTATTTTAATAACTTGAATGTAATCATGAATGTGTCGACTCAAAATATATTTTACGGAGATTGATGTTTCTCCTCGATTATCACTAACGACTTCCCAAACTATAACATTTTAATTAATCTCACTCTCACTAAATGGTCACATTATATCATAGGATTGTACATTCCTCACTACACATTGAATATGTGGACTCTGATATCACTCAAGAATCCAAAAAATAAATTATTCACCAACACCGTGGAATGAAAATTAAATACAACTCAATCGAGAGATCATATTACTTAGTAACTTAGTAATAAATGTATCACCATTATCCATTAAATCTATATATCCCATCATATAATAATTAACTATATGAAAGAATAGAAAATTATTATACAGTGTAATAGGAAAAACAATTATGGGGTTTCAAAGCATTGTCACCAATATATAAGACACTAAATTTTGATATTTTAAATATTATTTTTAATTAGGAAGCATTATGATTTTGGAAAAACAATAGGACTATAGAGATGAAACCCATAGGATAGATCTCCATGATCATTTTGGTAAATTTTATAATAAATGAATGAAATTAAAGAATGGGAAAATATAATCTATATTATAACAGAATGTAGAATAATTGTTCCTCCTTGAGTCATGATGACTTCTACATAGGATAAACCACCATAGGTGATTATTTATCTCCAAGGGAAAGAGTCAATTGGTTGGGAAACTAAATCAGAATAGAAATATAGTAAGGAATTCCTTTCTATAGTGAATTTTAAATCATATTAGGTCACAACCTAATGGGAGAGATGGACCTTGGTTTTCTTATAAGAAATTGTAGGTTCATCATCATTTTATGTGGTGATTTTTGAAAACCATCAATAGGATATCCTCTTGAGTTTACAAAATAGAATATTGGTCCCATGGAATCCCCTATAAGATCTAGGAAATTAGGTGTCTCATAACACAAACAACATTTATAATGAAAAGGAACCATCTCCATTATCATTTAATATATATTCTCTCAATAATGGTTGGATGTAATGATAGGAGTTGTCCACCCATACTATTACTATACTGTTTTGTGGTACTCCAAGACATCACTAATACTATATTTTCATATATTTAGGATACACCATTTTTAATATTTATGAAATTTATTCCCCTTCACCTCTTAAAAAACCTTGACATTAAGGTAGGATATTGGGTTTATAGTCATATTAGATTATAAATATTTAAACCAATAGTATGTCTGATTGAATCATCTCACATAGTATCTTATTATATTATTGAAATTTTTATGAAAAATTAAATTCACTAACATGAAAATATTCATTGTAACAATATTATTTTATTAATATCTATTATGACCTAAAAAATTAAAACACTTATGTTGAAATGGACATTTTAGCATTAATTCATTTTAATGGAAAACATATAAAATTAAATTGTACTACACTCAAGAAATATTCCTTATAATGTATGTTGAAAAATGTAAGGGCCTTTAATCTATAGATTAAATCCATATATGAAGACTCTATAAATGTTAAATCCATCATCATAGGTATGGATAATTTCACCATATTTTAATTCTATATGAGAAGATATGAAGGACACCCTAGAGTTTAATATATAATAGGAAAAATAAAGGAGAAAATGTTTTAGTTGATTTCCATATGTGATGGGGAAAGTTTCAATTATAGATTATAAAATATAATAGGGTATCCAATTATTTTATATTATATTTCAAGATACCCCTATTATACTTAAGATGGATGTAAAATAGTTTTGTATTATCCCATAACGATATAAGTTATCTTAAAATAATTTTTTTTGAGATATTGACTCACTTTACTCTATATTATTTCAAAAGTATAAGCCCCTTTATTTAGTATTTGATCTAAAATATGTTTTTAATTTAGATTTTTTGATTTCAGTATATAAAACTGATAAATTAATTTCCAATAACATGAGGTTTAATGAAATACTCATTGTACTGATTTTTTAACATGAGATAAACTAAGGAATTATGGTAAGATGAATAATTACATATATATATAACATTAAATGGTTTTACAAATCACCCAAGTTATACAGAAAATAATTCATCAGTAGATGTGAAAAGATGCTACGTACATAAAAATATGAATGATAAGCTATTATTGATATTATTTTACCACAGCCTTAGTTATGCAAATTCAAACCATTATTGGAGTTCCTATAAATATATTTATACCTTAAGGAACATAAAAATATATATGATACAATAAGACTACAATATTTAGAATTTATTGAATTATTGAACATCTAATTAATGAGTCAACTTCAAAAAAAATTGTGAGTGTTATTATATATATTATAATTTATAGGTTTCATTTTTATGCTTCTTACATTTCATATTATAGTAAATTAAATTGAGATGCAGACCAATATAGTGGGGCATACTGATCTACTGATTGTTGTTGTGGAAGTACCAAGCTACAAGTTTGGCATCATGGTGTACCCAGATTCATGATTCTATAGCACGAAATACTGATTGGGCCAATCTATTATTCCAGGGTAAAGAAGAAATATCAAATAATTAGGATTTAAGAAGTGTAAACTATTCAATGGGATGAGAGTTGAAATATCATGAAACTAGTTTATGTTTACCCATTCTCTTTGGCATAAATGTCGTGATTTGATAATAATTTTTAATAGTATTTGGTTGGTAAATCAATACTCTATAGTTATTTTTTTTACTATTTTATTAACATTTGATTATAATATTGATAATTTGTAAAATAAATCACATTATGTTTATCAGTGATTGTGAAATAATAATACGTAAATATTGTACTCCAATTTTACATTGATAGGGTCATTGTCTTCTTGATACATATATATGTTATGGAGGATTATAATTTTTTTGTTATATTTAAACTTCATCACAACCCACCCCACATATATTATTATTAATGTATATTCACATTCCTATATTTTATATCAAATGAGCTATAAACATCTAAGAATAAACTTGGTTTTTTGGATTCTTAATATTTTTCCATTTCATTATCATATTTTCATTTTTCATGTTTCTATAAGCCTAATAGTTTATAGATATTTTTTTAGTATGTCATTAATACATGTTTGATCAATTGATAATCATTATCTACACATTCAACCTATATTTTGAGAAAGTTATTTTTATCATTAAAATGACAGAATTAAGACATTTTTAAATAATATAGGTGTTGAGAATTTTATAATTCTTATTGGTAAATACAAATTTGAAGAAAAATAAGTTACTCATTTTTATGGAGAATAATATAATAAATTCCAATCAAATTTTGGAGTTATAAATACTCGATTAAATTTTATTTTGATATATTTATATATATATAGTCAATTATCTTCATAAAGAACAAATTAAGAAATGTTGGAAAACATTGATGTCACTCATTTTAGAAATTCAAAAGATCTTTAAAATAAAAGTGAAATGTTGATAGCTGATAATAAATATTTTTATTTTATACATGGTGAACCTATAAATAAAATTCAACAAATTTTAGGGATATTTTAAATACCCTATAGTCTCATGGAGAAAGATTGTTATAATATGATCTTGTTTTTTAAAATGTTATAGATATCCTACATAAATAATGTGAATATAACTGAAAAAGTATATATATAACAAATTACATTGTAAAATTAAATCTTCATAACATAATCATGATGTTTTAATTATAAAACATATACAGTATGAATGTTTATTAATATTTCATGATGAAAATAAAATATATAATGGTGAAGTATATTTTTCACCTTAATCTTGATGACATATTTCGAAAATAAATTCTATTAAATCCTTGGATGATAGTGAATGAAAACATAATGAACTTTTAGTTTCTACCATTTCATTATGGATTCTCAAAAACTATAATTTAAAAATATATCAGTTTAATGAAATAAAATACAAAAAGGATATGTTAGGTAAAAGAGGTTTTTAAAACCTGTGTTTATGAATGTAGAAATCATGGTCATATTCACCCAGATTATCAAACACATAATACTGAAGTTAAGATATATTCTAGATAGTATTCTAAAAATAAAGGGAATAAATTTTTATAGTTATGAATTTTTAGTGTTCTATTAGTAGTGACACTACATCATATAATTAATTAAATGATAGAGGATATCAGAAAATATATATGATTTTATGATAAAAAAGCGTGTCACGACCCGTCCTCGGGGCCCGTGCCGTGACTACCCCAAGACCGCCTTCCATAGGCCAAGGGCTGGCGACTAGCACCAAAGCATAAATCCCAACAAAAGGTAAGGCATTGCCTTTGAAAAGTAAACATGCACCACAGAGTAAGAAAGCAGAAAAGTAAACACTAAGTAAAACTGTAACAAGCTGTGCTGAAAGTAAAAGGGGCCGGAAATACATGCCCAACTATAAAGTACAACTGAAAGGGGAAAACAGCAACTGTAAAGAAAAGTCACAGCATCGAGCCGTCCTCTGAAGTCCCATCTGAAGGGTGGGTACAAATAGCCTCCACTGCTCCTCGGGTCCACCTGATCGCTCCGAGTGCGTCCTGCCCAGTGGTCCACCTCCAGGTACCGTCCTGATCCACACGCCTCCACCACGATCAGCGCTGTCCGTCGTCTGCAATCAACACAACGTAGTGTGGGCATAGCCCATGCAGGGTGAGTTTAAGCTACTCAGTAGGGACCCCAAGACCCCCGAAGGTCTCTCGAAATCCACAAAGGATAATCCACACAGGAAAGATGCAATCACGAAGTAACAACTGACACTGCTTAGGTATATGCCCATACATATACCTAAGTCATCAATTCCTGTTCGGCTCCAACGTCCGAGCCCAAGCACAACCCAGTCCACACAGGAAAGCAAACGTATACCCACACAGGATAGCAAAACACAACCCACAAAGAAGAGTAAACAGTAATCCACACAGGATAGCTCAACACAATCCACAAAGGAGAGTAAATAGTAAATCCACACAGGATAGCTCAACACAATCCACAAAGGAGAGTAAACAGAATATTCAGCTCACACAGGTATACTTCTTCGTATGACGATAAAGATGATCACTGATCCATCTAAGTCATTGGACCCACGAAGGATCGATAGGTAACTAACCCCCGCAATGACCCACACAGGATCGGTCCCACACAGGACCTGTAGGCGCTGGCTCACACAGAACCGCTGAGCGCTGACCGACACTGGATCGGACCCACACAGGATTGGGCCCACATAGGACCGGGCCCACACAGGACCTGTAGCACTGATCCATGTAGGATCGTTGAGTGCAGTAGTAATCGCAGTCCACTGAGGATCTCTGCACAGTCGTCGCCGTAGTCCACTGAGGATCTCTGCATGGTCGTCGTCGGAGTCCACGAAGGATCTCGACACATTCGTCGTCGTGGTCCACTGAGGATCTCTGCACGGTCGTCGTCGGAGTCCACGGAGGATCTCTGCACAGTCGTCGCTGTCGAAGAAACAGTCGCAGCCATCACTAGGGTTCCTGCACACAACAATCTCGTTCCGGAGGGTTCGCTCCACGAGTCGAGAGGCTGATACATCAACTAACACAAAGTCCGAATTTTATGTATCCAAAAGTTCCGTATCAACAACGGGAACTCAATGTCGCAGACGGCGCGTCAATCGGACGCCCGGTCTGAGAGTTATTGGCTTTTCTGTCCCAGGGGCACGGTTGGTTTTTAAGGCAAAACCAACCCGACCGTACTCCACCTACGTCCAAACATCGGGCGGAGTATGCCAAAAGATCTGTCTCACAAAGAGGAATTCAACAAAGCTGACGGCACGTCAATCGGACGTTCGTGGCTCAAGATATGAGTGTTTCTGCTCCAAAGGCCCGATTGGTTTCATGTACGAACCCACCCGGACGAACTCAAAGTATTCCGAAACCTTGAGTGCGATATACCGAAATGACAGTCTCGATCCAAGGATCATGTTTCCATTGACGGTGAGTCATTTGGAGGACCATATCTCATGTTATGGGAGTTTGAACGAAAAGGGCCCGTGGACGGGGGTCCGGGCCCGGGCCGACCCGGCCCGACCCCCCTGGGTCGGCCGAACCGGGTCTGACCCGGCTAGGGGAGGTCCATCCCGGCTCGGCCGACGCGGGGGGAGCCGCTGCCCCGCGTGAAACCCCGGCGGCACCCGCGGGGTGTCGGCCAGACAACCGGATGCGACTGAAGCCGCGTCCTGGGTGACGCGGGGGGGGGGGGGGGGGGGGGGGGGGGGGAGCCGCCGCCCCCGCGTGACACCCGCGGGACTCCCGCGGGGTGTCTCCCTAGCACCGGACGCGGCTTCAGCCGCGTCCCGCGAGCGCCGCCGCCACGGCCGGTGCCGCGGCGGTCTCGTCCGGCGGCGCGCCGGGCGCCGCCGCCGGCTTCCGCGGGCCGCCGGAGTCGCTCTGGTTTCCCGATTTTCTTCCTGTCTACGCCGTTGCTCCTCCCGGGTTCGGTTCTTCACTGTGGGATCGTCAATCATCTGTTGCGACACATTCCGTCGTCGCCCGTCAAATCCGCACAAAAACAAAAACGGTGGAGGTCGTCGGGCCGTGTTCGTTTGGCATGCACCCTCCGCGTTAGTGATAAACAACGGGAGGAATAATATCAACACATGAATTCAACAATTTTTAAGGGAAATAAATTTTTTTCTTATGTCCAGGTTCTTCATCCTTGAATGGAAATAACACGGGAAAACGGGGAAATTCCAGAAATAAAATCCCTACCTCGTAGTCGTCGTCGAACGCACGTTCTTCGCGGAATTGCTCGTCGCGGAAGGAGGGGATCGTTGAGTCGTCGCGGAATCCGGCGTTGAGTCGGCGAACTCAATGGACCAAGAACAAAAAATGTAATTAAATTAATTAAATCCATGTTTTGGTAAAGAACCACAAAGGAGATTAAAAAGAATGTCCGAGACTCTTACCTCAAGCAGCCGATCGAAGATCTGTCACGGAGGAAGAGACGTCGCAGAAGAACGTTGCAGGAAGAGAACGTCGGCGTCGCGGATCACGGCGTCGTGTCGTCGATTCCCGGGATCGGCGTTCTTCGCATTCTTGGCATTCTTCACATTCTTCGCGTTATTCGCGAAGGAGGTTGAAGGTTCAAGAACTCCTCTCAACGAGTAATCCTCCAAAAGATAGGTTGGTCTTATTTTATAATGATGCCAACAAACGAAAACGGGTAAGTAACAACCCATCAATTCGTTGAATTAATTCAACGAAAGAAACATCTTATTTAATTTATGAAATAAGCCGCCCAATTAAATGGTCTATTAAGAATTTAAGAAAATGCGTCAGTTGACTTTCATAATGATGGGTTTTCGCGGGTGCGTTACTTAGCGGAAAGAAACGGCGGGGCTTGTGCGGGACCCACCTCACAAATATCCTACCAAGGGGGTAGGATATTTCTAGATAGCATCCTATCCGGATCAACTCAGTTTAAGCCATCTTTCAGTGGCTTCAAGTGGCTTCCAAGTGGCTTAAGTGAAATAAAATAAACTTGTCGTAAAATTATTTTATTTTTTAACTTTAAGCCCGAAAATTAAAAACCACACCCGAGCAAACGCAACTCCATAAGAGGCGTTTCTAAGAAAATACCGGCTCTGCGATTTCATTGGTGCCCTCAGAATTCGATTCCGGGCACCGGTTCAAAAGTTAGAAAAACCCACTCACCCGTTCACTGAACGTACCCGAGCCAAACTTCGGAAAATGATTCCGGGCACACCGGACCTCAGAATCAGGTGCCGTGAGAAACAGCGTTCTTGTAAAATTCCAAAGAAAATTAAGCAAAAAAATTTCCTTGAAATTTACGGGCCTTTACAAAATTTGTCACGACCCGTCCTCGGGGCCCATGCCGTGACTACACCAAGCCCGCCTTCTATAGGTCATGGGCTGGAGACTAGCACCAAGGCGTAAATCCCAACAAAAGGGAAGGCATTGCCTTTGAAAAGTAAACAAGCACCACAGATTAAGCAAGCGGAAAAGTAAACACTAAGTAAAACTGTAACAAGCTGTGCTGAAAGTTAAAGGGGCCGGAAATACAAGCCCAACTGTAAAGTACAACTGAAAGGGGAAAACAGCAATTGTAAGGAAAAGCCACAGCATCGAGCCGTCCTCTGAAGTCCCGCCTGAAGGGTGGGTACAGATATCCTCCACTACTCCTCGGGTCCACCTGACCGCTCTGAGTGCGTCCTGCCCAGTGGTCCACCTCCAGGTATCGTCCTGCTCCGTACGCCTCCAACACGATCAGCGCTGTCCGTCGTCGGTAATCAATAAAATGTAGTGCGGGCATAGGCCATGCAGGGGTGAGTATAAGCTACTCAGTAGGGACCCCGAGACCCCCGAAGGTCTCTCGAAATCCACAAAGGATAATCCACACAGGAAAGATTCAATCACAAAGTAAAAAACTGACACTGCTTAGGTATATGCCCATACATATACCTAAGTCATCAATTCCCGTTCGGCTCCAACGTCCGATCCCAAGCACAACCCAATCCACATAGGAAAGCAAACGTATACCCACACAAGATAGCACAACACAACCCACAAATGAGAGTAAACAGTAATCCACACAGGATAGCTCAACACAATCCACAAAGGAGAGTAAACAGTAAATCCACACAGGATAGCTCAACACAATCCACAAAGGAGAGTAAACAGAAGATTCAGCTCACACAGGTATACTTCTTCGGATGACGATAAAGATGATCACTGATCCATCTAATTCGTTGGACCCACGAAGGATCGATAGGTAACTAACCCCCGCAATGACCCACACAGGATTGGGCCCACACAGGACCTGTAGGCGCTGGCTCATACAGAACCGCTGGGCGCTGACCCACACAGGATCGGACCCACACAGGATCGGGCCCATACAGGACTGGGCCCACACAGGACCTGTAGCACTGATCCACATAAGATCGCTGAGTGCAGTAGTCGTCGCAGTCCACTGAGGATCTATGCACAGTCGTCGCCATAGTCCACTGAGGATCTCTGCACGGTCATCGTCAGAGTCCACGGAGGATCTCTGCACAGTCGTCGCCGTAGTCCACTGAGGATCTCTGCACGGTTGTCGTCGGAGTCCACGGAGGATCTCTGCACAGTCGTCGATGTCGATGAAGCAGTCGCAGCCAGTGTTGGTGCGGCGGTCGACATATCCGTACACCAGGACCCTGACTTCTGATTTCCGACTTAATGCACAAAAACATTGATTGCATGTGTGTTTCAAGTTTTATTTGTGATTACTTGCGTCAGCTCACCAGGTATACTATTCTGACCATGGCGCAATTGTTTCCTTTTCAGGATGGTCTGATGATAGCAGCCATCTAGGGTCCCGAGAGTAGTGCGCGACGATAGCCCTCCGAGCGACGAGGCCTCGGTACAGGGCCTGTTGACCGCAGAGGCACCGGCGGTACCTTTACCCGTCGATCCCCCGATGCTTCCAGTCCTGGCAGCTGACGATGCACGATGCCTCGGAGCTATGCACGAGTTCTAGAGCTAGAGATCACCCAGGTTTCATGGGGAGACGGACCCCCAAGCTATTGAGGACTGGCTGGAGGCAGTCGTTCGAGTTTTCAGGCTAGTGAGGACACCAGCAGACCTCATGGTGATCCTCACGGCGAGCCTACTGCAGGCAGCAGCATGACGATGGTGGAGCTTGATGCTCCAGGTACACGATGAGGCCTCCCTCATCTGGACGGACTTCGAGAGCCTCTTCCGCTCATAGTTCATCCCAGACACCCTCTGTGCGGTGCGCATTCATGAGCTTCTTCAGCTGCGGCAGGGCAGCTCGACGGTCGATCAGTATGCGGTGAGGTTCACCGACTGTTCTCGCTACTCGACAGACATGGTACGGGACCCCTTCTTCCGGGCCCGGACATTCGAGAAG
Source organism: Viscum album (assembly GCA_963277665.1). Classification (NCBI taxonomy): domain Eukaryota; kingdom Viridiplantae; phylum Streptophyta; class Magnoliopsida; order Santalales; family Viscaceae; genus Viscum; species Viscum album. Next base: position 1,163,278,420 of record OY728130.1, on the reverse strand, counting down.
GGATTGAGACACGATATCAGGGCATCACTGATCTCCCTCAGCATCCCGACCCAGGAAAGAGTGCTAGAGCGAGACCTTCTGATTGAGAGATTTCTGGCTGAGTCTATAGTGAGACCTACCGCAGGGCGGCAGATAGCGGAGTCTTCGGCAGCTGGTAGCCGACAGATGACTCAGGGTTCCAGGCAGACCAGGCCTTCCGGCAGACGACCTCAGGACACAGGCTCAGCAGTGCAGGGCACACAGCGTGGAGCCAGTCTTTAGAGAGGCATGCTGTGCTATGAGTGTGGCGGGCAGGGCCGCATGGCTCGTGACTGCCCGACCCGTCGTACCGAGGGGCAGTAGACGGTGGAGGGGCCACCCAGGCAGAGGCAGAGGGTTGACCGTGGCAGGCCGCAGGGAGGAGGCAGACGAGGCAGAGGAGCTGGCCGAGCAGCAGTTGGTGGGCGATGCTTTGAGTCTCTGCCACCACCACCACCCGGAGGCCTGCCCCGACTACAGGGAGATGGCGGGCAGAGACAGGAACAGCTCCAGGTAGCGGAGGCCTACAACCACAGCGCGCCAGAGATGATTCGAGGTACGATCTGTGTCTATTCCACCCTTGCTGCAGTTCTTATAGACACAGTATCGAGTCACTCTTTCATAGCCACTGTCCTTTTTCGGAGCTCGGAGATTCCGACAGAGCCGTTGGCTCGATCCTTATGGCTAGAGACTCCTACGGGATCAGACTCGACGATTACGCACTCGTGCCGGCAGTGTGAGCTTACTCTAGGAGGTGAGAGCTTTGGCAGGGATCTTCTTGTAGCGGCGTCGAGGCCTTACGACGTCATCTTGGGCATGGATTGGTTATCTACAGTCCATGCTCAGATTGACTGCATTAGGCGCAAGGTGCGATGTGTGCGCACCGATGGGATCAGGTTCACCTTCACCGGCGAGAAGGGTGCCTTAGCAGCACAGGATGGACTCACGCAGAGGAGAGGACAGCCCAACACTCATCGGTTGGGTAGCCTCATCCTTGGAGCAGTTGACGTGCGGAGTTCCAGTTTTCCTGCAGTGATGGATCAGTACGCGGACGTCTTTCCCGATGACGTTCCCAGGCTACCTCCTCGCAGAGAGGTAGAATTTTATATTGACCTATACCCCGTGACAACCCCGATATCAGCCCCAGCATATCGGATGGCCCCCGCTGATCTTCGAGCGCTGTGGGTACAGTTGGAGGACTTGCAGGGCAAGGGGTTCATCCGACCCAGTGTTTCACCCTGGGCTTCCCCGATTTTGTTCGCCAAGAAGGCGGACGGGAGCTTGCGACTTTCAGTCGATTATCCTTGCCTGAACCAGGTGACAATGAGGAACACGTATCCGCTACCCAGGATTGATGATCTCTTCGACCATCTCAATGGAGCGCGGTGGTTCTCGAAGATAGACCTCAGGTCCGGCTATCATCAGCTAAGAGTTCGAGACGAGGATGTGCAGAAGACGGCCTTCAGGTGTCGGTATGGCCACAATGAGTTCTTAGTTATGCCTTTCGGTGTAACCAATGCTCTAGCAGTGTTCATGAGCCTCATGAACAGGATCTTCCAGCTGTACCTCGATCGATTTGTCGTGGTCTTCATCGACGACATTTTGGTGTACTCGACAATGGAGGAGGAGCACGCCTACCACTTGGGAGTTGTACTGGACACACTCCAAGAGCACCAGCTTTATGGAAAGCTCTCAAAGAGCCAGTTCTGGTTACGTGAGGTCCACTTATTGGGGAACGTCATTTCTGAGGTGGGAGTTGCAGTGGATCCTACGAAGATCGAGGCAGTGCTAGCTTGGGATCCACCCAGCGTTGATGAAGAAGGGGAAACCCTTCGTGTGGTCAGACAGATGTCAGCAGAGCTTCCAAGAGCTGAGACAGAGATTGACCAGCGCACCTATCTTGAGGTTGCCTGAGGAGGGAGTTGGATACGTAGTCTACTGCGATGCATCAGGGACCAGACTTGGGTGTGTCATGATGCAGGAGCGGGACGTGATTGCCTACGGATCACGTCAGTTGAGGCCGCATGAGTAGAACTACGCTACCCATGACCTGGAGTTAGCAGCAGTGGTCTTCACTCTGAAGACATGGTGGCACTATCTGATGGGCGAGTGCATTACAGTCTTTTCTGACCACCAGAGTCTCAGTTAAATCTTCTCTCAGAAGGACCTGAACCTAAGACAGCGGAGATGGCTCGAGTTCCTCCAGGACTATGACTTTGAGATAGTCTATACTCCTGGGAAGGGGAATGTGGTATTTGATGCCCTCAGCAGGAGGACGGGCATCCAGCTACTTGAGGAGGCGACAGAGCAGCTAGCCGCTTTGCAGATATCCTTCGTGGATAAAGATGGAGCAGCCTTCCTTCAGTCTCTCACAGTCACCCATGCACTACTGCAGCGGGTCGGAGAGGCACAGCGTGGGGACGCTGATTGTGAGACACGGTGTACACATATATCCTCGGGACAGGCACCTGATGGTTTCTCCCTTGGAGCAGAGCACGACATCCATTTCATAGGACGTACCTTGGTAACAGTCTCTTTACGAGAGGAGGTGCTGAGAGAGTTTCACACTTCTCCTTTGGCGGTACATCCAGGTGTGGCGAAGATGTACCAGGATCTCAGACGTCAGCACTGGTGGACGGGCATGAAAAAGGTTATGGCAGAGTTCGTTTCACGGTGCCTCACCTGCCAGCAGGTGAAGGCAGAGCATCAGGTACCAGCAGGCTTGGTACAGCCCTTGGAGGTCCCGGAGTGGAATTGGGACGTGATATCTATGGACTTTTTGACTGGACTTCCACGCACTTCCAGAGGTCACGACTCCATTTGGGTGATTGTTGACTGACTCACCAAGTCGGAACACTTCTTACACATCCCAGGGCAGGGCTCAATGGAGATCTTGGGGCGTCTCTACGTTCAGGAGATTGTACGGCTTCACGGTGTGCCATCGACTATCGTCTCCGATTGGGATGCTCGATTTACTTCCCGACTTTGGAAGGGGTTGCATGAGGTGTTCGGGACACGACTACGTCTGAGCGCCTCCTTTCACCCTCAGATGGATGGTCAGATGGAGAGGACCATTCAGACTCTTGAGGACATGCTCTGTGCATGTGTCCCCGACATTGGTCGCAGTTGGGAGGACCACCTACCCTTGGTGGAGTTCTTGTACAACAACAGATACCACTCCACCATCGGGATGGCACCATACGAGGCGTTGTACGACAGGACTTGCAGATCTCCTTTGTGCTGGACAGACCCTGGATAGTCAGCACTTGTGGGACCAGAGATGGTCCGGGCCATGACAGAGAAGGTCTAGGTCATCCAGGAGCGGATGAGGACAGCTCAGAGCCGGCAGAAGTCATATGCTGACAGGAGGCAGAGGCCACTAGAGTTCGAGGATGGCGACCACGTCTTCCTGCAGGTCTCACCTCGACGTGGTTTGCGGAGATTTGGCCGAGGTGGCAAGTTATCTCCACGCTTCATCAGACCCTTCAAGGTCCTCAGCAGGGTTGGCGAGGTGGCTTATCGCCTGGCCCTAACACCTCAGTTGCACCGGGTGCACGACGTCTTCCACGTATCTCAGCTGAGGAGATACATGCATGACCCGACACACATTATTGACTAAGGGGAGATAGACGTGGATGATGGAGCGACTTTTGCGGAGGTCCCGGTGGAGATAGAGGATCAACAGGAGCGGGTCCTATTTGGGCGATCGATTCCTCTTGTGCGCATCAGATGGCAGCACGAGATACTCCAGGAGAGCACATGGGAGCGGGAGGCTCAGATGCGTGCTCAGTACCCACATTTGATTCCCTAGTTTATGATGTATCTTTACGGGGACGTAAAGCCCTGAGGTGGGAGTAATGTAAAGACCCGTAAATTTTCAGGAAATTTTTTTTCTTAATTTTTTTTGGAATTTTACAAGAATTCCGTTTCTGACGGCACCTGATTCGGAGGCCCGGTTTGCCCGGAATCATTTTTCGATGTTTGGCTCGGGTACGTTCAGTGAACGGGCGAGCGGGTTTTTCTAACTTTTGAACTAGTTCCCGGAACCGAATTCTGAGGGCACTGAAGAAATCGCAGCACCAGTATTTTCTTAGAAACACCTCTTCCAGAGTTGCGTTTGCTCGGGTGTGGTTTTTAATTTTCGGGCTTAAAGTTAAGAAATAAAATAATTTTACGACAACTTTATTTTATTTCACTTAAGCCACTTGGAAGCCACTTGATTCCACTTAAATACGGCTTAAACTGATTTGATCCGGTTAAGATGCTATCCAGAAATATCATACCCCCTTGGTAGGATATTTGCCAGGTGGGGCCCGCACGAGCCCCGCCGTTTCTTTCTGCTAAGTAACACACCCGCGAAAACCCGTCATTATGAAAGTCAACTGATGCGTTTTATTAAATTCTTAACAGACCATTTAATTGGGTAGTTTATTTTGTAAATTAAATAAGATGTTTCTTTCATTGAATTAATTCAATGAATTGATGGGTCGTTACTTACCCATTTTCGTTTGTTAGCATCATAATAAAATAAGACCAACCTATCTTTTGGAGGATTACTCGTTGAGAGGAGTTCTTAAACCTTCAACCTCCTTCCTGAAGAACGCGAAGAACGCGAAGAACACGAAGAAAGCCGCACCCGAGAATCGACAACGTGACGCCGTGATCCGCGACACCGACGTTCTCTTCCTGCAACGTTCTTCTGCGACGTCTCTTCCTCCGCGACGGATCTTCGATCGGCTGCTTGAGGTCAGAGTCTCGGACATTATTTTTAATCTCATTTGGGGTTCTTTACCAAAACACAGATTTAATTCATTAAATTAAATCTGTTGTTCTTGGTCCGTTGAGTTCGCCGACTCAACGCCGGATTCCGCGACGACGCGACGATCCCCTGCTTCTGCGACGAGCAATTCCGTGAAGAACGTGTGTTCGACGACGACTACGAGGTAGGGATTTTATTTCTGGAATTTCCCCTTTTTCCCGTGTTATTTCCGTTCAAGTATGAAGAAACCGGACATAATAACAATATTTATTTCCATTAAAAATTGTTGAATTCATGTGTTGATATTATTCCTTCCGTTGTTTATCACTAACGCGGAGGGTCCGAGCCAAACGAACACGGCCCGACGACCCTCCGCCGTTCTTGTTTTTGTGCGGATTTGAAGGGAGACGACGGAACGTGCCGCAACGGATGTTTGACGATCCCGCGTTGAAGATCGGAACCCAGGAGGAGCAACGGCGCAGACAGGAAGAAAATCGGGCCACCGGAGCGACTCAGGCAGCCCGCGGAAGCCGGGGGCGGCGCCCGGCACGCCGCCGGACGAGTCGGCCGTGGCACCGGCCGTGGCGGTGGCGCTCACGGGACGTGGCTGAAGCCGCGTCCAGCACCAGGGAGACACCATGCCGGTGTCCCGCGGGTGTCACGCGACGGCGGGGGCTCCCCCCCGCGTCACCCAGGACGCGGCTTCAGCCGCGTCCGGTTGTCTGGCCGACACCCCGCGGGTGCCGCGAGGGTGTCACGCGGGGCGGCGGCTCCCCCCGCATCGGTCGGTCGGCCGCTCGGCTGAGCTGGCTTGGACCGGGTTCGGCCGACCCAGGGGGGGTCGGGCCTTGTCGGCCCGGGCCCGGACCCCCCGTCCACGGACCCTTTTTGTTCAAACGCCCGTAACTTGAGCTACGGGCCTCCAAACCGCTCTCAGTCAGCGGAAACACGATCCTTGGATCGATACGGTTGTTTCGGTATATCGCACTCAAGGTTTCAGAATACTTTGAGTTCAGCCGGGTTGGTTTGTACACGAAACCAACCGGGCCTTCGGAACAGAAACACTCATATCTTGAGCCATGGACGTCCGATTGACGTGCCGCCAGCTTTGTTGAATTCCTCTTTGTGAGACGGATCTTTTGGAATATTCCACCTGAGGTTTGGATGCAGGTGGAGTATGGTTGGGTTGGTTTTTCCTTAAAAACCAACAGGGCCCCTAGGACGAAAAAACCAATAACTCTCAGACCGGGCGTTCGATTGACGCGCTGTCTGCGACGTTGAGTTCCTCTTGTCGATACGGAACTTTTGGATACATAAACTTTGGACTTTGTGTCAGTTGATGTATCAGCCTCTCGGCTCGTGGAGCGAACCCTCCCGAACGAGCTTTCTGTGTGCGGGAACCCTAGTGCTAGCTGCGACTGCTTCTTCGACAGCGACGACTGTGCAGAGATCCTTCGTGGACTCCGACGACGACCGAGCTGAGATCCTCAGTGGACTATGGCGACGACTGTGCAGAGATCCTCCGTGGACTCCGACGACGACCGTGCAGAGATCCTCAGTGGACTACGGCGACGACTGTGCAGAGATCCTCAGTGGACTGCGACGACTACTGCACTCAGCGATCCTACGTGGATCAGTGCTACAGGTCCTGTGTGGGCCCGATCCTGTGTGGGTCTGATCCTGTGTGGGTCAGTGCTCAGCGGTTCTGTGTGAGCCAGCGCCTATAGGTCCTGTGTGGGCCCAATACTGTGTGGTTCATTGCGGGGGTTAGTTACCTATCGATCTTTCGTGGGTCCGACGACTTAGATGGATCAGTGATCATCTTTATAGTCATCCGAAGAAGTATACCTGTGTGAGCTGAATCTTCTGTTTACTCTCTTTTGTGGATTGTGTTGAGCTATCCTGTGTGGATTTACTGTTTACTCTCCTTTGTGGATTGTGTTGAGCTATCCTGTGTGGATTACTGTTTACTCTCCTTTGTCGGTTGTGTTGTGCTATCCTGTGTGGGTATACGTTTGCTTTCCTGTGTGGACTGGGTTGTGCTTGGGCTCGGACATTGGAGCCGAACGGGAATTGATGAGTTAGGTATATGTATGGGCATATACCTAAGAAGTGTCATTTGTTACTTCGTGATTGCATCTTTCCTGTTTGGATTATCCTTTCTGGATTTCGAGAGACCTTCGAGGGTCTCGGGGTCCCTACTGAGTAGCTTATACTCACCCCTGCACGGGCTATGCCCGCACTACGTTGTGTTGGTTGCAGAGAACAGACAGCGTTGTTCGTGGTGGAGGCGTGCGGAGCAGGACGGTACCTGGAGGTGGACCACTGGGCAGGAAGCACTCGGAGCGGTCAGGTGGACCTGAGGAGCAGTGGAGGCTATCTGTACCCACCCTTCAGGCGGGACTTCAGAGGACGGCTCGACGCTGCGGCTTTTCTTTACAGTTTCTATTTTCCCCTTTCAGTTGTACTTTACAGTTGGTCTTGTATCTCCGGCCCCTTTTACATTCAGCACAGCTTGATACAGTTTTACTTAGTGTTTACTTTTCCACTTGCTTACTCTTTGGTGCTTGTTTACTTTTCAAAGGCAACGCCTTCCCTTTTGTTGGGATTTATGCCTTGGTGCTAGTCGCCAGCCCCTGGGCTATGGAAGGCGGGCTTGGGGTAGTCACGGCACGGGCCCCGATGACGGGTCATGACAAAGCGTTTCATAGAAAGACATTATATCGATGTCCTTAAATATATGAATCTAGATTCTAAATGCTTATATGATTTAGATAATAAATTTTACAATGATGATAAAATTTCATCATGTTCTGATGATGAGGAAAAGGATATAGATACACAAAATGATATAAATGATCATTTTACTGAATGTGAAGATACATATCAATTATATTATAATAACTATACATATCTCGTAAAATTTTATAAATAATAAGGATTTTTCAAAGGATGATGGAATAATTACAGATTTTATAAAGGAAACTAATAATCTTATTTCTATGTTAGATAACTCTAAATAAAATTCATCAACTTAACTGTGAAGATGAAAGGAAAAACCTAAATTCAAATTATGTTAAGATCATCTACGGATACATAACTATATGAAGGAAATTTATTAGTAAAAATGAAGAATATATATTTTTCTTTTAATGATTACACGGTTATCAATATAAAATTATAGATTTAAAGGATAAATAAAAATTAGACCAATTTTAAAAGTAGAAGATTTTAATTTTATAATATGTATGGTTATATGATAAATAACATAAGATAATATTTATTAGAAAATAAAACCACTAAAATTACAATCTATCAAAAAAATATTTTTCCATATAATGTTGGATGAGTGGTGGTAAAACTGGACGATAGGAAAGGAATATGTTGATTCATATGGCAGAAATGGAGTGCCAAAAACAATACAAAAATGCTCTAATAGGGATTAACACATGAATACAAGAATAATAATGAATTTCAGGGCCTTTTTGATAGTTCTTGGGGCTACACAAAAGAACCGTTGGTTCTATATTATGGTAATACAGGACTTCTGTTCATTGGACCATCTATGGCCTTTTAGGTTAGTTTTATCATTATGGAATTGGTGTATATAGGCATAAACGAAATATAATTTGTTCCCTCACAACCCACTTTAAAAAGGTGAATTCCTTCATAAATAAACAAGGGGATAAACCCTAACCTATTTGAAAAAAATAACTCTTACACACTTAATGTCAGAGAAAAGGTCATTTGATGAATAGTTGTTAATGAAACAATGTTCATTCATTTATAATACATTAGTAAGTTATCCAAAAAGATCATGTTAACTTTTAAGATGATAAGGGAAATAATGTATGGGTTTTAGAGTTCATTTTTTCAATGCCTTCTAGAAGTAACAGAGTTAATCTAGAAAAATTATAACTCATCAGAATTAAATCACTACACAGAAGTGGTTGAATAATTATCACTAGGTCCAAAGTTATTTGTTATTTAAATATTTATAAATATGTTACACTAATTTTTCTTATTAAATTACATTTAGCTAATATATTTATCATTCTTATATATTAATTATTCTTATATATGATTTATTTTAAAAAACATAAATCTTAAGTGAAAAAAATTACAGAACTATCCTTGAAAGAAGAAGATAAAGTCATTCATAAATAGATGATAACTTCCAACATGTTGAGAAAATATTTACAATTTATTGGATTATTTGTAATATTATTCATTTAATTATAATTATTTTTTACCAAACATCATATTTTTTCATGTACATATATAATAATTTAATTTTTTTTTCTATTACCGTTAATTTTATATTTTCTAAAAAAAGTTAAAGAAAAAACGATATGATAATAAAATAATTCTCTCATAAATAAATATAACATCCTATTTTTTTGAAGGTGCAAATATATTCCACTGGATTAATGAAATATATGGTGAATCTCTATATTCTAATGATATTAATTTATAAGTGTTAGACTTGGTGTTCATTAGGAAAAATCATTTCTATTAGAAGGCATAAAATTTTATATTTTCTTGAATATTTTTTTCATATAATAATATTATAATGGAATATTAATGAAACATTTATAATAGAGAAATAAATAGAGTAACGCAGTTGGATTCAAATTTATTGAGAATTATTATTTAAAATTAAAGTGTATTATAAATTTTCTATGATGGAGAAATATTTTTTAGAAGCGGAAGAATAAAAATTTAATTACCCATTGTTGATTCACAAGTTAAATGGATCTTCAAAATTTCTTGAAGAAAAAAAATTATAAGAAGATATAATTTTTACAATCTATTAAAATGTTTTACATAATCCTAGATATATTTAATGAGAATCTATATTTCTATTTTATGGGGATTCATTAATTTTTTCACAAAAACGATTCAAATATTCTAGATAATTCATCATGTCGGAACTAGAAAATAATATTTTTTGTCTATTGAGAATGTTGATCAAAAAAGAAATTTAATTCTTAATGTAAGGATAATTGTTTATTGGATTACATCCAATCTAATTTTGAGTATAATATATAATTAAAAAGTAAAAATATAGGATGTTCACTTTCTAGATTTTTTGTAAGGTTCAAAAAACTTAATTGTGCTATATTTATCTAGTATGGCATTGAGTATATTTATAATAATATTGAAAAGAAAAATATTATACTATACATAAGGCTTTGAAACATGATTTTTTAAAGATGTGGAATAAATAAAATATAGTGACCCATCATTTTAAACAGATTATTACATTATTTTTTAACAAAATTATTCATTCAATATAACCAAAGGACTAATAATCCTGGTGAATTAGGAAGAGTAGGTTAATAATACATCATTATGAAACAAATAAAATGAATTTATTTTAATCTTCATAATAATATATTAAATCCATTTGATCTCATAAAAAAGTCGTGGTATATCCATAAGAATACATAGATAAAAGGGGTGATAAATAATGACAAGTAAGGTAATGAACATGATAAGAAAACATAACAAGTGAGTCAACGGTATAACATGATATCATAATAGGATAAGGATAATAATCACATATAAACATAAAATAAATTACATGGTTTCATAATATAATGGAAACATATGAAATTTGTAATAAACAAAAAATATAACATAAGACTACGTCAAGGATAATGACCAAGAAATCATTACATGATAGATAGAGTCCCATAGTGGATTTAGTTTACACCCAAATCCCATACATGACGTACCACAAGATATAAACATTACCCAATGCATTAGAGTTATATCTGGTTGAACCCATCATAATGTGTTCAAGATTATGTGATTCACCAAAAAATTCAATCATAAAGAATAATTATAATAATTACCCATGAAATGGAAGGAGTTACATATTCTGGCCAGACATCATAATCAAAAGTGGTTTCACAAAGAATGAATTTGAGAAATGAATATAAGGTATTTATTACCCTATCAACGAAGGTAAAATAAAATAGATAAAAATGTGTGATACATATATAAATAATTTTTCAACATTATATAAAATTAAATATGGAGAGATAAAACGTGATTTGGATAGATAAATGACATCACTCAAATAAAAAGGGGGTTTTCAAGGTGATACATTACATTAAGTCTCACATTTCTTCATATGAATTAAAAACACTATAATAATTAATATTAATCTATTAAACATGTATTAAATATACATACCCATATTTATCATACCATATATGATTATTTTCAATCATTTTACCACTCGTTCAATAACAATTCTTTATTGAATTCACTATTTCTGGTGATAAATGTTTTTTATACAAGGTTTGGTTCAATAATTATACATTGAGCAGGATTCAACAATATATAGAAATATATATTTGTTACTAATATCATATATATTTATTATATATATATTTTCTTCCATAAAAGTTGGAAAAAAAATGATTTACATCATTCATGGAGATGGTTAGCTGTACATACACAAGAATGTTGATTTGATTTTTGATGGATGGAACCAAAGAAAGTTAAATAGTAAATTACATTTAAATAATCATAAAAATATAATAAATAACATATATAATTATTAATACCATCTTTCAACCAGTCATGAGGGGCAGTGATAGGAAATAATTACATTGGTTCATGAAGCAGTACTCCCCTGTACACATGAATGATGATTTTCATAGGCCATCTTATGGAAAATAGATTGATATTTGTCATTAAATTAAAGTCATACAATATTAGTATATTAAATATAATATGGTTATTATTTGAGCAAATATTAATATCATTTTAAGGATATATAGTACGGAATATTACATAAACATTCGGTTAAAGACTATACGAATTATTCGGATTGATTCCTTTTATTTAAAAGTTGAACCCTATATGGTTCGTATTGTAAAATAATTAAGTATTATAAAATATGGTAAGATATTTTTGGAATGTATTTGGGTATATATTGTTTGGTCCAAAAAAATTTTTAAGTGTGAAGAAAATAACATAGGAGGTTCCCTTTTATAAGTGAGGGGAGGGGAACATTTCAAATTTATTGCAATATTGAATTAATATAAATCAATTTTCACGTAAAAATGATTCAATTGGATATATTTAAAATTTAATATTAGTATGGGTTAAAATAATATCATATAATAAAATTTGGTCAAGTTTATATTAGGTTTTTACCCCTTACCTCTTTGTTTTAACCCACGCTAGTTCTTTTTTTCAATTATCATGATAATGAAATTATTACACTTTAATAATCAATATAATTACATTAAAAAAAATATTTTTCCCATAATTTGATTTTAAGGGATATTTTTAAAGATATAAAAATATATTTTCAGGATATAGGTGGTCTATAAATTTTAAATCATTTAAAAAAATATTACTATAAAATATCATTAATGTTAATTTTTTAAATTATTAATTTAAATTTGACTCTAAATACAAACAGATAAAGATGGATTTTATGTATACTATTTTAAAAAGAACCCTAATATGATATATTAACAATTTAAACGTTTTAACATTATAATTATTTTAAAATATATAACTGTAAATATTTTTTTTAAAATTTACAAATTTTTTCCTTTTAATTGAATAAATATTTTGTTTGCATTGTGTAGGAATTTATTATAATTATTTCTTCACATAAAATTAAAAACAAATTAACATTATAGAATTTAATCATGTATATTTGAACTTAATATTTTTTTGAAAATATATTTTTTCATCTCTTCCATGAAATATTATATATTTCAAAAACAATAGAATTCATTTTTGAATTTATATTTACATTAAATATTATAAAAGTAAACAATTAAAGAAATATGGAACCAAGTGGTCATATATTTAATACTCGTATGTTAATGCCTGAAAAATATTGATAAAATATGACAATTCCAATGTATAAGGTCAGTTTATATTCCGTACAAAATTAATTTTCACCTTAACTACCCAATTTACCCTTAATACAGTCACAACTAATTACTATGATTATAGTTCATAATGACATAAACTAAAGTGGAAATATTTACCAAATTTCAACCATATAAATAAAAATATATATATATATTATAAGATTAAATTTCAAGATGTGGTATAATTTAATTTAAAAATAAACCCTCAAAAAGTTCAAAAACTTTGTTTCAAAAGAAAAATACATTTTTTAATTTAAAAATTTTTTATACAAAATTCAAGTATAAATTTTTTTTAAAACACCATATTTTGATTATGTTTAATTAAAAGAAAGAATATAAAATTTTAAAATAATTCAAAGAATAATTTTTAATAATACAAGAATTAAAATAAAATACAATTTTTCAACAAAAACTAGTATTTTAACTATTCATTGTAAAATCAATATTTTCAGAAAAATTAGAAAATTTTACTGTAAGAATATTTTACTATGATATTTTAAAAAATGATATCAGTTTTATGAAATCATATTTCCATAATTTTAGAAATTAATTTTAACATGTTCTCACAATAAAAACAATTTTTTGAAGAAATTGTATTTCTATAGAATAAAATTACCACTAAAATTGAGTGATTACTTATTAAGATTTTTCCAAAACATTTATATTGAGTAGATGATATATAAATATTCAATAAATTATCTGACCACATTCATAACCTCCATTTTAACTGATTGGTTTTAAAATTCACATTTAAATAATAATATTAAATAATATAATTTGGTTTGTTAAAAATCAGTGTTGTGTACAACAAAAGATATTAATGAAATTTTATTTTCATAAAGTAAAATATAATATAAAATATTGGGGGGTTATATTCTTCCCCCATTAATAAATTTTTCTCTCAAAATTTTCATTTTATGCACTAAAAAATAATACTAGTTCAGTTTTTGTCCCTCTTCCAGTTACAATTTTTCTTCCTCAAACATGAGGTTCTTTCACATCACATTGACCACATGAATTATATTTTTTTTTTGAAAACACTATTTTTATGATTTAATATATTAACTAGATTTTCATCATATGAATTATCAATCACCAATGGAACCACAATTAATTTCATTACATGTTAGGTGTCTGGTACGTACTTCCTTATTGGGAATACATGGAACATATCATGTACATGATATAGGTTAGGTGGGAGTGGTTGTTGATAGGAAACCACTATGATGAAATCAAGGATCTTAAATGGGTATTTGTATTTGGGATGAATATTTCCATTAATCCTGAACCCCACGACTTTATTTTACATTTATATACAAAGTAACACATTATCTCAGATATCAATCACTGAGTCTCATTGATGATTATCTCTATCGATTTTCAATCAACATAAAACAAATTTCATATGAAGAATAATTTATTGAACCATCTCTATCATCTCTTGGACAATATCAAGTCCCATTTTCTTCCTCTATTCAACATTGTCCTATAATGTCCTAGAATCACACCTCTTCACCAGCTTTCTCTATAGAACCTTCACATATTTATGGGAATCCTTTAACCTCTCAAGGATATTTGGAACAAAAACAATTTCGAAATCGTAGGACAAGAATCCTTTAATTATTCCCATTTCCAACATCATAATTTAGAATAATACTAGATCCATTTAAATCCTAATCCTGGATAGGGTTATAGGAGCAATTCTATAAAAACATCCTTCAGTTTTTTCACCTTCATATGATGGGAATAAATTGAATACTCATAATCCTTGATCATATCTAACCACCTTCATTATCACATATTAAGCTCATTTTGGGTGAATATATACTTGTGGGTATTGTTATCCATATATATGTAACAATTCTCCCTATTGAGATAATCTCACCAAATTTTCGACCCGATGATCAATTCCACCTATTCTAGATCACGAGTTTGATTGTTATGATCATGGATCATTAATTTTTAGGAGGAATTGGCTACTAATTTTTCATATTACATTAATTCATAACCCAATCCATTTATAGAAACAGTACTATATATCACAAATCCTTATCATCTTATGTGTAATGTGATCATAGATGCAATTATTAACCTTTTTAAAATTTTAATGATTTCCACATATTAATCATTATAGGAAAACATGAATACCTTATGAGTTTTCTTTATTAGTGGGATTGATAATTTTTATCAATTTCACAAAAATTGAATATAATATCTTGTTTACCTAAATAATATATAGATATCCATCATAGATGTTGGTTTGTGACATCCTTCAATTGCCATTATTTTTTAAGGATCCCCATATATCCCTTTAAAATTGACAACATTCCCATAAAATGTTATTTTATCCAAATAGAACTCAAATTTACATTACTTAGTAAAAAAAATTTCTTCTCTTGTTCATCAGTACATAATTTAAATTCTCAACATGTTCCTCCTTAATTTTGGAATAGATAAGTACATCATCTATAAATATTACTACAAATTTTTGGCAGAAATTCATAAAGACAATATTCTTCAAGTAGAAGAATATTTTTTGATTATTAGTTATACCATATAGACTCACAATTAACTCATAGTTAAAATGACTTAAAAAATATATTTCTTGGGTATATCCTCTTTCTTATCTCTTAATTGATAATATCAATACTGTAGATCCACCTTAGGGAAGTGTGTTCTTCCATATAGTTGATCAAACATGTCATTAATTTGTGGAATAACATACTTATTCTTTATGATTGTTTTATTGAGCTCACAATAATCAATGAAAATGATTATTGAAAAATACGTATTCATTTAGAAAAGGGAAGCACACCCTATGATGATGAATTGGGAATATAAACCCTTTATCTAAATTTTCTCACAGTTTATTCCTCTACAATTCATGTTCAGCAACGGAAATTCTATATATTGTTTTGGATATTGGAAAATATCTGAGTATAAGGTAAAATTAAAATCCTACATATTGATATGGTGGAATACCCAAAAAAAATTTAAGGAATCACATCCTTATATTCCTATAAAATTGTAATCTCATAAAGGGTGATATTTGACTTAGTATTAGTAATTTGAGTAAGATAAACTTGCTCATAATTTAATAATACCCATTCTTGATATGATGTTACCAAAGTGTATTCATCTTACTTCTTTCAATTATATAGGATTGGATGATTCATGACAGGAAGGGAGATTTCATCCTATGTGAATTTTTTTTGGGATTATATAAGGAAATCCAATACATACACATAATTTTATTAATTTACTCTAAAGGAATTATCAAGAGGTTCTTTGGGAACAACATCCCCAAAAATATGGAAAGAGGATGAGTTATATGCTGGGGATGAAATAATTAACCCATAATTGATTTTAACATATATCTATCCTTCTTTCTTTGAGGTGGTATTTTAATATTCCATCTAAAGATGCATGTTAATAATCAATGTGTAGAATAAGAAACAAAAGGTATATTTGATATTCGTTAATGTATAACAATCACACCTATCACCACATTGTTTTCATTTTCTACTTTAATATTTTTTATATCATAATATCACCCTTTATCTATAGGTGTTGGGTGTTGTTGGAATTAGTTTTCATCAAATTTTCCATTCAATAGATTATTTTATAGACTCTGTTGCAGCCAAATAAAGAAGTTCTCAGCTTTACATTCATGGGAAATTACTGATATATTAGTGTATTTTTTTAAGCCATGTATATTTCACCTCATCTTCTCTAATGGATTCATTTTTATTTTTTCATATAGGATACAAAATACATATTGGTTCTCATTGAGATATATTGAGGAAAATATTTATCGAAAAACAATTAGGAATTCATTTCACTCCATCCCTTTTGATCTCTTCCTTTGGCCTTTTATTTTTATCAATATCCACTATTGATTAAAATTTTCCTCTATATGATAAACATCATTCATGAACATCTCTATCTCATAACATTAAAGGATGTATAAAATATTTTCAATGGATTAGATCAATTTTTACATGATTAAGGGATCAAAAGTTCCTTAGATATTTTTCATCCTTCTTCACATAAAGTACTCAATTGAAAATTAATCTATCTTTTTGGGATGGGTTTTTTATACCTGATTAAATTTTCCATTAAAAACATGAGTTAAATTAGAAATTATACTTATGAAGTCCCAAATTTATTCTCCCATATGTTTGGGAATCACATTTGTTCAATCATCACATTGGCCCTTGTTTCGTCTCCCTTGGAACATTTGTCATTGTTAGGAATCACTTCTTCTGGGCGGTTTCCATTGGATGTATTTATTGAAGTGGAAATATACAAGAGTTATGTATCCATGGGGACCAACATTCCAAATGTAGGTTTTTTTAGGTTTGGTCCTACGATACATAAGAACATACATTGGTCAATATGATGGGAGATCGGACTCATCACACCCTTTTGGGCGGAATGATTTCCTACTATGGGACTCTCTTATTGATTTACGATATTTTCATGAATCCTTATTAATATACTGTGTATAACATAGGTTACCATTTGAATATTTAATTAATTATTATAATGTTTGATAATTATAATCATCCGTATCTATTCAAGGTTCTTTATTAGTAGAGACATCTATGGTATTCAAGGTTCTTCATCAATGGAATCCTCTCATATAATATTTAAATATTCATTTTAACCATTTTCATGATAATTCTACTATTTAAACCAATCAATGGGCATGATAGAATTTATTATCATCAAGGGAGACGAAAGTTTGTTTTGATGTTTGGATCATACACAAAAATGGGCTACCAGTGTATCCTTATAAAAGGAATCAGAACCCTTATAATTTGGTGCTTCTTAGTGGGACAGATCATACTTTTTAAGTTCATGTGATATGAACATATCCATACAATTTAATTTCATGTGGTAAAGACATCAATGAAGTAGGTTCTTACCCAAAGCATTTTTTAAGACATATACCTATATAGACCATGGATCTTGGAAAGAATATGGGTTTCCAAGATGGGTTAGACCATGTTGGGAATATGGATCAGCAAGAACCTGGTTGACTTGATGTGTTGTGTTTGAACCTGAGAAAGGCATCAGACGTATCCAATATGGATGGGAATCAAATCCCACGTAGTTAGACGACTCTTATATGAGAGTGTATTACTTTGAGATAAATGAGTTTGGGCTTATTTCCTAAAAGGATTCATTTTTTTGGATGAAATGAGTTGGATCTCGGGTTGTAGAAATACTTCCTAAATATCCTAATTATTGTGGGAATCGGTTTTCGCATAGTTTATATAGTGGTGGATTGTGTTGATGTTATGATGTTCATAATTATCTAGTCCCACTAGAGTCAGGATTTATGTAATAAACAAAGAGGACGTAAAATGTTCAACTAACCACACACTCTCTCTTTTACTGATGGGATATGGAGGGCCTATAATGAAAGAATATGAGGAGACCTTTGAAGACAGTGTGAAAAAATGAACCCTTTAATGTGGAATAACATTGGGGGTCATGTGCTTCCACCCTTGAATGATTAGGGACTTACCTCAGTGGATGTTCCCAGGTCTATCCCAAAAGAGGAGTGAGACTTTTCATTTGTTTGAATGTAAAAGTAAGTGTAACCCTCACTCTACTTTTTGGGAAACATGGTCTCTATGTTTTGTAGATGAGAAGGGTAGGTCATGACCCAAACCCTAATCCTCCAAACTAGTATCTCCCCAACATTATTCCTTGGAGAAAGGTACATGTGACTGCGATATACAAACCCATAAACACTCCATGAATCCAACCCCCACTACAAAAAAATGTGTGAAACCTCTAACTGTGGATATATAAACCCAAATAAGAGACACACTGATGTACCTCTCCCAGTGTTTTGATATGTCGAGAGATTATGGTGGAGGCTTCATCATTGTACCTTTCAATTAAGGGAAACATGGAAGGAGGTATCATACCATGATGTACTTTGATGGGGGTTTTCATGATGATGTGTAGGACCTATATGTATCTATGCAGTATATCTATATCACGTTGTTACACCATGTAGGTACATTGTGTAGGTATTTTTCATAGGTGGGTCACACATGTCTTAGAAATTATGGAAAAAAATGTTTAACATAGGAGAACCTAGACTACGCAAGCATTAAACATTGAAAGGCTTTCAAAACATGCTTCTCCCATCAAATTCAATCTTCTCAAATTTTTATTAGAGAACAACCAAAGAAAATCTGAAAGATCTGGGCGAAAGAGCTATGTAATGGGAGCTTCTATAGTTCTTTTAACTTTTTTCAATCATAAAACGAGGAGCCCAATGGTCCTATTAATAGGAATGGATTGGGGCTAGTCAAAAGAAATACATCACTGTAGGTCGGCCATGTGTCTCTTCAATGTAGCATGCCTGTGTAGGTGTACAAAAAACATCATGTCACATAACACTATTGCGTAGGTCCTCTGCGCGGGTCCCTGGTAATTTTTTTTTCATTTTACTTATTTTAACTCCATATTGATACAATGAAGTATCTACTGGACATATGTATATACTTTTTGTCTTACTATAAGGTGTCAACAAAATCCCCCCACCCCTCAAGATTGGATCCAATTTGAATGATGCTCGAGTCTTGAGGTGAGATCTTGGGGAAAAGACTATGGAGTAAATTGTGTGCCACACAGGAATACTGCAAATCTATATAGTCAAGGTATTCTACAAACCTATATCACATTGGTATTCTACGTAGGTCAACGATGTCTATAAATAGTTTTGTTATTTTTTGATTTTCTTCACTAGGGATCTCATATTTTCTGCTCTCGTTGTGTAGCTTGCTCACCCAACCATTCCGCATTGTGTTATCGTGTAGATCCCTTGAAATTTTAAAAATGTAAAACAAAATGAGTGCTGGAGCTATGAAGAAGGGATTCATCGAAGGACTTCTGCTAGAATCCTTGTCGAAGGACTTATGTGGATGACCTTATCGAAGGACCTACATGAAGAATTTCATTTGTCATAAAAATCTGAACTCCATTAAGATAAAATATTAATTTTGTTAAGTAAAAATTCCATCATAATAGGGAAAAATTTGTAACTATTTTGCATTAAATGTCACACTTTAAGACCACCACTGAGAAAGCTATGACTCTTCAAAACAAGATGATTAAAATTTTTGTACCAGAATATTATGATGTTGTTGAATGTACCCTCCATGTGCTACTGATGGGATTATTTCATATCAACTCGAATACCCATGAAGTCACTATATACCCCTATATATACATGGGTTTTTACAAGATTCCCATATTCCTTCAATGAATAGATACATTCCAAAGAATTTGTTTCTCCAATAACCCAATTGTAATTTAATGAATATTACCATGAAGGGTTTTCTAGTTCATGAGGGAACAATCCATATTGGTTTCATTCTACACCATAGTGGGTTTACTCCTAATATGAAAGATCGTATTGTACAACCAATTACACAATGTTCTAATTAAACCATTCGTGTGTTGAAAAAAGATCAGTATAATGGTTGGAAGGAATATTGGGATCTTCTTTCCAAAGGAGGACTTAAACCTAAATAGAAGTGGGAATGGTGGGTTTTCTGAACTTGTGCGTAATTCAAGAAATATCTATCATATATTCACATATACGAAGCTGTCTGGATGGGAAAAACTTATTTTTATAAAAGTGACTTCATTCTTGAATTCATGATCCCATGGAGTCCACAAACAAATACTTTACACATGACGTATGGTGATGTTTGCATTAGTTAGTATGATATCTACCAAATATATGGGGTTACCATTCTCAGGGAAATGAATGACGAGTTATATCCACCAGAAACAACATGGGGTGATGATACTAGGACATCACCATTGGCTCTTGAATTATTCAAAATATCAAAGTAATTTCCTAATTACAAAAAATATATCCGTGAAAGAGTATGGTTGGAAGCCTTTTAGGACCAATAATAAAGAAAGGTCCCACCTACGGATGCCCTACTATTTTTTCATCTATAGAAAACTTGGGAATTTCCGGAACATAATGACCCACATTGAAGAGCGGTGACTACACGAAATGGGGATATAAATTCAAATGTGATATTGATGCAATGGTACGCTTAGTTGGATTTCTTGCCATGTGGCTAAGTATTTACTTGCTTCCAGTTTTCAATTCGGGTAGTGGTGTAAAGCCAGTGAATTTTGTTATAGTATCCAAATTTGAAGAGGGAAAATATATTGGGTAAGAAACCTCTATATTGGAACGAATTTATTATTCCTTACTGCATTTTTATAATGAGAAGGATCCGTTTAGACTTTCAGGGCCATTCCAAGTGTTGTGGGGCCGGATTGCCCCACAATTTTCGTCATATTCATTGTTAAATTTAGTTAATGTCTGCAATGGTTGATTTACTACATTTTTACAGAATGTTTCTAATATTCAGCATCTAAACATGAGACCTAATTTATGGTTTTAGGGCATTGAATGCATCAGAAGAATTCAACTTCTTCCCTTTTGGAAACCCACCAACTGAAACTGAAATTGATAATAGAATGGAAGAAAATTATGATATGAGGTCTTATATGATGGAATTCAGGGACAATGTATTATCTACCTTGATTGATGGTGAAATTATCTATGAGTATTACTTCCATTATAGTTTTTCTCACCAGTTCAAATGTCATCAACAATTAAACTCTTTTTCTACCACGTCTATTAGACATGAGAAACACCCAATGTTAGTTGGACAATTGTGGATTTTTATGGCTTTAGATATATCCAATTTATCCATTATATTACTTCCATAAAATGGATCATTCATGTTGGTTTTTGGGTATTCCAATCTTTGGGATTCAAGATACCATCAGAGGGATTTAATAAAATGAATATATTTTGAGGTGGCCACGATGTTTGTTTGGCACAGCAATAACGATAAGAAGTCCAAATCCAAAGATGATGCAGAGGCTTTATAAGTTTCAGAACCTTAAAAAGACCTACACAGAAGATATTTATAGACAACTATGTCTTGGGAAATAATACCACTAGAACTGAGGTAGTATATCCACCATCATTAGAAATAGATTCACATCCCACCTAATTACATTCTTAAAGATCAAGGGAGTCCAGAAGAGGCTCTCTAATCGTAGGGTTTTGAGTTTTCTTCACTGCCATCCATATCAAAATAGATTTATGTACGACCTTCATCTATTCAATTTTTGGATAGAATGACATGTGAACTTAGGGATTCATGGGAATTCCACCAAAATGGCCTTCGAATACCGGATGTTGGTGTCATTAAGGAACATTCTGATTTTCATCCAAAAAATAACATATCTAGAGTATAAAACTATATTACGGAGCTGGAGACCTTTATATATGAAACTGATGATCAAGTCCTAGCATCTAGAAGTTTATATGATATGATGGAACAACAGATACATGAAGGGGTAATTGTTCACCATGAATAGAAATGGTACATTTATTGTAATACTGAGAATGTATTTTTCTTTTCTTCTATTTCAATTGTTCTTTGTTATTCACCAACATTAATCATTATGAGATTTCATTTTCAAGCTTAAATTAAGTGAACGAACGTCATAAAAGGTTCTTGGGTCACCATGGTAGATACCTATAGGTTATCCCATTAGCACATTACATGATCATCCCAGGTCTCCAAAACATTATCCATGAGTGAGAATCATGACTGGGGTAATAGCGACAGAGATTCCTTATCCATTATCTAAGGTTTCTACTACCAAAAAGATCATTTCATTTTCACATTAAGTTTATAAAATGTAACTTAAGTGATCTTTGAGATTGATCAGAAGTGTTCATCAAAGAAGTATGTATTTATACTATCCTCTGGTATCATGGCATTCTTGATACACCTTAGTGACCTCATTCATCCTCTCACAGGATCTGCATCTCTCTCCTCTCTTAAGGTATTAACAATTGAACCTTCAGGAACAGAGAGGGAAGACCCAAGATAATCATATATTCATGTTGATGAATCTATTACTTTAACATGAGAAGTACCGAGAGAGACAACTGTATCTGTTCCTATTTCTGTAGAGAGAGATAAAGGACATTATTATTTTGAATACATTTCTCTCTAATATTAACTAATTTTTATAATATTATTATCTTTAGAAAGTCTCATATCAGTTTCCCTTTAAATTGTATCCGGTAGTAATCAATGATGATATTCCTACTACACCCAAAAGAAGGAACGAGGATCCAAAGAAATCTAAAGTAGATACTGGTGATGATCATAACTTGGAAAGATCAGATAATATTTCACCAATTAAATTACTAATGGAACAAAATGTCAGGAAAGCTAGTTTAGGCATCAACCAACATTTGTATGATAACTTAAATGGTGAGGATTCTATAACATTCAATGTTGTGTACATTAAAATGATGGATTCCTGTAATCCAAATATTGATATTATAGGTTCCACCAAAGAGTTTGGAGACTTCCTTGATGAATTTAAAGGTTGTAAGTTTTCATTATTTCGTTTTCCATAAATAATTTTTCTTCCTTTACTTGATATTTCATATCAAATTATAACATTTTACCCTTCTTCTGCAAATAATGTTTTGAAGACCCTTCAAGAATGGGGTATTCTACTCAGTCATTGTTAATATGAATCTATTTAAATACCCAGTAAAGACCCCATTTTGGGAGACACTCCAGAGCCTTAAATTATGGCATCTAGGCAAACTCCGAAGAATGCCCATCCCCATGAAACACATTCTCATACTATTGAAATTGATTAGACTGGGGATGAATCTAATTAGGAAGCCGAATTATCATTTTTTAAATGTTATCAATGGTCTAAAGAGTGTTCTATTTCTTCAATTTTTATTAATATATGAATGATCCTTGATTTAACATTTAGGGTTTCCAACTCCCATAACTAGATGGGAGGGTGAAACTTCTATGTTTGACCAAACATTAGTAGAAGGTTAATCATCCACTATTCTGAGAGAATCATAGAAAGGAACCCCTTTAAGATATTTGTTTCTTGAGTACATTATACCACATGGTAGTGACTTAGATTAATATTTATATATGTAGTTTTCTCTTGAAATGGAACATAAAAATACATGCCAACACATATGGAAAATAATTGCTACGATGCATTGGGATGAGCTATTATCCAATTTTGAAAAACTCTTATCATTATTTAGTGTTTTGAGATTTTTTAGATTTAATTATCGCCTCATATACAATAATATTAAAGAGACCATTCGCTGATAAAAACATAAGCTGCGAAATGATCTTAAAAAGGCTAAACAACTTATTATTCTTTAATGATTCCAAGCAGTAGTAGCTATGGCAGAGGCCAGCCATTGTAATAAATTGATCTAAATCAACCGACAAATTAATGATGCAATGAAGGAGATGATACATCTTCAATAGAAAATATATTTTATTCATAAAATCCTTTTAAATTAAATGAATCATGCGGAGAAACCCAGTTGGACGAGATAACCTCCATTTTAACTACTGTTGAGGCACTTCATCATGCTTATTAGGCTATGATCACTCAACTGTCTCATCTACATCAAGAGGATGATAAATCTCATGAAGTTTTTAGACAAATGAATTTTCATTCTGAGAGTTTATTTCAACATGAGATAATGATGATTCATTCTATGTATGTCCCTGTAATTTTACCATATAAATGAAATAGATTTTTTTTTCTAATCACATATGACTCCATATTTTCTTTTTTTAATTCAAATATCAAAGGTGATGATGATGAATTTTTTTAAACCTCAAATCTCAATGAAATATGATTATAATAATAATAAGAGGAATGGAGGGGCTCAAAATTTTCAAAATAATCTAATGGGCATAATGAGCATTCTTTGATATTTACTAGAGTCATATAGAAAAACCCCACAAACATTGTATCTTTTGGATTTTTATTTCACAATATTTTCTAAACCATATAAATTATATATTTTGGTGAGATGAGACTTTACTTTTGTTTAGGATACCCTTTTTGGGTTTTTCAATCAAGTGAGTACCATGTCTCTTGTCATTGGATGTTTAGTGTCATGTGTGTCAGACTAATAAGAATAGTGGTTAAGGTCAAATAGATTTAACCATAAATTTTTAAATTAGATCCCAAACTGAGCTCAGTGGTTTTGAATTTCTCTAATATTAATCAGATACATCCTAGGGGAATTTTGAGCGATGATTTTTATGGTCACAAAATCTAAAACATGTATAAACATAGTGTAGGTCTTTTCCAATAACAAAGTAACCATTTTTTTATGAATGCATTATGGGGGTTGTATTATGTAGGTCCAACTAGGGCATATGTTCCATATCCAAATAGTGGAATTTTTTAACTTAGAGGCCTATTATCCAGGAAACTTATGCCAGCCCACCTAGGGTCACATACTTCATAGTCAATCAAATGATCTCTCAAAAAAATTATCATTTTACTATTGGTAGATAGGGGAAAATAAGATTTGGGTGACTCAAGACAACAGTGGGTTTTTTCAAAGGGAATTATATTTTAATAATAAAAGGACCATCTAGGACATCATAGGTCATGAATGGGAAAACCACTTCTACAAAAAATTTGGTGTTTGATGATTGGTTGAAATTTGTTAGAAATGAGTCTTTCGGATATCATGTGATGAATTTTTTTATCCAAACAATGAGGACATAATATTGTGCAGTTTATAGACTTGTAGTGAGGACATTATACTGTGTGGACATTATGTTGTGTAGTTTCAGGTCATGAAGTGAGGACATTGGGATGATTTAATGTATGTTCTTTAGCTTGGACCAATGGTTCATGGGTCTCCAATTCCTTGATAATTAATCTGGAAGCATGTCACCATGTTTAGGTTTGGAATACATGAGTTGTAAACATTGATTTGGTAATTTTTGATCCATAGAATGATATGGGAAATGGGATAAAGGAATTATAGGAAGTATTTTCCAAGAAAGAAGTTACAATTATTTGATGAACCCATTATTGCGGTCGTATAATTTTGGGACGACCATGGAATATACTGTATAACCATATAGTGACATCTTTTGACTGAAAGGCCTGTTATGTTTGAAATTTTTTTCAAATCCATCGGGGGCACGTGTTAGGTTTTTGGGGCCCGCAGTGGAAGCAGGTGGGCTTAGGATTTTAAAATTCTCATCGGCGGATCGAAGGTACTTGTCATCGCTTACGATCCGAGCCCCGGAGAGGTTATGCGATCCTTTTTAAATTATTAATAGCAAAAAAAATAAAATGAAAACATACCCATTCAAATCGAAAGTTGCGGTCGACTGCAACTAGTCAATGGCAATAATCATTGGAAGGATCCAAATTAGGATCCTTATAGATCATCCAAACGGGCTCCAAAAATCCGTTGGAACATCGATCATTGAATTCTGGGTGCTAGTGTGGCAATATGACAACTCTTTCGATTTCCTTATTATCACTACATCGAGATGCCTTTGATGCTGAAGAGAGATCTTGATCCGAACATCTTGGATTTAGAGATTTTCTCTCTAGAGAGTGGGAGGAGAGAGATGCTCTCAACATTCATTCTAAAAATGAATGAATATTTATTTTCACACCATAAGAGAGATCCTCCTCTTATATTTATAGTGACATTGAAAAATAGCCGGTAGGGTTCCTCGACCCCAGTTTATTTAAAAGTTCACTAAATAAATAATTTTAACGAGCTAAACTGTATCTATATTATTTATTATTTTATCACATACCTATAATATTTATATAATATATTATGTAATAAAATCAGATCCATTTAACTAGACTCGTTGTCCCACTTAGTCTTAAATGAACCACGAATATTAAAATAGTATTCATTTAATTAATATTATCTTGTATTTACAAAACCTATAAATACATTAAATAAATTCAATCCTAAATATTTGTAACTTGAATATTAATGATTTTGTTTAATTAATTTGTTGATCGAAAAATTGGACAACAATCGGACACCATGGAGGGGCCCACTGTGTCTATATAACTATTCGACTGAATAGGGCGGATTCATGAATACCCTATTGTGTCTAAACCTCTAGGACCTTACCTCGGTAGCAGTGAATAAAATCCACAGACCAAGAGTGGAGTCTAGCAACCCATCATGGCCCCTAAAGAGATAATTATTGTCATCACAATGACTACCATCCTATAAACACTGACATTATACTATAATCTCTATGGCATTAAATATCTCATAAATCAGAACACACTCTTGTTTCATCGTCCATATCTTTCTTTATTTTTTTTATCTATCTGGATGGATTTTACTTTCTACTGCTTTGGCCGAAGACCTATGAAGGCCGCACAATCCCGATCAACCAGGCCTGATATATACAACTTCCAGAACATGGATGCGACAAGTCCTTTCATAAACATTCAATCAATGTCATACCACCAATGACGCACCCAACAAAAACTACCTCGCCATGGCATCACTACCATTGTTTTCATCATACATCACAGTACGTAATAAAATGATATTTGTTGGTAATGGTCTCAATTCAGGAGACATATAAACATGCCCGTAGGTTGGAACGAACAATGACCCCCAAAACATGTGGTGTTCCTATTAGAGGGTATGTCATTATGATCTCGCTACTAGAGATCACCGATTGTGAACTTCATGAGAAGAATTATTAATGCTTATGATCTCCTAGCACCTGATTGTCAAAAATCTACTACGTCCAACCAGTAAGATGTATCTAGAATATAGAACATATATTTAAGATTACTTTCAGAGTATCTTGAGGTTCTCATTATAGCCTGCGATCGTCTATAACCTCTTGACATGAAAATTTAACCTTTGGAAATTAACATCATTATAGTGGATATAGAAACCTCTGCACTATAATGGTAAGATAACATTATGCATAGATAACTGTACACATGATATGGTAATCAAAATTACATTATAGTTTGGTCTAAGGGACCCACTCTTTCGACACTCTCACATTCACTATAGCCAACTTGCTAACCACACTTGTTATCTACTCACATGAAAAAATCACGCTTCTGCAAAGTTATGGATTTAACTGCTGGGTCTACCTCATTTTTCCCGCATGGTATTTCTACTATATGTGACCTCATCTACTTGAGTAAGAAGTCTCAAAATAAGGTATCCCCATGTATATCTCTTTTTTCCATTTTCATAACATGACAACATGGCTAGTAAGAACATCATAATTTACATTATGATAATAAATTCCTCACTAGGTGCGAATCCAAGAACTGGAACAAATATTTGCGATTTATTACTAATTCTTAGCTTCCTTAGAAGCTGTAACGTAATCAGTACTTGTATATATGGATATCACAAGCTTTCATGAGCATCACTCACTCATCACATTTGCATAACAGTGATACTAGATCAAATTGATCTAATGATTACTAGTTTTTGTCCCACAATAACTAGTATACCTTCTTCTCCATATTCCCGTTACATGTCATTTGTTCATGTTGAAGTATAATATGGTGGTTCTAACTGCATCACTTGTAGTGCTCCTGGAAATAATTGATATCTTCCTACAATAATGTATATCCTAAAAATATTGATTATTTTACATAATATGGCTTGTGTGATTGATTCATTTCTAAAGCATATGGTATCAATTCGCAGTAGTAATCTCTACCCATGCACCAGACATGTTAACCTGGAGAGATTAATCCATGTGACATTGGCAACAATACTGAACTTGAATTGTTCCAACATGTATTTTTCAATACAATGTCATTATATGTACAATTGAATAGGACCCAGAAACCTTTGGATCTACCTTATTGGATCCTGTTCCCCAGAACTCAGGTTTATAGATTAAGTTAATCATTGGATAGTTGCTTTTAACCTGGTCTTATCTAACAGTAAGACCAAGATCTATTTTCCATATGTTTTCGAACAAATTACACTTGTAAAACATTGGCGCTCCGACTAACCATTTGTAGAAAATAGGAAAAAATTCATTTATAATTAATTCCCTAAGATCATGTTGCTTACGATAATGCAGAACTGGATTTCAGTAACTTGCAACCTTCATTGGAATCATATGATGTCATCATCTATTTTTAGTTGAGCCGTATAGACACCTTCCATGAAAGATGATATTAACATCCAATGAACAATAGAATTATCATAGAACATAGCTATGACAAGTATAATTCTAATATATTTAGGCATACCGAATTGGTATAACCAATCGAGCCTTATTAGTACCATATTTTTACCATCCATGTATCATTTAATTTGAATACCCACCTCAGAATTCAATTCGTAAGCCCCTTTGCAATTTGATACATGGAATCTATTTTTTTTAATTGTAATTAATCTTGTCAATCTTAGTTTATTCCCATATAGTACATACTTTTATGAATTATTATTCTTATTGAATAATTTTTCACCATCTGTGTGGAATATAAAACTATCATCATGGTTTCATTCTTTCTACGTAGTATGTGTTTCTGGAACATGCATATTCCATATGTACATGTGGAACTTGTTTCCATGCCAACCATTTGAACATATATAGCATTGACTAAGTCCAAGTCAATTCCACACCCACTATCTCTAATAGTGATTTCCACCCTTGTATAGAAATGTAGTCTAATTCTTGACTGCATATTTTCTATCTTAGGGATTTATGTAATGTCCTAAGAAACTATTATTATATTTACTTAGAAGCACAATGTCTTCAACTTGATGCATGTTTGATGATATCATGACAAACTCTTCATACTAACACATTTCCTATTATGGATTTTCATCATACTATGACTCATATAATATCCATTTGTCAATTTAGATGGAATATTGGTTATGTGATTATTCCGTTATTTGAAAAGCCCATATTGAAATATAATGGAAGGTTCTACAGGTTGTAACATTGATACAACTTACATCATAACATTTATGTATAAATTGTGCATTTAGGAATTTCTCCACACTAAATTTTGTTGATCAATGTTAATATGTAAGATTCATCATCAATCCTCCTTATGAACATCTATACAGTGATGTAGATTAGGTAACAAGCGTTTAGTTATTACTCCATGCTACATTATCATGATC
This sequence comes from Viscum album, assembly GCA_963277665.1. Classification (NCBI taxonomy): domain Eukaryota; kingdom Viridiplantae; phylum Streptophyta; class Magnoliopsida; order Santalales; family Viscaceae; genus Viscum; species Viscum album. Next base: position 1,163,248,653 of record OY728130.1, on the reverse strand, counting down.
GATGATAGTTTGGTCAAGATATTCTTTGTCATGCCGATCCTAAGAAACTCATATCTTCTTACCAAAATTATACTTCGCTGGTACATTCCTTAATAAATTAATGGAATTTTATGGAGTATCTTTACCTCTTGATTTTCTTTGGAAAAGTTCACACTCTCTTGTTGAACAAATCCTGAAAGCTTTGTGGCATACCTTTATATCTAAAGGTCTCTCTGTCCAAACTATTGATGTCAATAATACCAAAGGTGTTTAGCTGTGCCAAGCCTAAATACAATATTGGGTGTATAGTTGATGTCCACTTTTAGTTTTTCTTGACAATGAATCAAATTTCCACAACTGGGTAGGTATTATATTTTATATTCATCATGTATTTCCTTTGATTAAAGTAGTAGAGAAGAATTTTGTTGAGTATGTTACCACAATCAAAATTCATTCCAAAACATGGACTAATGTCTCATCATTTATAAAAGTGGTATATGAGATAAATGGTTTGGTTATACTGTACATATTTTTCTATTTGAATCAATCACTTAGCAATTAGAAGTTAGGTGTTTTTTACTATTGACATAGGAATCACCCTTTGTAAGCTTCTTGGAGAAGAAACCTTACTCATAGTAATGTTTCTCCATTTACATGGTTACTGTAGTTCAATATATATATGTGAAAATCATATTGCATTTTAATACCCAAGATTAATGTGAAAAAACAATACTTTTATTTGATGAATATTAACTGAATGAGAAGCAGTTACACGATTCTAGTATTTCGGTTTTTAAACATCCATGAATTTAATTCATAATATGTGATGCAAATAACTTCATGTTAAATAACCAAACACATTTCATTGAAGGACATGACGGAGGTGCCTTTGGCATAACTTGTCATAGGCCTTTTCACCTTTTCATTCAATTTATTCTCCATAAGAATAAAATATGGTGTTATCTCCGATATTCATATTACTGGGAGATTGTTACCTTAATGTTAATGAAGAGCTTACTCTATATCGTTCATTTTTAACCATAAATAAAAATAGAGTAATTTGGTGTAAAAGGTATAATAATCGGATTCCATGAAATATTGTGAACTATCTTTCACTTTACATAAACTGAGTGCAACCATCACATTCAAATATTGCTTCACTTTCTCCCTGTAAACTTCTTGGAGATGAGACTACATGAAACATCATCTATGTCATGATGTAGTGACCACAGCTAACATCAGACATTGATTATAGCATTATGACAGAACCATCATATGCTTAATTCATGAGTCTCCTATAATAAATGTTACACCCTCACTTCCTGAGGTGGTTTAAAAGGTTGGGACACAAGCACCTTGAATTTCCATTAGGGTAGTGATGTGTGCAAGTGCCTATACTAAAACTGGAATTTCATGCTTATTTTTACATTTACTTTTTCAAATGATTATAGTATTTTTATCATGGTATTACTTGATATTATCTACAAATATATTTTAGTAAATTGTACTTTAATGTGATTAAATAATGTGACATTACTACTTATTTAATCATTAAATGTCTCCCACTAATTTTTCGAATTATAAGAACCCTCTGTAATAGAATCAGAATACTCTTGAGTATTCTAGTGGAAATGATCCCAGAACCACCCTCATAGTCTATAAGCTATCGCTACGCCACTACTCGGAGGGTCCAATGTATGATTTTGGCTGGCCAACTGCATTAACTCACGGTTCCATGTTCTGTTGAGTGAAGTCCCAGCCTCAAAAATCATTTTCTAATTTACTCAATGCTTGCCTCTATAATTACAACAAACTAGATAAGGCTATTTCTTTAGTGCAATTTTAGTTAAGTCGACCGACCACACGAATAAGAACTCCCCGGTAGTAAGAGGCACCCTAAGCTAAGGCATGACCAGCACCTCGAACTCCCAGTATTGTTCAAACTTGAATGATCGAAGGCTGTTTGTGACATAATATTTTCTTTGAGGGTTTTGCTGGTTTTCTATCGACGAATGTAATTCATTTTAATTAAACTTGTCCATCTATGTTGTCATGCTAAAAACTAATATTTAATAGAAAAATGCACGCCACTTATTTATACATTTTATTATCTATTATTTTCATAATTTTTTCCACTGTTCTAAAATGGATTAAATAATAAATAAATTCATTAATGTACATTACTATCTGACTGGTCATGAGAATCTAAACGCCCTAAGGGAATCGTACCTGAGTCGAAGCTGGACTCTATGATTCTACTTTCCCAATCATGTATGACTGATGGTCTTGTTGAGTATCGCCCCATGTTGGCGGGGTCCACATCATGTCTTGGAGTACTGCCTTGTCTTGGCGGCATCCACATGTCGTCTTGTGTCGTCTTCATCAACGTGCACCGCCTTATCTTAGTGGGGTCCATGTGGTTTGTCGTTTTCATCTGAAGTACAATATTACTCAAGCACAGGCTATGGGAACTCGGGTATAAATGTACATCATATAAATATTGGGTGCGAAGGCACTTATACATTTTCACTGAAAATAATGATGATGTGCAGACTATCTAATTAATAAAGTACAATCATCAAACAAAATTAAAATGAATAATTAAATAAAAGGAAACATACACGGGTCGATGCTCAAGACCAGTAAGCGGGTAAAATAAAGCACGGTAAAATTAAAATGCATTAATTAAGTATGAGGTTTATCTAAATTAAATTAAATGAATTTAATAACTCAAATAATTTAATTATTTATCTGTCTGGTAATTAATTTTATTATTATGACAAAATTAAATTAATTAATTAATTTAATTTAATTGTGAAATTAAATTAATTAATTAATTTAATTTAATTGTGAAAATAAATAAAATTATATGCTCGGGTATTAAAATACTTATACAAAATCAATTTTAATTAATTTAATTTACATACTAAAATTATATTAATTAAATTAATTTATTTTTCTTAATATTAAAATGTTAGATCCTCGAAACTCGATCGTAGGTCCAGTGTGGGTTGGGCCAAACCCATGTAGGACCCTACGAGGTTGTACATGGCGAAAATGGTCCAGAACGATCTACCCAAACCCGTTTAGTGTTGGGCCAGTCAGCTCGAACCATTTCGGGCCCAAATTTGCTCTGTGGAAATACTTGCAGGCAAAATTAATACCTTCCAGGTATTGAATGTGGGCTACGATGAGGTGATGAGCTTAGTAGATAGGGGGGATGGCTGGCCGGTGCGGTAGTGGCAACTGCTATATAGTGAAAGGGAGGCAGGAGGCACGCGTGCTGCACATGGGAGCTGCTAGATAGCCGGTATTCAACATCGTGGTTCCTGCGGGAACCCGCGAGGGCAGGGGAGGCGGCAGGGAAGATCGGTCCTGCGGCATGCCAAGCTAGGTGGGAGGCAGTGACATGTGCGCTGCTACAGGGAGCCTAGGGTGCGGGCTGCATTCTTGGTCGAGCCTGAAAGGGATGGGTGACGTGGGACGCTTGCTACGGCATTGTGGTACAATGGAAAAGCTGGATTGTCAGGAAATGGGGAGGCAGGGTGCTGACGTTTTCGGGGGAGGAAGGAGCTGGCTCGAGGAGCCCAGCCTGTGTGGAGGCCAGGAAGGCCGGGAGTGGCCATAGGAGCACCAGTGGGGTAGAGGGCCGCTGGTCTCCGGTTGCAGCGCCAGCGAGGTGGGAGCAAGGTGGATGGGAGGTGGCCTGTGTGGAGGCCTACATGTATGGTAGGGCAGACCAGTCGGGGCTGGGACCTGGGCAAGGGTGGCTTGAGCTGGCCTCCCGGGTTTCAGGCAGTGGTTCCCAATAGCATGCTCTGCAGCATAGCATGCGACGCTACAATGTGTCGCACAAGGGAGGAGGGGGTCTGTGCGGACCCCCTGCAAAAGTCACATTTTTTTCGACACACCCCCCTATTAATTCTTTTCATTTTTATTTATTAAAGACTTCATTTAAGTAATTATTCCACCCTTTTTATATATGTCTTCCCTTATTCATATTTGGAAAATTCCACCTCCAATATTATAAATGTTACTAAAAAGACTTTCGATTTAATATTAATAAATATACAATAATTAAATAATAATTCATTATTATTATATTATTATATTAATAAAACAAATAATATTACAATAATAAAATATTTATGCAAATAATAAAATAAAACTATAATTTACACATATTTAAATATTTCTAGGATGAATTAAATCAATTAAAAAGAAACCTTATTACTTCTTCGGGATGGAAAAATTAAAAACCCGAGATCAAATCACATATTCGATCCAATACAAAAAATTAAACTAACCATAACTCGGTCATTCGGCAACAAATTTATGCACGCTTTAAACCACTGGGACTGTCTTTAAACCATATTCTTAATTTTAATTCAATTTTAATTTCATAGGCTATGAAAATTTATGCAATCTCTATGATACTATGGTTAGGTTCTCGGGTGCGCAACGGAAGCCAGTGGGCTGGGGATTTTAATATTTTCATCTTCGGATCGACAATACATGTTGTCGCCAACGATCTGATCCGCGGAGAGGTCCTAGGATCTTAGGTAAATTATAAAGAGAACAAAACTAAAATGAAAATGTACCAATTTAAAATCCAAAGTTGCGGTTGACTGCAACTAGATGATGTTGATCATCACATGAACGATCCAAAGTAGGATCCCTCTATATCATCCAAACACGCTCCAAAAATCCCTTGGAACATAAATCATTGAATTTAGGGTGCTAGCGCAGCAATCGGACAATGCTTTCAACGTACTGAAGATCACCGCATTGATATTCCTTCGATGCAGAAGAGAGATCTTGATCCGAACATCTTGGATCATGATCTTCTCTCTCTAAAGAGAAAGAGGAGAGAGAGTCTCTCAACTTTCATTCCATAAATGATTGAATAGTTATTTTCACATCATAAGAGAGATCCTCCTATTATATTTATAGTAATGTTGATAAATACCTAGTAGGGTTCCCGACCCCCGTTTATTTCTACATTCACTAAATAAATAATTTTGAGCAGCTAAAATGCATTAATATTATTTATTATTTAATCACATACTTGTAATATATATAAAATATATTATGTGATAAAATATGAGCCATTTAACTCGACTCACTATCCTGCTTAATATTAAATGAACCTTGAATATTTAAATAATATTCGTTTGATTAATATTATATTGTATTCACTTAAACTGTAAATACATTAAATAAATTTAATCCCAAATATTTTTAAATTGAATATTAATGAATTTATTTAATTATTTTAGTGATCAACAACATGGAAACACTCAGACCCCGTGGCGGGGCCCACTATGCCTATATACATATTCTACTAAATATGGTGGATTCTTGAATACGCTATTTTCTGTGACCCTTTAGGCTCTTACCTTGATATAAGTGAATAAAACCCATAGACCAAGAGCACAGTCTAGAAACCCATCATGGACCCTAAAAAGATAAGGATAATCATTGTAACGACTACTATCCTACGAACACTGACTATGTACTATAATCTCTTTCTCATTAAATATCCCATAATGCATGACGCACACTTGTGTCATCGTCTTTATCTTTTTTATTATTTGTTGATCTATCCGGATGGATTTTCCTTTCAACTACTTTGGCCAAAGACTTATTAAAGTGGCACTATCTTGATTAACTAGCCCTTAGATATACCACTTCCTGAACATGGAAGCGACAAATCCTTTCTTGACTATTCTTCCAATGTCATACCACCAACGACGCATCCAACACACAATACCTCTCCCAGACATCACTGCCATGGTTTTTTACTTGCATCAATGTACATAATCAAATGATATGAATTTTTAATGGTCACAATTCAGAAGACCAATACACATGTTCACATATATGAACAACCAATGACACCCAAAACATGTGGTGTTCCTATTGGCGAGTTTTTCCTCATGATCTCACTACTAGAGATCATCATGTGCGAACATCATGAGTTGAAGTCTCAATGATTATGAGCCCCCATCACCTGATAGTCAGACATCTAATGTGTCTAATCACTAAAATGTATATAGACTATAGAATATATATTTAAGATTAATGCCATAGAACTTGAGGTTCTAATTATAGCCTGGGATCTGCTATAACCTCTCAACATAACAATTAACCATTGGACATTACCATAATTATAGTGGATTCAAAATAGTCTTCACAATATTGGTAATGTATCATTATGCAAAGCAGACAATACAAATGATATTTTTATCAAAAGGTCTTCATAGTTGGGTCTAGAGAATCCACTATTTCAACAACTCATACTTCATAGTATGGAAAAAGGGATCGTAAAAGTTTTACATTTTATTTCTAAAAGACAATAAATGTTTATTGAGATTCTGATTTCACACAATATAAAGTTTATTTTATAGAGAAAGTTTCCTAAATACAGAAAAAATATTTCCAATCATGATTTATAAAGAAAAGGGGGAAATGGTTCTCTACAAAGGTCTAGCACAAATATAGGATGTGATGCCTATAGTTTTAGGTCATGTGATAAGGACCAAAATATAACGGAAACAACAGATGATATGTGGTCAAATTATCAAAGGTTATTTCAATATGCTTTGAAAACATGGGAAGGGAAATGTGTAAACCATTGTCTTGAAGACATTTATATGAACAGAAAGGTAGTGGGAAAACTATAAATGGATTCCACTTTAAGATATAGATTCTTATGTATTGTCATCAACGATTAAAGGGGATAGAAGATGCTTTTACCAAGAACTAAGTTTCCATTTTTTTTCATGAACCTGTTATGGGGGTTTTATTATACAGTTCCAACTAAGACATATAATGCCTAACTAAAGAGTGGTATATTTTCACGGAAATGCCTGTTATGTAGCAAATAATTCATGACCGCCAAGGGGAATATACTACATAGTCAAGAGAATAGTGTTCTAAGATATCAGAAACTCTTCCACAAAACTATAATAAAGGTTATGAGTATATAAATGTATTCATTATTATGAGTGAAATACTAAAGGGGTTAATTTCCAATGCACAGGAGAAATATTTGAATCAATATTGGCCACAAGTTTCGAGTGCCTTATATAGATCAGACTCATATGTAAAATGGGGACATTTCTTGTTTTCTAGGTAGGCTATCTATAGAGGGGACCCAAAATAAATACTCCCACATAGATTGTTAATTATATGTGGAATATAGATAAAAAATTATCATGTGGCTAGGACTAGGAAATAAAGACTATTTTTTCACTACGTATCTCAATAGGATGAGAATCAAGACATTCATAGTTCTTTGGATGAATTTCATTTTGATGGAATGTGGCATGGACATTATGTTGTGACGTTTAGAGTAGTGCAGCGAGTACATGAAGTGATTCCAACATGAAAAAAGAATAATGTGGTTGGATATTGGAATTGAACCCAAGTGTCACTATATATCTCATATAAATGAGAATAAAACCACATGTAGTTCTCTAAACATTCCCTATGCAGGTTTGATTCATACACATAGGTAATAAAGTTGTTTTTTTGTTGTGGTTGGGCCCAATACTGGTGATCGTGGCATTTTAATGTATCCCATTAAACAAGAAATTGAATCCAAACACGGTTCTTGAAATAATCATTTCCCAAACCAATTGATTTTAATGTGATAGACGGGGGATTTTCACACATTCTGGAAGAATGGATAAACATTAGACACAAAATGGTATGAAGATCAAACAGTGCATCCTAAAAGATTACTCTATATAGATCTAGTTCATATACTAGAGGATAAAGAGGAAATTTTTTTTGGTTGCGACTGGTCCCAATATTAGAGATCTAGACGTCCCTACATATCTCATTGGAATGAGAATCATAGCACACATAGTTCTTGAAATGTGGTCCATATGTCGATCTAATTCAAAAAAAGGGAGAAAAAGAACTCATGGTCCACTATGGAGTATCAATGATATAAGTGATATTTGCTCATGAAATCTCTTAACATAAAATAAAAAATATATTCACAGTATAGTATAATGTTATGTAGTGAAGAAAAATGATGTCATATAGTTTAACATCATGTGACAATAGAAAAGATGTTATTAATTTTTACATCATGCTGCATGGACATATATGGTTGTTACACAGTTTGGTGTCTTGCTACTGGAACTTTATGTTGTTTAGTTTAATGTCATGAAGCAAGGACATATGATAATGTAAAAATACACAAATTTCTTCTTCAAGAAAAATTCATTGGTTATATTTGTAATAAGTTTCCTATCCATTTAGAATTGGGAATAATATCTATTAGAGTAGACTTTACATAATGAGTAATGTCCTTCCCACTTTGGCTCATGTTTTGGAGGATTCTTTTCTAGTATCATTGGAGTCTTGGGACTAATAACAATTCTCTCTGATGAAATGAGAGGAGGAAAAATTCCTTGTTAAAAATCATTATATTCTGTTTTTATAGACATCCACATGAAGAAAGAATGAAATCCCTTTTTTTCTAATCGTTACAGCTCATCAAATCACTTTTGAGACTATTCATATGTAGATAAATGATCACATATTAACCCTTAGAGTGAAATCAATTGAATTTCATTGAGAAAAACTACTTCTATTCCATACACCACTGAATATGTTGTTTCATGAGAAGTAGTACGGGTAGTAGTCCAATAAGCCCATAAATCATGAACATTTTATCAGGCCATGATTTGATATATTTATCCACCATCTTATGGAGTATATGTGATATAGTCATGTTGAAATCCTCCATCTATCAATTGGATGTTGCATGATAGTGAGATGAATGTTTGGATTTTATTCTGTGTTCTTAATATAACTTCTTTACTTCTAAAGTACCGAAATTGGCGATGTTGTCCATAAATATAGTATGAGGTAAACCACATATGGTAATGATATTATCTTTGACAAAGCTAACAATTTTTTTGGATCAAAAATATTTCACAGGTATTTCCTCATCCCATTTGGAAAAGAAATCAGTAGCAGTAATAATATACATAAACTTCTTAACCATAGATGGAGGATAACGTAGTACTATATCCAATCCCAATGTAGTGTATGTCTTGGAGTATTTAGCTGTATGGTCCATCTCTAGGAGTTGATGAATGAAGTTGTCAGGAACATGGAAGGAATTTAATTTCTTGGTTAAATATGTGCAATCATTCGTTATTGAAGGCCAGAAGAACCCAAGCCATCATATTTTATCATAAATTCAATTCCCAGACTGGTGAGCACCACAATCTCTAGAATGTAATTCTTTTATGACAGCTGTAGTTTCCTCTCCATCAATACAACAGAATAAGACTTCATTGAAGCCTCATTTTCATAGTATCTTCTGTTGATATGAGATATTATAAAGAGTGAAATTGGTCACTCGTTGTCAGATCTATTCTTTTTCATCTCTATTAATTGGAAGTACTCCATATTGAATGTATTCTTCGATATATGTCATACATCCTATCGTATGACCATACTACTATGAAATATGGATAATTTAATTAATTTTTTCCATTCTAGTTTTAATGAAAGGAGAAACCACACAATTATGGGAAATACTGATGATCGTATCATCCCGATATAGTTCTGTCAAGGATGAGGCCACATTAGCTTTTGCATCATCTTATTCTTTTGGTGATTGTGGGACACAAGGCAATGTTGTATTTGGGAAAAATTCATCCATTAACCCTCTAAAAGAATCTAAAAAAGGTATTAACTCTTCATTTCTTTTAGAATATTCCAAATTGATCTGTTTGATTACTAAATCTGAATCACCTTTCACATTTAGGTGGTTCACTTGTTACTGGAGTGCCAATTACAGGCATATGATGAGAGCTTGACATTCTACCTCATTGTTGGTATCACCTTCGGATAACAGAATAGAATAAGTATATACTATTTTTCGGGGTAAATTAGTACAATTCCTAAACCATCTTTGTTGAGTTTGGGGTTTTTCTATTCTCTTCACCATTAGACTTCTGAATGTACCATCAAAGTACATTTCCAATTTTTGGGGATTATCTTGAATAGAGAATATTTTATTATCAGGATGTTCCATATTCCATTATGTATTTTCTACATATGGAAGTTCATCAAGGAATTTTTCCAATTCATGGCCATTTATTGATTTATGAGGTACAAACTGGATATCAAGAAACTGGAAAATAACTCCCCACTATGCCCAATGACTTGTAAGCATAGGAGGATTAAGGATAAATTTGAGCAGGTTATTTTGAGATACCTTGTGAACCTTGTGATGCAGAGAGTAGTTCCTTAGCATCTAAAATGTAATGAATAATGCGAGTCAACACTTCTCAATACTTGAATATCTAGTCTCTATGTCATGTATAGTTAAACCGAGATATTAAAGGCTATTTTCATTCCTAACATCATTATTTTGTGCAAGGAAGTAACCCAGTGATCGCTCTAATGTTGTTACATATGGAATAAGTGAATTTATTTCAATAGGTGGAATTAATGATTGTAGACTGAAGATATATGTATTATGGGTCTCAAATTCCATTTGGAAGTCTTTGATCCATTGACATGTGACTCCCTTATTCATTAATATGATGAAGGGTAAACACATGACTACCAAATTGGGGATAAAGTGATGAATATAGGACAGGTTTCCTTGAAGTCTTCTTAATTCCACTAAATTTCAAGGAGGTGACATTCCAAGGATTTATTTTTTCTTCTCAAGATCTACTTTGATGCCAAGATGTCCTACGATGATGTTGTGGAATGTTCCCGAGTTAACTACAAAAGCACATTTCAAAGGATTCAACTTCAAATTAGGTTGTCTATGTTTACTGAATATGGTCAGCAGTTTAGTCAGGTGATTAGAACATTATCTGGCTTTAACTACCAGATCATCCATATAAAATTCGTCAAATTTTCTTATAAAGGGTTTGAAGGTATGGTGCATGGCATGTTGATTTGTTGCACATGCATTCTTTAAGCCAAATGGAATTAGCTGATATCAAAACACAGCTTGAGGGGCTTTAAAGGCTATAGACTCCTCATATTCTAGGTCTATTCGTATTTTATTATACCCAGATTAGAAATACATGAATGAGAGAGATTTATTGTTGGCAATCAAATCAATAAAACATTCTATGATTGGAACGTGAATGTCATCCTTGGGAAAATTCAAGTTAAGATCTCTAAAATCAATAAAAACACTGATTTTTTTAATTTTATTTTTCACTGGGACAATTTTGGACAACCATTTGGGATAATGGACCACCAAAAAAACGTTTTATTTGATAATTTTTTCTATATCAACTTCAATTTTTGATTTGGGAGTTTGGTGTGGTCTTCTTGATACATGTTTAAATGCATGATGTTCTTCTGGAAAACCCAAATGATTAGTGGACACATCTAGATTCAGCCCTATAATTTCTTTTATAGTATTTAGAAAATATATCTATGTGTTTCTTTAGAAATTAATTATACATCACTTTCTATTCAGAATTTATGCCACACTAATTAGAGGTGGGTGTGGATCAAAATTTGTACCCAAATTTATTTCTCTGATCTCATCCACAGTGATTGAGACACAATCCCCAATTTTGTAGGAGAATCCTTGATATCTTATTCTTCTTCTTCCATAAGTGTCACTTATTCTATTTCTTCTTGAAGAATAGATCAGGAATAAAAACATTCAGAGCTACAGGAGGATTCTTTATTTGAATATCCTAAAGAATGATAAACCATTTTGGAACTTACGGATGATGAAGGGTCTTCTTGTATTGTTGATGATCGGATGATGGGTTGAGAATAAATGTCTTTATCTTCCTTAATTATTGTGAAAAGTCTTCTAGACTGATTGGTGTAGAAAATAATTGATGAAGTTCGTTGGATAAAATTAAAACACCTACAATTAAGATTTAACTATCCACAAATCATCCAATATTGTTAGGCTCAATTTTTGAAATTGACATTATGGATTTCATTGGGGAGCACATGGATTTGGGTCTATCATTTCAATTTTATTGATAGGAAACATACAGTCTATACTGGGATGTTTGAGTGGGTTTGCTGGGATCGTTTCCAGGCCATTCGGAATATTTATTCTTGTTACAAATTTTGACATGGACCTTATTACCTTTATGTGATAGAATTATACCTCAATATGTTGATATTCACATGGTTTTTGAATACCCTTGTCATCATAAAATATACCAATTTATCATTTGATGAAATAATTGAGGAATTGGTGATATGATGAATGAATGACTACCTATTGATATAGATAAGGACTTCCAAGAAGAATGTTTAAGGCTATGTCTTAAAGGGAAAACATGAAGTCTAAATTAGATACAAGATCCTCAAAAATAGTTCTATCGGTAATATAACCTAGAGGTTCTTGTTCAATCATTTCATAATCATGTAACATTAAAGTTGAAGAACATAATTCTTATTCAGTTAGAACCAATTGATGAAGTGTACATATGGGAATGAGGTTGACTCCTGAGCTATTATCAATAAACAATTGTCATATTTCTGTATCATTAACCCTTTTAGATATATAAAAGGGTCTGATGTGTCCATGTACAACATCATCCTCAGCTTAATACATGAATGATATATCCAAATGTCATTCTGCAACATCACACTCTATACGGTAATCCTCAGTAGCAGCATCTTCAGTTTTAAACTCTAGGGGACTTGAAAAAGCCTCATTATGTGTTTCTCAAAGATATTTTGGAATATTCAAGGAATCCATGATTGATATCTTTTCTATTACATGGGCTAGTGGTATCAAAACATCATAATTTTGGTCCAATGGTTTGTGTTTTCTAGCATGGAGATATGATTTTTCAAATGTCATGGAAGTTGATGCTCCTGATGTAGATGTATCATGTGTCGGGGAAGAAGTTGGAAATACGTCTTCTTTTGGTATATTAGATTGACTAGTTCTACCTACGAGATGAGTGAGTGATGGTGTAACATTTAATCAGTCTTACAAGATAATTTTTTTTGGGCTGATCTTGTCATGTGTGGCAGAATTTACTTTTTATTTTGAGCCCATTGAAGGGATTTATCATGTGTTTCTACCACATAAACGGTTCGTGTAGGGGAAGAGATAAAATCGTGGTTTCAATTATATCCATGAATACCACTATATCCTCATCCTTGGCTTCATCCCTGGGTTCCCAAATCAATTATAGGGAATTCAAGATCATCATAACTAAAATCAACATTTACATAGGGATTTTTTATGTGGATAATGTTAATGGAATCGAAGATCAATTCTTCATATGTTGAAGATTCTTCTTGAAAAATCAGTTCTGGATGTGCCATTTCGTGGGTTGGTTCTCATGTTTTTTTAGACATATTGCATTAAAACTACCAATTTAAAGGTAAATTTTGGTCTTTACATGATCTGATTTTTTTCTGATTGTTCTTTATCTTTCTGATCATGTCTCTTCTTTGAGGATTAAATTTTTATGTACACATCTTTTGATATAGATGGATTTTCTCTATCATAATTGGAAGAATACATAGTTAGTTGTTTCAACGGTATTTGTAATGCCCCGACCCTAGTTACCCAGAGTTAGTGCATTATTACATAACATTGGCATTATCATAAGAAAGATCAAATCTCGAAAGACCGATTGGTTTAGTAGCCTTGGAAACACTAGATATATTCATAATGTTTTACATTACATCATAAAGTGAAAAACTACTACAACAACATATTGTCTCCATAGTCCACACTATTATACCCCCATAATATCCCTATAGGTTAATCATAATTTTACTTCTTCACATACTGGGAAAAATAAAACATAGAAAATGGGTGAGCTCAAATGCCCAGTAAGGATAACAATATTGCAGAAACTTTCATAAATGAGAATTAACATTTAAGGCAATTGTAGACGCCGGAAAAGTCCGTTGTTCCCAAACGAAGCTCCGGATGCGGAAAGCGAAGTGATATTTGGAGTCAGAGGCACGTTCCGGAGGGCCCGGAGGACTTGCGCGAAATTTCAGAGGCTCGCGCGCAAAGTTGAGTCGCGGCGCGCAATCCTCGCGGGATGCGCGCAATGCGCTGGGCCGGCGCGCTATTTTGCGCGCGCGCGGCCTGCGCGGCGCCTTTGCGCGCTGGGTCCTGATTCCGCGCCCGCGAGGCGAATTGCGCGCCCGAGACCGGATTCCGCGCCCGGGGTTGCCTATAAATATAAGGCGACCCTCGACGTTTTGAAGGTTGCCGGAATCCGAAGCGTCGCTCGTTCGCGCAATACAACCCCTTCCGCGCGCAATGCCGATCTTCAGGTAACCTCCTTTCTTTCGCGCAATAGAGACTTGGGGTCCGCCTTCGCGCGCAATCCCCTTGGCTCATTTCCTTTGAATAAATTTCAACCCGAAGGCCTTTGCGTGCAAAAGAAGCCTCTTGCGCGCAATTGCCCCCGGGTGCGCGCAATCCAGCCCGATTGCGCGCACCCCCCATTTTCAAAGTGGCCATTCGTTAGAGAATGAGCCGTTTCCCCCGCGCGCTACCCGAACCCCGGTGCGCGCAATCCCAATCATCCGCGCGCGAAGCGCTGGACCAATTGCGCGCCAACCCGCCATTTTGCGCGCCGACCCGCGGTTTTGCGCGCAAAGCTCCTCTTTTGCGCGCAATCCGCCAGGGTCGCCTCCCTTGACCCCCTGAGGGTACCCGCCTGCGTGGTGCCCGATGGTCTTCATCCCGGGTGCCCGCACCGTGCGTTGTCTTCCCGTGCGGCCCTCCAGGCTCGCGCGAAGTGACACGGGCCTATCAGCAGCTTCTACGTCCTGCACGACGTTAAACTGTACCTCGTCCGAGCTACAAGACGTTAAACTGTTCAGCATACGTCCAAGCTGCACGACGCTAAACTGCCTAGCCCTCATCGTCCGAGCTACAATACGTTAAACTGTACAGAATTCGTCCCGCAAGACGCTAAACTGCGCATCCGTCCCGCATGACGCTAAACTGCACCACGTCCGTGCTGTAAGACGTTAAACTGCCAAGCACCTTCGTCCTCAACACACGACGTTAAACTGTACTTCGTCCGGCAAGACGTTAAACCGTCCGCTTCGTCCTCAACACACGATGTTAAACTGTGCTTTGTCCGGAAAGACGTTAAACCGTCCGCTTCGTCCTCAACACACGACGTTAAACTGTACTTCGTCTGGCAAGACGCTAAACCGTCCGCATCATCCGATCCCGTGCTCTGCACGCAGGGTCTCCCCCGGTTTGGACGTGGCCCCCACCCGCTCGTCTCTGCAGGGATGTCGGGATTGTCCCGCTTTTGGGACGATTTAATGGGAGTGGCTTTTCCCTACGGGGGCAGGGTATTACAAACCCCTAGTTTCTCGTGGGAGGCTGCACATGTGTATCTCCATTGCGCCTCCCCGCTGCCGAAGCCAGTAGAGGGTGTGACTGGGATCGAGGTGTCTTCTGCTTTCGGTCCAAGTCCCTTCCAACTGAGTTTTGCCGCATCCGGGCTGCCTCAAGTGCGTAAGTCCTGACAGAATGAACTACGTGGACTTTGATCCCTGTCTTCTAAACAGGGTACGTAGGAAGCCTTCTTGAGGTCCAAGCCCGCCACCTGGTCGTCCCGGTCGTATTTACGTCGGTTCGCCCATCAGTGGACCACTCCAGGGTTCACGCTTGCGTCGATTCACCTATGAATCCTCCCCTGTGGGAGACTGCCCGTGTGTATCTCCACGGTGCCTCCCCACAGCCCCCCTTTTCCGTTTCTCCTTTTATCGTCCAGCATGACGTGAAACTGTGATCCACCCGGCCGTTCCATCCCCCTCTGTGCGAGGTGGTCCGGTTCAATCCTCCGCCCGGCGGCCTCGACCTCTTCGTGAGTCGGCTTGCCGACGTCCAGCATGACGTTAAACTGTATACCCGAACTACGTTGACTTTGATCCGTGCTAACGCGCGGTACGTAGGAAGCCCCTACGGGGTCCAAGCTCTTCACTCCATCATCCATCCTGATCCTTACCCGGGCCGCCACATCCCGGTGGGGTCATGCCACTTCACTCCACTCCACGTTACTTGGGAAGCCGCCCATGTGCTGGCCCCAGCGTCGGAGGTTCCCCGCAAGGGGTTCTGTCATCTGATCCACTTTTCGTGTTGATCGGTCTGATGCCGTCCCCGCTGGACGTTAAACTCGCGGCATACCCCATGTTAAACATGGGAAGCTGAGGAAAACCTCAGGTGACACAGTTCCCCGCACCCAGTACGGGATGCCTCAGGCCATCATGCCTTCGAGAAGCCCTATTAGGGACGGAAGACAGACGTGCAGAGCCGCAGTGTTACGACACGCCCCCAGCACCCAGAGCCACCCGGCCTTCTCACTGCAGGTTGCTGCCCCGACCAGACTCCTTGGAGCGTCCGGGCGGAAGCAGCGTAATTAACCGGTGTCCATGAAGATATGGCGCCGGGAACGAGATTCACGAACATTCTTAAGTCTATGAGGGAGACCCGGATTAGGCGACGAGTTCCGAGGAGACGTCCAAGGAAGGAGGAGCCGACATCCCATCATCCCGGTTTCGATCAAGGAGCAGACGCCCCTGAATAAGGGACGAATGCCGCCCGCCCTTGGAAAGAGGGACTGCGGGACCACAAGCCGCGCGCCCATCCCCTCGGGTTGACGGGTGCACGCGCGAACGCGTCCTGGCGGAACAGCGTAACCCGACGCACATCCGCACCGAAACAGCAATGTAGAACTAAAACAAAATCCTTTTAAACTTTAACTTCAACGTAGTATGGAAAAAATAAAATGAAATAATTATATTTACTTATTCACATGGGTATTCTACTAATCGAATAATCTCATGCAATACTAATAACCACTTTCATAATGATGGAATGCATAATGCCAGACTATCATAACCACATAGCCAAGGCCTCGTTCCAAGACTAAAAATAATATTTTTCCAAGGCCTTGTGCCAAGACACTAGTTTGTCTCATGAGACCTACCGATGCATCGAGGAGCTATATCGGGCTCCACCCGTCACATATTAAGTCCAATGCATTCCCATATGAAAAGGTTTAACATAACATAAACATTCATATTAAAACTAGCATACGAAAGGTAAATACTTCATCCATAAACCATGAATGGTATAAAAATAACATATCCACAGTCAAACATATCACACAAACTTCAATACAATATAGAAGTTTTTTATCATAATAAATCAACTTCAAATAAGCGTAAATTCTATCGAAGGATGTTGACATAGATGAAATCAAAACTCTTTTTAGAGAAATATTTCTTTCCATTTTGAAATCATTTAGGAGTCATATATTTATAAAATAAAACATTTTCTTTGAAAATATTCTTATATGCTTTTAAAGGAAGCCTCAAATATTTTTTTATGATGGAAAATAGCCGCACCCGCCGTATAAGTTAAAAAAAACATTCTTAAATTAATTCTGTCGGAAAGGTTAAAAAGAACCTTGTTTGGAAAACGACAGAAATATTCCTTTATAAAACTATTATAAAAATTCAAACAATGGTATAAATGACTTTAACCCATATTCTTGCAAATAGTAAAAAAAATTTAAATACATTTTTAAGAAACATGGATGAGGATGATAAAGAGATCCCAGTAGATTATTACGTATAAACAACCTCAGATAATGAAGAGATTTCGAAATAAACCCTTACCTTTTACTTTTCCTTGGTTGGGGGTAGGTTAACGTACTGTATAATGGTGAAATAAATGTTATTAAAATTTTCAAGAATTGTATACATTAATATGATATCATATATGATCATTTAACAATGATTTGTTAATAATATATTCGTATTATCGTTGTTTCGGGTGTTAACTTACTCGTTTTATTTCATATGTTTTGTTGCGTAAGATATGTTTTTCATGGATAGGTAGTATCCTAATCATATCCAGAATGATATAATGTCCTTAGATACTATTATTAATCATTAAATGAGAATTATACTTGAATGGATACGATGGAGAATGAATCTTATCACGTTCGTGGAGACGGTAGTCCGTACGTACGCACGAGCGAAAATACAATTCTTTTGATATTAAAATAATTTATAATTGGATGGTATAAAATATATACATAATCATTATCATGTTATATGTATTATTTAAATGAGATACACATCATTATTATACCCATCCAAATAATAATTTATTGAATAACAATTACACCATGATGTGGAGACGGTAAGCCGTACGTACGCACGTATGGTGGCATATTATTAAAATGATGGATAGAATACTGAATATGGTTGTACCATATTTATAATTATATTAAATTATATAGGAGATACTGTATTTATTATTTTATAATGGGAATAACAAAGAAAGAAGAAGTGGAAGAGGAAAGGAACATGGAAAAAGGTTGGTGAAATCATTACCTCTTCTTCGGGTTCTTCCTTTTGATTTGATCAAAAGAGCTCCTTAAGTTATCTTTCTGACTAAAGGAAGGCCTCTAGGATGAATTTATGGAAGTTGAGAGAGTATGTGGGTAGAGGTTCGCTGAAAAAAAAGGCTTTGAAGATGTGAGTTAATGAGAAGGAGGAGTTACCTTTTATAAGAGGGGTGAGGGGCACCTTTGGAAAAGCTAGAAATATTATTTTATAATAAATTCAAATTCGGTTTCTAATGACTCCAAAGAGGATTATTTAAAAGTTAAGGTGGGGATAGGTCGAAAACCACTCAACCAATAGAATTTAGATAGGTTTGGGTCATTATATTAACCTTATCTTTATGTATTAACTCTTAGTTATTTAGTTTCACTTTTACAATGTCTCTTTGTATTTTTATATTATATAGTTAATAAACATACTATATACATCTCAGCGACCCCAAGTGGTCCTTTTATGATACAAATATCATGATATAAGTCTCTTGGCCGACTCTTATATTTTTAGGAGTTTAATATCAATTAATAATATAATATTTGTTTTAAAAACTCTTTTATGTCAATTTTGACATTATTCAATAATTGATTTTTGTGAAACTCATATCAAAATTATTACATCGCAAAAAGTCAACTAAATTAATCCTAATATGTCATATTAACCTATAAAATTAGTTTAATTCAGTAAAAGTCTACAATTATATTTATTATTGTTTCTATAATATCAATTATTTTAATTTTTCACTATTATGGTAATTACTACATCATCATTGTGTCAAAAATAAATTCAATTATATAATTTCTAAAAATTATAAATAAAATATACATATGTATGAAATATTTTTATCTTTCTAATGAATATTTTTATTCCAACATCAAATATATATAACCCTATGTAAAAATTGTTGTTCTAAAAGATATATGCTTATGTCATTTTTGTACTTATTTTAACTTAAATAAAATAAAGTGTCCCTATCACCTACAAGTGGCTCCATGGGGTCCCAAAATCGACCCAAAGATTCCCATGGATGGAAATGTATCCACCAATAATGTTAGGACACGTTTTAGGGTAATTTGGTATTATTAAAATATTATTTTTAACCCTTATTTACCGGATTTACCCTTAACCATGGTAAATAAAATATTTACCGCAGTAATTATTAAAAATTTATAAAAATAAAAGTTACATATTCACAAAATATGAACATAATGATTCTATATATGGAATCCATTTTTCAAAATTCAAAACACAGAAGTGGCAGAAATTAATTTAAAATTAATTATCGCTGTTAAAACAAAAAGCGTGTTTTTAAGATATAATAACTATCAAAAGATTGATACTTGTTTATGTTAGGTATAATTGTGAAATTATGTCCAATGACCAAAATTGTATTAAATGGTAAAAATATATTCTAAATATAATTTAAAATCACTCAAATTCATAATTTATCACTATTAATTATTTTGATTAAAAAGATTTGTTTTTAATTATAATTTAGTAATTTTCACTATTCATCAAAATATTAAAGTTATCCTAAAAGTACCAAAATTTAACCTTAGGATAAATTCGATACTCCAAATCCAAAAATGAAGTCCATTTTGTAATATAAAATATATTTAATTTCAAAAATTAGGTATTACTATTCATAACGGCTAGTTTGATCGGTTGTGGTGTGTGTTAGAACTCGATGTTGCGTACAACACACGCTATTACATTATTCAAAGGGAAATGTACCATAGAAGCTTGGGGTGTTACATTCTCCCCTCCTTTAAATAATTTCATCCTAGAAATTTCAAGAATACTACAACATTAAAAGACTCGGGTGGTTCTTCATCATAAGTTCCTTGGGTTCCCACATTGCCTCTTCCATCTTATGGTTTCTCCACAAGACTTTTACCAGACGAGTCGTCCGGTTTCTCAGTACTTGTTCTCTCATATCAAGAATCTTAATGGTCTCTTCGCAGTAGGAATGATCGGGTTCCAGTTCTAATTCCTCGTAGGTGAGTACATGCATTGGGTCAGGCATGTATTTCCTCAATAGAGATACGTGGAACACATAGTGATCTTTGGAGAGACTGGGCGGCATTGCCAATTGGTATGTTAAAACCCCAATTCGTTCTAGAATTTCGAAAGGTATGATGTACCTAAGACTCAATTTACCTTTCTTACCAAAATGTATGATTCTATTCCATGGAGATACCTTTAGGAAATCATGATCACCAACTTGAAATTCCAAATCCTTCCTTCGATTATTGGCATAGCTCTTATGCCTACTTTGAGCTGCTTTGATATGGTTTTGGATTACCTTCACCTTTTCCATTGTTTCCTACACCAGTTCTATGCCTACAAGTTTTCTTTCACCAATTTCATCCCAACATGTTGGTGTGCGACATCTCTTTCCGTATGATGCTTCATATGGTTACATATGAAAACTTGAATTGAAGCTATTGTTATAGGAAAATTCTACTAGAGGTAAATATTGATCCCACATACCTTGAAAGTCAAGTGAGCTGGATCTCAACATGTCTTCTAAGGTTTGAATAGTTTGTACTGATTGTCCATCTGTTTGAGGGTGGTAGGCAGTGCTCAAATGAAGTTCAGTATCCAAGGCTTTCTAAAGACTTTTCCAGAATCTTGAAGTACAACGGGGATCACGATCAGAAACAATCGATAGGGGTACTCTATGAAGTCTCACAACATTATCAATATATAGTCTTTCTAGACGTTCTAGTTGTAGATTTTCTCTTATAGAAAGAAAATGTGCTGACTTGGTAAGATGATCAGCAATGACCCATATTGCATTGTTCCTTCTAGGAGTCTTTGGTAGTCCCATGACAAAGTCCATCGTAATATTTTCCCATTTCCACTCCAGTATGGGAAGAGGTTTCATGACTCCTCCAGGCTGTTTCCTTCCAGATTTCACTTGTTGACAAACCATACATCTTGACACAAAATTAGTAATCTCCCTATTCATGTTGTCCCACCAAAAATGTTCCTTCAAATCTCTATACATTTTGGTGCTCCCAGGGTTTATAGAGAAATTGGAACTATGAGCATCATCCAGAAATTCCCTTTTTAGATTAGGTATATCAGGAACACAAAGTCTCTTCCCGAATTTCAAAATTCCATATTTATACACAATGTCTCTCAATCTCCCATCATTCACAGCTTTAATCGTCTTTTGAAATTCTTCATCATCGGTCTGAGAACTCTTAATTCTTTCAAGTAAAGATGGTTTGGAAACCATTTGAAAAGGCATTGTTGTTTCAGCTTCTCTGGTTATTCCCATGTCCATCTTCACTAGATCCAAGAAAATTGTATCCCTTTCAATTCTCATATTGTTCAAAAATCCATGGTCTTTTCTGCTCAAAGCATCTGCCACCCTGTTTTCCTTCCCCAGGTGGTAGTGTATCGTACAATCATAATTCGTGAGTAATTCTAGCCATCTCCTTTTCCTCATGTTTAGTTCTTTTTGTGAGAAAATATACTTCGAACTCTTGTGATCAGTATAAATCTCTCATTTTTCACCATAGAGGTAGTACCTCTATATCTTCAAGGAAAAGATCACAGCTTCTAACTGGAGATCATGAGTAGGATAGTTTTGCTCATGAATTTTCAACTGTCGTGATGCATAGGCAATAACACTATCATTATGCATATGGACACAACCAAGTCCTTTCTTCTATGCGTCACTGTAAATAACAAACCCATCATTCCCTGATGGTAGAGGTAATATAGGAGAATTGACTAATCTTCTCTTCAGTTCTTCGGAACATTCTTCACACTCTTTTTTCCAAACAAATTTAACCCCTTTATGTGTGAGCTTCGTTAATGGGTTTTCCCATCAGGAAAAATTCTTGACGAAACGTCGATAATAACCTGCCAAACCAATAAAACTGCGTACCTCATTTATACTTGTAGGTGCTGGCCATTCTTGGATTGCCTTGGTCATAGAAGGATCAATAGAGATTACATCTTTACAGAAAGTATGGACAAGAAAAGAAATATTCTGAAGCCAGAATTCACACTTGCTAAACTTCCCATATAATTCATGTCTTATCAGAGTCGTCAGGATAATGCGCAAGTGACTTTCATGATCTTCGTAGCTTTTAGAGTCTATCAATATATCATTAATAAATGACACCACAAATTAATCGAGATATTCCTTGAAAACAATATTCATCAGATCCATGAATACAGAGGATGCATTAGTCAATCCAAAAGTCATTACAGTAAACTCGTAATGCCCGTACCTAGTTCGAAATGCTGTCTTCGGAATGTCTTCCTTCTTTACACACAACTGATGGTATCCATATTGAAGGTCAAACATTGAAAATTATTGAGCTCCATGCAGTTGGTCAAATAAATCATCAATGTGAGGTAGGGGATACCTGTTCTTTATTGTTATGGAATTAATCTCCCTATAGTCGATACATAACCTCATAGATTTATCTTTCTTTTTAACAAAAAGAATAGTGGCTCCCCATGGAGAAACACTAGGGTGAATAAATCCCTTATTACATAATTCCCCTCGTTGTTTCTTTAGTTCAACTTATTCTACAGTGGCCATTCTATAAGGGGTCTTCGATATAGGACTTGATCCAGGAATTAAATCAATGGAAAACTCAACTTCTCGTTCTGGAGGATGTCAAGGTAAATCTTCCGAAAACACATCTACATATTCTTTCACAACAGGTAAATCCTCTATTTGAACATTATTTTCCTCACCCACAGTCATTTCATTCTCTTCCTCCCCAATCATTGAATTTAGTTGAGCTACTGGGGGTGGATCTAGATAATAATTAGGTGGGGATGATTCTGCTCTAAAGATAAGGTGTTCCTTATCATCATCATCAAAAATCGTAACCTCCTTCTTCTTATAATAAATCGTTGCATCATAATCTGAAATCCAATCCATACCATGGATTATATCGAACTAAATCATAGGTATGACAATGAGATCAGCGGATAAAGAACATTTATGTGCTCTAATGGGGACTGATTTACAAAACATTGTTGCAATGATACTTCCCTTAGGAGTTTTAACTGACAACTACCTTGTTAAATCAAATTGGAAATATCTAATTTTCTTAGCAAACTGGGAAGATATGAAACAATGCGATGATCCAGAATCAAATACTGCATTTTCTAAACTTGAGGAAACCATTAAATTTACTGCCACCACGTCTTTTGGAGCTTCTACCTCAGCAGTATTGATAGAAAAATTTTGCCTTGGTCCATTGGCCTTTTCTGAGGTAAGTTCCCCTGATGATTAGGAAATTCATTTGCATAATGTCCCATCTCCCTGCAATTATAGCACTAAACATTGGTAGCTTCCTTCTTCCCATTTCAATCACAAGCTTGGTGGCCTTTTTCACAACATTTGTAACAGATTCACATTCCCTTCAAGCAAGTACAAGGGTTTTTCTTCCCACATTTACCACAGGATGGATATTCAACCTTTCCTTTCTTCCCCTTATTTCCATTCCATGATTGATCAGCAGATCTCTTCTTCTCTTGCTTTGCTTTAAAGTCATAAGACATTGAGAATTCTTTCTCTGTCTTGATAGCACATGAGACAATGTCTTCGTATGATGAGAAGGATTGTGAGACTAATGCTCGATGGAGAAAATGGTTTTAACCCATAAAAAAAATGAATCCTACTTCTTGGGTTACGTATATAATCTCCAGCATACCTTGCTAACCTTTTAAAGTTATCCTCATACATTGCGACATTCATATCCTCCTTTTATCTCACACTCAGAAATTGCCTTTCCATATCTGCTCGATGGTCACGAGGAATGTATTTTTCTAAAAACAGATCTTTGAACTCTCTCCATTTCATATTTGATACTTCATCATCTTCCTTCGTGTTTTGAATCAATGACCACCATTGATCAGAATCTCCAGTGAGGCGGTAAACAACCATGATAACATTTTCCCCTTCACTACTCCCCAAAGCCTGAAATATTTTCTCTAGGGAATTTATCTATTGCTCAGCTACTAAGGGATTTGTACTCCCATAGAACGTTGGTGTTTTTTGCCTCATGAATCGATCTAACATTGATCCTCCACGATGTGGATCAGGGTGCTCCATATGAGTAAGGTTATTATTCTTAACCTGAGTGAGTTGTCCCAGTATGGTGATTAGTTGATCGGCACCAGTTGCATCACTGGCTCCACTATAATTATCTTGAGCAGGAGGTCAATCCCTACATGGAGTGCGTGTAGTGATATGGTTTCCATTTCTTCTACTAGGTGCCATTTCTAAGCAGTGGCACAAACTAGATTAGTTTATGAATCAAAATACATAATCCCATACTTATAAAAAACTTAACATAAATTGTACTATTTATGGATATAATCCATAATCATAAAAATGTTTTCATTGAGGAAGTATATACTCAAAAAACCTTCATAATGATTTGTAAAGAAAATGAGATTTATCCTAAGCATATCCCCTGGGAGTGTCTTAACCAAGAGTGCAACAAGGCCCGTTGTCGTGCACCAGTTCCTGTTTGAGTCTAGCTCAAAGAGGTGTTTTTGGGTTTTACCTATAGGAACATCAGTGCCAGAGCTGACTCTACCTGCTCGTATCCAGACCGGGATGTATTGCTCGGAAAACTCACAAAATCTCTACAATACCAAAATTCTAGAAAGTTCTTCTATAATAATCCTCAAAGTCAATCATAAATCTATGTGCTCTAATCAGAGTTTATCTAAATCTAGTTTCCAAGGTTTTTACTAAACTTCCTCTGATACCAACTGTAACGCCCCGACCCCAGTTACCCAGAGTCAGTGCATTATTACATAACATTGGCATGATCACAAGAAAGATAAAATATTGAAAGACCAATTGGTTTAGTATCCTTGGAAATACTAGATATATTCATAATGTTTTACATTACATCATAAAGTGAAAAACTACTACAACAACATATTGTCTCTATAGTCCACACTATTATCCCCTCATAATATCCCTGTAGGTCATTCATAATCTTACTTCTTCACATCCTTGAAAAAATAAAACATAGAAAAGGGGTGAGCCCAAATGCCTAGTAAGGATAACAATATAGCAGAAACGTTCATAAATGAGAATAAAAAATTAAGGCAATGTATAACTAAAAAAAAGCCTTTTAAACTTGAACATCAACATAGTATGGAAAAAATAAAATGAAATAATTCCATTTACTTATTCACATGGATATTATACAAATCGAATAATCACATGCAATACAAATAACCACTTTCATAATGATGGAATGCATAATGCCGGACTATCATAACCACATAGCCAAGGCCTTGTACCAAGACTAAAAATAAGATTTTGCCAAGGCCTTATGCCAAGACACTAGTTTGTCTCATGAGACCTACCGATGCATCGAGGAGCTATAGCGGGCTCCACCCATCACATATTAAGTCCAATGCATTCCCATATGAAAAGGTTTAAACATAACATAAACATTCTTATTAAAACTAGCATACGGAATGTAAATAATTCATCCATAAACCATGAATTGTATAAAAATAACACATCCACGGTAAAACATATCACAAAAACTTCATTACAATATAGAAGTTTTCTATCATAATAAATCAACTTCAAATAAGTGTAAAATCCATCGAAGGATGTTGACATAGATGAAATAAAAACTCTTTTTAGAGAAATATCTACTTCTATTTTGAAATCATTTAAGAGAAATATATTTATAAAATAAAACATTTTCTTTGAAAATATTCTTATATGCTTGTAAAGGAAGCTTGTAAGATTTTATTATGGTGGAAAATAGCCGCACTCGCCGTATAATTTAAAAAACACATTCTTACCTTAATTCTGTCAAAAAGGTTAAAAAGCACCTTGTTTGGAAAACGACGGAAAGATTCCTTTATAAAACTCTTATAACAGTCAAACAAGGGTATAAATGACATTAATACATATTCTTGTAAATAGTAAAAATGTTTTTAAATAGATTTTTATGAAACATGGATTCGGATGATAAAGAGATCCCAGTAGATTATTACGTATAAACAACCTCGGATAATGAAGAGATTGCGAAATAAACCCTTACCTTATACTTTTCCTTGGTTGGGTGTAGGTTATCCTCCTATATAATGGTGAAATAATTGTTATTAAATTATACAAGATTCGTATACATTAATATGATATCATATATGATTTTTAACATTGATTTGTTAATAATATCATAGTATTATCGTTGTTTCGGGTGTTAACTTACTCGTTTTCTGTTATATCTTTTGTTACGTAAGATATGTTTTTCATGGATACGTTGTATCTTAATCATATCTAGAATTACATCAAGTCCTTAGATACTATTATTAATCATAAAATGATAATTATACTTGAATGGATACGATGGAGAATGAATCTTATCGTGTTCGTGGAGACGGTAGTCCGTACGTATGCCCGAGCGACAATATCATTCTTTTGATATTAAAATAATATATAATTGGATGGTATATCATATATACAGAATCATTATCAGGTTATATTTATTATTTAAATTAGATACACATCATTATTATACCCATCCAAATAATAATTTAGTGAATAACAATTACACCACGACGTGGAGACGGTAAGTCGTACGTACGCACGTACGGTGACATGTTATTCAAAGAATAGATAGAATACTGAATATGGTTGTACCATATTTATAATAATATTACAGTATATAGGAGATACTGTATTCATAATTTTATAATGGGAATAAAAAAGAAAGAATAAGTGGAAGAAGAAAGGAACTTGGAAAAAGGGTGGTGAAATCATTACCTCTTCTTCGGGTTCTTCCTTTTGATTTGATCAAAAGGGATCATTAAGATGGCTTCCTGACTAAAGGATGGCCTCTAGGATTAAGTGAGGGATGTTTAGAGAGTATTAGGTCAGAGGTTTTCCAAACCAAAAGGCTCTGAAGGTGTGAGTTAATGAGAAGGAGGAGTACCCTTTTATAAGAGGGGTGAGGGGCCACTTAGGAAAAGCTAGAAATATTATTTTATAATAAAATCATATTCGGTTTCTAATGGCTCCAAAGTGGATTATTTAAAGTATAAGGTAGGGATAGGTCTAACACCACTCAACCAATATAATTTATACAGGTTTGGGTCATTATATTAACATTATCTTTAAGTATTAACTATTAGTTAATTAGTTTCACTTTTACAATGTCTATTTGTATTTTTATATTATATAGTTAATAAACATACTATATACATCCAAGAGACCCAAAAGTGGTCCATTAATGACAAAAATATCATGATATAAGTATCTTGGCTGATATTTATATTTTTAGTAATTTAATATCAATTAATAATATAATAATTGTTTTAAAAAATCTTTTATGTCAATTTTGACACTATTCAATAGTTGATTTTTGTGAAACTCATATCAGAAAGATTACATCGAAAAAGTAAATTAAATAAATCCTAATATTTCATATTAACCAATTAAATTAGTTTAATTCAATAAAAGTCACCAATTATATTTATTTGGGTATTTATAATATCAATTATTTTAATTTTTCACTATTATGGTAATTACTGTATCATCATTGTGTCATAACTAATTTAAATTATTTAATGTCGAAAAATTATAAATAAAATATCCTTATGTAGGAAATCGTTTTATCTTTCTAATGAATATTTATAGTCTAACATCCAACATATATAACCCTATGTAAAAATTGTTTTTCTAAAAGATATATGTTTATGTCATTTTTGTACTTATTTTAACTTAATTAAAATAAAGTGTCCCTATCACCTACAAGTGGCTCGATGGCCTCCCAAAATCAACAGAAATATGCCCATGGTTGGAAGTGTTTCCACCAATAATTTTAGGACACGTTTTAGGGTAATATAGTATTATTATAATATTATTTGTTTACCCTTATTTACCGGATTTACCCTTAACCATGGTAAATAAAATATTTACCGCATTAATTATTCAAAATGTCTAAAAATAAAAGTTACGTATTCACACAATATGAACATACTGATTCCAACTTTGGAATCCATTTTTCCAAATTCAAAACACAGAAGTTCCAGAAATTAATTTAAAATTAATTCCAACTATTAAAACAAAAAGCGTGTTTTGAAGATATAATAACTATTAAAAGATTGTTACTTGTTTATGTTATGTTTAATTGTGAAATTATGTCCAATGACCAAAATTGTATTAAATGGTAAAAATATATTCTAAATATAATTTAAAACCACTCAAATTCATAATTTATCACTATTAATTATTTTGATTAAAAAAAGTTGTTTTTAATTAGAATTTAGTAATTTTCACTACTTATCAAAATATTAATGTTATCCGAAAAGTACCAAAATTTCACCTTAGGCTAAATTCAATACTCCGAATCCAAAAATGAAGTCCATTTTTAAATATAAAATATATATAATTTTATAAATTAGGTATTAATATTCATAACATCTAGTTTGATCGGTTGTGGTGTGTGTTAGAACTCGATGTTGCGTACAACACACATTATTACATTATTAAAAGGGAAACATATTGTAGAAGCTTGGGGTGTTACAGGGTTCATATATTTTCATTGGTTTAGTTGATCATTATCTTTACCATAAAATCATCAAACATAATTATATTTTTTATTTTAACTTTCTGTTATTTTCCTTCTAGCCTTGTATCGGTAGCAGTAACACATGCTACTTGTGCAGATGAACTTTTTAGTTTCACTAGTCAAGAGTCTAAATTTTTTTATGAGGTATTTGAAAATAAAAACATTCCTGAATGGGATTCCCTGAAATTTTATGAATGGGGAAATAATTTGGGAGATCCCCATATCTTACTTTATTTGGTTTCTTCAGACTTGGAAATTGAAGCAATTTGATTTTCAAAGCTAAAATGAAGTAACCAGAAAATTGTTCGTTCTGAAAAAGAATGAACTTTGTTCTTTAACTCTTCAAACTATCTCCCCCATTAATATTTTTGATCATCATGATGAGGTGGTCATTGCTACTGATTCTCGGGATGGAAGCCCTTTTGTATGATAATTATTTTGAACTAGAATCAGGTACATGTTCTTGTTTGAGTGTGACTATAGTATCTTCTACATTCTCTATTATCCTTCCCATATTTGATTGGATTACATGAGATTTAGCTTTGATTTCCACAATGGAATCCTCCACTTGTTGGACGATTGAATTAATGTCTCAATAACATTATGTTTATTTCACATGGATTAGTGATGTGTGTAACACATCATGTAGAATTTCCACAAAAATTTGAAGAAAATATTTTTGAGCGAGTGCCAGATTTAAGGAATATGTTAATCCATTAAAAAGATAAATGAAATATAAATCTCTTTCAATCACCCTTTCTTCAATTTTTTTTTCAAAAATTGTTTTCATAAGAAATGTTGAGTTGAATTAGAGAAGGAATTTCTAACGGAGGTATTCTTATCTAGTAATTAATCAAGACTGAAAGCTTGTGTAGTGGAAAAAGGAAATCCCTTGTAATGATTACATTCAACATCTTATATATACTGATTATTTTTGTTTAGTAGTCCCCATCATATGATCACAATGAGAAAAATAATTTGTTATGTGCTGCTATAGATCTCCTGAACCATTAATGATTGGGAATGTAGTACTCACAATATTTGGTGGTGGAGGGATCAGATCGATGCATTCAGGGAAATATTTCATTTCTGGTTATAATGGTGCACATCACTCTTCCATATCTTCTAATAGAGTTTTTAATTCCTCGATCATCATCATAAGCATTTGGGGCATATCTGGATGAGCTGGGACCCATATAGGTAAAACAGTTCCTGCTTGAACTAGCACAAAAAACTGGAAAAACCACTGGTGGTGTTGCTACTAGTATGTTTCATGGAAAACCCATGGGTAAAGGCCTATAAGTATGTGTTTTATCTTTACATGGGTGTGTACCCAATAGAGGGAATTCATTATCTACATCTATAGTTCCAAAAAAACCTCTTTACTAAGGAATTATTATAGGATGTTCAAGTTGGGGATTTTCATGGGGAGCATGTCTAGAAGAAATGCTACATCGATGTAACTCTTCATTGAGTCTTTTAAACTCCTTCATCTCCCCTTCTTGCTGGGAAAGTATTTCTTCAAGAGAAATATGTTTACCTTCTCTAGTGGAAAAGTGAGACATAATCTGACTATTACCTTTCCCCTTGCTAGATGCATTTCTAAGGGGAGGGCGTTGGTAACTTTATTGAATACCAAGATTCTGGGAAATCCTATGATTTCAGGTATGCAAACCTCCTTAATTTGCGACAATGTGTATCATGTTATGTATAAGAAATTAGTCTTCCAACTTCCCTGAAATAGACTCATTCACTTGAGGATCTTCCGTAATGGTATTAATGACATTCCCTGACACGTAACAAATTAGAAAAAGTTAATCAATATTTGTGTAAGATAGTCTTTTATTGTATCTTTCTAGAGTCTTTATTATCCTGTACACTGATGTCCTAGAAATAGTTGGACATACAATAACCTAAAGGCATTCCATGAACTTTTTAGTTATGCATTCACATTGTGGCTTAATCCCTAATTGAGAGAAAACCGAATTTCGTTGAGGAAGGGATTGTAGTGGTGAAAAAGCCCCCAACCCTACAGGTTGGGGTTTTTCCTGTCCTTTATAAAATTTTTATTGAATTTGAAGGTTGAGTTAAATAGGACACCAATCCTCTAAGATGGGGTGGCTCTTGAAATTCTATAGTTGAGATTAAAGTCGTTTCTCTTCTCATTTTGTGAATTTTGGTCCCAACATTTGCTGGGTGCATTATGCGATAACCATTTAAATTTCCTATTTCAGAATAATGCTATGTTATTTTATACATTTGTGCAATCTCATGGTTGACATCCTCTAAGAGTGAGGCCTGCTTAATGTTCTCATATTTCTATTCAAAAGTATCTCAACAACTTTCTCTCTTGGGGCCTGAATTTGATGAGAGGTAGTGGATGCATTTTCTTGATCGTATCATTGATTTCACACAAAATATGTTGATTGTAACTAGCCATGGTAAATAACATTGAATGTGACAACTTTTTGTAGGCTTTCCTAATTTTGTAGCACAGTGAAATGTAATGCTCTGTCTACACCCTATCAAATGATACGGACACTAGATGGGGTATCAGTAATTATCTAACATATCCTTTTTAGTGTATCAAGGAATGCACATTGAAGTGTTCCCTTCTTCTTATCGACCTTTGTATTTTGAGAAATATGGAGAGATTCCATGTGAATTTTATGTTTTAACCCTTATATTACCTTTACATAAATTCGATTTTCATTATATGGTAATACATTGCCTTTTAAATGACGAAGAGGTTTCTATATGTTGTGGTGAATATCATGAATGCAAAAAAAAAAATTCATCAACTCTAGAATGTTGTATACAGAGGTTACGAAAGGAATGAACATAACTTGTATTTCACCATTAGCCAGTTGTTTCTTCATATTTAACATATCCTCATCATCTTTTTCTAGAGGTTTCTTAACATGGTCCGACCAAAGTGTACACTTCATGATTTATTTATTACAAATAGTGGAATAAATGATATTTTTTCATTGATATATTAGAACCAAAGTGACCCAAGAGAGGTTTAGATAATTATCTTCACCTTAGGATATCTTTTGGTTGAAAAATTATTTCACCTGTTAGTGATAAGGCATCTGACATGACTGTCCTTATGTTCGGAAGTGACTTGAGTTAATATGGCCTTTTCATAACTACTATCACATACATGACTTATTTTAAAGTTAAATTTCATTTAATTTCAATTCATGATTTGTTTTGGTGTTTTTCTATGCTTTTATGGAGGAATGGGTGAGTTCTAATGAATTGGGCCAAACCGTGAGCCCAATTCCAGATTTAAAAATAAATTTTGATTCCTTTATAACTCATTAATTTTAATCATTTTTCATCCATTACAAGTTTTAATTGTCATCCCCTGACCTATTAACACCACCATAATAATTTCGACCACTTAGGAATCCATAATTATGGTGGATATGGGTTTTTATTTAAGGTTTTGGGCCTACCCGAAAGCCCATTTTATACATTAAAAATAAATTTTAATTATTTAATACCTCTTTAAATATTTATATTTTCTTCTATGATTAAAACTCTTACCTAATCCCACATACCTAATGCGTGCCCCCATTCTCTCCTACCTCAATTTGGAGCACAATATAATATTTAATGTGGTCGAAACCTCTATGTATTTCAGAAATCGCCAAGATTTGGAGAGGTAAATTGATCCTTTCATAACTCTATCTATTTTTACACTTTCCCCCCATTCCAGTTCCTATATGATGTCCTAATCCTTTTTCAAACATCACTTGAATGGTTGGATGTTTTATAATACAGATTCTGGTGGATTTTGGGTCGTTTTATTCAATATTGTTTTGATAAAGTGTTTCTCTCTTCACTTTCATCTTTCTTCTCAGGGTTTCCTTCCACTTTCATTATGTTCTAAAATTTCCAGATGGTAGGGTTCGAATTTATGGTTTGATTTTGTGTATTTTTGGATAAATATTGTGGTCTAGGGATATATTTATCACTACTAGAAAGTATAATTTTCCCAACACTTGTATACAAACTATTTTCTAGAACTGTTGGTATAAGTGTTTTTTACCAACAGTTTTTACAAACCGTTCATAAATATTGGTTTTGTGAATGCTTCCCCAACGGTTTATTCAAACCGTTTGGAAAGCCAAAGGTTTTTACAAACCATTGGGAAAATTCCGTTTTCACAACGGTTTGTAAAAACCGTTGGGAAAGGTCCCTGTAAATAAATTGGCCTCCAGAGGCCCCCGCAGCACACCACAAAATCTCGTTCCCCCTATTTCCAAAAGCCACAGTGCCCAGGTGAACCCTAACCCAACTTCTTCTATGTGATCATCTGCAACTCCGCCATCCAAGTTAGACTCATTAAATCTCTTCCCAAATACAATCCCACTTCCTCTGATTTCCACATTTATTTCAACGTCTAGAAAGATCATGTAATTTTTTCTTATTTAAGGGATTTTGGAAATTTTTATGATTCAAACTATTTGATATTGAATCAATGACTAATACATGATTGGTTGATGTTTTTTACTAAGATTGATGTTGATTTCATATTACATTTGGAACTAAACATACTACATACTACCACTAATATGTTGATTCCACCTAAGAATGGGGGAATTTTCCTAGGATCATGGGGCTTCCTCTTCTTTTGTTCTATTGAGTTTGCTGTGTTTGTTTTAAATGTATTTTATTTTCTTATTGATTTATAGTGATTATGTATTGGGTTCCTTTGGTAATTAATTTCGAGTGAGTTATTCTTAAGTTCTTTTTAGAGATCATTGTATTCATAATGTGTGCCAAATGTTTTTGTAGCTAGTGTCGACTCACAGAGTGACTAATTGGTTATGTTTTTATGATGTCAATGTTTGATTTTTTTAATAATGAATCCTATTTATATTTTAATGACATAAATGAGTGGTTTTTAAATATATGTTTATAAAATAGGTAAAATGTTTTCTAAGTGGTTTATTTGGAACTATACAAAGACAGATCCCATTTTTATTGTATTCTAAAATATCATTAAACATATTTATACATAGTGAATATTTTATAAGTTTTGATCCATGTTTGAGCATTACCACTAATATCCCATAGATTAATACCATTTTTAGATTGTGTACATCTCATTATATTTTTAATGAGTTCACTTCTTCCTTCATTAATGTCTTCCAAGGATGTCTTAAAAATCTAATAGCCACCTGAATGTTTTTCCTTGATTAAATAATTTAATGTATTCTCGGAATAGTCAATTTTCTTTTATATTCTAGTAAACCATTTTGATAACCTTCATGATTATATGATCTCATAGTTGGGTGTAGTGAATATGGATATAATTTTAATCATATGTATTGTATTTTGTTTTTATCTTTGAGGGTTGAAAATTCTGAAGTTGGGTTTTTTGAGGCCATATTTGTTTTCATAGCATGAAATGACACCCATCGAAGAGAGTCAGTGGAAATAGATGACAAAAAATAATCGATGCATGATACAGATAGGCATTTCTCCACTCATCCCTATTGTGGGTATTTTATTTCAAATATAAATATTTTTATAACATATAATATCATGTGTTTACTTTTGTGTTAAACATTATTTTAGGATCCACCCCATAGATGAGTGATATCTGATGATGAGACTGATATTGCTCCTAGTAGAGAGGCTGGTGGTAGGAGGGGGGTGGTGTTAGAGTTGGACAATCATCTCGTGGTTTCGGTACTGAAGCCAACAGTACAAGGGCTGGTGGTACGAGGGATGTTGTGTCTTGAGGGACACACGGGATATTTAGTCCTCTGATGTTTTCACTACCAGTTGGCCAGATGTTTGTGCCATCATCTTTTGATTCTATTAATTATTTATAAGCTATTATATTACACCTACTTCGACTCTTTATCCGACACAGTATGTGACTAAGGAGCATAAACTAAGGGACACTCCACTTGTACAGGACATTCCTTCAGCTTCTGCACATCCAGTGATTCCAATTAATCCGACTACCACATGTATATTTATATAACTCTATCAAATTTTTATACCAAAATTTATTTTAATTATAACTTATACTGAATTTATTTTTAATAACAGATTCATCTACTGATAGGAGGGGGGGAGGGGGCGTACTCACTTGCGTGTGGCATAGAAATGCCAGACACAATTGATTGATGAATACAATGATTATGGACAGATGATTGAGAAATATGGGCAGGAATGTTGGGGTTTTTTGGAGATGCTAGAATAATACTCCGACATCATTCCAGACATCCCTCTCTCTTGGAGACATCATCCTGACTAAGTCAATGATAACTCATGGGCACAAATATGTGTAAAAAATCTATTTGATTTAATGTAGTATTTTTTTGGATTTATATGAACTAATCTATTAGGTGATAGCTTCAGTTTAACTTCCCTGATGGCGAAGGTGCATGACTAGCGCGTTTAAAGGAGCTAGGAGAAATTTGGAGAGCTTATAAGCATGAGTTATATGTTGGCTAGTGTGATAGAGTCGGAACAGAGTTGGATACATTACCTATCATGGATGACTATCTGATAAAGCAATATCTCCAATTGATTACCCATTGGGTGACTGCCAAATTTAAGGTATTAATCCCATTTGAGGTATTTAAATAACAGTTTGCATATTTTTCAATAATATTATCTTATTTATTATTAAACATTATTTTGGAATCTTCTGAAAAAAACATTGATTCAAAGCAATACCTCCACACATTGGGGCGCACAACTATGTCAGATCATGAAAGGCAGCTGGTACGATATAGTTGTTTATAATTATTCTTTAGGAAATTCCCTTTTTATTGTTTCCAACATAAATTATGTGATTTATTGAATATTGAATATATGATTATACTTGCACTTTATATTGTTTCAATGTCATTACAAAAGTAAAAATTGAATATTGAAGGGTGTATCCCTCGAGAAATTCTTTTTTCTCAAGTATAATAAAAAAAGATGGAACTGCGGTTAATGAATCGACCCAAGAAATGATTGTAAGTTTTAATTTTTTTATTTCCAATTTTAATATCTATTTTGAAATTTAAAAATATATTAATATTTCTAACATGCTACTTTAGAGGCTCTTGATACCCAGGAGCCTGAAAATTTTGGGCCACATGATTATTTATATTAGGTTTTGGGAGACTAGCACAATGCTCGAGTAGGCTGCCGACCTGGTAAGAATATAGTCTCGACGAGGTATTAGTCCTCTCCATGTATCCATTCTAGTACCACTGAGCTTGAAAAAGTCAAAGAGCATGCATGGAAGTTTGATAAAAGGGTCAGAGGGTTGGAAGTACACGTTTAAACGAGGGATAATGAATTTATGAACGGATGAAAGCTTTATCTTCATCACTTCCACCAGAGGCCAACACGGCTTGTCAGACATTTATGTCGTTGATGGGTGCATTATCCAATGCACCAGGCAGAAATTATAGTGGGTTTCGTGATGATGATGTTCCTGATGATGACGAGGATGCTGAAGAGGACGAGGGAAAGGATGAGGATGAGGACGAGGGTGAGGATGGGGCCAAGGGCGTGGATGGGGCCGAGGACGAGGATGGGGCTGAAGATGAGCATGTGGATGATGACGAGGACGAGGACGACGATGAGGATAGAGATGATGGCGAGGATTAGGACGATGATGATAGTGTTGATGGTGATGGTGATCAAGGGCAGATTGATCCTTAACATTTTTCAATTCTCTATAACTCTATTTTTAAACCAGGTTTTCCACTCTGGTATAGATATTTTTGAATTCAGCTTCTTTCTTAATTCTGCTTAATTGAATTGAAATTCATATTTTTAATAAGTTTTATTTAATATAATTGATTCTTTTGATAAATAAAGTCATGTTTTTATAATAAAACCCCTCCAACAGAGGTGTGCAGTCAACGAAAACTCGAAATGATAGTTTAGGGTGTGATAATTTGACACTCAATAAGTAATTTAAACAACATAGTAACACTTTTAAAAACAATTAATATAAAATATATATCTTTATCATACCACAATCCCGAATCAAGAGTCTATTTTTTATAACGTAAGATCAGTTTCAATAATGTGAAGGAAAACTTCAAAGGATTTATTTGGAATCATGGCTGGAAGATGCTGCCCCGTGGATGTCGCTGGACCGGGCCAACATGTCACGGTCACGCCGCGCTCACACTTCGGTCACGCTGAGCTCTCGCCACGGTCACACCACGGCCATTCCGCAGTAACCGACGGTCACACCGCTGTCATGCTGCGGTCCTGCTGTGGTCATGTTGACCTCACTCTGCGGTCACGCCGCGATCATCCCGCGGTCAAGCCGCAGTCACCCCGCGGTCACGCCACGGTCACACTGTGGCCACGTTGTGGTCACGACACGTGTGTGGGGTGTTCGAAAGCATCCCAAAAACCTCAGAATTCCATGAAATTGGACGACAACAAATGGTGGGTGAATTGTGAAATTTTCGGCCAGACGACACATCAAGCAGAGGTGTCGTGTGACCACTTTTCCAAAAACGCACTTCCTGTGTCATAAATGGAAAAAACATGTGTTTAACAGTAAAATGCATGCCGGAAGACATCATAATGACTTGAAATCACAGGAAAACAACCGAATTATTATTTGGGAGGTGTATGAGTAGACGACACGTCATTCGGATGAGCGGTTTGTGCGGTACGGCTGAATATGTGTTTTTTAGGTGCTCGGTGCGCTTGAAAAGCGAGTCTGGGGTGGTATAAACTAGTTTAATGACCTCTAAATGACATGAAATCAGACGACAACAATGGGTGGGTGAATTTTGAAATGGTCGGCTAGACGGCATGTCAATCGGAGGTGTTGTGTGACCGCACTGGCTAAAAAAGCACTTTGTGTGTCGTAAATGGCCAAAACATGCGTTTAATGGTCAAATGCAATGATAACGACATTGGAATGACTTTAAATTACACTAAACAACCTAATTATTATTCATGAGGTATATGAGGAGACATCACGTCATTCGGATGTGCGGTTTGCGCGACATGGCTGAATATGTGTTTTTAGGTGCTCGGCGCGCTCGAAATGTGCGCATGGGTGATCGAAACCATCCGAACGACCTCAAAATTCCATTAAATCGGACGAAAACAAAGGGTGGGTGAATTGTGAAATGATCGGCCAGGCGGCACGTCAATTGGAGGTGTCGTGTGACATCGCTGGCCGAAAACGCACTATGTGTGTCGTAAATGGCCAAAACAAGCATTTAATGGTCAAATGCATGCCGACGACATCAAAATGACATGAAATCACATGAAAACACCCTAATTATTATTTTTGAGGTATATGAGGAGAAGAAATTTCATTCAGACACGTGGTTTGTGCGACACGACTGAATGTGCGTTTTTATGTGCTCGAGACGCTTGAAAAGCGCACGTGGGGTGGTCAAAACAACCAAATGACTTCAAAATGCCATGAGATCGGATGACAAAAAAGGGTGGGTGAATTTTAAAATGGTCGTCCAGACAACACATCAATCGGAGGTGTCTTGTGACTGCGCTGGCTGAAAATGCACTCTGCGTGTCGTAAATGGACAAAACATGCATTTAACGGTCAAATTCAATGTGAACGACATAGTAATGACTTTAAATAACACAAAAAAACCATGATTATTATTCGTGAGGTTTAATAGGAGATTTAACGTCATTCGGATGTGCGGGTTGCGCGGCACGACTGAATATGTGTATATTAGGTGCTCTGCGTGCTTGAAAAGTGCGCGTTGGGT
Source organism: Viscum album (assembly GCA_963277665.1). Taxonomy (NCBI): domain Eukaryota; kingdom Viridiplantae; phylum Streptophyta; class Magnoliopsida; order Santalales; family Viscaceae; genus Viscum; species Viscum album. Next base: position 1,163,209,931 of record OY728130.1, on the reverse strand, counting down.
GGTCGAAACTGGCCGAACGACCTCAGAATTCCATGAAATAAGACGATAAGAAAGGGTGGTTGAATTGTGAAATGTTTGGTCATAGGGGACGTCAATCAGAGGTGTCGTGTGACCGCGCTGGCTGGAAACACACACTGCATGTCGTAAATGGCCAAAACATGTGTTTAATAGTCAAATGCGTGCTGAACGACATCAGAATGACTTGAAATCACATGAAAACACCCGAATTATAATTCTTGATGTGTAAGAGGAGACGTCATGTCATTAGGATGCGCGGTTTGCACGGAACGACTTAATATGTGTTTTTTAGGTGTTTGACGCGCTTTAAAAGCTAACGTGGGTTGGTAAAAACTGGCCGAACAACCACCGAATGCCTTGAAATCAAACTACAACAAAGGGTGGGTGAATTTTGAAATGGTCGGCCAGATGGTACATCAATCGGAGGTGTCGTGTGACAGTGCTGGCCGAAAACGCACTATGCATGTCGTAAATGGCCAAAACAAGCATTTAACATTCAAATGCATGATGAACGACATCGGAATGACTTGAAATCACATAATAACACCCTAATTATTATTCTATAGGTGTACGAGGAGACAACACATCATTTGGACACATGTTTTGTGTGGAAAGTCTGAATATGTGTTTTTTAGGTGCTCAGCTTGCTTGAAAAGCATGCATGGGGTGGTCGAAACTGGCCAAACGACCTTGGAATGCCATGAAATTAGACGACTACAAAGGGTCGGTGAATTGCGAAATGGTCGGCCATATGGTACGTCAATCGGAGGAGTTGTGTGACCGCACTGGGTGAAAACGCACTCCGTGTGTCGTAAATGGCCAAAACATGCATTTAACGGTCAAATGCATGTCAAACGACATCGAAATGACTTGTAATCACACGAAAACACCCTAATTAATATTTGTGTGGTGTACGAGGAGACAACACGTCTGTCGGACGAGCGGTTTGCACGGAACAGCTGCATGTGTGTTTTTTAGGAGCTCAGAGCACTTGAAAAGCGCGTGTGGGGTGGTCAAAACCGGTTGAACGACCTCAGAATTCCATGAAATCAGACAAAAACAAAGGGTGGGTGAATTGTGAAATGGTCGGCCAGACGGCATGTCAGTCGGAGGTTTCGTGTGACCGCGCTGGCCGAAAACGCACTTTGTGTGTCGTAAATGCCCAAAACATGCATTTAACAGTCAAATGCAAGATGAACAACATTATAATGACTTGAAATCACTCGAAAACACCCTAATTATTATTCTTGAGGTGTATTAGGAGACGACGCATCATTAAGACATGCAGTTTGCGCGGAACGACTGCATAAGTGTTTTTTAGGTGCTCGGCTCGCTTGAAAAGCACGCGTGGGGTGGTCGAAACCAGCCGAACAACCTCAGAATGCCCTGAAATCAGACGACAACAAAGGTCGGGTGAATTGCGAAATGGTCAGCTAGACAGCACGTCAATCGGAGGTTTCATGTGAACACGCTGTCCAAAAACGAACTTTGCATGTTGTAAATGGCCAATACATTCGTTTAATGGTCAAATGCATGCCGAACGACTTCAGAAGGACCTGATATCACATGAAAACACCCTATTTATTATTATTCAGGTGTATGAAGAGACGACATGTCATCCAGACGTGCGTTTTGCACGGCACAACTAAATATGTGTTTTTTAGGTGCCCTACACGCTTGAAAAGTGAGAATGGGGTGCTCAAAACCGGGCGAACGTCCTCAGAATGCCATGAAATCGGGCGAAAACAAAGGGTGGGTGAATTTTGAAATGGTCGGCCAGACGGCACATCATTCGAAGGTTTCGTGTGACTGTGATGGTCGAAAACGAACTCTGCGTGTCGTAAATGGCCACAACATGCGTTTAACGGTCAAATTTATGTCGAACGACATCAGAATGATTTGAAATCACATGAGAACACCCTATTTATTATTTGTGAGGTGAATGAGGAGACTGCACATCATTCAGGCGCATGGTTTGCACAGAACGTCTAAATATGTGTTTTTAGGTGCTCGGCGCACTTGGAAAGCGTGCGTGGTGTGGTCAAAACTGGCCGAACGACCTACGAATTCCTTGAAATCAGACGACACCAAAGGGTTGGTGAATTTTGAAATGGTCGGTTAGACAGCACGTCAATCAGATGTGTCATGTGACTATGCTGGCCGAAAACTCACATTGCATGTCGTAAATGGACAATACATGCTTTTTACAATCAAATGCATGCCGAACGAAATCGGAATGACTTGAAATAACACGAAAACACCCTAAATATTATTCGTGAGGTGTACAAGGAGAAAACACGTCATTCGGATGTGCTGTTTGCGGGGCACATCTGAATATGTGTTTTTTAGGTCCTCAACGCGCTTGAAAAGCACGCATGGGGTGGTTGAAACCGGCCAAATGACCTCGGAATGCCATAAAATCCGACGAAAACAAAGGTTGAGGGAATTGTGAAATAGTCAGTCAGACGACACATCAATCAGAGGTGTCGTGTGACCGCACTAGCTGAAAACGCACTCCGCGTGTCATAAATGGCCAAAACATGCGTTTAACGGTCAAATGCATGCCGAAAGACATCAGAATGAATTGAAATCACACGAGACCACCCTAATTATTATTCGTTAGGTGTAATAGGAGACAACACGTCATTCAGACGCACGGTTTGTGAGGCATAGTTGAATATGTGTTTTTAGGTGCTGGGTTCGCTTGAAAAGTGCGCATGGAGTGGTCGAAATCGGCCGAACGACCTCAGAATGCCATGAAATCAGACGACTACAAAGGGTGGGTGAATTATGAAATGGTCAGCTAGACGTAACATCAATCGGAGGTGTTCTATTGACCACGCTAGCCAATAACGTACTACGCATGTCGTAAATGGCCAAAACACGCGTTTAACAATCAAATGCATGCCGAATGACATCGAAATGAATTTAAATCACACGAAAACACCCTAATTATTATTATTGATGTGTACGAGGAGACGACACATCATTCGAACGTGCAGTTTTCGAGGAACATCTGCATATGTGTTTTTTAGGTGCTCAGCGTGCTTGAAAAGCAAGCATGGGGTGGTCGAAACCGACCGAACGACCTCGGAATGCCATGAAATCGGATGAAAACAAAGGGTCGGTGAATTGTGAATTGGTCAGCTAGGCGGCATGTCAATCAGAGGATTCGTGTGAACACGCTAGACGAAAACACACTCCACGTGTCGTAAAGGGCCAAAACATGTTTTTAACGGTCACATGCATGAAGAATGACATCAGAATGACTTAAAATCACATGAAAACACCCTAATTATTATTTTTGAGGTGTACTAGGTGACGAAAAATCATTCGGACGTGTGGTTTGCGCGGCGCGACTGCATGTGTGTTTTTTAGTTGCTCGGATTTCTAGAAAAGCACGCGCGGGGTGGTTAAAACCGGTAAAACGACGTAAAAATTCCATAAAATCAGACGACAACAATGGTTGGGTGAATTGTGAAATGGTTTTCCAAATGGTACATCAATCGGAGTTGTTGTGTGACCACGCTAGCCGAAAACACACTCCGCGTGTCCTAAATGGCCAAAACATGCGTTTAAAAATCAAATTCATGCCGAACAACATAGAAAGGACTTTATGTCACACGAAAACACTATAATTATTATTCTTGAGGTGTACGAGGAGACGACAAGTCATTCGGACGCGCGGTTTGCGCGTCACGGCTGAATATGTGTTTATAGGTGCTCGGCGCACTTGAAAAGCATGGGTGTGGTGGTCGAAACTGGATGAAAAACCCTGGTACGCCATTAAATTTTACAACAACAAAGGGTGGGTGAATTGCGAAATAGTCGGCCAGACGGCACGTCAATCGAAGGTGTTGTGTGACTGCGGTGGCCGAAAATGCACTCTGTGTGTCTTAAATGGCCAAAACATGCATTTAACGGTCAAATGCTTTCCGAACGACGTTGGAATGACTATAAATCACACAATAACACCCTAATTATTATTTGTGAGGTGTACGTGGAGACAAAACGTCATTCAGACTCGCGGTTTGCGTTGCACGACTGAATATGTGTTTTTTAGGTGCTCAGCTCGCTTGAAAAGCGTGCGTGGGGTGGTCGAAAATGACCAGACAACCTCATAATGCCATGAAATTAGATGACTACAAAGGGTTGGTGAAATGTGAAATGGTCGGCCAGACGACACATCAATCGGAGTTGACATGTGACCGCACTGGCCGAAAATGCACTTCGCGTGTCGTAAATGGCCAAAACATGTGTTTAACAGTCAAATGCATGCCGAACGAAATCAAAATGACATGAAATCACAAGAAAACACCCTAATTATTATTCATGAGGTGTACGAGGAGACGACACGTCATTCAGATGCGCAGTTTGCGCGGCACGACTGCATATGTGTTTTTTAAGTTATCGGCGCGCTTGAAAAGCACGTGTGTGGTGGTCAAAACCACCTGAACGACCTCAGAATGACCTAAAATCAGACGAAAACAAAGGATGGGTGAATTTTGAAATGGTCGGCCAGAAATCACTTCAATTGGAGGTGTCGTGTGACCGTGCTGGCTGAAAACGCACACTGCAAGTCGTAAATGGCCAAAACATGCATTTAACGATCAAATGCATGACGAACAACATCAGAATGACTTTAAATCACACGAAAACACCATAATTGTTATTACTTAGGTTTATGAAGAGACCAAACCTTATTTGGATGCGCATTTTATAGGCTACATCTGCATATGTGTTTTTTCGGTGCTCGACTCTCTTGAAAATTGCACGCGGGGTGGTCGAAACCGGCCGAACGACTTCGAAATGCCATGAAATCGAACGACAACAAAGGGTGGTTGAAATTTGAAATGGTAGGCTAGAAGGAACATCAATCGGAGGTTTCGTGTGACCGCGCTGGCCGAAAACACACTCAGCGTGTCGTAAATGGACAAAACAAGTGTTTAACGGTCAAATACATGTCGAACGACATCAGAATGACATGCAATCACATGAGAACACGCTAATTATTATTATTCATGAGGTGTATGAGGAGACAACACGTCATTCGGACACGTGATTTGTGCGGAACGGCTGCATATGTGTTTTTTAGGTCCTCAGCGCACTTGAAAAGCACACGTGGGGTGGTCGAAACTAGCAGGACGACCTCGGCATGCCATGAAATCCAACTACAACAAAGGGTGAGTTAATTGTGAAATGGTCGGCCAGACGATACGTCAATCAGAGGTGTCATGTGACCGCACTGGCCGAAAACGCACTTCGCGTCTCATAAATGGCCAAAACATGCGTTTAATGATCAAATACATGCCGAACATCATCAGAATGACTTGAAATCACACGAGAACAGCCCAATTATTATTCGCGAGTTGTACGAGGAGTGGACGCATCATTCGGACGCACGGATTGCACGACACAGCTGAATATGTGTTTTTAGGTGCTCCGTTAGCTTGAAAAGCGCACGTGGAGTGGTCGAAATCGGCCGACTGACCTCAGAATTCCATGAAATCAGATGACTACAAAGGGTGGGTGAATTGTGAAATGGTCGGCTAGAATGTACGTCAATCATAGGTGTCGTGTGACTGCGCTAGCCGAAAATGCACTTCATGTGTCATAAATGGCCAAAACATTCGTTTAACGGTCAAATTCATGCCGAACGACATCAGAATCACTTGAAATCACATGAGGACACCATAATTATTATTCGTGAGGTGTTTGAGGAGACTACGCATCATTCGGACGCACAGTTTGCATGGCACGACTGAATATGTGTTTTTAGGTGCTCAGTTGGCTTGAAAAGTGCACGTGGAGTGGTCGAAATCGGTCGAATGAACTCGAAATGCCATGAAATCAGACAAATACAAAGGGTGGGTGAATTGTGAAATGTTTGGCAAGACGATACATCAATCAGAGGTGTTGTGTGACCGCGCTATCCAAAAATGTACTCTGCGTGTCATAAATGGCCAAAACATGCGTTTAATTGTCAAATGCATGCCGAACGACATTGGAATGACTTGAAATCAAACGAAAACACCCTAATTATTATCTGTGAGGTTTATGAGGAGATGAAACGTCATTCGGACATGCAGTTTGCGAGGCACGGTTGCATATGTATTTTTTAGGTGCTCGGCGTGCATGAAAAGCACGCGTGGGGTGGTCGAAACTGGCCTAATGGCCTCGGAATTCCATGAAATCAGACGACAAGAAAGGGTGGGTGAATTGTGAAATGGTCGGCCAGATGACACGTCAATCAGAGGTGTCGTGTGACCGTGCTAGCCGAAAACGCACTCTACGTGTCGTAAATGGCCAAAACATGCGTTTAACGGCCACATGCATGATGAATGACATCAAAATGACTTGAAATCACAGGAAAACAGCCTAATTATTATTCATGAGGTATACGAGTGGACAACACATTATTCAGATGCGCGGATTGCGTGGCACGGCTGCATATGTGTTTTTTAGGTTCTCGGCTCGCTAGAAAAGCGCGTGTTGGGTGGATGAAACTGGTGAATCGACCTTGAACTGCCATGAAATCAGACGACAACAAAGGGTGGGTGAATTGTGAAATGGTCGGCCAAACGACACGTCAATCGGAGTTGTTGTGTGACCACGCTGGCTGAAAACACACTCCACGTGTTGTAAATGGCCAAAACATGCGTTTAACGGTCAAATGCATGCCGAACGACATAGAAAGGATTTGAAATCACACGAAAACACCTTAATTATTATTCTTGAGGTGTACGAGGAGACAACATGTCATTCAGACGCACGGTTTGCGCGGCACGGCTGAATGTGGGTTTTTAGGTGCCCGACGTTCTTGAAAAGCACGTGTGCGGTGGTCAAAACCATCCAATCGACCTTGGAATGCCATTAAATCAGACGACAACAAAGGGCAGGTGAATTGTGAAATGGTCGACTAGACGGCACATCAATCGGAGGTGTCCTATGACTGCGGTGGCTGAAAATGTACTCCTCGTGTCGTAAATGGCCAAAACATGGGTTTAACGGTCAAATGCTTGCCGAACGGAATTGGAATGACTTGACATCACACAAGAACACCCTAATTATTATTCGTGAGGTGTACTAGGAGACAGAACGTCATTCGGATGCGCGGTTTTCACAGGCCGAATGAATATGTGTTTTTTAGGTGCTCTGCTCGCTTGAAAAGCGGGCATGGGGTGGTCGAAAATGGAAGAACAACCTCATAATTCCATTAAATCAGATGACTAAAAAGGGTGGGTGAAATGTAAAATGGTCGGTCAGACGGCACATCAATCAGAGTTGACGTGTGACCGCGCTGGTCGAAAACACACTTCGCGTGTCGTAAATGTCCAAAACATGCTTTTAACGGTCAAATGCATGCTGAATGAAATTGGAATGACTTTAAATCACAAAAAAAACACCCTAATTATTATTGGTGAGGTGTACGAGGAGACTACACATCATTCAGATGAGCGGTTTGCGAGGCACAGCGGCATATGTATTTTTTTGGTTATCGGTGCGCATGAAAAGCACGTGTGGGGTGGTCAAAACCGACTGAACGACCTCGGAATTCCATGAAATCAGACAACAACAAAGGGTGGGTGAATTTTGAAATGGTCGGCCAGACGGCACATCAATCAGATGTGTCGTGTGACTGCGCTGGCCGAAAACACACTCTGCGTGTCGTAAATGGCCAAAACATACGTTAAATGGTCAAATGCATGACAAACGACATCGAAATGACTTGAAATCACCCGAAAACACCCTAATTACTATTAATTAGGTTTATGAGGAGATGAAACCTCATTCGGATGCACAGTTTGTGCGGCACGACAGCATATGTTTTTTTTAGGTGCTCGGATCGCTTGAAAAGCACGCGTGGGGTGGTCGAAACCGGCCGAATGACTTTGAAATGCCATGAAATCAGATGACAACAAAGGGTGGGTGAATTGTGCATTGGTAAGCCAGACGGCACATCAATCGGAGGTGTCCTGTGTCTGCACTGGCCGAAAACACAATCTGCATGTCGTAAATGGCCAAAACATTTGTTTAACAGTCAAATGCATGCCGATCGACATCAGAATGACTTTAAATCACCCGAAAAAACCCTAATTAATATTTGTGAGGTGTACGAGGAGACGAAATGTCATTCAGATGAGTGATTTGTGTGGCACGACTGCATATGTGTTTTTTAGGTGCTCGTCGCACTTGAAAAGCGGCCGTTGGGTGGTCGAAACTGGCCGAACGACCTTGGAATGCAGTGAAATCAGACGATAATAAAGGGTGGGTGCATTTTGAAATGGTTGGCCAGACGGCACGTCAATCAGAGGTGTCGTGTTACCGCGCTGGCCAAAAACACACTCCGCATGTCGTAAATGGCCAGAACATGCGTCTAATGGTTAAATGCATGCCGAACGACATCGGAATGACTTGAAATTACACGAGAACACCCTAATTATTATTCGTGAGATGTATGAGTCATTCAGATGCGTGGTTTGCGTGGCATGGCTGAATATGTGTTTTTAGGTGCTCAGCTCACTTGAAAAGCACACGTGGGATCGGCAAAACCAGCTGAACAACCTCAGAAAGTCATGGAATAGGATTACTACAACTGTTGGGTGAATTGTAAAACGGTCAGCCATGCGGCACATCAATCAGAGGTGTCGTGTGACCACGTTGGCCGAAAACTCACTCCGAGTGTCGTCAATGGCCAAAACATGCATTTAACGGTCACATTCATGACTAATGACATCAGAATGACTTTAAATCAAACGATAACACCCTTATTATTAATATTGAGGTGTACGAGGAAACGACGCGTCATTAGGACACGTGGTTTGTGTGCTAGAGCTGAATATTTGTTTTCTAGGTGCTCGACACGCTTGAAAAGCACGCGTGGGGTGGTCGAAACAAGACGAACGACCTCAGAATTCCATGAAATGAGATGACACAAAGGGTGGGTGAAATTTGAAATGGTCAGCCGGACAACATGTCAATCAGAGGTGTTGTGTTGTCGCGCTTGCCAAAAATGCACTCTGTGTGTCGTAAATGGTCAAAACATGTGTTTAACGGTCAAATGCTTGCCTAACAACATCTAAATGACATGAAATCACATTAAAACAACCTAATTATTATTTTTGAGGTGTAAGAAGAGACGAAATGTCATTTGGACATGCAGTTTGCACGACACGGCTAAATATATGTTTTTAGGTGTTCGGCTCGAATGAAAAGCGCGCGTGGGGTGGTTGAAACCAGCCGAACAACCTTGGAATTCCATGAAATCAGACGAAAACAAAGGGTAGGAAAATTTTAAAATGTATGACTAGATGACACGTCAATCGGAGGTGTTGTGTCACTATGCTAGCCAAAAACACACTCCGCGTGTCGTAAATGGAAAAAACATGCGTTTAACGGTCAAATGCATGCCGAACGATATTATAATGACTTGAAATCACATGAAAAAACCCTAATTATTATTCGTGAGGTTTATGAGTAGACTACATGTCATTCGGATGCACGGTTTGTGGGGAACGACTTAATATGTGTTTTTAGGTGTTTGACGCACTCCAAAAGCGTACGTGGGGTGGTCGAAACCGGTCGAACGCATTCGGATTGTGTTGATAATTTAGGAAAAAGATTCATGTGTCATTTTTTATATATAAGAGTCGACCCCACCTCAATCCAAGGTGTTGTGTTTCCGACACCACTCAAAGTGTCTCTCTTTTGTTTCAAAAGGACATCATTTTAAGTGAATACAACAACTGACATACAGAAAACCAACTAAATTCATTTGGATTCTATTGAAACATTAGTAAAATGATACATGGGTCATATGGGATGTGTACGAGTCAACCCCGCCTCAGTCAGAGGGATAGTGTGGCTGAAACCACTCAAAGTGTGTCTCTTTTGTTTTAAATGGACAAGATTTTAAGTGAAAACAACAATTGGCATACATAAAATGGACCAAAAGCATTCAGATTGTGTTGATATTTTAGGAAAACTATACATGGAAAATTTGTGACGTGTACGAGTCAACCCCGCCTCAATTTAAGGGGTGGTGTGGCCGCCACCAATCAAAATGTCACTCTTTTGCTTAAAATGGACATGATTTTATGTGAAAACAAAAAGTGGCATTACGAAAACCGAACAAATGCAATCAGATTCTGTTGAAACATTAGGAAAACAATCTATGGTTCGTTTTTTATGTGTACGAGTGAACCCCATCTCAATCCAAGGCATGGTGTGGCCGGCACCACTCAAAGTGTCTCACGTTTCTTTGAAATGGAGAAGAATTTAAGTGAAAACAACAACTGACATACGGAAAACAAGCCAAATGCATTCAGATTCTGCTGATACATTAGGAAAATGATACATTGGTAATTTTTGATGTGTACGAGTTAACCCCACCTCAATTCGAGGCACGGTGTGGCTGGTAACACTCAAAGTGTCTTTCATTTGTTTAAAATGGATACAGTTTTAAGTAAAAACAACCAGCATATGGAGAACCAACCAAATACATTCATATTGTGTTGATACTTTAGTAAAACGATCCATGGGTCATTTTTGATGTGTACGAGTCAACCCTACCTCAATCCGAGGCGCGGTGTGGCCGGAACCACTCAAAGTGTATCTCTTTTGTTTTAAAAGGACATAATTTTAAGTGAATACAACAACTAAAACGTACACTAATCAATGATAGTCGCAAACTCTTTTTCATGAGTTGGGTAGTTTCACTACTATTGTCATAAGTGTCGAGGCTCCAATGAAAATAACTTTTCACAATATATTATAAAAAATACATGTTTAATGAAAAATTCATCAAAAATCATTACATGCTGAAATCTTGAATCAGAAAAGAAAAATTGGGATTTGAGACAAATTCAAACTCTTATTCAACTCTAATAACTATTTCTCAGACTATTCTTCATATTAGAATTTTATGGGGACGTGAGGGTGCTGTGCAGGGGTGAGGTGAATTACTACTGGGAGAGTGGTTGTCATTTTTAGATAGAAATTGGTGTAAATAATGATTTAGTTATTGAAACTATTATTAAGTCTGCTGGATTATTTTTTTCATATGAATATTTGATAAAACACTATTTTATTGAATATTTTATTGATAATAAATGAAATTATTTCCTTACATTGTGTTAAATATTTTTATTTATAAAATATTTGCGATTTGATCATTCATTTGAAAATTTGGTGAAAATTCCAGTTTTACCCTTAATAGTGCATTGTAGTATTTCGAAGATAAATATTTTTATATTTATTATTTGAATTTTAAATTTTTTAACAGTGTTCCTAACGTCATTTTAAACAACTTTTATTCAGGACACTAGAGCTAACGAGTGCATTTGGATGGAGTAAATGATCAATTAATCCAATGGTGGGCTGGACTCGGCAGAATAGACATAGGTTCTGTATTTGGGTCATATCGTCTACATAAGGGCTTGGATTGAGCCCAAACATTGAGGCAATCTCGGGGACATGATTTGTCACAAATAATCCTTCTCTAAGGCCGGTCCATTCACGCGTTTTAGAGGTCAAACGGGCGGTGCAAGTTGGAATAAAATATTTGGCCGAGTTTTTCATTTCACACTTAAAAAGTTATGTATCCCTAGCCCTCACAAACTCTATTTAAAGGGGGTTTTAACTCTTTGAGAGGGCTGGTCGAGGCTTTGGGAAGGTGTGGCCGAAAGGGTGTCTCTTGGGAGCCCCTAACAACTATTGGAGAAAGTAAGCCTTTGTGCAAACCTCTCTTCCAAAAAGGCTCTCCTCTCTCACCTCTTCTTTGTATTTCTTTTCTTTCATGTTTGTTTCTTGAATTTTTTCTTCAAATAATATTCTGTGTTCATCTCTCTTCTTCTTATCTTAATCTTCTTAATTGGGTTGGAATCAAGAGTGGAGACAAGATTGGGTTCTACCCTTTCAATCCGTTGCTTATGCAAAACGTCTCCACGATGACTACACCACCCATGGAAGAGTAGTTCTTTTTAGTAATCGATCAACCTCTATCCTTCTTCATTCATTTATTTTGAATCAATGAGCTACTGTAATTCACATATTATGATCTATTAATTTAGTTTTTAATTTAAATGAAACTAAGCAAGCAATTGAATAGTTAACACAAAACACGTGAGGTCGGGAATTGTGTGAACTGTGAGAGCGCAACCTTAACCGGTAATTTAAAACCACATGGGATCAATTTGTAGAGTTCAAATATAATCCCTAAACTCAATTAATCCTCATTTCCAGAGTGGTTATGTGCCTTAATTTACCACTGACCATAAGCTAATTTTAGAACATCAATCAAAGCAGGGTGTTGCGATTGCATGTTCCAAAGTTAGCTTAAGGTTAAAATTCACTTCAATCTTCGTGGTAAAGTTAATTCTCGTAGGGTTCGGGATTTAACAAATTAAGGGATCATAATTAAGTGAATATTAATTTAAATGATAATGATTAATAAATGATTGAAGAGGTATAGTTAGATCGATTACGTCTTTTAAATATTTTCTAAACAAACATCTTTTTGTTGTGTCATTCTAATCGAAACTTCATTTCAAAATTAAAAAAAAAAAAAAATGCAATCTTCTTCCAGCAAACTTCTTCTAGATTCATAAACTATAAACAACCACCCCCATCCTTTAAAGTAGTGTTTTTATTATCTTTTATTTTACTTATATAATACCTCTAATAATTGTTTTAATTCACTTCCTCCATTGAGAGACGACCTTGGTCAGCCACTCTGCTGCACCTAAGTACCCCAAATTACATTAATCATTTGAGGGCGCCCACGACAGCGCTCTTTAAAATTGGCGCCGTTTCCGGGGAGTCAAGTAATTATTTCAACCAATTAGAGGTATTTATTTTATTTTAGATTTTATTCCCTTCCTCTCTTCTTTCTTCCTTCTTTACCCAATCTGATTTTTCTTCTTCTTCTTTTATTTTTTTCTACTTCTTTTTGGACCATCAACTCAAACTTCTCATTTTTATTTTACTATGGTCCACTTTCTTTCTTTTCATTTTTATTTGATCTATGACACGAACTAATCCCTAAGATCTCTTAGATCTTGACCCTGAGATTGAACGCAGCCTTAGGGCACGAATCAGAAATTCTCAGTCTACGGGAAGTTTCAACATTCAACCAGTTGGAGAATTACTCCAATATCAGAACATTGAAATTGGAAGCAATTCAAATTCAACCATAAAACAAGAACCAATGGCTGGAGACAATGGAAATGAACTTAATAGAACCATTCGAGAATTGGATGCACCTGATATTAACTATCAACCAAATTGTATTGCATACCCAAATCTCGAATCAGACTTTGAACTAAAATCTGGGTTAATTCACTTACTTCCAAAGTTTCATGGCCTCTCTGGTGAGGATCCAAATAAACATTTGAAAGAATTTAATGTGGTTTGATCAACCCTTAAACCAAGAAATGTTTCTGAAGATCAAATCAAATTAAGAGCATTCCCATTCTCACTTGATGGAGCTGCAAAAGACTGGATGTATTATTTCCAACCCGAAGATGTAACTTGTTGGAACGATTTGAAACGTCTTTTCTTGCAGAGATTTTTTCTAGCATCAAGGACCACATCCATTCGAAAGGAGATATCGGGGATCAAGCAAGCCCAAGGGGAGTCAATGTATGAGTACTGGGAGAGATTCAAGAAGTTGTGTGCAAGCTGCCCACATCACCAAATCAGTGAGCAGCTCCTCATCCAATACTTCTACGAAGGACTCACACCCATGGAGAGGAGCATGGTAGATGCTGCGGCTGGAGGAGCAGGGGTGGAGAAGACACCAGTAGCTGCGTGTGCGTTGATCGACAAGATGGCCCAAAACTCCCAACAATTCGGTGATAGAGGTACACCACATGTTCGAGGAGTACATCAAGTACGTCCTTCTTCTCTTGAAAGTCATTTGATTGATACTAAGTTGGAAGAATTGACCAATATGGTGAGGCAGATTGCATTGGCACAAAAGACATCTCTACCCCCTCCTTCAAGGCCATGTGGCATTTGCACTGAGACAAGCCACCCAACTGATTGTTGCCCACAACTACAAGAGACAGAAGATTGTGCAGCAGTGTTCCCTGGGAGACCATTTCAGCAGCAACAACAACAACCATATCCCCAAAAGAAGTTTGATCCAACATACAACCAAGGGTGGAAAGATCTAGCGGACATGAGGTATGGCTCTGGACAACAACAAAGGCCCCCTTTTCAACCAAACTTCCAGCATCCTCCACCTTACCAACAGGGTTTCCAACAACCCCAAAGGAGATTCGATGCTCAAACATCAACGAGTCAGCAACAAGGGAATATCCAACACAAGGTAGACTCTAACACTGATGATCTTTTGAAACAAATTGTTCTTAATCAATAGAATGAGCTGAAGAGTCAAGGTTCGGAGCTGAGAGAGTTGAAGACTCAAATGAGTCAGATTGCCACCGCCCTCCACGAACTTGTGAGTAAGAATTCTGGAAATCTACCTTCCCAACCCACTCCAAATCCAAAGGGGAATGTTAGTGCCATCACATTGAGAAGTGGAAAGAAAATGAACGATACATCTGCACCTACCATTTCACCAGGATTCACCTCAACTTCAGAGAAGCCGCATTCCATACCAACTGATGAGCAATCCAAGGAGAAAGATAAAGGTAAGAAAAAGATTGATGATGTTCCTCCTAAACCCCTTCCTTTTCCAAATAGGGTTGTTCAAACCAAGAAGATGGCTGAAGAAGCAATGAAAAAGGAGGTTTTGGACACATTCAAGCGTGTGGAGATCAACATTCCTCTACTTGAAGCCATTAAGCAAATTCCAAGGTATGCGAAATTCTTAAAAGAACTTTGTACCAATCGAAGAGGGATCAAGGGGAATGAGAGGATCAACCTTGGAAGGAATGTCTCGGCACTCATTACACCAACTCTAGCAATTCCAACAAAGTGCAAGGATCCTGGGACATTCACCATCCCATGTACCATAGGGGAGTTGCACTTCTCTGATG
The DNA here is from genome assembly GCA_963277665.1 of Viscum album. Taxonomy (NCBI): domain Eukaryota; kingdom Viridiplantae; phylum Streptophyta; class Magnoliopsida; order Santalales; family Viscaceae; genus Viscum; species Viscum album. The sequence goes on along the minus strand of OY728130.1, from coordinate 1,163,194,908 downwards.
ATCTTTGTGATTTATGAGCTTCAGTAAATGTGATGCCTCACTCTGTATTCTCTTCCTTACAGGTTGGTGAGTTGAAGCCAACAAGAGTAGTGGTGCAATTGGCGAATAGAGCTACAACATATCCAGCGAGAGTTCTTGAGGATGTACTTGTCCGGGTAAGAGACATGATCTTTCCAGTAGACTTCTATGTGCTTAACATGGAGGATGATCAGGTAAATTCTCATGCCCCCATTATCCTAGGTAGACCCTTCCTCAAAACTGCAAAAACAATCATAAATGTCAATGAGGGTACACTTTCCATGGAGTTTGGAGATGAAGTTGTGATATTTAATGTTATGGATTCCATGAAGTACCCCTCATAGGACCATTCTGCTTTTGTTATCTCCCATTTTGAACCACCAAATAAAAACTCCATAGAATTTGATTGTCCTATGCTTAGGGAGATTATGAGTATTGGTTCTAGTTTGATGTCTAAGAATACTTCTACACCCATTTTTAAGGAACAAGACTCTCTAAGATTTGATTTTGAAATGGAATCATATTCTGATTTTGATCATGTGAACTCTGATTATGACATGGCTATTGAGTATGCTGATGGATTTGGTGCTTTATTCTCTGATTGTGATGATTTTTATTCTGATACTGATGTTCATTGTGCAGATATGTCTGTTGCATCAATTTCTCCATCCATACATCACCCACCTACATTGGAACTCAAGCCATTTCCCCCAAATCTCAAATATGCATACTTGCTCAGTGGTGATAGATTACCTGTCATAATTGCTAACAATATCTCTTTTGAACATGAAGAAAAACTTTTGAATCTTTTGAGAGATAACATTAGGGCAATTGGTTGGACATTGGCAGACATATCAGGTATTAGCCCCTCCATTTGCGTGCATAGGATTATCTTGGAGGATGGGGCTAAACCGGTGAGACAGCCACAAAGGAGACTTAATCCCACCCTCCTAGAAGTTGTTAAGAAAGAAGTTGAAAAATTACTTGAGGCGGGTATCATTTACCCTATTTTTGACTCACAATGGGTTATCCCTGTTCAGGTTGTACCAAAGAAAACTGGTTTCACTTTTATAAAAAATTAAAATGATGAGTTAGTTCCTGTGAGAGTACAAAACAGTTGGCGAGTGTGTATCGATTATAGGAAACTAAATCAATCCACTCGTAAGGACCATTTCCCACTTCCATTCATTGACCAGATGCTTGAGAGACTAGCTGGGAAGACACACTATTGTTTCTTGGATGGATTTTCTGGCTATTTTCAAGTTCCCATTGCAGCAGAGGACCAGGAGAAGACAACATTCACCAGCCCATTCGGTACCTTTGCTTACCGGAGGACGCCCTTTGGACTTTGCAACGCCCCAGGTACCTTCCAGAGATGCATGGTGAGTATTTTCTCAGATTTCATTGAGACCTGTATGGAGGTATTTATGGATGATTTTACAGTTTATGGGTCCTCATTTTATGAATGTCTCTCTAGTTTGGGTGATGTGTTGCATCATTGTATTGAGAAGAATCTGGTCTTAAATTTTGAAAAATGTCATTTCATGGTCGAAAAGGGAATTGTCTAAGGTCATATAGTCTCACAACATGGAATTGAAGTTGATAAATCTAAGGTAGATATTATTTCATCCCTCCCATATCCTACATGTGTGCGTGATGTTCGATCATTCCTTGGGAATGCTGGATTTTATCGACGCTTCATCAGAGATTTTAGTAAGATCGCTCTACCCTTATCTCGATTGCTTCAAAAAGATATTGACTTCAATTTTGATGATTCATGCAGGGTATCATTTGATGAGCTGAAGAAGTGTCTGACCACTCCACCAATCATACAGCCCCCACGGTGGGACCTTCCATTTGAGCTTATGTGTGACGCCTCCAACTTCGCGGTTGGAGCTGTCTTATCTCAGAGGGTGGAGGGACGTTCACATGTGATCGCCTATGCATCGAGGATGCTAGATTCAGCCCAATCAAACTACACTACCACAGAAAAGGAGTTTCTTGCTGTCATATTTGCTTTAGATAAATTCCGTTCATATTTATTGGGCTATAAAGTAGTTGTTTTTTCTGACCATGCAGCTTTGAGGTACCTCCTAAAGAAGCCAGATGCAAAGCCACGACTTATCCGTTGGATGCTCCTTCTTCAAGAATTTGATATTGAGATAAAGGACAAGAAGGGATCAGAGAATTTGGTGGTGGACCACATGAGTAGGCTTACTCGCACACTAGAGGATGACACCTTGGATCAGGTACCACTTCGGGACACTTTCCCCGATGAGCATCTCTATACCATCTCAGGTAAGCATCCTTGGTATGCTGATTTAGTTAATTACATTGTTGGCTCTGAAATCCCAGTAAATTTGAAGAAGCATCAAGTCCAAAAATTAAAAAGTGAGTCTAGGTATTATGTGTGGGAAGATCCGTACCTCTGGCGCATGTGTAGTGACCAAGTCATTAGGAGGTGTATTCCTGATCATGAGTTTGAGTCTGTTTTGCAATTCTGTCATACACTTGCATGTGGTGGACACTTTGGACCCCAACGGACAGCTAGGAAGGTTTTAGACTCTGGATTATATTGGCCAAGCTTGTTCCATGATGCCCATTTGTTTTGTAAGTCATGCTCTCGTTGCCAACACACTGGGAACATTTCTAGGAGACATGAGATGCCCCAACAACCCATACTATTTTGTGAGATTTTTGATGTATGGGGCATCGACTTTATGGGTCCTTTTCCTAGTTCATTTGGATTTTTGTACATTTTGGTTGCTGTTGATTATGTGAGTAAATGGGTGGAGGCCAAGGCCACCAGGACTGACGATTCTCATGTTGTTGTGGACTTTGTCAAAGCACAGATTTTTTGCAGGTTTGGAGTACCAAAGGCCATCATCAGTGACCAAGGGACACACTTTTGCAATAGGAATTTTGCTTCCCTCCTTCGAAAGTATGGGGTGACACACAAAACATCAACACCATACCACCCCCAAACAAATGGCCAGGCTGAGGTTTCAAATCGTGAGTTGAAACAAATCTTGGAGAAAACCGTGCAGCCAAATAGGAAGGATTGGAGGAAGCGCTTGGATGATGCATTGTGGGCTTATAGGACAGCATACAAGACCCCCATTGGTATGTCCCCATTTCGGATTGTTTTTGGGAAAGCGTGTCATCTCCCCGTGGAAGTCGAGCATCGGGCATATTGGGCTATAAAGAAATGTAACATGGATTTGGACCAAGATGGAATTCAAAGGAAGTTGCAAATTCAAGAGCTTGAGAAGATTCGACTGTCATCATATGAGAACTCAAGGCTCTACAAGGAAAGATCAAAATCAGCTCATGACAAAATGATCCAACAAAGGGAGTTTCATGTTGGAGAGAAAGCCCTTCTCTATAGTTCAAGACTGAAGTTGATGTCTGGTAAGTTGCGTTCCAGATGGTTAGGTCCTTATATTGTGTCTAATGTTTTTCCTTATGGTGCAGTGGAGATCACACAAGAGGACACTGGAAGGAGATTTACAGTCAATGGGCAACCTTTGAAGAGATACATTGAGGGACATCCTACTGATGCAGTGGATTTTATCACACTGCATGACCCCATCATCACTTGATCACATCAGGCTGTTCCTAACCCTTTAACTTTTATATTATTTGTCCTATTTAAAAATTCTGCATTTCATGTGCATATATCATCTCATGGGTTCACATTGAGGACAATGCAATATTTTAAGTGTGGGGGGAGGGAACCTTTTAGTTTAGTAATTTCAATTGTTTTCCTGTTTAAAAAAACCAAAAAAAATTGTGTGTTTTTCAAATTTTGTGTGTTTATTTTAAAATTTTCTGTGTGTTTTTGAAACTTTTGAGCTGAAATTATTCTCATAACCATTTTTAAATCCATATCAATAAGTGAAACAATTTACCCCTTGAAACTAAGCTTAAATGAATGCTGAAATGACTTTGTTTCAAGTTCAAATATTTAGTAATTTCATGAAAAGTACGCTGAATTTTGAATCCCATGCCACATCTCACTGTCTTTAAATTTGAAATCACCTTCCTGTGAGGCTTTTGAACCATTATTTTCATATTCTTTACATTCACCTCACTTCTTGAGAGAACCAAACCATACTTGATTTAACCAGAATTTGATCTATTCCTGTCAAAACTTGAGGGTTTGAGGTACTTGTGTTTAAATGATTGAGGAATTTGTTTGGTATTAAAACCCCTATTTCAAAGAATCCTTTTTTATAATGGCCTACCTTGAATATTTAATCCTTGTATCCCTTAGAAGACATGCATAGCATGTTAGGTTAAGCCACATTACAAGCCAATTTTCCCTATCCAACCAACTATTGAAGTGAAATTGCATAATCTAGTTGAGCTTAAGTGTGGGGGAAGTTGTCTTGCGTTTTTCCACCACATTCTGTGATACTTTGGGTGGAAAATTAAATTCTGAAGAGATGTGTTTGCTGCTAAAGAAAGTTATTATATTGAAAGCAGTGCCCTTTCTGGAGCTTTCATGACAAGTGAAGCTGTGCCTTTTCAGGAGCTTCTAATTGAGGTGGAAAGCTGTGCCCATCTGGAGCCTTCAAGAAAATCATGTTTGAGAAGATTGAAATTTTTTTATGCTGAAATGATGAATGGTGTAAACCTTTCATGACTTTTCATGATGATGGAGCTGAATTGATACTATGGGGATTGAAGAGAAGACCATATTTAAGTGAAAATTAGATTAATGCAATTTTGCTTCAAAAGAGTCAAGCCCTCCTTATTCAGCCTCAGAGTTTTTCACATCTTAATCCTACCAACCGAAAGCCACAGAACAACCCTGAAAAGTCATCATGAAAAAAATATGTCCTTGACTCACATCGGGTAGCGATGTAGGAATCTATCAAGCCTATGGTGACCATTGTATGAGTTTGGATGAGAAAGACATTGCAAAAAAAATTGATATTTGAGTGATGAGAGAAAATTCAAGCGAGGTAAGTGTTTTGTGCATGGGAGGATAAATGAAGTGGAAATATATTGAATGATATAAATGGAGAACTTGAAATAAGGTTTTTTATGAGGAATGATATCTTTTTTATTCTTGGTGTGAAATTGCTTGATCTTAAAGATATGTGTTTTAAAATTGGTTTTGATTTGATATTGATGTTTACTTGATATGAGATTTTGCCCAGGTGTGCAAAAGGGTAAGTGTGGGGGAGTTGATAAAACACTATTTTATTGAATATTTTATTTATAATAAATGAAATAATTTTCTCACATTGTGTTAAATATGTTTATTTATAAAATATTTGGGATTTGATCATTCATTTGAAAATTTGGTGAAAATTCATGTTTTACCCTTAATAGTGCATTGTAGTATTTCGAAGATAAATATTTTTATATTTATTATTTGAATTTGAAATTTTGTAACAGTGTTCCTAACGTCATGTGATACAACTTTAATTCAGGACACTATAGCTAAAGAGTGCATTTGGATGGAGTAAAGATCAATTAATCTAATGGTGGGCTGGACTCGGCAGAATAGACATAGGTTCTGTATTTTGGCCATATCGTCTACATACGGGCTTGGATTGAGCCCAAATTTTGAGGCAAGCTCGGGGACATGATTTGGCACAAATCATCCTTCTGGAAGGCCGGTCAATTCACGCGTTTTAGAGGTCAAATGGGCGGTTCAAGTTGGAATAAAATATTTGGCCGAGTTTTTCATTTCACACTTAAAAAGTTATGTATCCTTAGCCCTCACATAATCTATTTAAAGGGGGTTTTAACTCTTTGAGAGGGCTGGTAGAGGCTTTGGGAATGTGTGGCCAAAAGAGTGTCTCTTGGGAGACCCTAACAACTCTTGGAGGAAGTAAGCCTTTGTGCAAACCTCTCTTCCAAAAAGGCTCTCCTCTCTCACCTCTTCTTTGTATTTATTTTCTTTCATGTTTGTTTCTTGATTTTTTTCTTCAAATAATATTCTGTGTTCATCCCTCTTCTTATTATCTTAATCTTCTTAATTGGGTTGGAATCAATAGTGGAGACAAGATTGGGTTCTACCCTTTCAATCAGTTGTTTATGCAAAACGTCTCCACGATGACTACACCACCCATGGAAGAGTAGTTCTTTTTAGTAATCGATCGTCCTCTATCCTTCTTCATTCATTTATTTTGAATCAATGAGCTACTGTAATTCAAATATTATGATCTATTAATTGAGTTTTTAATTTAAATGAAACTAAGCAAGCAATTGAATAGTTAACACAAAACACGCGAGGTCGGGAATTGTGTGAACTGTGAGAGCGCAACCTTAACCGGTTATTCAAAACCACATGGGATCAATTTGTAGAGTTCAAATATAATCTCTAAACTCAATTAATCCTCATTTCCAGAGTGGTTATGTGCCTTAATTTACCACTGACCATAAGCTAATTTTAGAACATCAATCAAAGCAGGGTGTTGCGATTGCATGTTCTGAAGTTAGCCTAAGGTTAAAATTCACTTCAATCTTCGTGGTAAAGTTAATTCTCGTAGGGTTAGGGATTTAAAAAATTAAGGGATCATAATTAAGTGAATATTAATTTAAATGATAATGATTAATAAATGATTGAAGAGGTAGAGTTAGATCGAATACGTCTTTTAAATATTTTCTAAACAAACATCTTTTTGTTGTGTCATTCTAATCGAAACTTCATTTCAAAATTAAAAACAAAAAAAATGCAATCTTCTTCCCGCAAACTTCTTATAGATTCATAAACTATAAACAACCACCCCCATCCTTTCAAGTTGTGTTTTTATTATCTTTTATTTTACTTCTATAATACCTCTAATAATTTTTTTAATTCACTTCCTCCTTTGAGAGACGACCTTGGTCAGCCACTCTGCTGCACCTAAGTACCCCAAATTACATTAATCATTTGAGGGCGCCCACGACAGCGCTCTTTCAATATTGAAATAGGAAATTGTAGTACATGACATGGTTGGAAGAGTATGATAGTTTTATGTGTTTTTTTGTTTTATTTTAGGTGTTTTTATAATGTTTTAAGTATGTATGTGGTTTTTGTGATATTTTTTATGCAGGTGTATACTGGTGGGGCTACTAGAGGGCTGTTGTGAAACACTTCTGGAAAAAGACATTACCAATAGTTTTAAACCATTGGTATAATAGTTCTAGAAAAACTCTTTACTTGAGGTTTTAACGAGTTGGTATATCTGTTCTAGAAAAACTCATTACCAATGGTTTTAAACTGTTGGTATAACAGTTTAGGAAATAGAAATTTTAAAACTATCCCAACGGTTCTAAACCGTTGGTATAGTGTTTAGTATACAATATACAAACGGGTTTTGGAAACCGTTGGTAAAAAACATTTACAATCTACTATTCCCAACAGTTTGTAAAACCGTTGGGAATCCTCCAATTTCACTGCCTTCCCCAATGGTTATATAAGAACCATTGGTAATGGGATACTACCACACCTTACTTTCCAACGGTTCTCCAAACAGTTGGTATACTATATACCAATGGTTTGGTAGCCTTTACCAATGGTTTTCAACCATTGGTAACAGATTAATTTCTAGTAGTGTATCTTCCTTGTGGTGCGGCGGTGGTGCAGTTGATGTTTCACACAATGTTTTGACGGATTCAACACTTTCGGAAGGTGGTTCCATGTATAAAAATAATTGATTAGTTAGCTTTCTGTATTTATTAAATTTTTTATTTATCATATGTTCTGTTTGGTTTGAAAACTATTTATGATTGATTAGGTTATGTGTTAAATTTTATAGTTGCTTTTTAACATGAAACTGGGTGTTTTCATGTGTAACTCATGGGGTATTATTTGGGTGTATTTTATGACTTATGGAATTGGTTTACTAAATATTTTTTGGCATTAAAATTATGGTTTGGTTATGTATTAGTGTCATGTGGGCCTAAAAAGAGGGATTTGGAATGGGTTTGATGTGTAAAACATTATTATACTTCATGTGAGCATTTTATGAAAATGTGTGTTTCCATTTGTATATTTTGTGGTATTATTCAATTTGATTTTATAAAACATGAAAGTAGTTTTATAAATTTCCCTAGGGCTTCCAATTCTATTTTTGATAGGAATTGGTACTGTTTTGGTCTTAAACGAGGGGTTTGAAATGGGTTTTGTGTTCAAGACATAGCTACACCACTTGGGTTCTCTTTATGATAATTGTAAATGTTTTAGTTGGTTAAACAATGTGGGAATATGGTGAATATGTACTTTTTGATGTGTTTGTTCACCTAATATGGGTTTTTAAAAGGTGAAGTGATGTTTACAGATGTCAAACATTTTTATAATGTTTTGTAAATTTCTTAAATGTTTTATTAAATTGTGATGATGGGGAAAACTTGTTTGTATGATGTTTTGTGCATGTTTGGTGATAAAATGATTTTGAATGTAAAAGTTTATTTTTTGTCATGTGTGTGTGGGATGTTATGTGATGTGTATGACCTTTTAAATGTTTTATAAAATTGTTTAATGGATTTGTGGAAGTGTAAATGAAATGTGAATGTGTTGTGGGATATTTTGGTGTGAGTTGGATTTTAAAATGAATTTGAATGAAAAGTGGAATTTTGTGACATTTGTTGTATACATGTGGTCTGTTGGGTGAATTTATGATATGGAAATGATATTTTCATTTGAAAAGTATATTCATTGACTTGTTGAACTTGTTTGAGCACAAAGGGAAAAACCAGGTATCTTTGTGGGTGGACGTGTACTAGTATTATAGTGAATCCGTGGGGTGTGGCCTCAGTTTCACGTAGCACGATTGACACTTAAATCTATAAATAAACTATGATGATGATGATTGGGGACCACTATGTTATGGGTATGTTCCCTACTAGTGCCTCGTGCACGAGAGTAGATATTCGTTATGGTTACTCTCACCGAGATACAAGGTACCTAGGACCCACAACTAGCTAGTTCCTAGAGGTTATTTCCCATTGCTTATTCTCACTAGATATTTTGTGCATACCATTGGCATACAGTATGAGTGGCTGGAAAATTCAATAACTCTGGTATTTATTTTTAAAGTGTTTATTCTTTAAATTATTCCACCTGAAAATTGTTTTTATCTAATATTGCTTCTTTCAGAAATTGTAACAAGTATTTCATGTATTAGAAAAAATGCATGATTTTCTTCATAAAATTTTTATCACATGTAATGTATTATTAGTGGTATCCTATTGGGCTTTTACTCACACCCTACATACACCCTTGGGTGTAGGTATACTTTGTTATTGTTTCTATTGCAGGTTGGGTATTGTTTTTACTGCCAGTGGTTCAGGTTTCTAGCAGGTCTTTGGTGGTGAAGTCTTCTTGGGATGGCTTGAGGGAGGTACCTATTTCCATGTGGAGGTTTCTGGGATATCCTTATTTGGTTTATTACCTTTTTAATTTTCTTTAAACATATTTTTAACTTATTTAATTCTATTCTGAAATTTTGTTAAAGACGGTTTTAGTAGAAAAATCCTTATTTTTTATTGAGTTTTTTTGTTTATTAATGTTTATAAAATTGGGTAATTAATTCAAAATTCTCATTATATGATACACAGGAACTTGTGCCAGCCCATGGGGATCTGGAACACCCTTCAGGCATTTTCACAGGCCGGGTTTGGGGCTGTGTTCGGTGTCTACCAGATTTGGTTCGTGAAAAAATGGTATCAGAGGAGGATCAGGTTTACTCTTTGGTTCGTGTTATTTGGGGAAAAGTTGGCATAGTTTGGAGTTCTGATTTTAGGGAAATGGTATTCTTGTAATGGGTAGTGTTCCTGATCACCACACCTCATGTTGGGATTCCAGTCACTAGGGGAATTTTGAACTTATCTAATTCCTTTGGTTTTCTTTGTTTGATGATGATTATGGGAAATGAAAAGAGATTTGGGTTAATAGTCCTAGTGAGATCACATGGCATGGTAATCCATGTGGAGTTGGGGATTTTCCCAAGAAAACTCTCTGTGATAGTGAACTAATTGTAATATGACTACCAACCATATGTCCAAGTCACCCACTGAAACTAGTTTCCTCTCACATTGTCTTGTGTTCTTTAGTTTTGAAATCATGGAACTTTGGTTTTAATGTGACTTGGTTTTAGTAAGTGTAAAGATTATGAGAAATGATTTTCAAATAATTATGGAATGGTTTGATTTATGAAATTGTTGAACTTAATTTTCAGAATTACATTGAAATGGAAAATGGTGTCCTTACACCTCTTTTGAAAGTAGAAACAATACTGATGTTGCTTTTGAAAAAGTGTTTCTAATAGATTTTTCTAAACACTAAAAGGGTGTTTTAATGGGATGAGATGATATGAAATTGATGTTAATAACATGAAAGTGAGTTCTTGTCTAAATGACTATGTCTTTCAGAAATGTTTATTACGATTTGAATTGTGATTTTGATCTCCTGGTTATTGGTTTTGAGAATAAGGATGTGTTGGTTGACTGTTCTGGTTTTGAAAAGTGGAAAGAATTTTTTTGTTTTAAAATTTGGTATTTCCGTGAGTAACCACATGGATGAGGTTATATGGGATGATGGATGGCTGATTTCATGACTGGATGAGTCCCAGGACACATATCAAGAGGATTCCCATTGTGGCACAAAAACAAGCATGTGTGATCCCCAAGGGGTACCATTGTTGGATACACTTACCGTTGAACCGTTTGTTTTCATATAATTGGTTTTAAAGAAAAACATTTTTTCTTGATGAATAGTTTGGGATGGTTTGTATTATGTGTTTTTTAAAATTTTTATGTTGTGGGATTATTTGAGTCCATGAACCCCTCCTGTTTGAACTATGTTTTGGGTTTGTGTTTGGTCAGTAAGCTGTGTTTTAGGGACAGTTAGTGGTCTCTTCTAAAACATGATTTGGGATGCCTTTACATTGGTTCCCTTCATGTTTTTGGATCTTTTTTTGTGGTATTTCTTGACAAATGTACCATCTTGGTTGGGTCCTTGGGATCGATCGTTGGATAAGGTATTCCCCATTATGTTTTTGTGCACAACTGAAGTGCAACCCGGATAGTTTCTCCTTTTGAAGACCCTATAGTTGATCAATATAAGTAATATTTTTCTTGAGAATTTTAGATTGAGTCTACACCCTTTCCTTTCATGGTTTTTTGTATCCTCTTGTAGTAGGAGAGTGATCATGGAAGGTTTAAAGAGACCTTAAGTTCTTAAGTTTCTTGATTTGCCAAAGGTGGAAGTGGTATGGGGTTGTTAGCATGGCTGTGTATCCGGATAGTGTCTAAAAAGTCCTCTCAATCCTTCATAGTCTCTTCAAAGAAGGAGTTCATGCTAAACTACCAGTGTGGAAAAATGTGGTCATTAGAGGATATTTTTTCCACTTTCTAGAATTCTGTGTTGTTTGGGGATATTGTATAAGGTCCCTCACCATGCATTGTTTATATTAGTTGCAATGGTCATGTTCGGTGACTCCTTATGAAGTCATGTGCTCAATTGTCCATAAAGTTTAAATTTGTGCAATACATTGAGAGTATTTGTTATGTTGGGAGAATGTATCCCTTCAAAAAACATCAAAATCTTCCATTTTTTGAGGAAGGTGAATATAGGTGTTATTTAATATTATTTTTTCTCACTCGAAGAAACATGGTGTGGTTTCTGTGCGTCTTCTAAGTGCCTGTTTTAGTTAAATATTGGGTTAGGATAAAGTGAGTTTGGAATGTGTTATGTCTTCGAAATCGTATCTCATATTGTAATGTAGTTTTTAGTGGCACCAAAAGAATAATTCTCATTCAGGGGGATTTGAATGACTAACTGCGACGCTGAATATTCTTCAATAATTTTTGATCCATACATAGGTCTTAGAGAGAAGCTGGATCATAGTTAGGGGAAATCCCTTGGTCGTTTAAACCCTTTTACAGCGTCATATCCACAGTGTGAATTATAGGAAGAGTTTAAACCTATGGTTTCTTCAAATTTCTTTTATTGTTCTCGTCCGGTGGAAATAGGTGGAGTTCCTTGTACCCATGTCATCGCCTAATATCATTCCATCCCCCTTTGGATTCCATTGAGTCATCGGAGAATGGTTGGAAATTTGGCTAGAGAGTTTGAGAACACATTTTGTGAATGATTAGTAGTGACAGTGTGACAGGAAGCCATGTGGAAAAATGATCTACATATTTAGTTCATGGTTTCCCAAACCATGTGGTCTAACCATGCGTCGTTCCCAAATCATTAATTTTTTTGGGTCTTTCTATGTCATCCCATGCTGGTCAGTAAAGACGGTTGGTTCCTATGGTGGGAAGACCCACTATTATTATCATGTATGTTCCTTCGTAAATATTGAATATAAGTATACCGTTTGTACTAGGGGGTCGGTTTAGGCATCCCCCTATTAGTGTCATGATTCTGGCTCAGAAAAATATAGGCTGTCTCTTCTGGTGGGGAGCCTATTTGTGTCCCCCCGCACCAATAACTCAGATTTATCCATGGTATTGGATTTTTGGAAGGTAGTATCTTTTGTAACTATCTAGATACCAACATATTCCTTTTGTAAACATTGCTATTCTAGAGCACCCAATGGTTTAGTTAAATTAATGTAAGTGTAACCTTGTTGGATGTTGTTTTTCGTTTTGGTGTAATGATTGAGTCTTGTTCGGATAAGTGTTTGAAGAGTTTTTTTTGGATAAAGTAAGAATGTTATTTACCATTCTAGGAATGTGGGTGTGAGAGTAATCCTTCATTAATTTATCACTAGAGGTGTTTTGGCCTTTGGGGGTGAAACCTGGCAAGGGAGTACCTCTTGGTTTCTTAGTTGGTTTTGGTTGTTTCTTTGGACATGATTTGAATTTCCAAGGTGGATTATTTTAATGGTGGGGATACTTGTTACATAGATGAATTATTTTAATGATAAATTCCAATTAATTTCCATTCATTCATTGTTTTGGTGAGTTTCCATGTTTTTATGGAGGAATGGGAATGTTTTCAGGAATTAGGCCAAACCGTGAGCCCAATTCCAGATTTAAAAATAAATTTTGTTTCCTGTATAAATCCTTCATTTTTCCACATTTTTCATCCATTAAAATTACTAATTGTAATCCTATGACCTATTAACACCACCATATTAATTTGGACCATTTAAGAATCCATAATCATGGTGGATATGAGTTTTTATTTAAGGGATTGGGCCAACCTGAAAGACCATTTTCTACATTACAAATAAATTTTAATTCTTTAATAACTCCTTCAATTTTTATCTTTTTCAGTGATTCCAACTCGCACCTAGGCCCACTTACCTAAGGCACCCCCATTCTCTTCTCCCACAATTTGGAGCAAAATAGGATCGTGAAATTGGTCAAAACCTCTCTGGATTTTAGAAATCACCCAGATTTGGAGAGGTAAATTGATACTTTCATAAATCATTCAATTTTTACTCTTTTCCCCCATTCCAGTTCTTACATGATCTCCTTATCCTTGTTAAAACCTCCCTTGAATTGTTGGATGTTTTAAAATTCAGATACTGGTGGATTTTGGGCCGTTTTATTCATGTTTTTTTTGAGTAAGTGTTTCTCATTTAAATTTCTTCCATCTCCTTAGGGTTTCGTCCCTCTTTCATTATGTTATAAATTGTCTAGAATTTAGGGTTAAACCCTATGGTTTGATTTGGTGTATTTTGTGTTAAATATTGTGGTTTAGGGTAGGATTTATATTCCTAGTGGTGCAGTGGTGGTCTAGTTGATGTTTCATGCCAAGTTTTGAGGAATTCGACACTTTCGGTACGTGGTTCCAAGCGCAAAAACTTATTGATGAGTTAGCTTTATGTATTTATTCATTTTTATATTCCTCATATGTTTGTTGTGGTGCAAAAACTGTTTATGATTGATTTGGTTATGTGTTTAATTTTACAGTTTCTTTTTAACATGAAATTGTGTTTTTCATGTATAACTCCTGGGGTATTATGTTGGTGTATTTTATAACATATGGAATTGCTTTAATAAATCTTGTTTTTCCTTCAAATTATGGTTTGGTAATGTATTACTATGATGTGGGCCTAAAAAGGGTGTTGGGAAAAAAACCCTCAAGGTAACATTGCATCATTTTTGGGTTTATTGTGTCTGTTGACAGAGCAGGTTTCCATGGTGAAATGTGAAGTTCCAGAGTTATTGGTGGCAGTCAATGTTGACAAAAACCATGAAAAAGGAACACACAATCTGGATGTGGTACAAAAGAGCAGTACAAGATGGCACCGTTTCCCAGTGTTTGCCTAATTTTTGGGGTCCAAAATTTGGAGTTTGGTGAGCATCGTGAAAATTATATATCCATGAATATCTCATTTAAATATAGAAAAGGAATGAGTTTTGTGAAGATAGGAATCATGGATTGAATTTTGTGAATATAAGAAGAATGTTGATGGTGTTCTTCGCGATTACATAAAGCTTTGCGAACGACATAGGTTAAAGCATATCGTGGAGGTGAAGGACTTTTTGAGGGAGCATTGTGGCGAAGGCGTGATGGGATTGATGGTGATGCTCCATGATAACATCAAGCTTCGCTATCAGAAAATTTTGTGGTGCGTCATGATATTGATATAATTTTGGAAAAAATGTTGGATATTCACGATTTTTGTGGACGTGGTGTTGACTTCGCGTTGAAGGATCGAGGGTCGTTGGAATCACCTATAAATTGAAGTTGACCCCCTAGAGAGTGTCAGAGAGTTTCTAAAGAAAATATTTATCTATCTATTCACGGAGGTAATTCACGAAGGTAGGGTTCTTTGTGAAAGGGTGGTGCTTTGTGGCGGCTAATCTAGCTCTGCAAACCAAGTGCTCTTTTCAAGGTTCTGTGCTCTAAAGAGCGTGATTCATGATGAGGAAGGAGGTTTGTGACGACCTAAGCTTTGAAAAGTATTAAGCTTCACAAAAAAATTAGGTGCTTCTTGGAGGCTTGTTTGAGCTTCGCGAAATTAGGAGCCTTGTAAAGTAGGGTGCTTTGCAACAGTATTTCCAAAGTAATTGCCTAGTGTTCAGGGTAAAAGGTGTATTATTCAGTGGATGAACATTGAACTTAAATAAAGAATCTATCAATAGTTTAGGATGCATGTATTCAAGCAAATGAAGAGACCTATAGGTCTGTAAACTGTGAGCAGATCCCTTCCAAGTGCAGTGAGAAAACGAAGAGGAAGAATGATATTATTTCTACCGACAGTGAGCCAGAGAGAGAGAAATTGGTAGTGACCCATGGGAAGCTGTGAGCTAACCCTAAACATTATAAATACTGTGAGCCTGGGTATATAAGTTATCTAGCCCGAACATTATTTGAAGTGAGCTTTAGTGGATTTGGTACAGCAGCATATCGATGTTTTATGCTCCTTGGACGTAGCCCAGTAAGGGTGAACCATGCAAATATCTATGTGTCTACCTGCTTGCTTCCCTGAATTATATTTAAAGCATCGTCATCAGATAAAGATAAATGGAAGTGGTCATAATAAACACAAAAGTTCAAACAAAGTGACCATTTTAATAAAAAGGTCATGATCTAGTGGGGCAGGAATAATTTTGATAAAGAATATCCATACCCTGATTCACCACCCCTCTCAGGGTATATAGACCCCTTTTGGTCCAAAAAATTTGTATCATAGCAATATGTTTCTTTTTATCATACTTGTTTTATCTGGAATGGGTTAGTCAATCTGGGTGGTTAATTCATTCTACCCTTATCTTGGAGTAACATGGAAAAGGGTAGAACGTCAAAGAAGAAGCAGAAGTCGGGTTGTATCCCATAGTGTAAAAGTGTCTGGGAGAATGTGTGATTTATTTAAAGGAATAACGTAGTGAACCAAATGTTGATTTGGATAATTTGTACAGTGAAAATTCATACTCATTCAATGATGCTTAAGTAATGAGTGAATAATCTGATATTCCATGTGATTTTGGAACTACTGATAATGAGGAAGCTCCCTGAAGGTGATAAGTGGAAGTTGTCCATAAAACAAAGGAAGTGGATTATATGTTGAATGAAAAGATTAAATCTAAATACATTCGGATCCAAGCATTTGAAACTGATATCAACAAGCCTAGATGTTAGAATTAATCTCATATTGACATAGCTACTGATCTAAGTGAAAAGAAATATTCTCAAGGTGATGAACTACAAAATATGGACAAAATGAAGGGAAAAAAGGCTGATGATTATGAAGAGAATCAAAAGACAGATGAAGCTTAGAATCTGAAATCTAGAAATGCTGATATAACTACATAGCTATCAGAACTACTTTCAAAGAATCAATGAATACAACAAGATAATGCATGTTGTTCTAATTTTTTTGCTAAAAAATTGAAAGTAAAAGAGAAAAGTAAAATGGTAGATAATCTCCCACATGAATTGGAAGTTTAGATGAGTAGTAGGAAGAATCTCAGAAAAAACTCAATGTTCAACTTGAATCAAGAGATAAAATAGATTCCGTAACTGGAGAAAGATATAGAATCAGCCAAGAAAGAAATGGAAAAATCTAACACCAAAGACAAAACCAAGTTTAAGGATGCCTTGCACTTGTTATTTTATTATCCTTAGGAGGGTGATGATGAAAGGAATGATAAATATGCTATTTCAGAGGAGAATCAAAAAAGGATTGAATCATCCCAAAGGCCATCCATTTTGGGAAAATCTAGAATTGGATATGATACTCCCACTTCTATGCATGATAGAAAGAGAGCTGTGAATAGATCCATAAGTGAAGGAAATCTTTTAGGTGCTTGAGATATTCCTAAGAGGACAGTTACAAGAAGTAGTGACGACAAGTTCTATTTCTGCGGGACTCATGGCCACAAAACAAGCTTCTATTCAGAGGATTTGGAATACATCTCAGGTTGTGAAAATAGAAATTATTCAAAATATGGGAATAATAAGAAGTTCCATGAGAGATTAGAGAGAAGAGTCTCCCTGAGGAAAACATTCATCAGATGCTATTAATGTAGAATAAAGGGACACACAATGAGTATGTGTCAGGAAGCCCAAAAGCTCAATGATAGAGGAAGAACTCAAGGTGCATCAACATCTCAAAATATAAATGATGAAACAAGGTATGCCATTGATGGAAAATGTTTTATATGTTCTGATTATGTGCATTTGGAAAGGCAGTGCAGTAAGCAGAAAGTAGCAACGGAAAAGGGACTCAAAAAGAGATTCTCGACACCAGTGATGTATAATGAGAAATCATGGAATGGAAGACAAAGTGGTAAGTTAAATAATAGGCTTATAGACTCATGGAAATCCCATGGAGATGAACGAAAGGTGTATCAGTCACCTCCTCTATCAAAATCACAACATCTCTCATGGAGTAAATGTGAGATAACCTGGATGATTAATGGGAGCTCGACTCCAGCTTTGAGTAAGAATATTGTATGATCAATAGAGGACTCACCACCAGTTCAAAAGAGTGTGGTGACTCAGATACTTGATAAAAGAAATACAAACAAGGAATGAATTAAAAATATCATATATCGTGTTCCAGAGAAAGAAGTGGAGGAAATAGAAAGATCCCTGCAATGGAAGAAGAAGCAAGGGAAGATGACAAGAAGAGAGATTCATACTCAGAGAAAGAATCAGGGGAAGTGGAATATTAGTGGAACACCAATGAAGGAATTGTCTACCAGTGGGTCTAAACCCCAAATGGTGAGAAAGGTCAAGCATGTAGAATCTATATAACAGAAAAATTCTCATCATGTGGGCAATGAATGCTTCGTCATATGGCCATAGCAGTTGAAGTTGTCTAGGCAATTATATGTAGTAAGCAAGGAATGCGATTCTCTCCAAGAAAGTATCAATGGGTTGACCCATCATGATCGACCACAATCCTCACCATGAGGATTCCAGAAGAACCCCTCTCACTATGTATATAAATGTTTATAACTGATGATTCAAATGTTTCAGTTTTTATAGAGGTATTATCCAAGGAGAAGTGGCATCTAAAGATGAAAGTAAACAAGTTATATTCTTCAAATTCATAATTGACTCAAATAAGGTAACAGAGTTGATGAAGAAAGTGAGTGACTAATCGAAATAGGATGTTAATGTGTTATTAACATTATCTCTTGTTTCCTAAACTGAGTTCCAACTCAGTAGGCTTAGATATTTTGTTAATGGATCAATGTCGAGTGCCAGATGAAAATAAATGTTCCAGGATAAGAAGAATGTTTATGGATTTAAACAGTGGGCTTAACCCTAAGAAGTGTTGCATAACATAGGGTAAAATTAAATAAAAAAATCAGCTGCAAGAGCCATAAAAAAATAATTGGATGACTCAACTCAGGTGTTGTTTATCGAGGGAAGAATTATTGTGGGAGAAGCATCAATAATCTTGCATCTCATGCTCATTAATTTTGATCTAACAATGTTGTATCCGCTAACTATTTTAGGATACCAATATGACGGGAGATGTATATGAAAGGAATGATTCCACCGAACAATGAAACAGCTAAAAGATTCATGATGAATGTGATGAGGAGGAAAGAAACAAAGGGGGAGTATAAGTGACTGATGCTGATTCAAAAAATAATTTGACATGGGGGATTGTTTTGAGGCCAGCAGAAAAAGAATGTCATCGAGACTAAATGGTTCTATCGCAACAAGATGAATGAAGATGGAACAGTTATCCGAAATAAAGAATGTTTTGTGAGAAAAGGAGACGCCCAGATATAAAGAATATATGTCGATGAGACATTTTCACCAGATGCAAGGCTGGAGACAATCAGATTATTTCTATCCATTGTAGTGAAATAGAAGTTCAAAGTGATCTATAATGTTGTAAAATATGCATTCTTGAATGGGGCTCTGGAGGAAGAAGTGTATATCGAGCAGCCGAATGGTCTTCTCATTCATATGGATGAGAACAAGGATTTTTGGGTGAAGAAGGCATTGTATGGAGTGAAAAAATCACCAAGAACATGGTACTCAAGGCTTGATGAGTACTTGAAGAAGATTTGTTTCCAATGTGGTGGATTTGATTAGAATATGTTTTCCATAAATAGTAATCAAAGGATGATGGCACTGGTTTATGTTGATGACATAATCTTTGGGGGATCAGATGAAGCATAGTGCAGACTGTTTTCTGAATTCATGAAACATGATTTCAAAATGTCTATGATTAGTGAGATAACATTTTTCCTTGGATTACAGTTGACACAAGAGGGAATGTGACATTCATTTTTCAATAAAATTATACCAATAAGGTTATCAGAAGATTTGGAATGGATAATTACAAAGAGATGAAAACTCTGATTGAAACTCGGGTGAAATTATCGAAAGATGATAAGAGCAAGGCAATTAATATCACAAAAAACAGGTAGATTATTGGAAGTTTACTGTACCTGACTGCCATGAGACCTGATATTGTTTTTTCCACATGCCAAGAAGCACGATATCAAAGTATTTCCATGGAAACCCACAAGATTTCAATGAAAAGAATACATCGGTGTATCAATGGAACAATGGATTTCAGCTTGATATATAGTGGAAAATCTCAGTCATAAATTCTGGGATATATTGATGAATATTGGGCCGGTTCAGCAGATAATAGGAAATTAATCTAGGGAGGTTCTTTCTATCATGGTGGATTGTGTGTTTCTTGGCTAAGCAAGATGCAAGATTGCATTTCATTGAGCACCGCAAAAGCTGAATATGTTGTCGCCACTCAATCTTCCACACTATTTTTGTGGATGAAGCAGAACCTTGATGATATGGGCATTAAAGTGAAGTATTCAATCGAAATCTAGTGCAATAACTCAAGTGCTAAAAATCTCAGCGCAAATCCGGTCCGTCACTCAAGGAAAAAGCACAGTGAGATAAAGTATCATTTTATCATGGATCAAGTTGATCAAGGAATTGTGAAGTTGGAGTATGTGCCTACAGAACTACAGGTTGTTGAAATTCTGACAAAGGATTTACCCAAGCAAGCGTTTTAAAGGCATCGACTGGCTCTGGGAGTTCAGCCGACTCCCCACACTTAAAAGAGTGTGGATGTGGAACCCCCTCTCCCTAAGGTATGATGTGTGTTTCCCTAATGTTCTAATATGTTTTTTACCCTGTTATAGACTGCAAAGGAGTTCCATTTGGGTTCGTTGACAAAGGGGGATAAAATAGTAATTTTTCAAGGGGGTGAAAGTGTGGCTATTTGAGAAATCATGAATGATATGGGGAGAAGTTGATAGGTGGTGCAACAAGATATGGGTAGAACATTGAGATAAGGGTATCATTTTTAAATATTATGATGATAGGTGTCATTTATCAATTAATAGATATCAACATAGTTTAGGATCGTGATAAAAATAGAAGAGTGATGTTGGAATGGTGTGAGAAGAGTTCCAGCGATGAACAATTGGTATCGGTTTGATAATGGGTATCCGATTGGTATCAACAATTGGTATCAATTTTTAAATTGGTATTAGTTGAGTGTCAACAATTGGTGGTAGAAATTAAGTGTTTCATTGATGATCTTTTCATTTACTCTTGTTTCTCACGACGAGCATTGCTCATGTGGGTGCAGAGTATGTGGTGAGTGAATCTCTAGTCGATATCTGAATCACAAGAGGCGAATGATGGATGATGATAGAAGGATAATCAGTAAGGTATCAACGTGCCAAAAATAATTCTGAGAAGAGTTGTGAAGAGTTTTCAACAATCCCAAAGGGAGATATTGTTGGGAAACAATCCCTCAAGGTAACATTGCATCATTTTTGGGTTGATTTTGTTTGTTGACCAAGTAGGTTTCCAGGGTGAATTGTCAAGTTCCAGAGATATTGTATACAATCAATGTTGACAAACAACCATGAAAAAGTAATGGACGATCTAGAGGTGTTACAAAAGCATAGTACAAGGTGGTGCCTATTCCCAGTGTTTGCCTAATTATTGGGGTCCAAAATTTGTAGTTTGGTGAGCATCGTGAAATGTGGATATCCTTTATGATCTCATTTAAATATGGAAAAGGCATGAGTGTAGCAAATATAGCATCTTGGATTGAATTTTATGATGACAAGAAGAATGTTGACGGTGTTCTTTGCGATTACGTCAAGCATCACGAACGGTGGAGGATGAAGTGCATTGCAGCGGTGAAGGACTCTTTGAGGGAGCTTAGCAAAGAAGGCGTGAAGGGATTGAAAGTGATTCTCTGCGATTTCATCAAGCTCTATGATCAAAAAATTATCATGGTGCTTCGAGAGATAGAAAGAATTTTGGTAGAAACATCGGAGCTTGGTGATTTATGTTTACATGGCGTTGACTTCGCGCGGAAGGATCAAGGGTATGTGGAATCGCCTATAAATAGAGGTCGACCCCCTCAAGAGAGTTAGACAGTTTTCGAAGAAAATAATTTTCTCTTGGTTCGTGGAGGTAATTCGTGAAGGTAGTGTTATTCGCAAAAGAGAGTTGCTTCACGGAGGCTAATCTAGCTCCACGAAGGAAGTGCACTTCGCTAGGACACGTGCTCTAAGGAGTGTGCCTCACGAAGAGGCAGGAGCTTCATGAATGCCTAAGATTTTCAAAGTATTGAGCTTTGTGAAAAAGAATAAGCTTTGTGAAGGCCTGTTTGAGCTTTGCGAAAGTGGGAGCCTCACGAATTAGGGTGCTTTGTGAAGGTATTTCCAAATGAATTGCCTTGTGCTCTGGGGAAAAGGGGAATTCATCAGTGGATAAACATTGAACATTAATAGAGCATCTATAAATAGTTGAGGATACATGTAGTCATTAAAATGAAGGGACCTACAGGTATATAGACTATGAGTGGATCACTTCCAAGTGCAGTGAGCAAATGAAGAGGAAGAAGGTTATTCTTTCTACCTATAGTTATAGAGAGAGGTAGAAATAGGGAGTGACCATTGTTAAGTAGTGAGCTAACCCTAAACATTATAAAGGTAGTGAGCCTGGGCATTCAAGTGATCTAGCCCGAACATTATTAGCAGTGAGCATTAGTGGATTTGGTACAGTGTCACATTGTCAATGTATGCTCCTTGGACATAACCCAGTGAGGGTGATCCAAGTAAAATTATCTATTACTGCCTTCTTGCCTCCCAGAATTTCACTTAAAGTGTCATCATAAGATAAAGAATAAAAGAAGTGGTCAAAATAAACACACAACTGAAAACAAATAGACCCTTGTAATAAAGAGTTCAAGATCCAGTGGGACATGAATAATTTTGAAAAATAATATCCATACCATGATTCACCCCCATCTCATGCTATATAGGTCATTTTGGTCATAATAAGGAGGGTTTTTGAATAGGTTTGATGTGTAAAGCATTATTATACTTCATGAGAGATATTTTATAAAAATGTGTGTTTTCATTTGTATATTTTGTGCTATTATTCAACTTGATTTTATAAAACTTGAAATTGGTTAAATAAATTCCCCTCGGGCTTCCAATTTTGTTTTGGATAGGAATTGGTATGTTTTTGGTCTTAAACGTGGGGTTTGAAATGAGTTTTGTGTGCGAGACATAGCAACACCATATGGGTTCTTTTAATTAAAATTGTAAATGTTTTAGTTGGTTAAACAAAGTGTTAAAAGGGTGAATATTTACTGTTTGGTGTTTGTTTTCACCTAATAGTGGTTTTTAAAGGTGATGTGATGTTTTAATATTTCAAACATTTTTAGATTTTTTTTTAAATTTCAGAAATGTTTTATTAAATTGTGATGTTGGGGGAAAACATGTTTTTAGGTTGTTTCTTGTATGATTGGTGATAAGATGAATTTAAAGGTAAAAGGGTATTATGTGGCATGTGTGTGTGGGTTTTTATGTGATGTGTATGAACTTTTAAATATTTTATAAATTTTTTTAATGGATTTGTGGAAGAGTTAATGAAATTTGAATGTTTAGTCGGCTATTTTGGCATGAGTTGGATTTCAAAATAAATTTGAATGAAAAGTGGATTTTTGTGACTTGTGTTGTGTACATGTGGGATGACTGGTGAATAAATGATATGGAAATTATATTTTCATTTGAAAAGTATATTCATTGACTTGTTGAACTTGTTTGAGCACAAAGTGAAAACTTGGGTATCTAGGTGGGTGGCCGTGTACTAGTATGCTAGTGAATCCCTGGGGTTTTGCCTTATTTTCACTTAGCATGATTGACACTTTCAAATCTAACTAAACTATGATGTTGATGATGATTGGGGACCACTAGGTTATGGGTATTTTCACTATTAGTGGCTCATTCATGAGAATAGATATTTGTTATGGTTACTCTCACCAAGATACGAGGTTCTTGGGACCCACAGCTAACTAGTGCCTAGGGTTTATTTCCCATTACTTATGATCAGTAGATATTTTGATCTTACCTTTAGCATATGGTATGAGTGGCGGGAAAATTCAGTAGATTTGGTATTTATTTTAAAAATGTTTATTTTTTAAATTATCCCACCTGAAAACTGTTTTTATCTAAGGTTTCATCTTTTAGATATTTTAACTAGCATATCATGTTTTTTAAAACTTGCACGCTTTTCGTCATTAAATGTGTATCACATGGAATATATTTTTGGTGGTGTCCTATTGGGATTTGGCTCACCCCCTACTTACACCCTTGGGTGTAAGAATATTTGGTTATTTTTTCTGTTGGAGGTTGGGTACCATTTTTAGAGCTAGTGGTTCGAGTTTATAGAAGGTCCTTGGTGGTGAAGTCTTGTGGGGATGGCTTCCAGAAGGTACATGTTACCATGTTTAGATTCTTGGGATGTCCTTATTTGTTTTTGTACCTTTTAATTGGTCTTTAAACATAGTTTTATCTTATGTAATTCAGTTCTAAAATTTTTTCAAAGACGATTTTAGTTGAAAAATCCATATATGTTTTATTGTGATTTTTTTTTCTAATGTTTATAAAATCAGGTAAATTGTTCCGAATTCTCATTATATGATACCCGAGAACTTGATCCCGCATGTGGGGATCTGGAATGCCCTTCGGGCCTTTTCACGGGATGGGTTTGGGGCCATGTTCGGTGGCTACCAGATTTGATTTGTGACTACTACATTTTCAAGGAGAGAATTGTTTTGGCAATGTGAAACACTACTGCGGAGATAAATTTTCAGTAAATGTAATCATGGGGAGGACCACCATGGTGGATTATAGCAGGAGTAAATCTTCATTCCCATTGGTCTTTTGGACACACTGATGGTTTTCATTTCTCTCATCCAGAGATACACTCTCATGATTGGCCAAATTTTCATGAAGCAAGATTTCATGATGAAGTGTTAAATGGGGAACTTCATAATTACTGTTATTATTCTCATAATTTGAAAATGGGTATGTAGGAGCTTTGTATTAAATAGATAAATATCTGAGGGCTTCAAGAACACTAACATTACGGGGATCTAGATCACAGATTGGATATTGATTTTCTAACTGTGTTTGGAAATACTTATTCTTAGATGATCTTTTGCATGTAGTTAGGCATAATTTCTAGTTCAAGTGGTTATCATGAGTAGAATTATGTACCTACTTTTGAGTGATCATAAAAATTGGACAATAATCTCCAATTGGAAAGGGTGTATGTTCTTGATCTTGTTTTCCTGATGATAATGGGGAGTATGTCCCATCACCCATCTAGACTGGAACATATGAGTGTATCTTTGTGAGGATGTCGTGCCAATGAGTCATCAAATGTGTGGGGTCAAAATTATGTGTTTTTCCCATAGTACTACTGAATTTGACTTTATGATATTCATACATGATTCCAGAATATGGGAAGGAATTTGTGTCTACCCTTTAACCATTGTTAAAATTTGATTGGTGACCACAAGGGATATAATGGGAATATATATCCATTCCTTATATAGAGTACGTATCTGTTCCTTCTCATATCCTCCCTTTATTATAAGTGGATACTGACAGTACTCATGCATGGGTTCTGATAGTTTTTTCTTCCCCATGTATGTCATCAGATATTTCTAAATGACTTCTCCAAGTGCTACCAAACAAGATGGCTTGCATGATTGGTGAGTGTAGAAAAATGTATCTTCTTGATTACCAGTTTCCATAATATTTTATTGGTGGGATTCCTTGAATGTAGTCAGATTATTCTTCTGACCGGCTGAAAGTATTTAAGTAGGTGTATGTTCCCTCTCATGGCACTCCATTGGATTTAAATGGCAGGATTGGTTGGTCGTCTCAAGACGGGTCTGTTGGCTGGCGGAATTGGGACAGACGGGTGTATGTGCATGTTCTTTTTTTCCACCATGTTAGATTGATGGACTTACCCGAAGGGGGAAAAGGTATGAACCTTCCCCCTTTTGGCCGGATGTTTCCCTCAGTGGTTCTTCTTGTATGCCCAGGTCTGACGGACATAGGCCGAACAACTGAAGGAAATACCCCCATCATGTTACGGGTTCACTGCCGCACGATTCCGTTGACGTCAAGTATTGGTGGGAGCCCTTGGAAGGACCCATTCATCATTGAATTGAGGCCATGATTGAACTCTTGATCGACCTCCCTATAGTATGGGAAAGACTGGTTATGGCATTCTGTGTATAAAGACCCAAAATTGTTGAAGACTGTGGTGGGCATCAGCTTTTTCTTTACCACCGGTCGTCGATGACCAGATGATCAAGTGTTGTTATTAACTTTCTGAACCTTTTGGGAAGCCTTCATAGTTGGGAAAATATCATGTTTATAGTATTCCAAGACTATTAAATTTGAGACCCTACATAAAAGAATCAGATTTGGTGATAAAGTTTTTCTAGCAGATGAGGATCCTTCTGGGGGATTTTTTTGGGTATTAATAGTAAAAATCTTGAAGGAATCCATTTGGATTTAAGGGAGTTATGAGAAAACATGAAAAAATGAACTCTATTAAAGAAAAATAATTTATATGGAAACATGAGTGATTGATTTATTTTTATGGCCTTCCTTTACTAATTGTTAAGGTCCTAACAGATGGGTAGCACTATTAACTCAGTTTAGGATTCATGTTAGGTTAACGATTTTTTCGCCTCCCTCAGAACATGTTTTCTATTAAGGGACCACTACATCTGGGTGGTTTCCATTGGATTTATTAATTAATATAGAAACATCCAACAATTATTTCTCCAAAGGGACCATTTTTCCAAAGGTTGGTGTTCATTAGGATTGGACTTACAATACTTAAGATCATTCATCGGTCAAGTGGATGGGAGATCAGACTCATCCCAACCATTGGGGGAAAATTATTTCCAAATCTAGGAATCTATTATAGATTTAAGATATATTCTTGAATCCTTATTAATTTACTGAGTATTACATAGCTTCCCCTTAGAATATGCAATACATTTTTAGCATGTGTGAGATTTAGAATCATCTACATGTGTTCGAGGTTGTTCATTATTGGATACATCATTATGAATTCAAAGTTCTCCATAAATGGGATCCTTTCATATATTATTTAGAGATTCTTTTAACCATTGTCATGATAATACTGGGTTTTAAGCCACTCAGTGGGGTACTCTGGAATTTATTATCATTCGAGGAGTTGAATGTTTGATTTGATGTTAGGATCGTACCCATAAACGGGCTAACTATGTATCCTTGTGAAAGGAATCAGAACCCTCATAGCTTTGTGCCTCTTAATGGTACAAATAATACCTTTTATGGTTGCATGATAAGGACCTAGACATACAGTTCAATGTCATGTGGTAAGGAAATCTAAGAGAAAGGTGATCAATCAATGCTGGTTGTGAGACTTATACCTAAGTATCCCAAGGAAATTGGAAATAATATGGGTTTCCAAGTTGTATTAGACCCCATTGAGAATATATAATAGGAATAATATGGTTTAATTGACGTTTAGGGTTTGATTTCAAATACCACATAGTTTGATGAGTCTCACAGGAGAGTGTAGTCCTTTGAGAGAAATGATTTTGAATTATTTCTTTAAACAGATTCATTTTATGGATGAAATGAGATGGAGCTCGGGGTTTTGGAAGGCTTCATATGTATCACAATTATGGTGGGAATCATAGTTATTGTAGTTAATTTAGTAGTGGATTGTGTGTATGTTGTGATCATCACAATTATCTAAGCCCACATGAGCCATACTCGGTGTGTGAAATAGGAGGATGTGAAATATTTGACAAACAACACTCTCTTTCATCTGCTAATGGGAGATGAAAGGCCTATGGAGAAAGAAGTCGAGGCAACCATGGAAGAGTGTGTAGAGCAATGATGTAATGATGAAAAATTTTATTAATGAAAATTACACTTGATTTAATTTAATGCATTATTATGTACAATGGCTATATAAAACATATTCACATCTTTGGTTTTATATTTTTGAATTTTAAAATTCCATTATGAATTTCTATCATTGTTGATATATCCATTGAATAGTGATCAGATGATTAGTATAAATATAAGGCTCTAACAGATCCAATTTACATAGAAATAGTATGTGATGGACTCATCTAGTATAATTTCCCCATACGAAGCCCATTTTTCAGAGCTCAGAAAAAAAGGTGGCATCACTATTCTTCTCTCTTGACCAATCCCAATCTAAGCTTCAACACGTTATGCTTAAACGAAACTACCTATGGGAGAAGTGGAACTTAATTGTCATTACAACATGAGCAATGTTATCTATGATTATCCTTGAGCCTGTCACCATCGTTCACCTTACTCGTAGTTCTTATGAGGGTGTTTTAAGGGGTTATGTAACAAGACCCTAGAACTATGATTATGTGCATTATTTTTTTGTAAAGGTAATCTACATTCATTTTATTATTGTTACATTGTAAATATCTTTCAATGCGCAAATAGTATTTTTAGTTAATATTCAATTATGAAATCTATCATGATGAATTAATTTATTTTTTAATAAAATAATATTTTAACAGAATATTATTACTAAATTATTTTTATAAAATGTAAATTATCTTATAATTTTTTAAGAATACATATGTAATTTTTATCAAGGTTTCAATGCTATTTTTCTCAAAACCCATGAATTTTCAATAAATTTTGGTTTTTATTTTACAAGTAATAATTCACATATTTAGAAATTTATTTAGATAAAATGAATATTATTTTTGGAATTATGATGTTGAATGTATCCAATGGTGAATTTTTCATAATTTTTTGAGATACTCATATTTTATAGAAAAAATTAAAAACCATTTAAATATATAATGTTTTTACGACATAATAATGACCCAATTGTGGTGTAATTAAATACTATAAAATTTAATTTTGGACTATATATGTTTTTCCTTTAATGAAATGTTATTTTAGATATTTTTTTTAATTTTTTAGTGCCTTATTGGACCTTCCAAGACTTATAAACAATTTTAACATTTTAATGTGATTTTATTGAGAGTGTAACTCACCTTTACATAATCGAGCCTATATTTTTATTATGGTCATCCACTGACATTATAAATTATTATTCTAAACTCCAATTTGGAAAAAATCAAGGACAAAAAACAAGGTATGGTTTGTAGTTTTTGATAGATTAATGTGTAGTGTCCAGAACCACAATAATAAAAAATTTCTTCTCATTTAATATAATAAAATACTCTATATACCATTCCTATTCACTCATAACCTTTGTATATCGACCAAAATCTATTCCCTTCCCTCTAAAATCCTCCCAAGGCCCCCAAATCTCCCAATAAGCCTATCTAAAGCCTCTACGAACCCCAGGGATCACACTTCCAAGTAATGTATTTCTTCCTCTCTCGTTTTTATCCAAGTTTATTTATGTTCTTATACCCATGTATTTTTAATTAAAAATGAGGGGTTATGATTTTACACCTCTCATATAATTCCATAATTATGTTTCAATTATGCGATTCACATTTCTCTCTCTATAATTCGTCTCATATACAATCGTTAACATGCCGAAATTTTGTAAGGGATTTCTCTCTTCTCCTTTACATTCATGAAAATATTTTGTATTTTGAATATAATTTCAATTAAATTTGTTGGGACAAGTATCTATATGACCCCTTACTATCCATTTCATTTACATATTATGAGACACACTTTTCTCTATCATAAACCATTTTTATAAAATCTTATGTCAAATCGTTATGTTGTCAAAATTGTACCGTGATTTTCCAAGCGAAAGTCATTGTGTAGTGAATACCATTCCCATTTCTCTATCAACGGTATTAAATTTTATGAATGTTTACTTATTGATTATAGAGTATCATGTATTAATTCAACATTCATATATCATGTAATAAATTATTATTTCTAATGAATCCATGTTATAGGATTCATGTGGCACACTTATGCATGAAATGAAAAGATTACGAATGGTGTGCCCAGATAGATCTCTAATGGATTGGGTAAAGACTAGTACCACGAATCATCAAGTTAAATAAGGGTTTACTGATGATAATTAAAGTGAAATTAGGTTTTACTCATGCTTTATGAGAAATGAGCTCTTTCTTAAGTTAATATCATGTTAAATGTTGTTTCCACATTTCTATTTTATGATAATCATTCCATATCATGCATTTATGTTCATGTTTCTCTTGTGCTCCATTGATATGAATATTTACTTTTGTGTAATATATTCTTCAATTTATTCATGGTTTCCTCCTTTAATAGGATTTATATATCATCCTATTATTATGAATGACCACAGTTTATCCAATTCAATGATAAGTTCAAAGGAATGTTGAGGTATTGTCAATGAAGTTTCCAATAATGATATTGTGTTTTATGTTATTAGTTGTTATTTAATGTTCCTAATCACCAAATGAACTCAGCCTAATGATATTATATTTTGTTTCAAGTGAAAATTTAATGTAAAAATTAGGTTTATGTTTGAGATAAAGATCTGGGTTTTTATTTTTCGAATCTGATGATAGGTTTTGTTTTTTTTGGGATTAGGATTAGAAAACCCTAGTAAAATCATTAGGGATAAGACTAAGCAAAATTAAAAGAGCCCTATATTTTTGTGATTATTGAGTATGTGTTTTACCAATCAAATACAGCATTGTCTAGATACGACCTGGTAGAGGTAGCTCTTCACAGATGTATCATGGTGTAGAACCTGAAAACACTGATTTGAGCTTCACTCGAATGGGATTTGGTGAATTAAAATAGACCTTGCTGATCTCTTGGTTATGACACTCCTGAGAGATATTCTATGGAAAATTCATAATATTAATATGAACCAGTATTATGGGAATACAATAAATACCCCTTTGAATATATTTTTGGAAGTAGATCATGGATAACATAGATTTAATCCTATAAATTCCTAAGTTAATAGAATAAATGTAATTTATAAGTTATGCCTTTTTGTCTTTAGATTCCCCTTTATATTTTACCCCTAAGATTCCATTTATTCTAGCCGGTTTACAGTAATAGTAGGACTCATGCTAATAATTGATGTGAAGATCAATGCGATTACTATTCTAATGAGATGCCCAATCCAATGGGATAGATAATAAAAAACATGGCCATGATTATCTCTCAGTTAACTCATGTTTTTAATAGAAACATGGGTCAAGAAAAATATTCAACCCACCCACACCTATGAATGAACAAGTCATTATCGAGAGCTTATGGAGGCAATGGCCTATTACTTTTAACATATCATATGATCCCCTAATTTTTGAACAATGGATATAATCAATTGATATGATATTATCCATCCTTCAATGTTTTAAACAAAACAAGGTTATTCTGGATACTTATCGTATGGAGGGTGAAGCTGATCGATGGGTGAAATTGATCAAAAATATGATGGTTGAGAAGGATATCAAGGAATTGGAATGGAAATAGTTTTGGAAAAAATATTCAATTATATTGTTCCTCACACCATTAGACTTAAGATGGAAAGGGAATTTCTTTCCCTCAAGAAAAAAGGTGATGAATCCATCATAGAGTATGAGGAAAACATCACAAGGCTTTCACGATATGCCTTCAACTTTTTCATTACCCCTAAATTCAAGGTTTATCGCTTATTTGCTGGGCTAAAATGTAGCCTATGGAAAGCCCTATCAATCCATGATTTTGAGAACTATGATGAAATTTTATGATGTTTCCCCAAAGTCGAAATGGATATCTTCAAATCATAGGGGTATCATGGGGATAATAAGCGTAAGGTGTACTTTAATCATGGCAGCCTGATGGATAAATCAAATGGTACTATGAAATTATAGCACCCTAATAATTGCCTGAAGGGGAAGAAAAAATGCTTTAGGTGTGGAAGAGAAGGGAACCAGGATATTAACTGTTGGCAAGAAAAACACACAACTATTATAGAGGAGAGGAACGATCTGTTTCACCCTCCACACATTGTTCATTACTTAAACTTCAAATAAACATTTCACATTTCAAACCAATTCCCATGACAACAGTTTTCGGAGGCAACCAACAACCTCCAAGGTAGAAGGGAAAATATTTTCCCATCACTACCACTAAAGAGGACCCTGAAAACCAAGTGGTGAAAGGTACTCAACATATTCAATAAAGAATAGAAACCATAGTTTTTTATTATAATTCAACACATTCTTTTATATCCCAATAGTTTATTAGAAAAATCCCAACATCACCACAAATTCGGGAAGTAGATATGTCGGTGAGAATCAAAAATGGGGAAATCATTGAAACCCATGATTATAACTCCTCCCCTATCACAATTTGTGGATTAAACTTCCCCATGAACTTCATCGTACTTCCTCTGGTGGAATTTGATGCAATTTTTAGCATGGATAGTCATTCCTTATAAAGAGCCAACATAAACTGTCATGAGAGGGAAATCACTCACCCTATAGAGAATCGACCAATGATTCTGAACAAGTGCAAGGAGTAGGATATATATTGTTTAGCACAATCATCTCAAGAATGGATATTACTACCCTATGAGTATGTGTATCTTTCATAGATGATTGATTCCAAGGAAGAAACCATCCATGAAGACTTGTCAATTGTGATGGAATTCGCTGAAGTGTTTCTTGAGGAATTGCATGGTCTTCCTCCTAGAAGAGATATTTAATTATCGATTGTTCTTATACCTAGGGTGTTTCAAATATCAATGACTCTGTATAGAATGGTTTTTGTGGAGCTTTATGAGATAAAGAAAAAACTACATGACAATCTAGATATTGGGATTATACACCCAAGTGCTTCACCATGGGGTGCACTAGTCCTATTCATTAAGAAGAATGATGGGTCAATGTGGCTTAACATTTATTATAATTAGCTCAACAAAATCAAGATAATGAATATATATCCTCTTTTTAAAATTGATGAATTGTTTGATTAGCTACATGGACCACAATAATTCTCTATGGTGGATCTATGGTTTGGATATTTCCAGGAAAGGGTGAAGAAGGAGAATATCCACAAGACTGCTTTTTATACATGATACAAGCACTATTAATTCATCGTAATACCTTTGGGACTCATTAATTCTCTAGAAATATTCATGGACTTGATAAATAAGGTCTTTTGATATTACCTTGAAATGGTTTTGGTAGTATTTATAGATGATATTCTAACATACTCCAAAAACAATGAGGGGAATAGGGAGAATCTATGTACTGTACTAGAGACCTTGCGAAAGGAGAGGCTCT
The DNA here is from genome assembly GCA_963277665.1 of Viscum album. NCBI lineage: Eukaryota > Viridiplantae > Streptophyta > Magnoliopsida > Santalales > Viscaceae > Viscum > Viscum album. The sequence goes on along the minus strand of OY728130.1, from coordinate 1,163,162,374 downwards.
ATTAAAAGTACATCAAGTGTGAGTTCTGGTTGGAAGCAGTTTTATTATTCGGTCATGTCATCACGTGTATTGGGATACTTATGGATCTCTATAAGACAATTGCAATTGTTGGATGGATGAGGCCAACATCGGTTATGGATATCTATAGGTTCATGGGGATTGCTGGATAAAATTGCTAATTTGTTATAAATTTATCTTGATTGTCAAAAACTCTTACTAAGTTAAATCAGAAGACAGTCTGGTTTTCCTGGATTGATGAATGTGATTAGTGCTACATGGAGTTTGTATGGAGGTTTATCATTACACCCATTATCACACCCCAGAAGTGGAGAACTTTTTTTGGTATTTAATGATGCTATCAGAAGGGATTGTTCTATGTGTTGATGCAAAATGAAAAATTTATTTCTTATTCATCAAGTAAATTGAATGTTCATGAGAAAAACAATCCTACACATGATCTAGATTTGGTTGTAGTAATATTCACTTTGAAAATTTGGTGACATTATCACTTTTGGGAGATGAGTGAAATATATATGGATCAAAAAATACTCATGTATATATTCACATAGAAAGAGATGGATATGCGCCAAATAAGATGGTAAGAACAGATCAAAGACTATGACCTATCAATCCATTTTCACCCTGGGAAAAATAACATAGTGGAAAATTCACTATGTAGAAATGACCCAACAATTCAATCATTGATGGGAATTTAAATGGATTCAATTATTTTATATTTGATGAATATTGACATGGGAATCATAAAGAAGGGAACATCATCAATCCTTTAACAAAATATTTCTCAACCATCTAATTTAGAATGGTTAAAGGATGCTCAATAGGATGATGTATAAATTTAGTTGAAAGTGTAAACTATCTTAAAAGGTATATCCTCATATTTCAATGACAATGAAGAAGAAATTGTGAGATTTCAGTGAAGACAATGTGTTCCATAATGTATGGAGTTTATGAATGAACACTAGGATGATGAACACAGTTAAAATTTCTCCATTCACCTAGGAAACACAAATATTTATTGAGATCTCTGATATCGTTATTTGAGGTATAAAATGATGAAGGATATCATTGTGTATACATTAAAGTTCCCGGTATGACAGAAAGTGAAGGATCACATGTGGAACTTTAAGGGGATGATGCAAATATTACCAATACCAATATAAAAATGGGAGAACATCACCATGGAATTTATCACCTGACTTCCGAAGACATCCAATGGAAAAATGCTATCAGGTTTGTTGTGGATCGTCATACACAGACTGTACACGTCACTTTAAATTGACATGATTTATCATTGGATCAACTAAAAAAGATATATGTCAGTGAAGTTGTATGGCTTCATGAAGTACCACAATCTATTGTATCTGATTGAGATATAAGATTCACCACTATGTTATGGAAGAGTCTCCAACACACTCTGAATGATGAGATGAACTTTATTATATCTTATCATCCTCAAACTGATGGACACTCTGAGTGGACTATCCAAACACGTGAAGACTTTCCGAGATCATTCTCAGCATACTTCAAATAAGTATGGGATCAACATCTTCATCTGGTTGGATTCTCTTAAAAAAATATTTTACACTTAAGAATCCAAATGGCTCCTTATAAATAACATTATGGGAAGAGGTTCATAACACTAGTATGTTGGGAAGAATTTGGGGATTGAAAACTCATAGGTCCATAAATGGTCAATGAAATGGTGGAGAAGGGTAAGCCCATCCTGCAGTACATTAATGCTTCTCAGAGTCAAAAAAAGAGGTCTGATAATAAGTATTAATGAAAGCTAGAGTTTGGTGATGGATACAAGGTATTCCTACACATATCACTATGGAAGAGAGTTATGAGATTTCGAAAGAAGGGAATGCTTAGTCCAAGGTACATCAGCCCTTTTGAGATCCTTAATCGCATTGGAGTAGTGGCTTATCCAATATCACTTCCACTGAACCTATATCAAGTACATGATGTATTCTACATATCTCTCTTGAGAAAGTACATACCTAGTATATTGCATTTATTTAATCCAGTAGTGGTATCATTGGAGAATCATCTCTCCAATGAAGAGAATCTAGTTATGATCATAGGTTATAGGGAAACATTTCTATGAAATAAAACAATGCCCCTTGTCATGGTGTTGTGGCGAGACCACAAGTTAGAAGAAGTAACATGGGAATCAATGTAAGTGATGAATTATAGTTACCATCATCTGTTTTAGTTTTGGAAAAGAAAATATCCATGGTGAAATTTCTTAGGGGGTAAAAATGTAACTACTCGAACATTTATTAATAAAAGTTTTACTTAATATAATTAAATTTATTATTATTTAAAATGAGTATATAAAACATATCCACATATTTGGTTTTAGTTTTTTGGATTTTAATGTACTGTGATGAATTTTTATCATTACTAGTGTAGTCGTTGAACAATAATAACATGATTTGTATAAATATAGTGCTTTAACAAATCCAATTTACTCAAACAAAGGAAGTGTTGGAATCATCTAGTAGAATTTCCTTGTACAAGCCCATTTTTCAGATCTTAGAAAGGAGGTGGCATCACTGGGCTTCTCTGTTGACCAAGATCAAGAAAATCTTCAACATGTTAAGCTTGAACGTAACAACCTAGGGGATAAGGGGATGTTAATATAGATTACCCCTTGAGAAATGTTATCTCAGCCACCCCAAGAGTCTACCACTATCGAACACCATATCCTTCGGTCTTATTTGGGTGTATTATGGGGTTATGTAACAAGACCCTAGCACTATGATTATGTGCATTATTTTCATATGTAGATTATATATTCATTTTATTATTGTTAATTTTAAATAGTTTTTAAGGGGAAATTAGTATTTTTAGTTAATATTCAATTAAGAAATCTATATTGATGAGTTAATGGATTTTTGAATTAAATAATATTTTAATAAAATATTATTACTAAATTAGATTTTTTTTAAATATATATGATCATATAATTTATTATGAGTACAATGGTAATTTTTATAAAGGATTGAAAGCTATTTTTGTCAAAACGCATGAATTTTTTATAAATGTTGGTTTTTATTTTAAAAGTAAAAAATTCACATATTTAAAAAATTATTTAGATAAAATGAATATTTTTCGTAGATTTAGGATGTCAAAATTATCCATTGGTGATATTTTTAATAATTTTCTAAGACAGTATAATATTTGGGTAAAAAGTAAATACTGTTTAAATATATAATGTGTTTTATGACATCCTAATGACCCAAGAGTGATGTATTAAAATACAATAAATATGTTTTTCTACCAATATATGTTTAACCATTAATATAATATGATTTTATATTTGTTTGATTAATTTTATGTTGCCTTAGTGGACTTTCCAAGACTTATAAACTATTTTAAACCTTTAAATTTGATTTTCTGGAGAGTGTGGCTCACCTCCGCATATGAAAACCTACTTTTTTATTATGTTATTACATTGTTCATATAAAATATTTTCATCCAATTAAATTTTTCATAAACCCTGGTAAAAAACCATGGAATGGTTTTCGCTTTCAGTTAGTTTAATGTGTAGTGTCCAAAACCAAAATAATAAAGAAATCCATCTCTTTCCATTATAAACCCACTCAATATCCCATAAATGATTATTAAAAACTATTGTTTATCAACCTATCCGCTAACCTACTCTCTCTAGAATCCTCCCAAGGTGCCCCAAGCTCTCAAGAAACGTCTCTGAAGCCTCTCCCAAGCCTTTGGATCTAACTTCCATGTAAGGGATTTCGTCCTCTCTCATTTTTCCATCTTTTATTATGTTTCTATACAACTGTATTTTAAATTTAAAATGTTGGGTTATGATTTTTTACCTCCCCTATACTGACCTATTTATGTTTTAATGATGATAGAACTATTTCTAAATCATTAATTCCTCCCATGTATACCTATTACCATCCAGAAATTCTATAAGGGATTTCTCTATCCTCATCTATATTCAGGAAATTCTTTTGTATTATGAATCAAAATTTCATTACATATGTTGGGAAATATATATATACTACCCCCATACCTTCCATTTCATGTACATATTATGAGACACCCCTTTCACTCTCATCAACCCTTTTTATGAATTCTGAGGTCATGTTGTTATGTTACTGAAATTGCACTACGATTTTCCAAGCCAAAGTCATTGTGTAGTGAATACCAAGCCAATTTCTCTGTCATGGGTATTCACTTTTATGCACATTTAATTTTTATTATATAGTTTCATATATTAATACCATATTCCTTTAAGATTTATTAAATGACAATGTTTAATGAATCCTTTTTATAGGATCCATCTGGCACACTTATGTATGAAATGAAATTATTAAGAAGGGTGAACCCTGATAGAGCTCCACTGCATTGGGTAAAGATTAGTATCATGACACATCATGTGAAATAATGGTTTACTAATTCAAATTCATACAATATGAGTTTTTACTCATTCTCCATGTGCAATGAGCCTTGGATCATGCCAATATCATGATAAATGTTATTTCCATGATTCCATGTTATGATAATCATGCCATATCATGCCTTTATGTTAATGTTTCTCTTCTGATCCATTGATATTTATATTACCTAGAATGTAATATATTCCTCATTTTTCCCTTTATTAATCCATTATTTGGATTTATAGATCACCCAGTTCTTATGTATGTCTTCATGTTATCCCATGCAATGCTAAGTATGAAAGAATGTTGTGGTCATGTAAACGAATATTTTAATAAATATGTTGTGTTTTACGTTATAAGTTGTTATGTAATGTTTCTAAGCCCAAAATACACTAGAACTATCAATATTCTATATTTTTTCAAGTGAATATTTTGTGTAATAATTTTTTTAAGTCTGAAATAAAGAGTCGGGTTGTTATAAATTAACCCTTTAATGTGGGATGACATTGGACATCACGCGGCACAACCCATGAATGATTAGGGACTTACCTCAGTGGGAGTGCCCTGGTGGATCCCAAGAGAGGAGGTAGACTTATCATTTGATTGAATTGAGTAGAAAGAGTGACCCACACTCTCCTTATTAAGAACTAGAGGCTCTGAGTTTTAGTGAAGGGAGGGGAAGTTTATGACCCAAAACCTAATCCTCCCAAACAGGATACCCCAATAATTTTTCCTATGAGAATGGTCCACGTGACTATATATAAATAAAAAACCAAAGACACCACATTAATCATATATCTATTGAAAAAAAATTATGGGAATCCTCTAACTACTGATATATAAACCCAAATAGGAGACACGCTGATGTGCCTCTTTTCGAGGTTTGATAAGTCAGGATGTTTTAGTGGAGGCTTCAACTTAGTCTCATTCAGATAAGGGAATTAAGAAAAGAGACACCCTCCCATTTGTGTCTTTAAATAGGGTTTTCAAGTTGTTGTGTTGGCCCTGCGTGTAGCGATGCAATGTAGCTATATCGTATAGGTTCACTGTGTGGGTAAGTTGCGTAGGTGTACCGCGTAGGTCTTAACAATGACAAAGAAAATTATTAACATAATAAAACCAATCATATGAAAGCTTATAACATATAAAATATTTCAGAACATTCTTATCCCATATAATTCATACTTATCTCATGTTTTTTAGAGAGATGCCTAAGAAAATTTCAGGGATCTAGGTGAAATAGCTATGCAATGGGAGCATCAAGAGTACTTTCAACATTTTCAATCATCAAATAAAGAGCTCAATTGTCCTATTTATATACAAGCCAGGGGTATGGTCAAAATCAAAACATCTGTTTAGGTATTAAAAGAAAATCGTCCACATATCTCATCCATGTTGGTGTACATAAAACATCTAGTCTCATATATCTGTCATGTAGCACTACCACATAGCTCTGCCACATAGCTCAATCACATAGATCCTCTGTTCAAGTACCCCATAAATTGTTATTCGTTTTACTTATTTTCACTTCAGCTTGACAGTTAGAAATATCTAGGGGACATATTTATTTTATTTTTATCTTACTAAGGAGTGTCAACACCATTTTATTTTTTGCCGACTCGATTCATCATATTTCGATCTATTAACTAGAATAATCGAAAAAAATTAGGGATGATAATTTTTAAACTATAATAAACATAAATAAAAAAACTATGAACATAAAAGTTATAACTCATAAATAATAACAATTCCTACATTTCTAGTTTTCAATCTATATTATCAATGATATATTTGATAATATAATATTTTATAGGTACTATGATTCCTTTTATAATAAATCATAATGAGATTGTGAATTTATCAAATCATATCCTCCAGGAGTGTGAAACCATGTGAACAACAAAGCATATTTTTATGAACTAGGTGACGATTGGGTCAAGAACATTTCACCCATTCGGGGTTACTACCCCCTAGGTACAACTATCCCAGAGACACATCCACATTTATTATCCAGATAGGGATGAACTTTCTTGAAATCTACTTAATCTATAGTTTACCAAATGTTAAGGATGTTTTCCTCTCTTTAGTCTTATTGCTAAAGATTTCAATAAGTTTTTTAATACTAATTCCAAAAAATTACTATAAATTTCTCTGATACCAAATATAGAGATAAATCCTTTTACACTTATTATTTCATGATTATTTTATATAAATATCAATAAAATTTAATTAATGGATTAAAACTCATAGTGTATTTGGCTGACTACATTCATAATATAGCATTGTTAACCAAAACAATTCTCTTAATCTCCCCAATGATATCCTAAATCCATTTTAGCTCCTAAAACATCATGGTATAAACTGGGGAATGAAAAGAAAAAAGGGGTGAGCTATCAATCCCAGTAAGGTAATTAATATTATAAGAAAACATAACAAGTGAGTCAAAGGTATAACATGATATCATAAAAGTGAAGGCTTTTATTATTCACGTAGGAGAATAACATAAATACCATGGTATCATAAGATCTTGTAAACATATTAAATGTTTTATTAACACAAATAATGACACAAAAATAAGTCAAGGATAAATTTTAGGACAACATCACATGGAAAACAATGTCTTATAGTGGATTATGTTTACTCCCCAATTCCATACATCACGTATCAAGAGAGTAAAACATTACCCAAAAAATTGGAATGTTATCTGAGTACTTTCATCATAACATGGTCATGATTATGTGTTGAACATAATTAAATCAATAATAAATCATAATACTTAAAAATTCCCATGGAAAGGAATGAGTTTCATATTTTTTCCTCGTATCATATTCAGAAGAGGTTTTTTAATGAAGGAATTTATCAAATAAATATAAATAATGAATTTCCCCATCAAGGGAGGAAGAATTGTGTATTTATATATGTGAGAGACATATATACATAATTTATATTCATTATGTAACATTAATGAGATTTAAAAATGAAGATAGAGAGAAAATGGTTATAACTAAAAAAAGGGTTTCTTAAGGATATATCATACCTTAAGTATCATATTTAATTTTATGAATTAAAAAGTAATATATAATACTTATAGGTCAATTATACATGTATTATAGAATAATACACATATATATCATACCAAATATGAATTTTTAAAAACATTTACCACATTTTTATTAACAATTCTTTATTAAAAGCTCTATTTCGCGTGATAATTGCTTTGTTTTTCATTCTTGTTTTCCTTCAAAATTATTAAATTGACCATTTTTCATAATCTATATAATAGTAAAAAAGTTATTGATATCACATATATTTATTAAATATATAAATTTATAGTTCTCTCTAAAAGGTATAGGTAAAAATGAATTACACTATCCATGGAGATAATAGGTCATACTTATACATGGTCGTTGTTTCTATTTTTCATGGATGAAATGAATAAAATGTAAATTATAATTAAAATATTGATAATAATAATAATTTAATAATATATATTTATATATACTAAAACAACCATTAAAATCATATGTTATTGGTGGTGATAGAATCAGATTATATCGGTTCGCAAGGTAGTAGTCCATCGTGCACACGACCAACAAATATTTGTTCCCCATTTGATGAAAAAGGATATAGATGTTGGTGATTTAATTAAAATAATTAAATATTATTATATGTAATATATTAATTTTGTAATTTTATCTTCTTTAATGAACATTTTATGGAGTCAGAAAATGAAATAAAACTTAAACATTCAGTAAATGATTATACCAATTCTTTGCAGACCTACATTTTCCTCTCACTTTAACACCTATATGGTTGGTATTATCTCTAAAATAATACCTATAGAACATAAATAGAAATTTTGGGAAGGAATTTGGTTAGATATTAGATCAACCAAATTTTTTTTAATGTTTAATGAAAATATGAGAGGAAGGGCCCTTTTATATGTTATGAGATGGGGACTCTTTGAAATAAAAAAAATATTAAATTAGAATAAATATATATTAATGTAAAAATGGATACATACTGATATATTTATATTATAGGAATAGTATAGTTCATAATAAAATAATAGAATTATAACTTGACATATTTATATTAGGTTTATACTCTTTTCTATTTGTCTTAACTCATAATAACCCTTTTTGACAGTTATAATTATAAAGAAATTTTTTCCCATTAAGCATAAATATAGTTACCATAAATGTCTAATTAGGACCTTAAAGGGAAATACTTGGTATCTAAAAACATATAAAATTTAATTTTCATATATATTATTTTAGGAATTTTAAATCATTTAATAAAATATTATCTTTTGTGGAAAATCATTCATACAAATATTGTAACAATTCATTTAAATTTGACCTTAAATAAGTCAAGAAAATAATGAAATTTGAATATAATATTTTAAAATAACCATAATATGGTATATTAATCTATTAAATTTATCTAACACAAAAATTTCATCTAATTATATAACTATTAATATATTTTTAAAATCATTTATTTTATTTTTCTATTAATTGAATAAATAATGTATCAGCATTGTGTATGAACATAATGTAATTATTTTAACATAATAGATTAAAAATAATGTTCCATGAATACTATAAATAATTTAAATTTTAAATTACTATTTATTACTAAACTTATGTTATTTTAATTCTTTAAAAAATATTATAGATATAAAAATCAAGAGTGTGAAATTTTTGATGTTATATTTACTTACTATACTTCATATATCAAAAATAAAATAAATATAGGACCAAGTGGACATATATTTAATATTATAATTTTTATTACAAAAAATAAATACCCAAATAGGAAAAATAAAATTCATAGGGTCATTTTTAGTCCTTATATTATTTTTAACATTAATTACCTAATCTACCCCTAGCGTGATGACAATTATTAATTAAGGACACTAATCATAATGAATAGAAATAAAAAGGACCTATTTAACAAATCTGGAAAAAAAATTCTAAATAGAAAATCCATTTTAGATTATATATATAGAAGTGGTATAATTTAATTTAAAACTAAACCCTCAAAATGCATCGAGATACTATTTTTCAAAAATACCTTTTTAAAAAATAATAATGAATATATTCCAAGTTAAAGTATAAAACTATTTTAAAGGAAATTAATTTGAATATATTTATTATGAAGGAGGTAATTAAATTTTAAACTAATCCAAAATATGAATTTACTAAGTTAATAATAAATGAAAAATACAGTTTTCAATAAAAACATGTATTTTTCACTATTCATTGAAAAATGAAATATTTTTGAAAAAAAATTCATCAAATAGATATTTTGATATACTTTTCTCAAAATATATATTATTTTTATGAAATTTAATTTCTAATATTTAATAAATTAATTATAATATTTTCTCCCAATAAAAATAATTTTTGAAGAAAACATTTTTTGAAGAATTAAATGACATAAAATGATTGATTTTTTACAAAGAATTTTTCAATAAATTTATGTTTAATATGAAGTATATATGTACATATTTTCTAAATTTGTTAATCCTATTCATAGTCTCTAATTTAATATCTACTTTATAATGGTCATTTTTAAATAATAATATTTAATAGTATATAATGGCCTTGTTAAACTCTTGATTTCATGTAATTCGAGCTATAAAATAAATGTAATTTATATAAAGTTAAGTAAACTAAAAAATCAGGGAGTTTTGATGAAAAATTTGAGAAATAAGATTCTTATTAAAATAAAAAACAAATTAATCAATGCTAAAATAATCTTAACGATTATATTGACTTTTTATTTGATGGGAAATTTGTGTTCAAAAATATATTTTAGTTTCAAATAATGATATTCATAAATCAGTTTAAAGATAATATCAAAATATAGAACTTTTTTATGAGAAAAAGTAAATATTTTGAAGATCCTATTTCATATATGGCCCTTGAGAAAAAAAATCTAAAAAATAGGGATATTGAATCTGTAAAAGTATATATACCATTAAAGGAGAATGAAAATAAAAAATCATTGAACAAGAATTAAATATGACGTATCATTAATCAAAAATAAAATCTGTTTTGAAAGTGATAAAATAAAGAAGTTAATTGATAGAAAAATTACATTTATAAAAAACTGATGAAGAATAAAAAAATGAAGATAAGCCAAGAAACCATGTTTCATGATAGATAATGCTGAATCTCATTCATTAAGATATGACGTTGACCTAATGATGAATAGATGTAATATTAATGAAATTATTCTCTTATGATAATGAAATCCTTAATTTATAATGTTATTCATCCTAGAGTATCTGTTAAGAAATACTATGTTCCCAAAAAATATGTGAAAAAAAATTATATTTTGATGTAAAGTGGACAAAAGTTTCTCAAAACAAAATAAAAAAATATTAATCATTGTATTAACATAACAGGGTTATAGGAATTCCAGATGAGAAGACAAAAGATGATCAATTAGTAACATTTTTTCTAGTTGTATTTAAACCATGTGATGTTAACCCTCCTTCATCTGTTGATGTAGAAGTTTAACCAATAGGATATTTATCAAAAGAAGATATTGAGAATTTAGTTTAGAATAAATATGAAGCCCCATCCAAGAAAATCACCATTTCAGATTTAACATTACTTGAATTTTCATTTCACAGATCTATAATAAATACTTCTTCTCCCTCTAAGAAATTTATAAAAAAAATATGATTTTGTGGAAGAAATTTTAGGATCAATTTTCGTTTAAAAAAATGATGATTCCTTGGCCCAAAATGACCAAAGAACAAAAATTATCAAAAAACGTTTATTGGAGTCTAAAATATGGGATCATTATAAAATATATTTCATTTAAGGAAATAAGTTCAGTGGGATGGTCTTCAAACCAGGTGATGCCTTGATTTACTCCCATGTTGGCCAGGTCATCTGAAAATCGTGTTTCCATCTCAATAAACATGTGTTTTGATGTAGTATAGATCAGTAAGAGAATTGGTGCATTATATCCAATGGGTATTAATCAACCTAGAAAGATGTTTTATGCCATTCCTAATCTCATGTGCGATGGTCATTGAGCCATATTTAATCTGTAGGTTTTTCCAATCAAATATATTGGATAAAGTAATAGAATTTATTAAGATCATAATCTTAGCATTAAGGGAGGTAGAAATTCCCCAACTATACATGAAATAATCAAGGATTTGAACAAGGTGATTCATGAAGATATCACCACATCACGCATGGTCTTGAATTCTATTGGAGGTGCCATCAATATTAATTATGATCCATCCAAGAAGACGTTCTCTATAAATAACCTCTAGAGTGAAATGAGGTTGAAAAAAACTTCCATTAGTCTATAGATATCATAAGATTCTGTATTCATGCACAGTGTTTTGGCGATGTCCCTTTTACATCAAAGAAGATTTATGTATGGTAATAATGATCTTCATCTGATCAAAATTTTTATTAAGTGAGTATTTTTTAGGAATAATAGAATTTCGATTGAAATAGATCACATGGTGAATCTCATCAACTACAGCTTGGAAAAGGTTCTTGATTTGTAGAGATCCTTCCATTTCTGCACATTTGTTTAGTTGATTTTTGACAGAATCAATAATCAACCATCTGCAGTCAAAAATGTCAAGAATATTTTTCCTAATAGTAGAATTAGTTTAAAAAGAATGAAAGAGATTGTTAGCATCCTCCTTGTTTTGATTGCAGATTTTTCACTTAGAGCGGGGTTGGATTCCAAAAAGTTTAAGGCAAATCCGTATGGGAACATTGTTGTGAGCTAGTTTCCAGAAGAGAATGAATGTTAAAGGCTTTATCCAAGACATTTTGAAATGTTTTATCCAACTGTAATAACTTTTAGAGTTACCTAAATATTGTTTGTATAAATTATTATAATTAATCATAACAATGTGAAAAGGTTCCCAAATTAATAAATGACCATTTTATGTAGAAGAGTAGTTTTTAATGAAAAACAGAATAATATCAAGGAGGGGATTGAGATTAGAGTTTATCATTTCTCTAATAGAGTAGTTGGTACTCTCAGATCTTTGATTGATAGACATCATTGAAATTAATGGTGTGTTAGTCCAGTAATCCAACCAATACTTCATGGATTATTCTCTAGAGACTATCCATTTGGAATTATTCGTGATATTGGAGAAATATTGTTTGATGAATGGCCATATAGAAGATTTAATAAAATTCAAATTTCCCAAATTATGTTTGAAAAGTAATTTATTTTTTAGGAAGGTAATATCTTCATATGTATTGTGAAAAAGGTTCCAAGTAAGTCTAGCATGAAAGGATTCATTAATGTACTTTATATTTTTAATTCCAATACCACCTTTTTAATGGGCTTTTAACAATTTGTCTAGGGGATAGTCACAAGATTTCTCTCTAGAGTACAACCATTCTAGAAAATAATATTTATTGTGGTTTTTATTTTTTTATAAGACCAATAGACCATTTATAAAAAATCATGGATTAAACTATATTGGAGACAATATTGTATTTTACAATGAGATTCCAAATTTCCATAGAGATATATTTAGTTTTTCAAGAATAGGTCTTGTTTAAAACAAGGTATACTATAGTCACAAAGTTGAAATACTTGGGTCTTCTCCAAAATATGGGAAAACCAAGATAAGTGAAAGGGTATGTACCTACTTTCTGACCTAAGTGACGGATAATTTAACATTTTTAGCTGGGAGGAAAGTTCCTAAAAAATAAGATGAAGGATTTTTTCCAACTAATGGTTTGACTATAAACCACTTCATAGTGTGAGCGCTCTTTTTTAATGTCAAGAATGTTTCGTTTATCACCTTGAAGAAAAATGATGATGTCATCAGCATAAAATGGTGGGTAGGAGCCTTCATGTTCTTAGAGATATGGAAGGGATTCAACATATTATGGTCCTCCAGACGGGTGATCAGATGACTATGATGGTATTCTAGTATTGATAATAGAATAAAAAAGGTGTGTTCACCTCTCTTGACACCTTTGGTGTATTTAAAGAATCCCATGGGAGATCCATTCATCCCAATGGTGATAGATTCTAAGTTGAACAGAGTTGTGATTGCAGTGATAAAAGACGCAGTAAAACGAAATCCTTGAAGAACCTTAATGATAAAGCTCCAATCCATGGTGTTAAAATATTTTCAGATGTCATGTTTAACAGAAATATTTCCTCCTCTATTGGCCCTAATAAAGTTATTAACACACATAGAGGAAAGGAATAAGTAGTCTGGAATAAATCTAACCTTAATAAAACCAAATTGGTTCCAGGATACAATATTTTCTATGATAGTTGAATGTCTGTTTACAATGATTTTAGTGATGATTTCGTAAATAGTGTTAACATTATAAATGGATCAAAATAGGTGAATCTTAGAGGAATTTTACACTTTTGGGATCATGGTGAGAAAATAGGCATTAAGAGCATGAGGAATCATAACATTCGAAAAAAAGGTCTTGAAAAGATTACAAACATCGATATGAATCACATCATAATAATGTTAGAAGAAACCATTATTGAAGCCATCTGAACCAAGATCACTATCTGGATTTTGACTAAAGATAGTGACTTTGATTACATGATCCATTGGAGTGTTGAGAATAAAACATTTGTCCTCATTAGTGATCTCTATTAGAATGACATCATAAATGAGGTCTTTGGTTATATCAAGACCATTAAATATGGATCCATAGTCGGAGCCCTTATGATGATCAATGCCGTCTTCCTTGTCAAGAATCTTATCCCCATCATTTATAATGGTTAATTGCCTGAAATACATCCTAATTCATTTTATATAATTATAGAAAATAGTCATTATTTCACCATATGATAACCATTTTCCTTTAAATGCTTACTTTTATAATATTTTCTTCAAAAGTGAAAAAAGAGTTGATTTTAACCATAAGGATTATTTCTTGAGTTGGAGATATGTTGAGGTCAGATATGGTGTTATTATTTTTTAGATCATTGATTTATTCCTTAAGAAATCGGGATTCATTGTTAATTTGTTTGGCTTTGGAGCTGCACCATGTTTTGGGAGTCTCTTTGAGATGTTTTAATATTATATTAGAGGAAAAGGAATCATTTTTCTATGACATTGAAGACCAATATTTTTTAATGAAATTAGTGAAATCGATATCTGATAACCACACATTGTTAAATCTGAATGGCAATAAAGGTTTCCTGTATTTGGTGGATACATTGACCAGGATGGGGCGATGGTTAGAGTTTATCCTATGAAGGGTGGTGTAAGAAATATTGTCCCATTTATCTAAATAAGTTACATTCGTGAAGGCTCTATCCATCTTGGAGGCAACCACTCTATTATAAATTCTTCCATACCAAGTGTATTTCACACCAGTGAGAATAATTTCAATGAGAATGATGTATTAAATCAAAGAATTAAATTCTCCTATGGAAATATTACCATTAAATTGTACAATTTTCTCACCTTAGTTGATAATGTAATTAATTTCTCCAATAAGAAACCAAGGAGCATCAACATTAGTTCCTAGATATGAAAGGCCATTCCATAGAGTTCTCCTTTCTTGGTATTTATTCTTAGAATAAAACAACACAAAAAAGGTGTGTGCCATCAGGATTAATGTTGAAATTAAAAATATGATTAGAGTCATGAACATTCTAACATTCTATAAAAAATAGTATGAAACGAATCTATAGAGATTAAACATTAGTGGTAATTATTATTGCACAAGTAAAAACATAATTATGCTGGCACAAATGATAGTTTTTAGAAGAAAAAGAAAATTTTGACTCATCAATAGAAAGTAACATTATATTATGAATTTTAATCCTTCCTTTTAGAATAGTGAATATGTCAAAGTAGGAAATACCATAACAATTCTAAAATAGAATATTCATTTAAACCTAATTTTAGAGGAAGAACTGCCTTATTTATTTTTTCCCGATCCTTTACTTCTAGAAAACCTTCTAATATTTTGAGCATTGTTATTATTGGTGGTCTATTCCAATTAATTTTTATATATGAAGGGGTTCTTTATAGTAGGTTTATTTATTGAAACATTCATTGATGAATCTATATAGTTCTTATTACACAAAATCAATAAATTGGAATTTTAGTTTGATAACAAATTTGTTGGATTCTCAGAACAGTCATCAGTAAATATTGATTAAGAACCATCCAAAAGGAATTTTTTAGATATAGGAATAGGTGTAATTCGATCCATTAATGCAATTATTCCATGTTGTTCGATAGTGACCATATCAGATGGAATACATTGTATATGCTCTATGGAGTCATTATTTGCCTCTATTTTAATGGGATCCTGTAATGAGGGTGTATTAACATTTACATGTTTTATAGAATAAAAGGTCATGGAATCAATTTTATTTGTCTCAGTAATCAGGGTATGTGCCTCGGTCTGGGTAACCATTGCAGTAGTGGGATGTTTCCCAGATTCAATAGAAATACCAGGGATATCTAGATTATTAGATCTATTTACAGATTTATTTTATAAAGAGGGAAAAGAACATAATTCATATTCATTGTTTATGGATTCATTATAAATCTCTAGACCGGGTTCATCGTCAAATATGATAGGGTATTTTCTAAATATTTACCATAAAGTTTCTCTTAGTATTTTTATTTATTGAATCATTTAGAGTTGATTCCATAGAGTTCATATTACACAACATCAAAGACTCGGGACAATCAACACTATCTATAGATTGAGTACCATCAATAGTGAAATTTGTAGAAGTGATAATAGGTGTACCTAGGTAATTTTTATACTACACACTAGAATAATCAATGGCTAAAGGATAAAAGACATTGATTGTTCTCAATGCAGACAGAAGAAACAACATCAGCTCCATGGAGTCATTATTTTCCTGTATTTTCAAAGGATCTTGTACTGAGGGTGTATTCCCCTTTACAAGTTTAATAGATTACTAGTCCTAGGTAATAGTAACCATAACCATAATAATACTGGTATGTGCCTTGGCTTAAACAACCTTCGAGTCAGTTAGAAGTTTCCTAGATTTTTTAGTACTACCAGTGAAATCCTGAGTTTTTGAGCTATTAACATAAGTGTTGTGAGAATGGGTAAAAGAACATAAATCATTTTCCTTATTTTTTGTTTCATTATTTATCATTATAGTAGTATTGGAATTCAAGAAGAAGGGTTTCTATATTTCTCCAGTACCTAAAGCATTGATTTAATTAGATCATGAAACCTGTTTATATTGAAAATTACTAAGTTCTTCCCTCTCATGTTCATGGTTGGATATCCAAATAGTATCTAAAACCAGATTCTTTATTTCATCAAAGTGTCTTTGTTTCTTTAATGGAGATATCTTATTCTTCAGTGTCATTTACCTAGGCTATACCAGAGTTTTCCCCTTTGTGTACCAAGATGTGTGACTTTTTCATCCAAAATTTAGATTTCTGTGGGGGGGGGGGGTCAGGTATGTCCAACATTGGAGATTTAAATTTTCAACTTATCCTTATTTCCTTCCACTAATTTTCAGTTGGATGGTTTACGAGTTTTCTAACCACCCTATAATTGGAGATTGTATGTCTAATAATTTTACAAATGTTAGAAAAGAGATTTTTCTTATCATATTCTACTCTAAAATCATTTTTTTAATCATTATTATTGAAATAAATTGTATTGGGAAGCTTCGAATCTATGTTAATTTCAACAATTACTCTCAAAAGAGTCCTAAGTTCCTATTAAGATTCTTCGATCAATTTTTAGAGGAGTTCTAAAATAGAAAACAATATCATTCAGTATTTTTTCATTTTAGGAGAACCAATTATACAATATAGTTTGACCCAATCATGTGCCGTGGTATTTTTATATTTTTTCGGGTTGAATGCAAAGTCTCAGTTAGTTAATTGGGTTCTAAGGAAACCCAATTATAGATTAATTTTTCTGGTCTTTCAAACCTTCTTATAGATCATATTTTTATTTTAAACAGAATGTGATAACAACCTTTTCCTATTGGTATGAATTTCTGGTTTAATGTATTCCAATAGTGTGCAATACACGAATGTAAATTAGGCCAAAGAGCATGTACCCTAGTTGTACAGGCTCCTACATGGCATCCAAAAGAACCAGGATCAAATCAGGGAAGAGCAGAATTTCCTGGGTACTATAGAATGGTACTGTAGCAGTACTATAGTAGTGGTGGAACGGTTGCAATGATGACACTATAGCGGTGGAGGGACTATAGCAGGGACTGTAGTGGTGGTTGTACTATAGCAGGTATTGTAGCTGCATGGGTACTGTAGCTGTACAGTTCACCGAAGGGTCCTTTGGGCCAAAAATGGGCTCTCAAGCTTTTTATTTAGGCCTCTTGGCCTTGGGCATTCGGGCTATGTAATGGGTCACCCTCTACCTAGTATAAAAAGGTCTTTGCTTTAAATAATAAATTGAGGCTTCGGCCCCAACCTTTAAAAAACACGAATGTAAATTAGACAAAAGCAAAGGGTGTTCACCTTTAAAGTATGAGATGTGGTCCATGATAGAGAATTTGCACATTTTTGTGAGTTGTTTTAGTTCATATAAAACTAAATCCACCATGAAACCACTATCATCATGCCTATGGATAACATAACACTTCGTTGTGTTGTCTTTTCATAGATCTATACACTTCAATGCATCCAGAAATGAATTCCCATGAGATCTACAAAGGAACGAGCGTGTGTGAATATTTTCATCTGGGACATCATCTTTATTCTTTTCCAAAAGATGCCCTTGCACATGAGGTGTATGTTTCATCAGAGAGGTCATGTAGTGATGGGATTCAAATCTACCAGGCATGAGAAAACCCGCCATAAGGGTGAATATCGAAAGATTCAGGAAAACAATCCCTAATTTCTGGAAGGTTTTAGAGAGATATAGTCTCCAATATCTCTAAAATCACATTATAACACACTAGTTTTGATCCTTCAAAATCGGTTTACTCATTATTAGATTCATCTGGGAAAAGTAATGATGATCAAAATTAATTTAATGACGATCCCATTAATGTGGAATATAACTTTCTAGAGAATTTTTATGTTTATGAAGTTCAAACTATTTTATCAATGTAAATGATATAAATAAGAAAAAAAAACATTTCATTTAAATTTAATAATTTAGTTATAGGTTTACATTCCTATCTAAATCTAGACTTAGTTCTGATCATGTAAAAAATAATGAATCTTACAATTAACATGAAATGATAACTAAGTGAAAGAGTGATATTAATTAAAAATTATTTGCCTATTCTCATAAAAAATAATGAAATAAATATTTAATAGATTGTGTTGAAAATGTTATGCAATAATTGAATAAGTATAGATAAGAAACTGATCTTCAGGATTTCAATATGAATGAATTAAAAAAAATCATAAAATCATGAGTTAATGATATCAATTTGATTGGTGAAAGTACCATTTAATGGCCTCAAACTATGATATTCTATGTGACAAATCAATTGTTTGTTAAGAAGTTTTGAAATATCATAAAATTTATGTTTATGAAATTTATTCATCTATTATAGATTTAAATAATATTTAAATTTCTGAAAGTCAATATATGGGAGATAATAAGTTTGATTTTGATGGGTAGATAGAGAAATATCAATATTTGTTTTGAAATGTCATTTCAATAAAAGAAAATATTTCTATGTTGAATCATATTTTGAAATATATGGAAGACATATTTTTCATCAATGTATCTATGTTTGAAGAGAAATTCAGTATTCCATTTGACCATTTGAATGATAAATAAATACATTATGAAGTTAAAGAACATGATAGAAAAATAAATTAAGATTGATTGATTTTTAAATTTCCAATTTCATATATCTTTATAAGTTTTTTCAAATAAAAAATTTTATTAATATTATCTTGATGATTTGGATTTGATAATTTTTTCGAATGATGTTATTGTTTTTCGATTAATGATACATGATGAATAATTTATATTTCCATTTCCATAAACATTATATCAATTTTTCTGTTTTATATAAGGAGAAAAACATTTTCATAAGTTTATAAAAGAAAATTTCTTTTTAAACACATCATTTTGAAAACCACAATGAGGGAAAATCTTAAAAATTAAAATACAATAATGAGGAAGAATTATTTTAAATGGTGATAAATAAATTAAAATCATCATTTTAAGCATCTAAATATTATTCAAATGGGGTTTTTATTAAGGGTTAGGTGATCTATATAAATGAAGAAATAATTATATTATTATATGAATATATAGATATATATATAGTGTATTTATATTAATTTGAATTTTTAATTATGTGTTTTTGTTTTTTAATAGTGGGATATTAATGATTCATTAAATCAATTTACTATATTTAATTTTTAAATCGGAATAGTATTTTTTTATTTATTGATCTACTATGAGTTTATTTATTTTATATTTTATTATTTAAGTATATAAAAATGGTATATGAAATACTAATATCATGAGGTCTATCAAAATAAAAATGGTACCAAATTTTGAAAAATCAGATAACCCTATAATTCTATAATATCTAATGATTAACATTTTTAAAAAACTTGATAACGTAAATAATGAAATTGATATTACATACATCAGTTTCATGAAGAAGTATTTTGGTGATGAAAAACTTCATCGGTATTTGTGGAAAGACACTGAGTCTATCAAGAGATGAATAACAACATGTTTTCAATGCCATTAGAACTCACCTAATGATATGTAGAATCCAACTGTATTAGTAATTCCGGTTAATTGATCTAGAAATCATCGATCATAAATATATATATATAATATAAGAACAATCTAATATATGAAATTACTGGAATAATTTAACATCTTTTTGAATATTGTAATTTGGGTTGTTTCATCATAAGGTTTTTTAAAAGAGAATACAACTATGTGGTTTTGTTGTAAATGATTATAGAGTTCCTTGTTATAATTTTTTTAACCGACCTACTAGTATAATTAGTGGGATACACCAAGCTACCAGTCAATATAGTGGATGTATTGTGTTATTGTTCAAAGTAGAGGGTGAATAATCTTAAGATTGATGAAGTTGAAAATATTGTTAACGATGATTAAGGAATTGAAGGTTTATTAAAATAGTGTCATAATTTAGGATTTAAGAAGAATAAAACTTTCATTAAGTTGGATATCAAGGATTCAATGAAAAAGGTTTAGGATTCCCCTTTTACATCTGTTAAAATTGAGGATTTCATAATACTTTTTAGGGGTATTTTATTGTTAATTCTACATTCCATAGTTTGTTCTTATTTCTTATATGTTGACTATTTTTTGAAATTTTATATTAACAATGATAGTTTTTATATTGCTGATGATTAAATAAATTTCATTGGTAATTGTGAAATAATTATACATAAATATTATTACTCTAATTTTACATTGATTTTGTAGTGTGTTTATCTTTTATTTGTTGTACCTATAAATATATTTATTTAGAAGGATGTGAAAATTTAATTTATCCTTAAAAAATAGTTCACCCCATCTTGTAATATTTTTACCCTTATTTTACAATATAGTAATATGTAAAATATAAAGAGATAATATTATTACACTATAGATTAGTACCATACATGATGGATATGATATATACTAGATTTTGAGGTTATTTAAGAAGTTTTATGGTGGTTATGAAAGAGTTTTCTTCCTTCCAAGTTATATTAAGGTTATTTTTATAGAGTTTCAGGTCTTTTAGAGCAGTTTAAATCATTTTTACAAGATTTTATGAACCTATAAAAAATTAATAACATAATTTAGATAAATTTTAATTTTATATTAGAAGTTTTAAGGTTTTAAACAAGATTGTAAGTCCCATTATGATGGATTGAGGTTCTTATAATGGATTATAGATCCCATCAGGATGTTTTAAAATGTTTCTATTTTTATTTTCATGGAATCCAAAGGATTTACATGGGATTTTAATTTCCACTTTGAAGACATAATGTGATTTCAATAGATTTTATTTCAATATAGGAAGGGTTAATGTGATTATGTATAATTTAGTATTTCCTATAGGAAGACACAAACTATTTATGATTGAATTTATTGTAGTCTGTGAAGGCAAATAATTATTACAGGGGATTTTATTATCTTCTAAGAAAGTAAAAAAGTTTGAAATGGGAAAGCAATTAATCTGATAGGGGTTTCCATGATATCCCTAGTCTAGGGGAATCAAAAAACATGTGGTTCATTTAAATTGTTTACATCAATATGAAAAAAAGTGACACTCATTTTTTAAAAATGATGATTTGAATTTTAGGTTGGGAAAAAGGAACAAAATAATCATTAAATCTATATAATCTCGTCTACCCCTGGAATTTATCATCATACGGGGAGGAAGATTATCTATATATTTTAGGATTATTTAGAAAATTATTCCCTATATGATTTAATGTCATGAATGATGCTACATTATAATGCCTTTATGGAGTTATAGTGAAGAAAAATGTTTTTATTTTTTAGATTATATAGTTTTTACCAATGATATTCCATTTAAGGTCATACAAATAGGAAATATTTCATATAGTTATAATTTAGATGAATATACTTGTATGTTAAATATTTATATAAATTAATTGATAATGGTACATACACAAGAACAACTCTTGTTTGTAAAATCATGGTAGTGGATACGATGGTAGAATTGGGAGTTTTACATATAATGTAACTACATAATATGAATCCTAGATAGGAGTTAATATTTTTTCTATGTAAATGTAAAGGGATTATGTATATAATATATCCTAGGAATTCTGATTTCTACCTCAAATTTCATATAGAAATTAAAGTCTATAAATAATGTTATGGGATCTCAAAGATGAAGGATCCTTATTATTAAGGGTGTACATGAGTGACCATGTCTTGAGGACCCATGAAAAAATGTAGAGAATCATTTAATGATTATTTTATAGGATTAGGATTTCATTTTATCAATGTGGTGTGTGATCATATAGTCCTTCCAAGGCTTTTGAATAACATTAATTTCAATATGAATTGACATTGGTATACATGTAATCATGGAGGTTTACCAATATATGTGTACAGTTGGAATGATTTGACATCCCATTGATTATGAGTCTGAGACACATAGATGTAAACACACTAGTTTTTTTTGTAATCATATACATATGGCCATAGACTATGGTTCATAATCACATCATCTATTGGAATATATAGAATACCTTAGGAAAATTTGATTCTCCCTTTAAATGGATATCATGGGGGTTATGATATTATGATTATTCATCAATTAAAAGGGGTTAGGTGGCATATGATTAAGGGACAAAATATGATAATATGATTGAGGTCATGCATGTGTCAAATGGGAAGGGTCCATGTGAAATGAGGTCCTGAATTAATTCCTTCTTATTCCATCACTTAATTGATGAGTGTAAAATAAATCCACTAATAGATAAATACATCACAAATGTGTCAATCATGATCACATGTGGGACACCAAAAAGCATAAGAAATACTTCTCTAAAAAATTTTATATTATTTTCTACATTAATAGTGATAAATAAAAAATAATTGGGGTGTTTAAAAATATTATGCATATACTAAAATTAAAATGTAGTAATTTATATCAAGAAAAATTTGTAAATTTATGTTGTAATTATATACGATTAGCTTTTAGCTCATCTATGTCCAAAAAATTTAATACATTGTCACATTACGATGGTGATCACTAAATAAAATGGAAGACAATAGTTTATTTCACATAATGATGGACCCTACAAAACCCCAAATAATTAACATAATCTTACCCTATAGTATTTTGCTAATAATGTATTGTATGTGGTTTTATATAAACCCAAATTAGTTTAAATTAGTCTTAAACTCGGAAATATTAAAATGACTAAATAATTTTTTGGTAGTTAATATAATAACCAAATAAATTATCTTTGGAAGACAAAACATGATATTGGTGTTTTCATCCAAACAATTGGAATTATTAAATATACTAAGACATGGAAAAAATTTATATTATAGTAGAATATTTGGGTTAATCCATTATTCTATGAACATTCATATATATCATACCATAGTGTTTTGGATAGGTTGATTATTAAGATTGTTCCTTAGCAATAGAGGAGATAAATTCCTCACTTATTCATAGGAAATGGGAATTTGTAAATAGTATTACGTTTAAAGAGATAAGAATAATATAAGGAATAGAATAAAAATAATGTGATGAAATAAGGGTATGGTATACATTGGAGGAATCAAATTCATCATAGTTTTAAGACAGTTTAGTGATATCATCACGGGAAACCAGGTCATCTTAGTAGGGATTATATATATATGAATAGTTTTATAGATGGTTGATTTTAATATTATATTGATAATACTATTTTTGAATGTTTTTTGAAGACCCGTGGATTTAGTGGAGGGTGAGTATTCCATTGATATATTATTATTATTATTATTATTGTCAATTTTTATTAAAATTATTCTTAATATATCATGATTCAAATTATTACATTAATAAAAAGAAATCCAAAAATATATATATTATGAAAATTTATTATTTGATCACAATCCATAAATATTTTTTATATAAACCTTTTGAATCCTATGGAATCATACACAAGGATTATAATAATTTAAAATTATATTGAAAAGATTTGAAATCCATTGAGTATTAAATAACCTTATTTTTTTCAAAAACATATTTTATATAGACCACGATGAGAATGTATGTGAATATTTTTGGTACACCACTATAAATGTTACACCCCAAATTTTAAAATGACATTTTGTTTGATACCATGTACAACACGCAACACCAAGCTTAAAAAAACCAATGAATATTATTATATAAATATTATAATTATATCATATCTGTTGATTTTTTGGTTATGAATAGAGTTGACCACGATATTCATATATTTAAAAAGGTTTTATACAATTTAATTATTAATAATTGGTAACTACTTAATTTTTAGTATGATCATTTTATTAAAAAATGGATTTATTTTGTATCTTGTGTATGTGAATTATATTTAATTTCATAAACAACTAGAAATTTTATATCAAAAAATTAAAATAATTTTTTAAATCATCATATCATAATTAACATAGGGTGTAATTTTGGGATTTATTATGAAAATATAGATTTTCAAGTGAATATAAAAAAACTTATTTTTATTGAAAAACGTTTTTCTGTTTTAATATTTTGAAATATTCCATTTTTTTAAAAAGTTAGAAAATTAAATAAAATTATATTATATTAAGAATAATCCAATTATGTTTGTTGGACTAAATTTTATGTTTCGATTAAATTCAAACATTTTTATTCTTAAATTTTTTTTATCCAAAATAAAATTATCTAGTTTTTTCATTTTAATCTTAAATTAAATTCTACCCCTTATATAAATTTATTCATGAAATAATGACACAATATTTTTTTTATTATGTAAAAATTTTCTAAATAATTCATTTTTATTTTTTTCTATATGAATAGTAATAATAATAAATAATTGACATTGAGGTAAAGGTAAATCAAGTAATTAAAATTAAAAATAATATATTGAGGACTAAAAATGATACCAACAATGGTATTTATAATATTTTTTGACTTCTTTCTATTTTAATATTAATTTTGAAAATATATAAAACTAGTAACATATGTATTTTATTTAGACCAATATAATAATTTATTAAAATATAAAGTTAAGACTGTCACTTTATTGATTTAAATATCTATAATAATTTGGGCTTAAGAATAATGAAGACATTTGATCAGTTATAAATTATTATTTTCTGGTTAAATGATTTTTTAACATGTTAGTTTTTTTCAATTTTATAGTGATTAAATAATAACCTTAAATGCTTATGTAACACTGATATAGTATATATTAAGTTGATTGAAAAATAAATATATATTTAAAAATACCAAATCAATTATTTTTTAGGGAGAACCATGAATTTGATTGACCTATATGACACATTAGATATATTGAAAAGTTTTTTATTTCAATTAAATATTTTTCATTATCTATTTAATGTCAAATTAATGAATAATGTCAAAAAATAAAATAATATTTTTATAATGAATCATACTTTATTAAATCATTTAATTTTCGTTTAAAAAATTATCCTTATAAAAAAAATGGGGTATAGTTGAAAATATCCAAATTTTTATTTGTATGGTTTATTTCATCTTTTATAGTGACATTCTTGACATTAAATAGTGCGAAACATTAGTATTGATGTAATTATCAAAAGGATTCACAGTGGTAAAAACTAAATGATATAGATAAAACATAAAAAAAACTTGAGGAAATAGTATATTATGATAGTATTTAGACTAAAACTAATATTATACTCTAACTATATCAATTTTCATTCATATTGAAAATAAAAAATATTTTATATTAATTTTTTACTTTATGTAATTCCAGGAACACCCTTCCCATCAATAATAAAATGTCACCCCTTATCTCTTTTATTTACACTGCATTGAGAAAAATAAATAAATTGTTAATTTTTTCATAAACCTATATTTTGAATTTATATACATTATGTACCTTCAATCATACCAACCCGAGGCCCCTTAAGGGGAGATCTAAAAGATGTCTACAGAAGAAGTGGTAATTATCATTACAAACTATTTCATGATTGTTTTATCTTATACTAATTAATAATGAGTTTTAACAATAATAAAATAATAATAATAAATAATAATAAATACAGAAAGTTTTTATTCTTATTTTGGTATAACCATTTTCAATAACTTTTCTATCCTATGAAAATCTAAAACATCGATCAGGCATATGTATGGCTTATCGTCTCCACATAGTGGTGTAATTCATTTTTCATCACCAATTTTCAAGTGTAGTTATAATGATGTAAATAATGACTATATATTATACTTATTAAATAATTACCATTTCTTAATTATTATATAATATATAAATTCTTACCTTCCAATTCATTGGAAAACAATAATGTCACTTGTCTGTACATGTGGACTACTACATCTATAAAGCGATGTGACACATTTTTCATTTACATTTTCCAAAGAGAGTGATTATGATAGTTTTGAGGGATATATGTGATATTTTTATCATTATTAACATTATTTTTTGATGTAACCATTATCAAATTATAGGTAATAAAACTACCAAATCAAATCATACAAGGAAAACATAGTTGTTATCACCGAAAACAATAATTTTAATAAAAAATTGTTAATATATCAATGATAAATGATTAAATTTAAATAATATTTTGTATCATATATATGAAAATTAATTTCTAATATGTTTATTCTAAATATTTTTTTATACATGATGTTAGAATACATATAAAGGATGTCATGCTTTGGGTAAGGGTTTATTTCACAATCTCTTAGTTTTTTAGGATTACATAAGTTTAAGCCTCAACTAGGAGAATTATTTGATATGTCTATATTATACCGATCATATTTTCTCATACATAGGTTATTTGTTGAAATTAAATTTTCTTCTTTCAATCTCTTCTCATTATATACACAATATACAAAACATGTATTTTTAATGAAAATAGACATTTCATTTCTAGTTGGTCAAGAAATTTTTTTCCCAATTCCATATTATCTTTAAAATGTTTTGATACATAATTTTAATATTATTATATGATTTATTAAATAAATTTTTACCCATTTTTATTTTTTATATATAATTAAAAATTACCTTATCTTCATTTTTTGAATGAGGTGATTTTTGAATGATTACAAAAAAGTGTTTAAGGAATGTTTTTTATACTTATAAAGTATAAATGTAATTTCACAATTTCATGAATTATCAATGCATTGTAGATTACTCTATATGTTTTTAATGTTATTTTCAAATAAAATGTTTTCAATAATATTTGGTAAAATTTTAAATATGTAATTTCAAATAATAAAATAATTTTATCCATGAAACATATCACTAATATTTTTAAATTATTTTCGCCTAAATCAATATCCATTATTGAATATTATGATTTTATAAGTATATAATCGAAATATAAAATCAAATATATTATTATGAATTGTTTATGATGGTTTTTTATTTGGGATAATATTGAATTTTTTTATTCTAGTTATTCCAATATGGGATGTTATTTATTTTTAAGGCATGATGATTATCTTTTATTTTTCAATGATAAGATGAATTCATTGTAATTATTATGTTATTGGTGAAGCATTTAATTTAATATCCCTCCAATTCATTGATAGGCCTCGAGAGATAAAATATATTGGTTATTTATCCAAGGATTTACCAATTTAATTAGATTTATTTGTTTGGTCCTTGTTAGTATTTGTAGAAGTCTTGTGACAATGGCTTGTTTATAAGTTTAATTTGCATATAATTATGCATTCTATTATTATCAAATTAGTTATTTATGTTAATTAATTTAGTTTAATTGCTATGTTATCCAAAGATATGTTACTAGATCAAGAGATTATTTAAAATATTTTATTTGATCTCAATTTATTTCAACTATATTATTATTCATGGACAGGTTATTGATTAAATGGAGTGTGTTTTCAGTTATTTTTATTGTGATAATGATTATGCCTTATTAAGTCATGATATATTCTATTATAAATAACACTTATTGAGAATATTATGTCACCCTTATTTTTTTCCTTTACTAAACATATGAATAGGAAATCACTAAATGAGTTCAAAGATGAAAAACATTTAATTTCATAATGTTTTTTATTTTATGTTTTCAAATTTAATGAGTGACTCATAAATGTTTCTATTTTACCATGACTACTATTCTTATTAGTCCTTCACAAAATGAGTACTTTTATCTAGTTACAATGTAATAGTGTGACCACTGGCACTTGGATACCTGTGTCGAGGTATTTATTATTGTTAATAGAAGAAGATTAGTATAAATACTTAGAAAAATATTTAGTAAAATATATATTAGGGATTATAACTCTAGAATTGAATTTGAGGATAAGTCAATGTATATAATAACATCCTAATGTTTGGGTAAGGTATAGATTATGTGGGTCTCCTAGGAATAAATCTATATATAGACACTATTAGGGGATGTGGTTTTGGAATAAATTAATCTAGGGGTAATACCCTATATAATATTTGGTGGAGTATGAATTGGACATAATTTTTATTCATGGTGACTATAACCTTACCTTTCACATTGATTGACACACTAAATGGATATTATTATGTTAATAAGAATTTTCCTTATGGAAAATTATAATGGATTTGAGTAAATGACATACATGGGTTTCCTAAGTTAGACCTCTGGATTCATATTGTGAGAAGTAGGTTTCATTATTTTGACTTCCTAATAATTATATTTCATGATTTCACTCAATGATTGTTTATTCTCAAACTTTTTTGTATCTAGAAAATGAAATGAACCAAAAGTAAACCATGGAAATAATGAATGTGATAGAAAATTTGATGACTGTGAACAACTAATTTGAATTATAAATTGGGGAAATGATATTGGGATTATGCTTAATAATCAATAAAGGTATATGGTTAACAAAAAGAACCTTAACCAACATTCAGAATATCCCCATAAGACAAGGATATAGTTTGTTGAGAGCTCAGGTAGGGAAGAATATGGAGAAAATAGGGTTAAATTTCCATCATCTCAGAAATGTGGATTGATACCCCCAGGGGAATGTCTCAAAAGGAGGTCAATATGTTTTATGAGTTGTAATTAAGGTCTTAGAGCAACGAATTTCTAGGTGTTCAATGTATTATGTTTGAGAAACATGGTAATTATATTATTCATTGACCTAATCCTAATGGTTAACTCATATACTATATAAGAAAATATGAAATTTACATTTTTGAAGCGGAAGGACTGATGTGTTTATGTATATCGAATTTGGAATTATGTTTTTGACGTGTCAATGATATCTGAGTAATAAGAATCATGTAACATTCAAGGAATGTTCTTTTAATTACCCAACCTCCCATCTACCACATGGATGATTGAATAATGAGAAACCACCAACCTAAGACCTCTATCACATGCCATGTGATGGAAATAGGCACTGATAAGGAGTAACTAATATAGGAGTAATTTCTTAAAGTACATGTATGAATACACCCAACCAAATCCATGATGAAGTGTATAGGAATAATAATTAATGAAAATAATAACTCAAGTTAATGAAATGTATGTAATAAACTCTATGTAATATAAACAAGTGGGATAATGAAGTAAAGGGAATAATAAATTCTCACCCAAAAATATGTCCAAACCTGAAAACATATTAAATTGGAAATAATTGAGAGAGACCATATCCTGATCTCAATTACCAACCACTGTATATATTCAATGAACCTGAGTATCCCTATGCTCCTCTAAAATCCATGATAACATGTCCATTATCATAATAAGACATGAAAAACGTGGGAAAATCACATGTAGGGATGAGTATATACATACCCATTAGGGTGCCTAGAACACTAGAGAGGGACCAGTTGAAGACACGATATAAGTAGTCCAATAAATAGAATGAATGGGGTAAACAAAACACAAGAACACAAACACACTCAAAACAAAAAAAAAACAAAAACACACACATATATATTCCCATATAAGAAACCCATATGGGAGAGAAAAAATACCTCTCTCATAACCAATCCCAAGATAACGAGTCTTCTTATAGCTTTAAAGTTCCATCAGTGTTTCCCAACATCCTACATGTTTGTTCTAATAAGTCAGGAGGAGGTAATACACCTCAACCCTACACCAAAACCTAAGGTATAACAATATCCAAAATGTTATAGGGCTAACTCCTTGGTGAAATTGGATAGTTATGGACACCATAAAGTGGAATCATTCCCATATAGGAGATTATTATATCTATCTATAAATACAATATGGGGGACCCCCACCATAGCGAAAATGAGGAGTATCTTCCTATGATATAGATATCACATGAATTGAGTAGGGGAGTACCGCTTCTAATTGGAATAATGAGTATGGAGGACCCACACCATGGGGTGATATAGGAGTACTATCTACATGGATAGAGGATCTGCACCAAAAATAGGGGAGTACCATCTATATTTGAATAAATAATTTTGAGTACATACACCTTGGTGAAATAAGGGATATTGGTATCTATGGAAAGAGTAACCATGACTTGAATAGGGGAGAAACATCTCAATATAAACAATGAGAATGGAGGACCTACTATGTTATGAGATAAGGGAGTATTATATCCTTGGATAGAGGACCTACACTTTGAATAGAATATTACTGTCTCTATCTGAACTTTCAAATGACCCTACTCGATCACTCCCATATTTGAGAACAACTAAAAAGTTATTTGTTATTATAAAATTTCACACCATATCTCAAAAATCCACTATGAATTCAACCATCACATTATATGTGAAAAAAAATTTGGTTAGGCTACTCATTGACTTTAATCTTATTTAATACAATTTTAGAGGGATAATTTCAATAAGAAAAGGGATAAACAGTGTGTATGTGGTATACAAGGAGTTGATTGCTACTCCAACTACTATTTGGGATATCATATGGACATGTCTTTGTGGAAATCTCACCAGACAGGGTGTCTACAGGTCCCACACAGTGTGTCATGGACACCATAGGCCTAGACATGTGCTTCAAGTCATGTATATGCCAGGAAGGTCATTTAATGTACTTGATAAAGTAGCTATACAAGATTGGGTATAAAAACATGATGTTTTATTACCATAGTATATATATTACCCACTAACACAAAGTCATAGTCACATGCAATTGGAACAAGACCTATATAATTGGGGCATGACACATGGATTGTGGTTCTACTACATGGAATGTGCTCCATATATTTTTTCTAAAACCCTATATTTCATAGCTGGTTAATTACATTACATGTGTTAATCATATTATGTTCTATGTTGTTATTATTTTCACAAAATGTCATGTTCTTTCATGAAGCATATAGATAGGTATATGTTGTTAGGATTTGTTCCATTTGACCACCAGAAACTAGTGGGGTTAACCTCCAACCAATGATTCTATCCCTCTAGTGTCCAAAATCGGATCTCAATCACCCGTTATTTTGTTGTCACATGTTTTATATGAGTCATATCACCCCTAAATCATCAATGATCCCATATCTATAAAAATAAAAACTTACATCTTAAAAATAGATCTTTATCTAACAAAAAATCTCCATCCAAAATGATGTTCACTTAATATCCATTAATCTAGGGGTTTGGTATCACATGAAGACACTTCATAAAACGTTTAACCATGATCCAGTATGCCAATGATTGAACACAATTGGGGAAAATCACAATAACATGGGCGATAAAAATAATTGGACAATATTTCTCATCCAATGATTACATGTTGGGAATATAGGTTGAGATCATGGCATAAGACTTAATAAATTAAATAAAATATTTATTTTGATGGTGGGATCATGCGAAAAGATATAATATATAGAATCAAATTAACAAAATTATATATCCATGCCCAAATATTTAATCATGGGAATAAAGAACAATTGATGACCCCTTCAAATATTTTTGATAGATTATTAGTGAAGAATGTATTTTCCCACCATTAGGATCCACTATGTCCACTGTCTGTCGCCCCACCTTGATCTGATCATTTATAACTGTTCGACGTAAATTCAAAAATGAAGTTCCTCATAGTTCATATAAATTATTCAATGGTTTATGTGGCTTTCCGAAGATGTTTTTTAAATGGGTATTTATAGCTGATATAATTAGCCATTTAATAAAAATCAAAATTTATTTATTTATTTATTTTAATTTAATACATCCTCTAACAATTTCTCCAAATAGACTGCTGGTGCTGACCAAGCTTAGGTAACATCTAGGGTACAGCCCATGAATCATATTTAATATTGGTTTCATATTTTCAATCTGTGGCTATATTCTAGAGATATCCCATCATTTCTAAAAGAAAACGTGTTCATGATATTAATATATTCAATAATTTAAAAATAAAAATTTTAGGCTCACTGGTCCTTGGAATCTCAAACCATTTCATATCCTAGCTCTGGAAATATTTCATTATATATTTCATAGTCTTACAAATAAAAAATACTGTATCGATGATATTCCATCCTTAAAAGCTTTTCATCCATAAAAAAAATTAGCTAATAAAAAAGGTGGGGATATTGAGCCTGCGTATGTCCCTTTCACTGATAGGATCTCTCATATATGCTCTCATGATTCCACAAAACCTCAACCAAGGCGATAGTCAATCCATGTAGGATTTTCTTCTACCAATCCTATATCATCACCAAGTAGTCCATAATGTTGGATTCAACTTCAATGTATAAATATCCGATTCAACATTTTTCAGAATATCATTTTTCTATTTCATTATCTCTGACACATGGAAGACATCATTAACTAGATCCAATTGTGGAGGCAAGTCTAGGAGGAAAGAAACGTCATCAAATATATGTAGGATTTTTTTGACTCTTTTGTTGGGGCACGTGCGTCTGTCTTCTTGGGCGCGACAGGAACGACTTTTGTTACCCCACATTCCCACTTTCCAAAGGCATGCAGTACTCACTCCTTGTTCAAGGACATCTGCTCCTTGATCGAAACAAGATGATGGGATGTCGGTTCTTCCTTCCATGGTTTCCTCCTCCGAACTCATCACCTAGTCAGGGTATCCCTCATAGATTTAATATGTTTTTCATGAAACTCTTCCCGATTCCAGACTTTCATGGACACCAAATAATTACGCTTCTTCTATCAGGACATTCCATGGGGTCCGGTCAGGGCAACGACCTTTAGATGGGGGAGTAGTCACATTATGACATCACTGGCATGTCTGGATACTGGATAATTGGTGTGTATGTATTTTGCCTCTTATTATAGGGCTTCTTAAGGGTGCAGAAGACTGAGGAATCCCACATCAAGTGTGGGGAATCATATGCTATAGTCATGAATCTGAGGTTTTCCTCAGCTTCATGTGTTCAACACTAGGTATGACGCATGTTTAACGTCCCGCGGAGACGGATTTGGCAGATCATAGAACTAGCTAGAGTGGATCAGATTGAAGAACCCCCTTGACGGATCACCGATATTGGGGATAGCACATGGGCAGCTTCCCGAGTACGGTGAAGGAGAATGAGGTGGCATGATCTCACCAGGATGTGGTGGCCCGGGTAAGAATCAGGATGGACATTGGTGTTAGTCTTGAGCCCTGAAGATACTTCATACATACCATTCCTTGACATGGATCAAAGACCTCGTAGTTTGGGTATGGATTCCGGTGAACCGACATGGATTATGATATTGGTCTAATGGGTAATGGGCTTGATCCTTAAGGAGGCTTCCTACGTACCATGCCTTGACATGGATCAAGGTTGACGTAGTTCGGGATAGGGGCTTGGAACACCAACACGAAGGTGGTCGGGACCAATGTTTGGTGGTCTTGAACCTCAGAGAAGTCCTCATATGTCCATGCCTTGACATGGATCAAAGTCCTTGTAGTTCGGATGGGTTCATGTCGGCGAACCGATGTGAAGATGGACCTTGGTCCGATGGATGGTGGGCTTGAACCTCAGGGAGGCTTCCTACGTACCATAACATAACATGGATCAAAGTCCTCGTAGTCCAGATGGTGTGGGGATTACACTCTAGGTTGCAGAAGGTGTTGGTTAACTGACATGAAAGAGATCAGAATGACCGGGTGGTGGGATCACAATGACTTACCACAGAATTGTGATACAGTTTAACATCATGTGGGATAGGGGCTTATCGGAGAACCGACATGAATAAGTACCCTGGTCCACTGGGAGTTGGGCTTGAACCTCTTGGAGGCTTTCTATGTACAATTCCTTAGCACGAATCAAAGTCCTCATAGTTAAGAATGGGATGTGGGTGTTGGCGAACTTATGTGAAGATGAATACTGGTCCAATGGATGGTGGGCTTGAACCTCAGGGAGGCTTCCTACGTACCATGACATGACATGGATCAATGTACTCGTAGTTCAATAAGGGTTTCGTCAGTGAACCGATGCAAAGGTGAAACCAGGGGTCCACTGGTGGTGGGATTGAACCTCGTGGAGGCTTTCAACATACCATTCAATGACTTGGATCAAAGTCTTTGAAGTTCGGGAAGGGTTTCATCAGTGAACTGACGCGAACGTAAACCCGGGGGTCTGCTGGTGGTGGGATTGCAAACTCTTAAAAATGGATTGGGATATAGTCTAACATCATGAGAGAAGAGGCATTTTGGGCTTACACTTTGAGGATGCCCAGGGTGTGTCATGGTCGGTGCTCAGTCTATGCTCACGAGAGTCATGCTCAATGTGATAAAAAAGTGGGTTTAGGGACCTGATGATAACGTCGTGAAGGATGAGTCCGTGGGTAGCCAAGATGGGCTTATGCATTGGGTGGCCTATTGTGCTGGGACATTCTCCAGGATGGAGGCCCCGAGGGTGAAAAACCATTGCGGGAGAGAGGGATTGCGACTTACTCTAGGATGGAGGCCCGGTTCCCTGTCACACCCTCCGCTGGACTTGGCACCGAGGAAGTGAAGAGGAGCAGGGGAACCACCTCTGGAAAGATAAGATAGGGGGATTATGCCAAGGTCGCTGCCCTTCCCCATGGACAAATACCACTCCCAGAAGGAGGATATCAACCCCTACAGAGACAAAGGGGCATGGAGAATGTTCAAGGAGGGGGCACCCCGCATGAGAGGCACAAAGCAATGTCACAATTTAACGTCATGTGTTGAGGATGAGGGTGCTCGGTAGTTTAACGTCCTGCATCTCGGATGAGGTGGGTTTACTCTGCATGCTTAGGAATTACATAACTGGTACCCCTATACTCCGTGTGGTATGGAAGGTACCGGCAATGCCGTGCTGAAGCGGGGGGGGGGGGGACATATTGAACCATCGAGGGGTCCACATTAGTGTGGCTATGCGAAGAATAAATATCCATCAGTGTTTCATTTCGAAGAGGCATTAGGCAAAGCAAATCCATAGGTGGTTTCATCTAGGGGACTTTCAAATCACATCGTGCGAGCCCAAGGGTTACACGGGAAAAGGAATTTCCAGGTATAGGGGTCCATAGGTGTGGGCCTTGTGGAGTTTGTTAACTCTGCATGGTGGATATCACTTGCGAAGAGGTCTGCTCCGCGAAGTGGGGTTCCTTAGCCTTAAAATGGGGAATTGGTGCACATGGATGGTGATTCACGTAGTGAAAGGGCCTTCACGGAGCACAGCCATGTGGAGTAAAGGTGTCTCGCGAAGTGAAGTGTCTTGAAGCAAGGTGTTTCGCGAAGTACAGTGACTCGGCCTTAGAAAATTTATCATGTGTAAATGAAGGGTGTTTTGTGAAGCATAAATTCTCTATGACAACCCATGTCACCTTGGGGACCCCCTTCCTTCACAAAATCCCTTAGTCGTCGCGAAAGGCATCCCTATTAGAAGATGGTATCAAAATGAGGCAAGGAAGAGGAATCTCATGAAGCAAAAATATCTCGTGTATCTCATGACTCGTAGAGAAAAGCATGCTTTGTGATTTGGGAGCTGAGAAGTCGAAAGGATGGATTGTACATCTATTTGTCTTGGGGCGAATCCTGTATTCACAGGAAGGAGGATCCATGGAGCAGAGCTGACGCGGTACGAAGAGGGCTTCGGTTACTTCGTTGTGGGTCGTAAGCATCAGGTTGGTTGGCAGAGCGTACCGCCTCTGTTGCTCCGCTGTAGGCTCACGAGCGTCAGTGGAATTCGCAGAGCATACCGCCTCCTTTGCTTCATGGAGTGCTTATGAATGTCAGGGGAGTTCGCCGAGCGTACCTCCCCCTTTGCTTCGTGGCGGCCGCGTTGCTTGGGAGAACTCTGCGCCGTGGCATCATGAGGTAGGTCGTGGGGCCTCTTTTTCTTCGTTCTTTTCATCCAACATTTTGGTGCCAACAAATTCCCCCCTCATACATAGAGCCGCGGAGGGATAAAGGGTTGATATCTGAGGAAAATCACCAAATTCATCGGTCATTCGTGGTGCTGACTTGCGAAGAGGGCGCATGAGGCAGACAGGGGCCACGCGGGTACGCGCCGTGAAGCACCGTGTAGTATTGACGTACTGTGATAATCTAAGGGTCACCACCTATATATAGGGGGCCAAACTCTCTTTTGTTCTTTTCCTCCGCGAATTTGTATTTTTTCACTCTCAATTCACAAAGCTCCGCGTACTCTGCAACTATTCACCACGAAGATCGCTTCGCAGTGAACTGAGAGTCTTTGACTCTGCGACAATGCCAAGCGAACGTGTGCTTGCAGGCTGAGGCTAGGCTTCATGACCTGGCTTTGCGAAAGAGCTCTGCGAACGAGCTCTATGAACATGCTTCGTGACACAACATGAAATTTGTCCAAGTCTTGAAACCCAATGGCCCATCACGAAGC
The DNA here is from genome assembly GCA_963277665.1 of Viscum album. Taxonomy (NCBI): domain Eukaryota; kingdom Viridiplantae; phylum Streptophyta; class Magnoliopsida; order Santalales; family Viscaceae; genus Viscum; species Viscum album. The sequence continues at coordinate 1,163,125,514 of OY728130.1, read as the reverse complement.
TGAGTTGTAGGTACTCGCAGACGCCGCATGGAGGGATGAGATAGAAAATTTTCTGATCCTAGGAAAGTCAGTCCATAGCCACTCAAACCATAAATCATTGATGGATCCACTATCGGAGAACCAGAAGAATTACACATTTTGTAAGATACTTACATTGTTTGGATTCAGGCTGAGGGATGATGTCTTCATTCTTAAGGCAAGTAGGGACGAACCAGCTTGCTGGTTCAGAAGCATTCTGTGCCAGCCCCAATGGTTTAGGGCGGCCGATGGTCATGCATGGGAGTAATTCACACCTATCACCATCAACTACCTATAAAACCACCTAAACAATGTTTATGGGAAGAATTTGTAGCCAGAGACGTCCCCTCCCATGTACCAAACAATACTGAAGGAAGCCTTGAGGGATTCGAAGAAAGGGTGGTCCGATGAGTGGGACCTATGGAAGGGTGGAAAATTCACAAACGACTGGGCATAGTCCTACTTGGTAGGTGCCTCATGCGAGGAGATCAAAGCTGAGCTGAGGAGGGTGGGTTTGTACGAGGCATCTTGGGCCTCCCAATTCAACATATATCAACAGAAACAGCTGATGCCAGAGTTGTTTAGCAGATGGTCGTCTAGGACCAACACATTTCACCTGCACCATGGGGAGGTTGGCATTAGTATGTGGGGTGTCCATCATCTTTTGGGGGTCCCGATCTTGGAGGCTATGTATGATGAGTTTGTTCATGTCATGAGTGCGTGGGAGGATTCGGAGCAGATGTTGCCCCTAGCGCTGGCACTGATGGGACTAGTACCCTTAGAAGATAAAGAAGCGGTGAGGGATTTTCACTTTAAAGAAGTGGTTCAATCAGTTACTGAAGTTCCTGAAGTTACTAAAGGATATAGAGTTTCCCTCAAGGCCTCAAACACTACCAAATGGGGCTCAACAAGGTAAGGATCATTCATATTCGCGGCTCGTGGAAGAAATACAATGGAGGAACTGGGGTTTTAGTGTCAATACCGAATAGCTGCCGATAGTCAGACTGTCGGCGTTTATCGCAGCCCTTATCTGTGGTTGGATCTTACCCGTGAGGGATAACAACATAGGGGTACATCCCAACTCATTCATCATGGAATCTATGCTGGCCACATGAGGGTGGGTCAATCTAGGGATCCTGATGCTCACCATATTGTTGAAGATGCTACAGCATGTTAGCGAGGGCATGAAGCTGCCAAGGACATGTGGGACCTTCCATCCTCTGTATGGGTGGATCGTGGTGCACATCAGGGGGGTTTAAGAATATATGAACCCCATATTGCCTCTGGGGAAAAAATTCCACCCATCAATTCTGAATGATTTCAGGATCTTTCTATCCTAATTGACCGTACCATTGGAACTAAACCGGGTGTGGAAGGCAGATGAGTTTAACTTCCACCTGATTACATTGGAGAAAGGGGTACTCACCAATGACGGTTAGGGAATGGAAGAGAATTAAGCCTATATACTGGCCTTCTGAGGTGGATTCTTGATGGCTCAGGTGGACCACGAGCATATTTGTGAGCCATATACTCTGTACTAGTTTACAAGGAAATTCCGGTGCCTACAGCGGCTGACCCCACAAGTCTACTGGGAGGTGCGCCACGAGGAGCACCCGTGTGTGATGAGTCAATTATGGATCATGTTCACACATGATGATGGGATAATGTGAAATGCATTACCTCCGCCTACTGCCACCGTTGGACTGGTGAAGGAGTTTTCCATAAGATGGGAGGTAGCATATCCGGGGGAAATGCTGAAGAATCCAACCATTCGAGCTGGTGATGGCGGGCTTCCCCTATCCCGAGGTCAGTGTCAGAGGGTAGCAGGGCCTCTCATGGTGGCGGGGCTACCATGGTGATGGGACCTGCACCAGCTGAGGGTGAGGAAACGGTGGCAGATCCAACAACAGCAGTGGACCCAGTGGTCCTTGGAGAGTAGAGCCATCCGGAGGGGCCGCCACTGAGGGGATTCCGTAGGATATCCGCTCAGGCTCCGAGGAAACGATTGTGCCATATCAACATGCCATTGAATGCGGTTTTACTAGAGGCTTGTGACATTTGGGATATCACATGGAAATTTATTGGACCTCCCGAGATGTGGGAACACCTGATCCACCTCGAGATGGATTTACCGGGTATAAGCCTTGTCTAGGCTGGTTTCACAGTGTCCCCAGTGGAGGCGGAGCAATATCTGGATGAGCTGGAGGACTTCGTATATTCCAATGGTGCCCTGCGTCCATTGACAGACTGGGTGAAGGTACTACTGGATCAGAAGGATCCACCACAATTGTCAACCGCCGAGTTGAGAGAGCGCTTCCCCTTACTGGAAGAATTAAATGAATCATATGGGGGAACGATTCTGGTGGAGGGAGCATGTTGGAGGAAGGCGATGTTGGCGATAAAGACTCGAGTCATGACGATTTTGCGGAGGCTCTTGAGGTAACATTACAAGTTTCATTCCTCAGGTTCTGCTCTTTGTCCATTATGGACATCTTACCAACGTCTGAACCACACAGTTGTTCATCGACCTCTCTCTCTCCCCTCAGTGGGTGATGATGCAGGACCCTCGGAACCCGCACCTGTGGCTGCATCCAATTCTATGTCTGGCGGGGCTAGGACACCCGAGGTGGAATCTCTAGAGTCTCTGGACCTTCCAACAATATACATAGGTCCTCGATTTGGGGTCCCGTCAACATCAACATAGGAGAAATACCATGATTTCAATCATTTCCAGTCCTCTCCACTAAATTCATTACTGCTACATGTTGATCATGCCAACTGACATCCATGCCCTTCTCTGTTACCTAGATTTCTTTGACTGGCATAGACCGCTGCGGCGAGGCTGGTTGGGATTTCTGGCAGTGCCCATCCTAGAGGCATGCTAGTAATCATGGAGATAGTTACCCAACCAACCCAATCTGCAGGTCCCCCTATCATTGGCGGGACCACCAGTGGGGTCGTGCCCGAGGTCATTGAGGGTGGATCCGATGATGAGGATTTGTCGATCAACCCAATTCCTACCACGTCTAATCCAATGCCAGCTGTCACACCTGATCCCACGCCAGATACAGATCCCGCTGAAGATTTCTTGAGGGCATACCCTGCATACGAGCCTACCAACCACGCAGACTGGGACGAGACGACCTCTGACGAAAAGGACAGTGATATAGTCTACCGCTGATCATGGAAGCTGAATGTACGCTTTATCAAAAAGACCCCCTAGGCATTATGCCTAGATGAGATTGACAGACTTCACTAATGACTGGATGAACTGTGTGCTGGGGGAGTGGATTCCCAGCACCCTCATCTTCTCATCTAAGATCTTATGGAAGAGAATATTCGGATGTATGATCGCGGCCTCAGCGTGGGATGGTAGTGGATGAAGGTGACGAACACTAAGAAACTCTGGGAGGCTGAAAATGAAGTCCAATGGATATGGATCTGGGAGGATGAGAGCTAATACTATCTTAATTAACAATCAGATCAGATCTAGCAATTGGAGGCCCAACTGGAAGAGGGGGAATATCGTCTAAGGAATGCTTCCAAAGAAATGTTCGTCATTCAGGCTGACATAGAGTGGGCCAAAAATGAGTATGATGAATTGTGCCCCATCACTGCTGAGGAGCAGGAGTGGAGCTGATAACAACAACTCCTGGATGCCACAAGTTGAAGGGTGGTGGAACTACAACATTCTTTTGACAGGGTCAAACCGTCCATGGGAGGAATAAACCCTCGAGTATTGTAAGGATCACAAACTCTCAATATTACTTTCATTTTTTGATTTATTTGATGTTTTAGCAAGCATGAGTCTCATTATCGAGGTTGGATTCATACATGTCTGTTATATTCGTGAAATTTTCAGTGGTCAGCCCTATGCATACACGTGTCGATCCCAATGTGAAGAACAAGGTGTGATCACCATGATATTCCATCTGAACATAATGTGTCCACCAAGCTTCAGGTATCCGGGGTTTATGTAACTAATCCAGATCATCTCAGATGACATAGGAGAGGCTCGATCAGAGGATTAAGACCTCAGAAAAGTCGACGATTCATTCTTCTAATGTGCGTTGGTGCACGAGCGGGGTAACGCCAGGGGCGTTGGGATTAGTTTGAATATAGGGAAGTGGAAGGTGCGAATCACGATACCCAAAATTCATAACAATATGGGGGCGGGGTGGAATGACAATAAATGATAACTATTGACCATGCTTGAAACAAAATATCCTTGTTGTGTTATCCTGAAATGGGGATAGCAAATGAGGGCTGACCATTGACCATGTTCGAAACAAAAGGCCTAACTCAAAAATAATATCCATTAGTCTTCTGGAATGTTGGCCAAGGACAGTAGATGGGACATGTGCCAAGAATCCATACTGTTAGGGAGTTCCTCCATACATGAATGAGGATGAGGGTCCGAATAAGGGGAACACAAAGCATGGAATGTGGAGTAAGGGTTTGTTCAAATAAAATCCAACACTCTTGAAATTACCCCACCGTGGTAGAAGTACACCAGATAGATGCATCAGTTTGATCATGGTTGATTCCTTCTTTTAGAGAGGACCTCTCTGGTGAGGGAGCTTCCAATTACTACTGTCATCATAGGGCATCTTGGACTTGTTTGGGGTACAGTTGCAGTTACATGGTCCCTCACGAGGGGTTAGGCCATGGGCTGGAAATGGGGAGGAACAAGATTTTACAATCCCTAGGACTGGACCCTAGGTGAAATACCAGGGTGTCTCTACGTATCCCATAAGGATGGGAATTAGGCCATACGTAGTTCTGGAAGCGCAGTATAGTCATAGACCAACACTGACTGGTGAAATCCTCTATGGCAGAGGCTCTGGTGCATCCCATAATCAACGTGGGGTATTCTGAATTTTTTCAATGTAGAACCATAGTTCAGTGTCATGTGTTGAAGATATATAGATTCCGGTAGTTTAACATCATAAGATAGTACATGATAGGGAAGAGACCAAAGAGAATGTGGTGCAGTAGCTATGAAACCGACGTGAATGAGAACTTGGAATCCAATTCACACCTAGTATCCCTAGAGGAAACTCTTCAGGCCGAGGGACCAAGAGTGAGAATTAAGCTAGACCCAAAGCAGAGTGGTCGGGCGTTCCTACGTACCCCATAAAGATAGGAATCGATCCATAAATCATTCTGAGAGTGAAGTTTAACGTCATACAGGACAATGAGAATCCTGGCCGCATTTGTACACATCCTACAAAAACTACTAAGCCCACGTGAGTCGTGCTTGATGAGGGAAACCAGAAGTAGCGGTGGGACTTTCCAGACTTATTAATGGACATGGAAGGGAAAAGGGATGCACGGTAAATACCATCCCAATGTTGTTGACCTGTCTATGAAGAGCACCTAGACGCACGAAGAGACAAATCCATGTATGTTGGAATTCCACTTGAACATGAGGAAGTGGAAATGTGTGAATCATGACGCTCAAAATTTATATCACAATGATGGCATCATGATGATGGAGGATAACTGTTGACCTTGGCATAAATTCATCATCCATATCACATTATATTGGAATGGGGATAGACAAATGAGGCTCGATTGTTGACCATGTTCGAAACATGAGACCTATCACAAATGTCGCCCATGATCCTCAGGGATGATGGCCCGAAACAATGGGAGATCCCTTCAGCCCTTCATCCATGGAGAGACTTTATGCCTTGTATCAATGTCATCTGAGGGTCCATTGGGATGCGGAAGAGGATGAGGATCCAAATGGTGAGCTCACGAATCTTGGTCTTGGAACAAGGGGAATGTCTCCATGAAAACTCCACACTTCGGGCACTTTCTCAAAACACATCATGGATGGGAGGAAACACAGGAGGCATGTTGTGGGGTAACTGAGAGATCTGAAGTGAATGGGAACCATGGGTTTCGACCACCATGTGTTCCCGAGAAGAGGTTTTAGGTCTAGGGACCAAAAACGAGAGTTGAGATGGGCCTGAAGCAAAATGCAAAGGCATTCCTACGTACCCCATGGGGATGGGGATCATGTTGCACGTAGTTCATGAAAGGGTATTAGTTTAAGGTCTTAGTACTCGGAACATGAATGGGTATGTAGAGTAGGAGGCACATGGTATGGTGGTTACAAAACCCAACGTGAATGAGGACAGAAGCCCTACTTACCATGTATTCTCCGGGGAAGTGTAGAGTCGAGGGACCGAACATGAAAGAAAGGCTAGGCCCGCAGGAATTTCCTGGGTGCTCCTATGTATTTCATGAGGATGAGAATCAAGCCACATGTAGTTCTTGAAAGGTGGAACAAAATGGTAAGGTACCAGTGCAAAGGATGAAAGGGGCGTAGGGGTGTAGCCCTCACACCAAGAGAAGCAGTATTTGAGAAATCTTGTTTTGCCTTTAATGTGAGTGGTTTTTTTGTTTTTGTTTTTGATGTGACTGGCCTAGGGTAGAAAGACGTGGAATCGCCACAAGAATCAAGCCGTAGTAGGCATTGACAAATGGCATGGCATATGACCAATACCCAACGTGACTTCCTCCATGATGAGGTCATCACAATGCAGTTCCGTTTTTCGTTGTGTGGCCAGGATGATAATACCACAGTTTAGGGTCATGTGATACAACCAAGAAAGAATTTTAATGTCATGTAGTGTAGATGTTGCAGAGACAATGCTAGTTGGGGAATGTGTTTGGTGCAATAAAACATTCCCGTCATGAATGGGTACATTGTTCTGTATCACACCGTACGCAACTCCGAGTGGGAGACCTTAGGACAAGGGTCCTACATAGATGTGAGAGGTAAATAGGAGGAGATACTAACTCCCAAATGACTTGGATTGGCAAACAAGACATTCGGGAGGTCCTACATATCCCATAAGAGTGGGAATCACGCCATATGTAGTTCTAGGGAAATCTTAGTTTAGTCTTAGATCTCGGACCAAGGAGGTGTGTAAACCGTCCAAGTAAACGAAAACCTCAACCTGATCCCTAAGCCCATGTGAGTCAAACTTGGTGTGGGAAACAAGGGATGGGGATGCCTATTACAACTCATAGAAAAGAAACCAAAGGGAAACCATTGTGGAGCCCCTACCACGGCTCTGGTCCTCCTAACGTGCAGATGTGCACGGAGGAACAGTACCAAGAGTTTCAAATTTCTACTTGGACATGATGAGGTGGAAAAGGATTTGAAAAATGTAACCGACATTTTTAGCTTAATGGGGTTGGCATGACGACAGAGGAAAATTGTTAACCGTGGCGGAAATGAAACATCCGCATCTCCTTAGCCTAGTTTGGGAACATCAAATGTGCATCAACCGCTGACCATATTTGCAATGCGGAATTTTTATCGATTAGTTATCTGTAAACTTTTGGGGAGTTGGCCCGTAATGGTAGCAGAGCCCTTAGGCTTAGAATCCATGCCACATAGGGGTCCCTTCGGGTGTGAAAGGTGATAGAATCTATAATTAAGAAAAACACACAGCCTGAAAAGCGGGTGAAATATGTCCGAGAAGAGCCCGAGATTTTAGACACTAAACTAGAGTACCCTTGGTAACATTGGTGAACCGCTGAAGAGGGTTGACTAAAGCATCCATAAATTAGAGGATAGGCCAAGGGGCCAAGGTGAAATGGAGATTTCTAAGAGATGGGTATGGACTTGATGTCTAGACATTTGGGTGGTCCTACGTATCCTGTAAGGATTGGAATCAAGCCACACATAGTTCTCGAAGATACCCTGGGGTAGGATAACCTAACGAGCACATGTACAGAGTGGAGAGTAACCCGACATGAATGAGTACATAATCCCGCACCACACCGCATAATCCCGTAAGAGAGAACATGAGCTAGGGGCCCAAAAAGGACAAGGGGCCTGAGGATGGGCCTTGGTCAGGAAGGCCTGAATAGCTCGCAGTTTAACATCATGTAGTGAGGATGAGGGGGTGAGTAGGATACGCCAAATAAGGGAGGTGTATTGCATGGAAAATAACCCGACGTGAATGAGGAAATAATACCGTACCATACCACACAATAAAATGACAGAGAAAATATTGGCCAAGGGCCCGAAAAGGCCATGGGGCCTTGGTCAAGAAGTCCTGACCAGCTTGTATATTAACGTCTTGCAGGAAGGACAAGGGAGGATAAGGTGTATCATCCTAGGATATGTACGACATGGAGAATAACCCGACCTGAAGGAGGATATAATCCCACCTCATACCGTACAATCCAATAAGAGAGAATCTGGGTCGGGGCCTGAAAAGGCTAAGGGGCCTGAGGGTTGGCATTTCCGGGAGGATGTTCATCGCTTGAAGGTACAATGGGGAAGAATGAACCACTACAATCAATGCTTGGGACATCTTGGGTTTCCCCCAATGATCCATGACAGTTGTTGACCATGTTCGAAACACAGTGTCCCTATAGTGACCTGAAATGGGAGCAACAAATGAGCATCGACCGCTGACCATATTCAAAATTTAGGAATTGTATCAATTTTTTGCTAGACATCCTCAAGGGAGTTGGTTCGAAGTGTTAAGAGAGTGCCCTTAGGCATAGCATTCATAAAATTCAGTGGCCCTTCCAGATGGGGAAGGTGACCGAATCCCAGTAAAAGATCAGGTGAATCATATATGTACCCATCTCTAAAAGAGGGGATCGTCTCTAAGTAGTGGGAAGTATGTCCGGATCGAGGTTAGATCAACATGGATTGGGGAAAAATTTCACCCTCGCCTTACATCTTAACCCGGGAAGAAGATTCTAGCATTTTGGCTGGGCCAACAGAAGAAATGTTCGGGGGTTCCTACATATCCTATAAGGATGGGAATCAAGACACATGTAGTTCTTCAAGGCCATGATGTTTAACATCGTGCAGTGAAGACGTGGGAGGATATAAGAATAGGAGCATGCACAAGGTGTGACCCTTATAATCCTTGAATGAGTGCGGATAAGGAAACCTACACCATATCACACGAGGATACTCCGAGAAAACAATACCTAGGGGGATAGTCGAAGAGAAGTGTTTTGGGCTAGGCTAAAAATGAAGCGTCTGAGTGTTGTTATGTATCCCATGAGGATGGGAATCAAGCCATACATAGTTCACAAGATGTATTTTGACGTCATGCATGATGTTACACTGTTTAAATTCATGCAGGTCTGGACAATTTAAGGTCATGTCGGACCATTGGGTTGTTTAGGGTTATACGAGACCATCTAGTTTAAGGTCTTGCAGGACCATACAGTTTATGGTCGTTCATGACCGTAATGGCATAGGAAAAGTATTGCTTGAGGAACTTGGCAGTGGTGTGAGGAGATTTGTGCTCACCATCCATGGTCACCAAGGAGTATGCTCCATTGGAGTAAACTTTGTTAATGATGTAAGGTCCCTACCACTTGGGCTTCAACTTGGGTGGTTTCCTACCAGGGGTCATTGCCGCTCGATGGGCCAACAGAAGGTCACCTTGTAGAAAAGAGCGGAGCCGAACCTTCTTGTTGAAGGCTCTAGCTATCTTATTCTGTTGACTTTTATTATTGTGCAGGGCACAGAGAATGCTCTCGTCAAGCACTTCTAATTCCTCTAAATGGATTTCGGCCACCTTATCTGGTGCCTACTGGTCATAGACTGTAGTGCGTAACAATGGCAGCTGGATCTCGATGGGCAGGACGGCCTCATCCCTATACACCATTGAATATGGAGTAACCTGGGTGGAATTATGATTCTTCATCCGATAAGCCAAGAGGGAATTGGGGAGTTTTTTCAGCCACCTCTTCTTATTCTAGCCAACCATTTTATGAAAAAGGTTAGAGAGGGGTTTTTGAACGCCTCGATCTGTCCATTTTCCTACGCGTGATAGAGAGAGGTATGGTTCGAATTATTATTGTACTTTCCGTATAATTTCATCAGCTCAGCTGCTCGGAAGTTTGTGCCATTATTGGCGAGCACAACGTGGGGGACTCCAAATTTGTAGAAGATGTTGGAGCTCACAAAATTGACAATGGATCAGGACTTATCTTCCTTGAGTGGGACTACCTCTGCCCATTTGGAGAAGAAGTCCATAGCAGTCAGGATGAACCTGCACTGGCGAGCTGTCGCTGGTGGGTACAGTCCCACGACATCGATCCCCCACACTATGAAGGGCCAAGAGTACATGGTGGAGTGGAGAGGTTCTGGCGGCTGATGCAGGAAATTATCATAATCTTAGCATGAGTGACATCTCTTGGTGAACTTTATAGAATCGTGGATAATAGAGGGCCAGAAGTACCTTAGTCTATGGATCTGATGGGATAGCTTCGGCCTAGCCGAAGGGGCTCCACAGGAACCAAAATGAACCTCTAGCATGACCTGATAAATCGTGACTCCATGTATGCAACGGATGAGAACACCATCAAAGCCATCCTTATAGAGGATCTTCTCAAGACTGGGACCACTCTTGTGGGTAAAATGAAGTGCGCGGCATTGGATCCACTCGCGCTCGGCCCGATCATATGGGAGGAATACATTTTGGAGATACTCAAAAAAAGGTGCTCTCTAGTACGGAGTCATATCAGGCACTACATCTGAAGAACCTGGGGCTTCTGATGTTGAGGATCCGCCAGTAAGATGGCTTACCCGAGGGCCATCGTCATCCTATGAGATGAAAAGGGGAATGACTCACTGGTGTGCCACATGTATAATTAGATCATCATGATCAGGTTCTTCAAGTGACATTGATAAACTAGCCAGAGCATCTGGTCGACCATTCTGTATCCGAGGGACATGCATAACCTCTGGTCGAGAAGGGAACTGGGCCATTAGACGGAGGGTTCACTCCAAAAATGGGACAAGCTCTGGCTTCCTAAAAATATAGTCGCCATTTACCTGCTTGATGTATTGTTCGAAATCCCCTTTCACATGAAAATTGTGCACATCGATCTCAAGGGCCAGTTCGAGGCCAGTGATGATATCCTGATACTCTGCCTTGTTGTTGGTGCAGCCTTCTAAAAATAGGAATGAGTATGGAAGAACTCCTTGTGCCGATGTGATGATGATGATACTCAAACACACTCAATTGAGCCTAGGATCGTTGATCCTCCTACCGACGGGGCTCCGGGAGGCTCCGTTGAAGTGAATTTGCCAACATGAGATGGAAAGATTGACTGAGAGGATTGTCTCATCAGGAAAATCTAGGTCAATGGATTGATCCACAGAGGTTGGATGGGTACCTAGGAAGTCTTCCAATTCCATCCCGTTGATAAACTTCTGGGGTAAAAACCTGATGTCAAACTATTAGAGAATTACCACCCACCATGCTAGAGTTCCAGTCAACATGGTGTGATTCAGGATGTAATTCAGTGGGTCTACAAGAGAGAACAACTGTACCTCATGGTTTTGTAGGTAATGTCACAATTTATGTATAGAGAACAAGAATCCAATGCAACTCTTTTTGATTGGGAAGTATCTGGTCTCCGTATCGAGGAGAATGTGGCTGAGGTAGTAGAGGTTATTCTCTGTCCCCTCATTGTTCTTCTGGGTGAGCAGGGCGCCGAGAGACCATTCCAGGGCGGTCCCATAAAGGAACAGTGGCTTTCCGGCGACGGGTGGTATCAGGACCAGAGGCTGGAGCAGATACTGCTTGATTTCCTTGAATGCAGAATAACATTATTCATCCCATTCATAGGAGGTTCCCTTCTTCATGATTCGATAAAAGGGCTTGCACATTCCTTCCAGGTTCGTGATGAATCGTCGTATGTAGGCTAAGTGGCCTTGAAGACCTTGAAACTCCCAAATATTACTCTGGGGAGGCATCTGAATGATGGATTAGATCTTCTCTGGGTCGATCTCGATGCCCTGATATCTTACAATGAAGCCAAAAAACATCCCAGAGGTGACCCCAAAGGCACACTTCAATGGGTTCATCTTCAAGTGGTGAGAAAAGAGGAAGTGAGATACCTTCTCATGATCCTTGATATGGTCCTGGTGCTGATGAAATTATACCACCATATCGTCCACATAGAACTCCACAAATATTTTGAGAATTGGATTGAATATGTGGTGCATGGCCCGCTGATTGGTGGCACCTTTATTTTTCAAGCCGAAGGGAATAACCAGGTAACCAAAAGTACCTTGGGGGCCCTGAAAGCCATGGAATCCTCGTCTTCGGGGGCCATCCGAATCGGGTTTTTCCCAGAATACACATCCATGAAAGATAGGGCTTGGAACCTGGCCGTAGAATCAATCAACATTTATGTCACCATAAGTGGAAAATCTTCCTTCGGACAGTGGCGGTTGAGATCGCAGAAGTCGATACAGACTCTGATATGCCTATTCTTCTTCTTGAATGGAATAATGTTAACTAGACACTTGGGATACTGGACTTCCTTGAAGACATTGTCTTTGTTGAGATTGTCAACATCAGCCTCAACCATTTCACCATGAGAAGGGTGCATCCTTCTGGAAGGCTGCTTGAACCCGCGATGGGTTGTCGGGAGACCAAGGCGGTGGATGGCTACTTGGGTATCTAGTCCTTGAATCTCATTGTTACATTAGGTGAACACATCACAATTTTTTAAAGGACGTCCACATACCACTGCTGCTCCTCAAGGGACATGGTGGCACAGATCAATGTGGGCCTAGGATCTGCCTCACAACCAAGGTTCACCTGTACGAGTTCATTGACCATGGTATAGAAGCCTTCTTAAAAGGAAGGTGGGGCATCCTCTAGATCCTCTTCTCCACATGTGGAGGGATCTTCCATATTAGGAGTTGCTTCCAAGCCACCTGACTCTGATGGGAAGCTGGTGCCTGCTTGAGCCGCGGTGGTCATCACATCAGGAGATTCTTGCGCCACAAAGACCATGGCGATGAAGGCAGTTGACCCAATCCTGTTTGGACTTCAGCCAAGAGGTCCACACATGATGATTTCAAAGTAATAGTGGCACGCCAGCTTGATCACATTAATCCCAGCCCGGTGAAACATACATGTATGACGTGTTGTTGTTGCCATGGGGAGGACATCCTGATACCGTACGAGGGTAGAAAGTTCCGGGATCACCCGAGCCTGGTTGGTGTAGGAGTACGAGGTGATTTTTTGCTGTCGCTTGGACTTGGGAATATGCCTTCCTCTCGTACCCGAAAAAACTTAACATTGACCCATTTTGGGGGTCGTGGCCTCCAGTTGACAGATTGGGAAGACATAGGCGTCATCCAGACCTGCCCAGGGGTCACTTGTGACTGAGGCGGGTTCAGCCTCACCTGCCAAAATATGCTTATCCATACTCTTGTAATATTCAGCGTCCAGATAGAGAGCTTCACAAGAGGCAAAAGGAGATGCGTCTCCTTGGAGCATGCCTAATCGACCATTGAGGGAGTATTTGAGGCATTGGTGATACGATGACGGGACTGCTTCATGCTGGTGGAGCCATGACCTTCCCATAAATGCATTGTATGCGGTGTCCTGAGAGACAACGATGAATTCGGTACTAGAAACTGGGCCACCAAACAGGGTCTCCAAATGGATCTTGCCAACCGAGGTCTGCTCAATCCTATCATATCCTAGGATTCTTAGGTCGGAGGGATTTAAATCATCCTCAGACAACCCCATCTTCTGCAGTGACTGATTTGGGATTAGGTTAATCCCAGAACCCATGTCAAAATGTCAGCGGTGGACCTCCACGCCATTGAACTGAACATTGATGTATAATTGATGAATGTTCCCCTGTATGGGAGGGTCTTAATCTTTACCAGAGAATGATATAACTTCCTGGCATTCGACATTCTAAATTGCCTCAGCATGGAAGGCTTCTACAGCTGCCACCTCTATCTCCAACTGGAGGGGCTTTTTAGAGCCTCTGCGAGCACCTCACACATTTCTGATAACAGGGGATGAGCCTTGAGGATAGAAACCCTCATTGGGATGCTGAAAATTTTCTTCAGAACATCATACTTCCATGCCAGGTTCCAACTTATGCTTACAAGAGGCCGCTCTGCGATTGGAGGCATGACGAGCAGTGCCGGCTGAACCGGTGGTTGGCTAGTGCTAGGCACACCCCGTTTCTCACTAGTCGAGGCTTGAAGAGTAGCTTCGGGATGAATATCGGACAAATGAGATCAGCCTATAGTAGGGCGAGACTGGTCATGGTACATACGAGGTAGCTCTGCCTGATCTAGTAGAACGAACGGCGGCAGAGGTAGATCCAAGGATACTAGACGAGGAGGTTGCGCATGCTGAGTTTAGCGCTGGGCCTGTTGTCTAGTCTTAGTGGCATGTATGTCCTGGCTTAATAGGCCAGCTGATATTCCTTGATGGCCCATGTGGCCACATTTCCACTGACGTTGACGTCAGCTGGGGACGTTTGGGAGGATCGCCTGGCATTCCCCCTTGTCGAGAGTCATATATTGATTTACCAACTTAATAGTATTAATCGAAGTGTACCCCTGACTGTCGCAAGATGAATCATCCACCATTGGGAAGATTCTATGATAGATCCCCATCTCAGGGGGAATGAAGTCACCGAGTGTGTTAGATGACGATGAAATTGGTTGAGTGCGTTGCTTCTTCTTGCGCCGCCGATGCTTGCTCTTCTAGGAAAAGGTCGGCTGAGATGATGACGCAGAGGCGCTAGTCACAGCTTTTGAAGGCTCTGGCTAATTCAAGCATGCCCGAATAATACCATTGGTGCATGCAACTATTTTACGAGCCATCCAATCATCTTAATTATGGGATTCATGGCTAGGAACCTGCTGCCACTCACCTTCAATGTCGCTACTGATTTCTGACCACACAAAGACACCTGCCACATGTGTTGGGGTCGGGCCCAACTTGACTATGTTGTTATCGACCTGGTCTTAGATCCAGTCTTTAAGCACATAGCACAGCTTGAGGGTCTTCCCTATAATCTGATGATAGGGGAAGTTGTTGGGGAGATCGGTGAGATTTACCTTTGTCAGCCTTTTTCACTCAAGTAAGCACACAATCCCCTACTATAGGGCACTATGGAAGTAACCGGGGACCTGGTCCACGCAGGACGAGTTATTCTATTGTCTTTTCTATGGATAGGGGGCTTTCAGAGCCTGGCCATACTGAGGGGCCAAAGGATCTTGCTGGACAGGCCGAGCCTGATTATCTCACCTAGGCGGCGGTGGCGCATTACATGGGGGAACCTACTTATTCTGAGGTGGTCGCTTATAGTCATGAGGCTATTCCTAAGGCGGAGTGCCTTTGCGAGGTTTCCGATCCGGGGCTACCAACAGTAATCTTAACTTCTAGGGGGATACTATTTGGGCCACCGCGGTGTGCTCGGATCTGGAAGCACTCATTGCTGGGATCACTGGGGGAAGCGGACGCGCCTAACTAGAATGTTGTAGAGCTTCCTCGAGGATCTGGGCCTTATCTGAGAAGTCTCGGAACCCTATGGGGTAGTTTTGAGTGATCAGGGAAGGAACCAGTTCTGTTTTGAAATTCCCCACACACATCGTCAGTAATTTATCCTTAGTTAGTGGCATGTCGAGGGAGTATGTGAGCCCCTTCCACCAGGTGATGAATTCCGTGACATGCTCATTGGGCCTTTGCTTGCACCTTAAGAGGTCTTTGATGCTGGTCTTTTGTGTGGTGGAGCTGAAATATATAGGAATTTCCAGCAAAGATCCTCCCAACCGGTCACTGATCCAATGATGAGCTAGCAGTACCATACAAACACAGGGCCTTCCAATGTCTGCACAAAACATCGGAGCCTGGGGGATTCCTACTATGTTGGAGTCCCCAACATGGTGCCACACGTAGAGGAAAAGTGGGATAGGTGTTACGGTGGGTCCCATGTCCTGTTAAAGGGAGAGAAAGTGGGATTTCCAAAACTCAGGGGTGGAGACATATCATTTACCCACACTAGATATGGCTTGCCATCTGGTGGGACGGCCACCTATCATGTTTCCAACGCCTCGAGGCGGGTGATGAGTGCCTTCATCGGATCGTCCGGGCGGGGGTCCCTATCTTGATGGGGATCCATCACCATGAGTGCATTACCAGGCTCTTCGACATGGTAGACAGGTTCAGCGGCTTGTAGAGTGACTGGTGGAATGGCATGCGGGGTAGTTGGGGGAACCCATGTTGGATTCCATAGATTGTCACGCCGTTCAGGAGTGTTTGGTGAGATGTATCATGCCCTATTTCCATGAGTTATGCCTTCAACTCTTTCTGTGAGAGCGATATGATTAGGGATTCCTATAGTCATCTCACTTGGGGGAGTTGTTCCTGCCCCTGTTGCCCGAGCCTAGGATTTCCATAGTCAAGTCGTCGCTCTATAGCGCGTTCGACAAGGAGTTTGTCGACTAGCCTCTTCTACTCAGCAAGTATTTAGCACAACATGGCCTTCTCGAGGTCTTACCCATTCTTCTATACTGAGGCGGATGGGTCGGAGTTCTTGACAGCTCTTACATGCTCTTTACCCTTGCCAAAATTCGGACTAAGTAACAACGACTCTGTGGGCACAGGGATACCTAGGAGGTTCTGCTGATGGCGGGTAATCCTTCCTAATGGGTCCAACAATGGTGGCACTTCCTCAAGGGGTATGTGTCAATATAGAAATTCTAGGTCATCCTCCTTGTCCACGACATCGGAAATATAGACTGTGACCCTTCCATGGGGCATGTCCTCAATATTGCGTATCGAGTCAGGTTATCGTCGAATAGGGATGAAGAGGAGGGCATCATTCATCCCACATTCACAGACTTGCACGTGAGGGATATCTTCCCTTATGATTTTGTAGAGTACCCTGAAACACTGAATGCATTGTTGCTAGAGGGTCCTCTGGCAACCTGGTGAAACAGGGTGTTGGGCCATGGGGAGTGCGGTCAAATCAACCAGATGGAATTTCTCACCGATTTCCTCAAAGTGCACATGGATCATGGGGTACACCACTCAATGATTCCAAAGACGGAATTTCATCACCCATAGGTTTTGGCGGAAGAACATTACTTCTTTTGGGGTGAGGGATTGCAGCGCACATAAGTTTGATGCTCCCATCGGCCAGAACTTCATCGAGATGTGATCCACCGCAAGAATGTTTCAGAAGCTCCTGGGCTCGGGATCAGGGTCTGGCCCCATATTTCTCCACTTTTCATCCAGTAGTCGATGAGGAACCGATAGCGGTACTGAGGCGGAACGCTGAGATAGTAAACTAGGTAGCGGAGAATACGGTGAACGAGCCGATTGGCCACCGAATTCTAGGCCATCCTTCAAGGAGTGCGGTGATCTGACCACAATGTCACGATACATCGGACTGACAACCACTACCTCTGGTGTTGGGATTGCAGTTACTAGCAATGGGTTACACTGTTTCTCAACCACCATCGGCCCCCAAAATAGCTCTCGAAGTTCTCTGGTCGATTTATAGGGCGCTTCTAGTGATGATGGTGGTGACTGCACGGTCGGAACCTGTGGGACTCCCAAAATTTCCTCCACTTGGATGTACCTATAAATAGAGGTAGGAATCCAGTGTAATTCACACTCTAGAAGGATGAGGCTGATTCGCATTTTTCCTTCCACAGTCCTTGACACAGAGGACCGAGGGGAGGGTTCCACCGCTGAGTCGTACTCTGCATCAGAATCCGAGAAACATACCGGTTTTATCTCAATCTAAAGCTTTTCAGTATTCTTTGTCTGGCTACGATGACCTGCCATCCTACCCTAGGATGGCTCTTCGGGGAAAGGAACATTCCCGACGCGACAAAGTACTCCGGTCGCACTAGTGTCGGGGAGGGGAGTACTTCCGCCTGAGTGGGTTGGGTTGCGAGGAGCACCGGTGCAGATTTCAAAGGGGACACGTGGAGGACCTCCATTATGGATGCTGGTATGAGTGGAACCCCCGCTGGAACTGATGGGGGCACGATTCGGACCTCCATGCCTGGTTCCCTTGGTGATGTCAGCATGAGGCATGTCTCTGGGCTGATCGGACCGAACACAGGTAGGACCTCAGTGTTGGGTGCTGGCGAAGTGAAGTTGATATCCACCCCTCTAGTTAATGGGACCTCCTTCAGCTGCTATAAGGATATGAGGAAGGTCATCACATTGGAGTGTGATTGGATGTACACCATCCCTACACCGGTGGTCCATGGCAGGTGGGAGGGATCCATACCTATTGTAATGAGAACGTAAGAGGCTCCCATATTAGGTGTTGCTACCACGGGGAAGGCCCTCATTCGGGCCATAGGTGGCACGAGGCATACCTCCGACTGGGAATGGGAGCGGGAAACACATGCATCTTCTATGGTGGTTGCACGGGGAGGGCCCCTGTAGTGGGTGGCATTGCTGCGGGTTAGTCCGCGGTGGCCACTGCCTGTGCCTACAACCAGAAGAGTCCACCTAGCCTGCCTGTGGGGTGGCTGGGGCCTCGATCTAGGTTGGGCATATAGCTGCCCCTTCTTACCATATGCAGGGGGTTGATGATGAATGCCGACGGGGTATCAGGCTATAGTATCTACAATGGTTGACACCCCTAAATGGGCATAGTCCTCGGCATGCACCCGATGTTGGTGTCGGGTTAGTCGAGCCTATGATGGTGGTGTAGGTAGGTAGTCCACCTGCTCTTCAGTTCGGGGTAGCGACACTGGCATGACCTGGTGGGGGCCGTTACTGGGAACCCCTGGGATAGAACTCTGGCCGAGGAGGCCCAAACATCCCCTACCTTATCGGCATAGGTAATGGAGTCGTCAAGGAGTTCCGGGGAGAGGCTCCTAAAACGGATGAAGATCGGAGTGGGGAGAAATGACTCCCTGCGCGTCCCTCGGGGCAGCGTTGATGGCGAGGTACAGATGCCTCTAAATCCAGGCGGGCCATGTCACTCATAGGTATGACTTGTTCCTCCTCATACCTATGTACAAGGTCACTGATTACCCTTCGTTGGATAATCTTCGATGGGGATAGGGGGTGTGGGCGCCCAGTAGTTACAATAGTCGAGGTCATCATAGAAAAGGCAGAACCACCCGGGTTAGCCGCGTTGGGATTTCCCCTTCCCCCGCGTCGGTTGGCGGGAGGTGATCTAGTTCCGGATGCAATATCTAGGCTCCTGAAGGAAGGGAAATCAGTTCACTAGTACTGACAGAAAAAAATCAACACCGAGTTCCCCCGCGCCATTTTGTCTTCCATGGTCGGTAAGAGGGATCCACGCTTAAACCGTCACAGACTGAGATTCCCAACATTTTGACTACCCCAACTTCTGGTGAGTTTCACACCCAGTTCGCTATTTTCATGGCGGGACCCAGCGCCAGATATCTGGATCTGGTGACACATCACTCTACTGATGTCTCGAGAACTACTAATCTCCACAATATGGAGAAGAACTTCACGTTGGGTTCACCATTTCTATTTCAGACGCTTTTTCCAGGGCGCGTGCATCCATCTTCTTGGGCGTGATAGGTGCTGCTTTTCTTACCCCGCATTCCCGCTTTCCAAAGGCGGGCGACATTCGCTCCTTGTTCAGGGACATCTACTCCTTGATTGAAATAGGATGATGGGATGTCGGTTCTCCCTTTCGTGGATTCCTCCTCGGAACTCATCACCTAGTTCGGGTCTCCTTCGTAGATTTAATACGTTGTTCACGAAACTCCTCCAGGCGCCATAAATTCATGGAAACCATTTAATTAAGCTGCTTCTGTCATTTAATTTCAATAGGTCCAGTCAGGGAAGAATCCTTCAGTTGGGGTAGTAGTCACGTTGAGACATAACGGGCATGTCTGGACGCTGGGGAATTGGCGTGTTTGTCTTTTTTCCCTTATTATAGGGCTTCTCGTGGGTGTGAAAGCCTGAGGAATCCCACATCGAGTGTAGGGAATCATATTCCATAGGCATGTATCTAAGGTTTTCCTCAGGTTCATGTGTTTAACACTCATTATGCTGCATGTTTAACGTCCTACGGAGATGGATCGAGCTGATCAAAACTCTAGCTAGAGTGGATCATATTGAAGAACCCACCTTGAGGGATCACTGATATGGGGGCTAGCACATGGGTAGATTCCCAAGTACTGTAAATGGGAATGAGGTGCCATGATCTCACCAGGATGTGGCGGCCATGGTAATAATCAGGATGGACAATGGTTTTGGTCTTGAGCCCCGAAAATGCTTCCTAAATATTATTCCTTGACATGGATCAATGTTCATGTTGTTCGGCTATGGATGCCAGTGAACCGACATGAATGAGGACCTTGGTCCAATGGGTGATGGGCTTGAACCTTAGATAGGCTTTCTATGTACCATGCCTTGACATGGATCAAAGTCCACGTAGTTCGAGATAGGGGCCCGACACACCGACACGAAGGCATTCAGGACCAATGGTTAGTGGGCTTGAACCTCAGAGAGGCTTCCAAAGTACCATGCATTGACATGAGTCAAAGTCCTACTAGTTCGTATGGGTGTGTGTCAGTGAACCGAAGTGAAGATGGACCTTGGTTCGATTGATGGTGGGCTTGAACCTCAGGGAGGCTTCCAACGTAACATGCCTTGACATGGATCAAAGTCCTCATAGTTCAGATGGTGTGGGGCTTACACTCTAGGATGCCCATGGTGTTGTTGAACCGACATGAAGGAGGTCGGAATGACTGGGTGGTGGGATCTCAACGGCTTACTGCTGGATTGGGATACAGTTTAATTTCATGTAGGACTGGGGCGTATCGGAGAACCTACATGAATAAGGACCTTGGTCCACTGGGTGTTGGGCTTGAACCTCATGGAGGCTTCCTATTTACCATGCTTTAGCACGAATCAAAGTCATCATAATTAAGAATGGGATGTGGGTGTTGGAAAACCGACATGAAGATGATCCTTAGTCCGATTGATGGTGGGCTTGAACCTCAGGGAGGCTTCCTACTTACCATTCCTTGACATGGATCAAAGTATTCATAGTCCAGGAAGGGTTTCGTTAGTGAACTGACACGAAGGTGAACCTGGGGGTCTAATGGGGGTGTGATTGAACCCTGTGGAGGCTTCCTACATACCATACCTTGACATGGATCAAAGTCCACGTAGTTTCGGATGGGTTTCATCAGTGAACCGATGTGAAGGTGAACCCGGGGGTCCGCTGGTGGTGGGATCGTGACGGATTACCGCTGGATTGGGATACAGTTTAATGTCACGCGAGATGGGGAATTTGGGGATTACGCTATGAGGCGGTCTAGGGTGTGTCATGGCCGGTTCTCACTCTAATCTCATGGGATTCATGATCAATGTGAGAAATAAGAGGTTGTAGGGACATGACGAAAATGTCGAGAAGGATGCGTCTGTGTGAAGCGAAGAGGGGATTATGCGTTGGGTGGACCATGGGGATGGGACATAATCCCGGATAGAGGCCCATGGGTGAAAAAGCGCAGCGGGAGAGGGGTATTAGGACTTACTCTAGGATAGAGTCCCGGTTCCCTGTCACACCCTCCGTTGTACCTGGCACTGAGGATGTGAGGAGGAGCAGGGGCGCCGCCTCTGGCAAGAAAAGATCGGGGGCTTATGCCGAGGTGGCAGCCCTTCCGCATGGACAAATGCCACTCCTAGAAGTAGTATATCATCCCTTACGGAGGAAAAGGGGTGTGGAGAATGTTCAAGGTGGGGGAACCACGTGTGAGAGACATGGGGCAATGTCATAGTTTAACGTCATGTGTTGAGGATGTGGGTACATGGCATTTTAACGTCTGACAGATCAGACGAGGTGGGTTTACTCCTCACCCCTAGGACATACATAATCGGTACCCTCTACTCCATGTGGGAGGGAAGGTACTGGCAATGACGTTCTAAAGGGGGGTCGCAGAGCGAACCATTGAGGGGTTCACGTTAGCATGGCTATGCGAAGAAGTAATAGCCATTAGTATGCCTATGCAAAGAAGCATAAGGCGAAGCAAAGCCACAGCCGGTATCATCTAGTGGACATTGAAATCACATCGTGCAAGCCTGGGGGGTTTCATGAGAAAAGGAATTTCCAGGATGAGGGGTCCATAGGCGGGGGCCTTGTGGAGTTCGGTTGCTCTGCATGGTGTATGGGACTTGCGAAGAGGTGTGCTTCGTTATGTAGGGTGAATTAGCCTTACCATGGGCTAGAGGTGCACATGGAAGGTGATTCGCAAAGTGCAGGGACCTTCGCGGAGCAGAGCCTCGCAGTGCAAAGTTGCCTCGCGAAGTGAAGTGTCATGATGAAAGGTGCTTCGCGAAGTACAATGATCCTACCTTAGCAAACCGATCATGTGAACATGAAGGGTGTTTCGCGAAGCAAAAAGGCTCCGTGAAAACCCGGGTCCCCTTGAAGATCCCCTTCCTTCACGAAGGCCCTTAGGCTTCAGAAAAGGCCTACATCTCAGAATATGGGATCAAACTGAGGCATGTAGGAGGTATCTCTCGAAAGAAAAAATACCTTCCATAGCTCATGATTCACATAGAAAAGGGTGCTTCATGATTTGTGAGATGAGAATTTGAAAGGTCAGATTGTCTATCTGATAGGCTCAGGTGGAATCCTATATTTATAGGCAAGAGGCACCGTGGAGCAGAGCTGATGCAGTGCAAAGAGGGCTTCAGTTGCTTTGCGGCGGGATGCGAGGCTCAGGGGCATTGGCAGAGCGTACCACCTCCATTGCTTCGTGGCGGGCTCGCAAACATAAGGGGTGTTCACGGAGCATACCGCCTTCTTTGCATTGCGGTGGGCTCACGAACATTAGGAGAATTCTAGAAGCATACCACCTCCTTTGATTCGTGGTATCCGCATTGCATGGGGGGACTCTGCATCGTGGATTCATGAGGCAGGTCGCGAGGCCTCTATTTCTTCGTTCTTTTCATCCAACATTTTGGTGCCAACAAGGATATCAAGCATCTTGATAAACCGTGGTGTAATCATACCTCCCCAACCAAATCTATACAATCCTAATCATGAGGATACTCTTAAGAATACATGGTATACCTACTCAAACTATAAGATCCTAGGATGTTTATCAGCATAATATATATATTATATTTATGCTATCTTTTTATACTTGTGAATCACCAAGAAATTCCTTGTTGTTTCTCACATGATCTATAGTCCAACAAGAGATGCCTCACTAATCATATCCAATTATGAGGGTGACCGGAATGGTCTCCTATACAATGATATGAATGGTTCCAGGCTGATTGTATAGTGACACCTATTATTATAAACAAACTCTACCAATGTTAAGTGATGCTCTAAACTCTGGTCAAATTCTAAAATTTAAGTCCTCATCAAATCCTTGAACATCTAGAGAGTGCACTCAACCTACCCATCCATCAAGTGGTGAAAATATGTAATCAACCCCAACTGGTTTTGAATGCATCCTTCAAACCTCCCAAAAACAGTTATGTGAAAAAATTCATGGTTGGAGATAATCATTAAGATAATCCCTTGAAGTAATATGACACTCACATGTATTGCTTCCCTAAAATCATCTCAATAGTTTCATGGAAGTGTGATGACATGGTAATTCATTCAACTATCACCATGATGGCATCATAGACTATCTTAATTAATGGAAAATTTATCAAAAATTACAAGGATATGTCATCCCATTTCATAAATAGGATCTCAATAGGTCACAACATGCCTGTCGGAAACTTAGGTTCAGCCTTCACCTACTATCATGTGAGAAACTAATAGATGAACTTAGTAATTCGTAACCGAATGTTATCCCAACAAAAGTAACATTTATGGTCTATGTACATTTTCCCTACCTTGGGATGTAAATCCAAATGATAAGTGTGAAACACCTTCATTACCTCCCCACATAACATGAACAGAGATAGCATATGTTCCCAAAATATTGATCATGTGATTACCTCCTTAAAATAATCCATCTTGTGAAGATTCTATAGATATCTACTCACATATAACCTCATAGTAAATGTCTCCTAACTAATCCTCCCTCATACAATGGATCCTTGGAGGATTCAACAATATTAATTAAACACATGTTTTACACCTATCCTTCAATAAGGTTTTTTTAAATAATCATACAACTTTTTTTCCTCCTTTAAAATATATGAACAATACTTCATACAATGAGAATCCAACTCTGTGTTTCCTATAAGGCGATTTTAGATTATCTCAAATTCATAGTTCTGTAAGAACTACAACTAGTTCCTCAGTCCCATGTTTCAATATATCCAAATAAAGGTACATCTGAGACTCTAATGGTATTAGTAAACAACAAATATATCTCCCAGCAGATATTTCCTCCACATACGATGGAAAAATAATACCACTCACAACTCTAGGTTATGAGTTCTTTTGTTCTTGTCAAGAATTTTTAACTACCTAAACCCATATATGATCAATGCATTCCCTTTCTTCAACACACATCCAATCCCATCTCTGAAGGCATCATAATACAATATATAATCCATGCCCTCCTTTGGAAGTCTTTAAATAGGATCAATAGTTGGTCAAAGCCTCAACATCAAAAAGGTTTTATAAGTCTACCCAATCTAGATAAATAGCTGATCATTTTGTGTCAAGGTGTTCAAATGGGTTATAATCCTAGAAAATTCTACCATAAACCTCATGTTGTAACATGAAAATATAAGAGATATTTGCAACTCTAACATTTTCTTGGGTGGATACAAATAAATAACTGCCTAAATCCTCCATGAATCCATTACTAATCCATGTTCAAAAATGACATTCCCTAAAAATTGAAACTCACATATCCATAACTAGTTCTTAGAGATACTTCTATAAATATAGTTCTCATAGAGAATGTCTATGATCATCCTCAAGTGTTATACATGATCCTCCTCTAACATAGAGTATATGACTATGTCATCAATGAAGACAAAGAAAACATAGTATATATATGGATAGAATATAATGTTCACTAGATCCAAAAACATAGGGGAAAAAATATTTTAACTGAATGGAATCACCATGAACTCATATTTCCCATATTGATATTGGAATTCCATCTTCAAAATATATTATTCAAAAACCCTCAAATAGTGGTAGGCGGACATAATATTGATCTTGGAGAACTATATTTCACCTAAAAACTGATTAATGTGGCCATCAACTAATGTAAAGGGGTAATTTTTCTTTATCATGTCATATTTTTGGTGATGATAATCAACCTGAGTCCACAGTATATAGTTTGCCTTTTCCCCTAGAAATTGGTATATTCCCATGGGGACACCATTTTCTTAGAAAAATAATTCATTTGATGGCCCTCCAACGGCATAATCACATCCTTAAGATTAGAAGGGGCCATATGATATGCTGTTTAATACATCAGAGTTGCCCTAATGTTCAGGTGGGTGTAAAACACCATATCCTACTTCAATGGTTGTCCTAAAATGTCCTTGGGGAAGACATTGATATAATATTTCATTATTGATGGAACCCAGGTGTTTGAAGATCTCACAACACCATGGGATAAACTCACTAACTCAGGGGATATGGGTTGAATCTTCTTTGCTCATGATACCAACTCTCTCCACAATAATATATTTCTGACCAACAATGGAGAATATCATCCCATATGTCTGAAAGCATCTGACTCTCCTATGGTGACTAGAAATTTAGAATCATACTATGGAAAAACATTTCATAAAAAATATTACAATATAAGTTATCATCATGATGGACAATATTTTCAATGAGTAACTCAATCCACCAAGTGATATCTCACACTTTTGGTAGAAAAGAAATATCAATGAAGCATTCCCCATATGAACCATCAGCCAAAGATACTAGGTAAATTAAAAAATGGGAGAACTAGGTCTCCAAATATGCATAAGGAGATAAAGGAATTAATCAAAACTATGTATAATAGTAATAATAGATTATTATAATAAACATAGATCATGCCTTTGATCATCGCATGAGCTATCAGGTCATAATCCCCCAAAGCATGTTTCTGTCTATAGCCCCAACAACTGACTCCCTGAGCATGGAATCGGCCTCCTAGTGGTGGAGGTGGTGGAATGAGATCATCGAATCTCCCGCCACAAGAAGCTTGTTTTCCTAGATCCTAACGTTTTTTCTCTTCCAGCTCTACTTCCATGAGATTATCCCTAACCATTTTTAAGAGAAACATGATCATGTATTTCCCTATAACATGGTTGCCCATCTATTGTCTTCCTACCCTCCTAATCACATCGAGTTGGGAAATTAGGTTCCATGTGATCTTTTCCATTACATTCATAGCATCTCTCCTCTCTAGTGTTCATGGGTCTTCTATGCAACCAGTGAGAAACCTGACCGTATGCCAGAGTATATACATGGGTATGCCTCTTGTTCCTCAAAATGAATATTCTTCCATCTGCTATAGCTGATACAACACTAGGATGCATGCTGAAAGCCCATGTTGAATGTGGTCCCTCAAGTTGGAATCTATATTTCACCAGTTCCTGTTCTATAACTCTAGAATATGTGGGAATTCAGAGGGGTACTACACTAGCATGTATGTCTCTATAGAGACCAACTCAAACAAAAATTACAATAAGTGATCATCCCAAATTATGTCGAGGGAATACTACCAGTTGTTAGTGAACTTAAATACATATTCAGTAGCTATCATAACTTCATGTAGCTACTCTATAATATCTTTAATTTAAACCAATTTCAACCATAAGGGTTATACTACTCAGCAAATAGCTAATATATGTCCACCCAAGAGAGTTTCCACTCCTCATTCATCTACATGAATTAGATCTACTGGTGCCCAAATACCCCATGGAATAAATTGGCTTATATAACATCAATCTGTTCAGTAGGGTTCTACAAAATTATGAAAACCTGGACCAACAAATCAAGACAATACTCCATTGCATGGGGATCTAGCTCATCGGGGAACCTCATCACCACTTAGGGTTGGAAATCTTCATCTAAGATAATCATGTTCACATCCTTATCATAATCTTCTAGTATAACATTCTCCTCAATAGGTTGGTGTGATTATAATTTCCATCATGGAGAAAATATATAATGAGATGTCCTGTGAATTGATTCCTCACCACTCATCAAATCATCATCATGATCCTTAATTGGTAACCCAGCTGGCTGTCTTTGTAGAGGAATCATAAAAGTAACCAAGAAATTTCATGATCATATGAGCATATATATAAGGGGATATAACTCCAGAATGGTCGTCAAATCACTCAATCCTATATGATGAATGTACCACTTTCTTTATATGTCGAGTCACTAAGCAAGTAGTTTGAGTCCTATCATATGGGATGCATTGGTTGTGACACCACCAATGGGTTCCCTGGATTGAAATCCACACTCGGGATAGTTTGGGTTTCTTTCCTAGAATTACCCACAAAAACTCATAAGGGGAAGACACCAAACACAATACCGAGGTCAAACCACCTTTGATACCATACTATAATGACCTGAATCTCTAGGTAAAACATGAAAAATTATAGACCAATCCGCCACAACCCTAAAGATGCCTCTATAGTCTAGGGGCTGGTGAAAAGTGGTAAGGAAGGCATAATATAATGGGAAGTTTATTTATAAATTCTTATGTGAATGAACCCAACCATCTCATTTCATAATTTTAGAGGGATAATAATAATGATAGTAAAATATTGAATGAAAATGATGCATTTAATAACCACTATGGAATAAAAACTGGTATATTTCCATCTAGAAATGTAAATGAATAGAACCCCAACATTGAAAAGATATCCTAAACTGATAACAACTGGAATAGAAAATAGTTTAGAGAGATCGAATCCTAATCTCCATGCCCAACCAACATATTCTATCTATGAACAAATGTATCTCAATTATCTATTGGAATCACCTATGAATTTTATAGAATCCACATAAGAGATGACATGTGCTGGAAAATCACATGTATAGGTGAGTATATACATAACCAGTAGGATGCCCCAAAAACTGTAGGAACAGTATAAGACATGATATAAGAAATCAACTCAACCAAATGTAAGAGGAAAATGAAAACAAAAAACATAGATATAAATATATTCTCATATAAGAAGTCCAAATGAGAGTGAAAGGGGATATATTTCTCACAGAATAGCCCAAGATGATGAGTATTCCCGTAACTGCAAAGTGAATCATCGATGTGCTATATCATGTGTGCCTATCTGAAGACGTCTTGAGGAGGGTCTACACCTTTCCACTAATTCGTATCTTGATGTACCATAATCAATAGAATTTTATAAGACCCATAACTTTTTATTGTAAGGGGATTAAACTAAGTACATAGAGGACCCATACCTGTGTGGAGGACTACCATCTCTAAATATTTATAGAATATTGGGGACTCACTCCTTGGTGTGACAGGAGAGTACTATCCCAATATATTGATGATTCATGACCTTATTAGGGTAGAACTATATCTACATAGAATATGTGTATTTAATATCCATGAAATGGCTTGATAACAGAGTTACATCTCTATGGATAGAGAATAGAAGCCCTAAATTGGGGTGTAATGTCACCATATGAAAAATGAGTATTGAGGATCCAAAACCTAGTGAACTAGTGGAGTACCTTCTCAATGGATATAGGATCCACTCTCTGGATAGTGGAGTATTGTATCTATCAGAAAAATTATTATACAGGGCATGTTCCCTAGTGAAACAAGGGAACACCATCTCTAAGGATGGAGGTCCCACACTATGAATTGTGGTGAAACATCTCAATATGAACATTCTAATGGCCATACCTGATCACTACCGTCATCAATTTTTTCTAAACATGATTAATTATCATAACATCTTTCATCATATCTCAAAATTCATGATAGAGGACACCAAAGCATTTAACATGAAAAAACACTCAGGAAAGGCTACTCAATATCCAAAATTTAAGAAAAAATGAGGGAGATAGAGAGGTGGATATTCCTCAAGAAAAGGGATACACTAAATTTATTATGTAAAATTGGTTTGTGGTCCCACTCCACTGCTTGTAAATGATTTTTATGGATAGGTATTGGTGTCTATGTCACCATACACAACATGTATGGCACCCACATTCCATTTCCCAGCCACAAAAGGCTTACCCATGCGCTTTTAGTTATTCCTATGTTTACGAGGTTGTGTTGTGTACCAAGACATGTACCTGGTTGTGCCCAAGTACCCGAATATGATTGTTTACTCCTAGAGTACATGATTTTTCCACTCTTAGAGAGTCCACGACTTGTGAAATTGGAACATTAAAAGGATACATGGGGAGGGGCATAGGGCATGTGGCCCAACCACATAGTGTGTGGTCCTTAACTTTTTTATGAAACTCTAGCCCCTGAATCTTCGTGGCAACATGGTGTGCATCCATCATAGTAAATGTCCTGTAGTCAGTATTGTAATATAAAATTTATATATTTATGATGGATTCAAAATTCTTGACAGTCATCACAATTACCAAAATATAACCACCTAAAATTGGTGGGGTTTAATTATGGCCTTAAATTCTGTACATCTAGTGTTAGGAAATCAGATCTTGATCACCCGTGGTGGTCATTCAAATGTAATGGATGCTTGCTGCCACTCGTCAACCATGTTGGATCTCAGATCAATAAACATAATTACATGAATCCTCCAAAAACTATCATTTTTTCTATAAATAACATTACTAAACGTTTTTCACTTAACTACAATTAATACATACATTTCATCATGATCGAACCCATCTTAGTAAATTCTAACTTTGACCCTATAACACAACAATGAATAATTCCAAGAATGATGTGGGAGTGGCACCATTACATGTGTGATTAAAATAATTGTCCAAGGATCTCTGAAAACAATATCAAAAAGGGAGTACACGATGAGAGAATGACCTTAGTAATAATATATTTAATAAACAACTTAATTTGATAGTGGTCTCATCTAAAGAATAGGAATATGTAGAATAAAAGAATATAACAAAATATACTTATTAAAATATTTAATCTAGTTTTTAAAATATAACTATTGATATATACCTAGATTTTAGATCCATAATTGGCTAAGAACATGTTTTCAAATGATGAGTATTTTTTTTCTCCACTATCTTTTGATTCATCACAATCTGATCAGTATTCGTTGTGCGATGTCAATTCTCAAATGAAGGTCATTAGTGTTACTCTCAATTATCACAGTGCTTATGTTTATGTCCATATAGAATCATTATAAAAGGTTTATTTTTAAATTATTTAATTATTTCATTTAATAAATAAAATAAATAAATAAATTATTTATTTATTTGAAATGTACTAGTAAACAGTTGCCTCTAATGGATGCTAGATACCCACCAAATTTAGTTCAAAAATAGGCAAAACCCTGCACTCCATATTAAACCATAGTCTCATATTTTTATTTGAGAATCCATTATGGGGATATTAAGTCATTTCTAAAACATTATTTTTGTGTAATATTTATATATTTCATATTTTAAAAATAGATTTTACAGGATAACCAGGTCAAGGAATATCACACCATCTTAGTGACTGGATGAAAAATTATTTATTAATATATTTAAAATTAGTACAAGGAATAATATAGTCTGTATAGTTATACAATAGTTTTCTTTAAGTATTCAATATAATATATTGAACAATAATAATGAGCTAAAAAATTTTAATTGTAAGGTGATATATTATGAAAAACACATGATTGGTTGAATGATAAACCTTAATAATTTTTACCTGTTGATGTAATAATGTTTAGTTGAGATAAAGAGATGATTCAAATTGCTGATTTCAATAATATAGTATCAGATACCTTGAATATTATTAGTGATTTGATAACCATCAAATATATTTTACTACAATTTTATATTCCATAAATATATTTGATAATATGTTATTTTATTTAATTAAAAATGATATAGTTAAGTTTTAGTATTATTTTTATTTTAATTTATTTTTTATAGGGATATATGATTTGAAATATTTTCTACGTGACATTAATAGTTTCTTTATTTTGTTCAGGGGATTAATGAATTTGGAAATTTAGCAGGGTTCTTTCTAAATTTTTGGATTTTGAATGGGTGAAGGCATATTTTGGAAGGGTTTAAGGATAAATACATATAGAATAGATTATGTTGAACATTGTTAGACAATATTGATATTTTGGATATTATTTATATTGTAAAACTTGTGATAACCATTTTGGTTTTTTAAAAAATTTAAATAAATATAGAAATACATTTAATTCTTTTATGGATCCTATTATCTATTAAAATATAATTATTGTACTTCAAGGTTGAAAAATTAGTCATGAATACTAATATCTTAGTGAAATGATGAGATTTTGGTTGAAATTGATTAATGTATAAAATTTTATATCTAAAAAAAGTATATATTCTTATTTTACTATCCTATATAGTAAATTATTCTTTCAACACTCATAAAAAGATATTGAAAAAACATGTTATCTTATAACTATCATTTCTGATGATTTTGTGGTCCTTTAACACATAATCGATTTATGATTTTATGGTAATTTATTTCCTTGTAGACAAGTTCTCTATCACTATATATTATTATTTTGGTTTCATCCTTCTTATCCATGTCCAAGTTTTCACTTCCCTATAATGTTCTTCTATTTGGAATCTTAGTTTTTTGTTATTCAAGGTGAACTTCATATTTCCCTTCGACACTTTATTAAAGAACTATTATTAACCCTGTTGAAGATGTGGTATTTCCAAAAAAAATATTTTTTAAATATTAAAATCTTGATTACATATAATAATATCAAATTGTGAGGAAGAAATTTATTGAAGGGGGAAACTGTAACACCCGAATATTTTAAAATAAAACTATGTTTGAGATCATATAAAACTTGAAACACCAAGTTTAAAAACCAATAAATATTATTATTTAAATATTACAGTTAATTTCTAAATAAATGAAATTTATGTACGGATAGGTTTATCTGCATAATGTAATGATTTATACATGTTTTAAACAATGTATTCATAAATAATAATGATGTATATAATTTTTAGAAAAACTATTTCATAAAAAAATGATTTATTTTGTAACTTTTAGGTGGGAATTATAATTAATTTATTCTTATTATATATATTGTATTTTAGAAAGGTAAAATTATTTTTCAAATCAGAATATAAAAATAAACTTTTGTGAAATATTGGGATTTTTTTGAAAAGATTGATTTTCTAGTGAATAGTGAAAAATAATGATTTTCATTGGAAACTTTATTTTTATCTCAAGAATTTACAATGGTCCATCATAATAAAATGGTTTCAAAAAAATATTAGTTTTCCAATAATTTTAATAATCCAATTATTTTCATTGGAATTAATTTTATTGTTAAATTTAGTTAAAAACATATTTATAGATAAAAAATTCATATTTCTAAAAAATAAAATTTTTTGTGTTTTGAGTTTTAATGCCGAATTATGTCATTCCACTTATAGAAATTTAACCCAATAAAATTGATACCATATTTATAATCATGAGAAATAAATTAGTTAAATATATACCTTATATATTTTATCATTATGTATTGTTACCATAGTAAATACTTGTCACCAAGATAAGGCTAAATCGGGTAATTAAGAATAAAAATTGTACATTCAGGGATATAAATAACTATGAAATATATATATATCTTATTTCCTATGTTTATTTTATAAATTTACATAAATATTTATAAAAATATTTATTCTTGGTGCCATATTTCATTGATTTTGGTGCTTATTATATTTAGGTAAAAGATAATGTCAAAAATGACACTTTCTTGCTTTTCACATCTCTAGTAATTTTTTATTGGGGAAAAATATTTTTATTTATAAACTATTATTTGAGGGATAAATTAAATTTTTATTAGTTTAATATATTTAATTGTTTTTTGGTTAAATAATTACATTAAATGTTTACACATCGGCGATATTGTATTTATTAAATTAATAAAATAAATAATTTTTAAAAACACTAAAAGTTCAATATTTTAAGTGATTTAAAATGGAACAAGAATTTCATAGATTTATCTGGAATATCATGGATTTTTAAAATTTATATATTTTAATTCCCTCATTTCTGTGACATATTTAAAGTAAAATTATATGAATTGTATCAAAAATTACCATATTAATATTTTGATAATAAATTACCATTTTTATATTGATTTAAAATTCTTAAAAAAATTATATTCATACAAATTAATGTTATATTCTTGGAAACATAATTCATGGTCCATTTATGTTTTATTTTCACTTTTATGGTAACATTATTTACCTGTAAAGTGTAGAATACCATAGTATTGTGGTAATTATTCATAGGGGTAAGGGAAGAATAAAACTAAGAGATAGTTGAACAAATAGCCAATAAATGCCCAAATTTTATTGAATGATGTTATTTCAACTCACCCTAAAATCTATTTCTAAAAATTTATTTTTCTATACAGTTTAACACAAAAATTATTTTATATTAATTCAATACTTAAAGAAGTTTTCAGAATTCCCCTCCCTTCACTAATAAAAGGACAATAATTATCTTTTTAATTACTCCAAATTGAGAATCCTATATAAACAAATACCATACAAAATATAATCTAAAAATTAATATCTATGTGTTATTGGTTGTGTACCTTTCGAATGAAAAACCATAGTTCCCTTAAGAAAAGATAAAACATAAATCTATCAAATAAGATGTAATTGATTTTAAAAAATATTTCAAGTTTATTTTTTATTCTACATAAATTTAATTTTTTTAACCATTGTAAAATAATAAATATATTATCATAAATATAATTATATGTTATTATTGTTATGGTATAACCATTTTAAATCTCTTTTATATCCTTTGAATAGTATAAATATTGCTCATATGTATGTACAACTTAGCCTCACCATTTAGAGGTATAATTTTTTTATCATCACCAAATTACTTGGATGGTTATAAATATGTAAATAATGAATCTATATAATATTTATTACTGAAATATTCTTCTAAAATTATAATATCAAATATATGTTCTTAACAACTAAATTTTTGGAAATTGATAATGTCTCTTGTGCGTACATGTGGACCACCAAGACCATTATGTAATGTGAGATATTTTTCATTTATGAATTAATGGATGGTAATGAAGATATATTTAAAGAATATATATTATATTCATGTCATTATTATCACATTTATATGATGGAACCATGATCAAATTAGAGGGGCCAAAACTACTGAACAAAAACTTATTTGAAAAACAAATTTGTTATCACCCGAAACAATAGATATAATAATTAATTATTACTAAATTGGTGATAAAGGATAAAAAGTAATTCATATATGGTATGATATAGATTAATAAGTTTTTTAATTTATATATAATTAATCAAAATTTATTATAAAAGTGGTTCAAACATATATGAAGGATTTTAGACGTGTGGTAAGAGTTTATTTCACAATCTCATCTTTATTCAGGATTGTTTATATTTATGTATCCACTGAGTGAATTATTTGATATTTATATATTAATACAAATATATCTTTTCATATTATTTTTATTTCTAGAAATTTTATTTCTCCTTTAATTTTATCTATTTACATATAGAAGATACAGACCAAATGTTTTTATGGGAAAAATACTATATTTATCTAGTTTATTGGGAATCATTTTTTTCCATTTCCATATATTAATAAAAGTATTTTATTTAATATTTATACTATTATCCAATTATTTATTAATGATATTTTTAACCATTTTTGATTTTTTCCAAAAAAATAGAAAACTTCTTATCATTTTCCAAATGAGGTACCTTTTGAATTTTTAAGATAATAATGAAAGGAATATTTTATTAACTTATAGAATATGAGAATAATTTACTACTATAATTGACACACAATTATTTAAATATTCCTTTACAAGTTTCTAGTGTTATATTAAATTAACATGTTTTCCTTAATATTTGTTATATATTTCGATAAGTGATTTCAATGTAAAAAGGGTATCATCCTCAGTAAACACTAAAATGATGTTTCTAAAGTATTTTTATATATGTAAACATCATTCATTGAATATATGCTTTACAAGTATATAATTTAAAGATACCATTCATTATATTTTTATGAATAGTTTATGTTTATTATTTTCTAAGGGAAATAATGCACATTTCATATGCATTTTCTTCCAATATGGATAGTTATTAATTTTAAGGCAAGTCAATTACGTTGTATTATTAATTCATATACGGAATACAGTTTTCAAATTATGTTATATGTGAGGAATGTTATTAAATATACCCTAGATTCATTGGAATGTCTCCTGAGACAATATGGATTGGTTATTTGGATGATGACTTACCCATTTTTTAGATTTCCTAGCCTGAGGCCTTAATGGTATTTTTAGAGGACTTTGAATGAGTTCTTGATGCTAATTTATAGGTTTTCAAAAATAATCATTACATCATTATAAAATCAGGTTTTGATGCCCATAAAATTATTTGAAAATATAATATATCCATAGAATCGTTTCTATCTCATTAGATTATATATATGGAATCATTTTATCATGATTTATTCCTTTAATAATTTATTTCATGGTCATTTTATTGATAAATGATATGTTTTTTCTATTATTTATCATTCCATAATGATTATACATTATTTATTCGTGAGAAAATCCATTGTATGTTACCATTACTAAAAATATAAGCTCACAATTATTTTTTCCATTACTTGGATATAAAGGATGAATATCTGAATGAGTACATGGATGAAGAATATTTAGTTTGACTATGTTTCTTATTTTATTTTTTAAATGAAACGTGAATGTTAGTTCTGTATATAGTTTACCAACAAAACTGCACTACTTTTTCCGTGGGGATAAGATTACTTCTGATTAGTTTTAATATGATAACATTACCAATGTCTCTAGGATACTAGAATTGTTGTATTTAAAATAGTAGTATTAAAAAAGGTAAAGGAGATAAATAATGTAGAGATAGAAATGTATCAAATAGACAATGTTGTGTTGAAAATATATAGGAATCATTATATGATATTAATAATGATAGAATAGGGACTTGGAAACACTTAAAAATCAATTATATAAAAAATATTTTCTAATTCATACAGAATATGGTTTTTATACTAAGAATTTAAATGGAAATTAATTAATTATGATTTGAAAAGTTGTTATAGAGGTAACAAATTATTTTTTGATACATTCAGAGGTATTTTTCATCAGTCAAGACCCATGATATAAGTGAAAAATAAATGTTCTATTTGAGAGTTCAATTCATAAAAAACATTTTACATAATTTTTAGATATAAATAACCACTATTAGTTTTTGGATATTATTTTTAAAGGTTATTTTTATGATATGAGCTAAATATTCATTGAATATATTGTGTGTTAATTAATAATTAAGTAAATAAATCATCTGGTGGAATATACATAACATGTTATAGGTAACATGGAACATGATTTTATTACATGTCCTATAAGAATTTTGGTGAATCTTGTTGATGTATATAATATATCTCAGGATATTGTAAAAAAAATAAGTTTTAATATTTCATGAGAATAAAAAAACTGTATATTGATATTACATAGAATATATAGATCCTAGTGAAAAAATAAATTTCTATTAGACAAAAAGTTTTCAAAGAAAAGATTATAATGTATGTATTTATAATGATGATTATTATAGAAGAAGATTAGTTTTATAAATAAGTATTTAAGATGAATAATTAAAAAAAATTAATGAGTGAGTTATAATATTTTTATTAGAACATAACATTCTATAGGTAATATACTTCTTCGTGGGTTTATATATTCAAATAGTATATACATACTTCATGATTTGTTAATAATTTATCATTAATAATTTAGATGAACAAACTGGTTTTTTATAATATTTATTAAAAATAGAACATGAAATGGAAAAATATAAACGTAGTAGTTCATATAAACCAAATATATAATCTATAGATTTTTTTGTTATTCTATTAATGTTATTTATAAATATATTATGGATTATTCTTCATGTATTTAAATTCTTGGAGAGGTTAAAATTTTAGTGATGTATTTTTGAAGAGATATATAACGTTTTATGTGAAGCATACATAATATTTATTGTTAAATAAATATTTTTAAAACACTAATCTGGTAAAGGGTTAAATATTTATATGGAATATGTATCAATCTAGTAAAAAAATACATCCATAATTATAATAGTTTCATATTACATTATTGTTAATAGAATATATGAGGAAGTCATCACATAATGATTTATGATATTAAAATAGAATATTTTTCGTATGTTGAATTATATATATGAATCAAGTTTGTAGATATTTTTATAATGTAGATAAAATAAGGATTTCATTGTAATATATTTTAATTTCTTAACAAAATATTTAATATTTGAAAAAATTGGGGCACATAAAAACGGTATTGTGAAAAATAAAAAATATATCTTATTGTCGACCACCATATTTTAATGATCATAAAATTATGATTATAATGACCTTCATTCATTTTGTGTTTCTTTATAAGTATATTTTATTTTGATAGAGTTGATAAAAATGTCCATGTATGATTCACAATTGGGTTTTAGAAATCCTCCGGATGTCATAAAACTAAACTACAAATTAAAAAACAATGTGACATCATTTCATACGAGCCACTATTGTCCATGACACACCGTCAGCCATGAAATATCACTATGTATGAGACACTGTTAGACGAAATGACTCCATAGATTCTTTTTTTAATGTATGTGATACTATCAGGATATCTCATCGTTAGGATTTCATACCACCAACATGAAAATTTGTAAAATTATGAGATACAAAAGTGTCATAACACCATGAAGAAACCATATTTTCCTAAGACACCATCAGCATGCGACATTTCTAGAATAATCCCCCACAACTTTTTCTAAACTCATCTTTATGAAATTATGATATTCTAAAAGATATTTATGTAAGTTAGTGAATAATGATATTTTAATTATTGTCTCTTAAATTATAAATAAAATTCATTTAAGAGGATATCAGAGGTGTTGTATGAGAAATAAGAATACATGGATGCATGTAGATATTTTTCCTACTATTTCTATAAATAAATGAAGTAGAATCCATCGTTAAAAAGGGATGTGATAGAAAATTATGAAGCTTGTTCATACTAAGAATTCACATATAGATGAATAGATGAGCTACTAAATCCTATAAATCCCTTGATTAGGATGTCAAAATACACTAGTAATCATAGAATCAAGACTTCCTATAGTCAAGAATAAGAGTCTATGACACTCTTTTTTTCTGATGTATTGAACTGAAACAGACTGAAGCATCACTGCAAAATAAATCAAGAATCAAAAGCTGTACTTCAACAGACCATCCATTTATAAACTCTATATTATAATATTCCTATGTTTTTAACTTATATTAATATATTAATAAGCCTTTGTATACTCTACTTTATATATCCTCATTTTTGTCTATTCTAAACTAGAAGATACTTGATATATTCTTATAACTTTTACTTTCACTCCCATTGATAATAGAAGTAGAGTTACTTGTGTAGAATAAGTATTTTTACTCCAACATATAACTTTGAATGAGGTTGTATATGACCTCTACATTGGTAAAATGTTGTGAGAATTGTTCTAGGTTGTATATCAAGTTTTTTATTTTATATAAATTTCTTGGAGTAAGGTGATCACTAAGTGAAGAGTAAAATGTATCACCATCAAACGGAACATTGTGTTTCTATTTATATTGTGTTTTTTTATTTATTTATTATTTTAAAAATGAATATTATTTTAGAAATAATAAAATTATATACTTTGATAGTTTATCATAATTATAATTCATATTGTATTTTGATAGAGTAAACTTATTTTAAAGTATCTATGAATATTGCATATTGTTCATCCGATATAAATTCAATCTTTAGATAATTGTTTATTAGTATTAATATCCTTATAACACTACATATTTTGATAAATTGGTATGTAATTAAACATTTGGGGTGTTACTAATTAATCTTTTTTAAATATAAACTTTTATTAGGTACTAAACTCTCCCCCCTCTCTTGAGATACTCACTTCGAATAAAATTTGGTATCAAATTAATTCTTTCATTCCTATT
This sequence comes from Viscum album, assembly GCA_963277665.1. Classification (NCBI taxonomy): domain Eukaryota; kingdom Viridiplantae; phylum Streptophyta; class Magnoliopsida; order Santalales; family Viscaceae; genus Viscum; species Viscum album. Next base: position 1,163,086,489 of record OY728130.1, on the reverse strand, counting down.
AATGTTTTAAAATATGTTCAAATGTGATTTTAGATAAGTTTTAATATCTTACATTTCAATTATTTTTAATTGTAATTATTCAAATGGATAATCAGGAAGAAGATTTTCTAAAAAAAAATACTTTGATTAACGGAAACAACTATACTCAATGAATATTAAAACGTTAATTTATATACATAACATGGTTTTTTATATTTGTTCTATTATAGAAGACAACTATGTTATACCTAATATTACTATAGGAACATGTGATGATGACGAAATGTTATCTTATAATAGGAATTGTACATCCTTAAATTATTTTTACTATTCAGTAGGAGAGGAAGAGTTTAACATAATTTTTAAATGTAAAACTTCTTATGATATTTGGGACAATGTTTATATTCCCCATGAGGAAACTACAAATGTAAAATGGATGAGGCTTAATAATTAACTATTAAATATGAAAAAATTAAAATTATGTGACATGAAACTATTTCTAACATATATCGCGGGTTAAAATAAATTTCGAATATGCTGATATCGCATGGAAAAAATATCATATTAGGACCAGATTATAATATTTTTGAGATATCTATCATAAATATGGAGAGGGTCATCTGTTTCAATTAAATAATCATGTGATATTTGTGAACTTCTTGTTGATGATTTTTTTAGAAAGCTCGTGATGTTTAAATATGAGTTAAAGGTAAACAATGATGAAGATGAAGATAGTTAAACAAAATCTATTTCTATTAAGACTATTTATTCCAGACAAAAGGGTAAGGAAAAAAGAAAATGACAAAGAATAGAAGGTTATTTCTAGTGATAGTGAATCCCCGCTTGGCAATGATAATCATATTACATAACTATCTATAATATTAAAGATGTTTTATAGGAAGAATAGTGTTTTGATAAATAAAAAATATAAAGAATAATATGATTCAAAAGGAGGTTGGAATAAATAATGGAAGAATGATGATGATCGAAAAGAATTTGACTCCTATTAATGTAATAGGAAGGGACATATAATAAAATATTAGTGTCCAAAGTTTATGTATAAAAGTAAATTTGAATAAAGGGTCAGGAGATACAAAAACAATTATATGAAAGGCACAAGTAATGCTTCTAAGGATAGCTCCAGTGATTCTGATTCTTCATATATGGTGAAACATGATAGATAAAACAAGTGTTTCATGACTAAAGTCAGTGAGGTGACTACTTTACCAACTATTTTTAATATTCTACCTATGCATAATTGTGATGATTTTGAAAATTAAAATAATAATGATGAAAATATTTCAAATGAGGAATTATTTTAATATTGAAAATTATTATAAGATTCCATTAATATACTAAAGGATGAGTATAGCATTATCAAAATACAGCATGCTCTAACTTCAAACTGCAAATATGAACTGTCAGTTTAAAAAGAAAAAAAATTCTCAACTACTCAAAAACAATAATGGAATCAAAATTCCAGATGATAAATCAATGAAAGGCCAAGAAAATTTACACATGGTATAGAAATGATTACTTATATTTTAGGTAAGATAGTTTCACTTAATAGTAAAATATGATTCCCCAATGCCTTTATTACTAACATTTCTCAACCCAAACCAATTTGGGTACCAAATTCATTTCATACATAAATTTAGCTTTGTAGGAAACCATTTTGAATACATGTTGTATAAGTCTATGGTACATGGAAAGTAGTTGTTCAAGGCATATGATATAATATTATTCAAAAGTCAATAGACTTACTAAGGTTTATGGTGTCCATGTCACCTTTGGTGACAATTCTAAAGGAAGAATCGTCATCCTTGACGAAATCAGTTACAGTAATTCATTATTAATTTCTAATGTTTTATTTATTGATGGTTTAAATTAAAACCTTCTCAGTATTTCTCAGTTATGTGGTAATTGTTTTCATGTAAAATTTTAGAATTACCCTTTTAGTGTATATAATTATAAATAAAATTAGTTTTCAAATGCTTTGAGAAATGATAATGTATATGATGATGATTTAAATTATTTATTTTAACAAAATTTTTCCTAGAAATGTTCATTTCATAAAGAATCTAGTATTTGGAATATGATAAGATACCATTAAAATATTAACTAATATAGTAAGACAAATAAGAAAATGTGTAATTATATATCTATATAAACATGACTGCCTAAATAATAATGTCTATAACCCCTATCAAAAAGGGAAATGAAACAACGATTCATTTTAATTAAAGAATGAAGTGTCAACTTCTCAACCATTTGAGTTATTCACATTGAATTTTTCAAACCATATAGAGTTCCAAGATAAGATGGGATGCACTATGTTTATGTAATTGTAGATTATTTCTCTCAGTATAATTGGGTATTATTTATAGCTCACAAAAATGAAGCTTTCTCTTAGATTAAAAAATATTATGTGTCTGTAGAAAATCTTAGTTGACTTAGAATTAAGACCATAATAGGTAACCATGGATGTGAGTTTGAGAATCAATATTTTGAATCATTTTTCTCACAAAATGTGTACACTCATAACTTCTCTGGTCACAGGATCCCTCATCATAATAGATTTATAGAAAAAAAGAAAAATAACTTGACAAGTGAAAGCTCAGACCATGTTGAATGAGTATGGCCTACATATCTATTTTTTGGAAGAATTTGTCAATATACCCTAATAAATCATAAATATAATATTAATCATGAATTTTCATAAGAATAACCCTTATGAGTTTTGGAACAATAGGAATCCCAAGGTCAATTGCATTTTTGATATTGGTTTCAAAGCCTTTATTTTTAAAACTAAGGATAATTTGGAAAATTATTATTCCAAATGTGATGAAGGAATTTTCAATGGTTATTCAATATCAGGAAAGGAATATTGAGTTATATATAAGAAAACTAATGTTTTAGAAGATGCGGTTCATGTCAAGTATGTTGAAACTAACCCACATGACCGTTAGACCTCCCTATGATTACATGAGAATAATTTCTATTCTCTAAATATATATTTTAAAACCCTATAATCTATAGTAAAATAGTTAGAAAAATAATCCACTTATAAATAATTTCCAAAATATCCTCAACACAAATCTATTGAAACATATGTGACCAATACATCTTTTTCTAGAGCTATTAGAACCATTATGTACTATCCTTTAGATGATGTTGTAGGAGACCAAAATAGATGAACACAAACTAGATCTTCTGCAAGAAATCAGTTTTAACATCAAAATTTATTTCCTCATCCTGAACATAATAACATCAATGAATCCATTAATGGAGAATTTAAGTTAATGGATAATCCAGAAGAATTAAACCAGTTTGAATGAAAACAATGTATGGGAACATGTCGATATACAGAAGGAAACCATTACAATTAGACCAAAATGGCTGTTTAGAATCATGGTTAATGAGTCATGCATAGTAGTTAGAAATAAGGACACACTTTTCAAAAAATGATAGTGTCCTGAAAAATAGATATATTATGAATAAACATTTTTACCTGCATCCATACATGAGTCTATAAAAATAATGCATTTCATTGAAGCTAACCTAGATTTCATGACTTATCAAATATATTTCAAGAGTTCATTTATACATGGTTTTATATTTGAGGATTATTTTTTTGAACAACCCCCTGGGTTTTTAAGTAATAATTTTCCAAAATATTTTTTAAATAAATAAATGATTTATATGGTTTAAAACAGGCCCTTAGACCTTACTATTATTGAGTAATCAATGTTCATGATTCAAAATTATTTTTAAATGGAATAGATGACCCTAATCTTTTCATAAAAGTAATTTTAAAATTTGTTTTAGTAGATCAAATATATTTTGGTAATATTAATTTGGATATTTGAAACATTTTCATTGTACTTATTTTTTATAATATTGAAAAATGTATTTGAAATGAGTTTATTGGGGGATCACAAATTCATTATTTGATTTCATATTTTTCATGAAAAAGAAAGAATTATTTTAAATCAATGTAAATATGAAAAATTAATTTTAAAATGTTTTAACATGGATTGCACTAAATGTAGTGATAATCCTATGAGTACAACCTCTATGTTGGATCTTGATTAAGCTAAGAGAATAGTTGATCAAACTAGATAATAAGGTTTGATTAGAAATATTCTCTACATGACTACTATCAAACTAAATATAATTTTTAGCATTTATGTGTTCTACATTTCATGAAAATCCAAAATATTCAAACATGGTTGCTATAAAGAGAATTTTCAAATAACTCTTGTATTCAACCAATTTAGGATTGTTTTACCCTAGAAGAAAATCACTTCATTTTGTGAGTCATTTTGATGTTGATTTTTGTCGAGTAATTTTAGAATGAAAAATCAGCTGTGGAACATGTCACTTTTTGGGAAAGTATCTATATTCATAGTGTTTTCAAAAACAATTGGTTGTATTATCTGTTGATGAAGATGAATACATATTCTCTTTCAGTTTTTGTCCACATATTTTTTATATGAAACACACTCTAATTGAATATGTATATAAATTCTAATATAGACCTATAAAATATAACATCACAAGTTCTATTAACATTTTCAATAATTTTATTTCAAATTATAGGACAACGAACATTGATATAATAAAACACATTTTGAGAGTGTTCTTTCAAAAATGAGATATCGATATTGATTTTATTAGCATAGAACATCAGTTAGCTGATATATTTAATAAGACTTTAAATTTTAAGAGAATTAGCTATATAAAACATGAATTAGTAATGATTAAGTTTGGTTATATTTTATTTTATGTGACAAATTGTTGAGAGACACGCCACTGGGTGACACACAATCAAGTCTATCTCACTATTATTTTTATCTCACTGATGTAGTTATCACACCATAATTTTTGTCTCTCCATTGTTTTTATATCGTCATTTTAGTTTTCTCAGCATTGTGATCGATATATAATTGTAATTTATATTCCATTTGTTTTCTCAAGCCTTTGTGATTTTTTCATTCAATTTTTTCAAAATCGCTTGTTTTATATTTTTACGGTTTATTTTCATAACCCAATACGCATGTTTTCTTAGATTCAAATATTTATTTTTCATTATTATTAAGATTTATTTTAATATACCTAAATCCAGAACGATACAAAAATTAATCTATATATTTTTCCAACTCACATTGATCACATCGTGATACTCTCTTATATTTATATATTAAGCCCAACGAAACCCTAATCAAACCAAACTGATCCATAGAGAAAGGGTGAATCACCCATAAAATTCTTCTCTTGGAGAGTCATGATCATCTATGAATCAGAAGAAATATTCCAGTTCTCCTTCACCATTTCCACCAGTTAACCACTATATTGCAAACAAAATCATTGTAGTTGAATGATAAGTAGAAGAAAAAAGTATATTATCTTGTATGTTTATTTTATTGTAGTGATAAATAAACTAGTATGGATAGATTGGTTTTCTTCAAATGAAATACCTTTATATCCTATGATTATGAACAAATCTTATTAGTTTGTAGACTTTGGATTTAATAATGAGTTAGAGTAAAGGATGAGAGCAAGGGTAGATAGATGAAAAGTTTTGTATTTCTATAAAAATTGGTCTGAGTGTCTTGTTGAACCTCATTAATGAATTTATTATGACTACCAAGGCAGCATTCAAGAATCTAGTTACATTTTTATATAAGAGGATGCATTTTATATGCTGACCAGATATTGGATAACAATAAATCCAAATGCATCAATGATAAATGGAGAATGTAAGTTGTTTTTTAAGTTCATTCAACACATGATATATCCAAAGAAAGGTGAATTCCCAACATTATTATATTAGGATGTATATCAAATTTATCTAATTTTATAAGGATAGAAAATTATTTTTTGAAGATATCTCATAGTTCATATGATTGATATGATAAATCCTACATCAATTTATAATTATTTGATCTATCAAAAGTTGATTTATGTAATTTTAATATCTAAGGGCCTTGTTTTTGATAATGAAAAAACTGTTATTGATAGTCGTAGTTTCTATATTTCCAAAAAAATATGTTCATGGATGAAATTTAGTTGAAACCCCTAGATGAGAGAATGGGTTAGAGACAGTGAAAAATTTTATGCTGAGATTAATCCAGTGGATCATCCTACAAGACGGATGGATGTTGTTGGTCACAATTTTAAACTTGATGAGGTTGTATAATAATATGATTAGGAATTAGAGACTTTTGTGAATGAATATGTTGAAAAAATAGATATTTTTTTATTAAGGTAGAGATCCTGACTTTTCACCTCAATCACCACTTATTACATATGGATCTACTAATCCTCCTATGAGGCTTCCAAAAAGGAAAAATCTTGATAAAAGTTCTGAAGAATAAATTATCATTTCAGGATAGGATAAATTTAAAATTTATTGTATAAATGATGATGAAGAAGAGGATGGTGATGAGGATGAAGAATGATAGGGTGAAAATGAAATAAATATGTTAATAATGGAAATGTGATGGATGTTGATGCTAATTATTCTGAACCTACTGGTCCACCTAGAATAAATAAAATGAAAGGTGTATAGATGCCTATAGAGCATCTTAATTCACCAAGTAAATTTACTGAGAAACTAGATAGTTCTAAAGTTTTTGAAACATAGCTCTAAGATAAATATTATTTGTTGAGGGTGATCAATCCCCATATGTGGAGATCAATCATGATGTTCAAGCTGTTGATATAGTAGAGGGTAGCTCTTTTTCCACTACTCAGATAGTTTTTTCTATAATATGGATGAGAAAATGGGGTTTATAATTTCTGTTGAGTAGTATGTGGCTGACAAAGATCAAAAGAAGTTTCTTTCTTAACAAAAAATACAATTGTATACAATTCATTGTTTTGGATGCCGATGAGCATCATCATAATAGTTGTGTAGAAGTAGATTCTATTTTACTTAGAAAGCTAATGTAAAATGATCAAGTGTTTAGAAATAGGATCTTAAAATGTATTAGGTACATAATATTAGTAAATAGAGTGTTACTATTTCTTTAGCTGTTGTAACTCCTACCTCCTTACCTCATGTTGTTTAGACTTCATACCGGTGGGTTGATCCCATATTTGAAGAGTGGGATAAATTATCACGAAAAGTAATAATTCCACCAAAGTATGCTGATTCGGATGTTAAGAAAGTATATATTAAGGTATATTTGATAGATAATGTTGATATTGAGGGGTTGTTGGAAAAGATTTCCTCTATGAGACCTCATGCTCTTAATCCTCCTCTATTTTATAATTCTATTCAAAATTATATAGCCAAGAGAAGAGACATGAATTACATCAATTAGAAATACAATTTCATAATTCAATAATTTATTGAGAAGTCAATATCCTCTTCTGAACTTGTATTGTTAGAATGATACTTGATATTTTTGATGAATTGGTGATTCGACACAGATAGCCTAAAATGTTGAGTTAAATATAAGAAGTTGAGATATAAAATAAGATAATAAGTGCTATCATTAATTTTTAATGTTGTTGATAGATGATTTGAAATACTCCTCTTATTCCACATTATATGGAGTAATTTAATGTCTATAAATTACCTCTTCAAATACATCCAGAACACCTCATATAATTGTTATTGATTAGATTCAACCAATGGTTAGAGAGAATGTTACATCTATCTCTAGAAGTCCCTCTTGTAGTTCACCTTTGATGCCTTTGGAGATGTTGACATAGTTTGGGCACCATGAAGACTATGATAACATGCTAAAAAGGAGTCATGTAATGGAAATGGGCTCAGATAGAGAGACTATCATAGAACCCATTAAAAATTATTTATTGACAATTTACACAAAGCATTCCATGGTTTGAAAAAAATTATATTTTTGGACTATAATCTACAGATAAACCCAATTACATAGGCCTTCATGGAATTAGAGATACAATTTAAATGGATGACTCCTTTTTTGATTATATTTATGGAGGAGTTGAGTTATTTCTTTAGTATTAGAGAAAGAGGTGGCCAAATAATTATGGATTTTATAAATATGATGAAGTCACTTTTTCCATGTTTATGGCTAGGCTATAGTGGTTCAAAAAGACATTTAAGTTACCCCTTATGTATCTCATCGACTATGTGTCGCTCAAGATCCAACGGTTCCTCTACCTACTCAATTATTTCATTATCCAAGGTCTTTATCTCCAGATTTGGGACATATCAGGCCAGTTTTTTTCTCATGAGAATTGTCCAAGAGAAATAGCTGGAATACCAACTAGAGTTTCTTCCTCAATTACTCGAGATGATCATGATTCATTAGATAAGGAGCAATAAAAGGACAAGAGAGAAGGAAAATAACATTTTGACCCCTCTAACAAACTTTAATCATTTTCTTTTATATTTTTTCATAGACAAGTGTTTCTTTGATGGGACTTTTCCATTAATAAACTTTTGATCACCACTTTGACAACCTTTGACATCTCTTGATTTGTTACTCATAGTTATTTTTACAAATTTTAATATCTTTATTCTACTCCTACACACCTTTTTGATAATTGAAAATGGGGGTGATAATTCACATATGGCATGTTTCTGATACCTTTCTGCTTATTCTATTGATGTTTCCTTTGATACTGTTTGTTATTAATAATTTTCTGTTGACAATTTTTGATTACCATTATTTTAATAATAATTTTCTTGGATGAAATCTACATATACTATAACAAATAATTCTTTATTTATATTTTGATATTTAATTTTTTATCATGTTTAACTCATATAATACCTTTGATGAAATGATTTTTTATCATCATAAAGGGGATATTGATGACCTCATAATTTCAATGATCACAAAATCATGATTATAATGATATTAGTACATTTTATTTTTTTATAAGAATCATGTATTTTGAGAGAGGTGTTAAAAATGTCTATGTATGAGTGGCCGTTAAGGTTAATAAAACATTAAGATATCATACCATTTAATTTTAAGTTGACAATGTCTGTGACATCAATGCATATGATTCACCATTGTCTATGCCTCAAAATTAGAATAGAAGTATTTCTAAGTCTAAGAAACTATTAGAGGACATTCCATGAGAGCACAAAATCGATAAAGTATGAGATTCCTCCAGGATATGTCACTGTCAGGATGTCATACTACCTGAATGTAACTATGGTAAAGTATAAGATACTATCAAAATAATATAGTGCCATCTGAGACACCATCGGTGAAGTAAATGTTTGTAAATGTTTGAGATACCACTACTATTATACCACCAAGATGAGAAATTATTATCCTAACTCATTTTCATCATGAGACATAACCATACTAATCCACTTCCACTCTTTCTAAATGTAACATTTTGAAATTAAGTTACTCTAATTACTCTTTTATTGAAGTTAATAGAAAATGATATTTTAATTATTGTCTCATAAATTATTGATAGAACACATTAAATAATATATCATATGTTCCTTATGAGGAATTAGTATATTCAAAAACATGATGATATTCTTATTGCTTCTTCTATTATGAAAGGAAGTAGACATCATCATGAAAAATAGATGTGATAGGATGTTCTGATGCTCATTTTTACTAAATATTCATATAGAGTAGAAGATATGAACTAATGTATCTTGGAAAACACTCGATTAGAAATCCAAACAAAACCAGTAAACCATTACATCAAGACATCCTATATTCAAGAACATGATTGTGCGACACTATGTATTTCGTAATTTTAAAGGATATCCTGACTCAACCTTCCATATAAATCAAATCAAGAGTCGAAATCTACACTTCAACATACCATACATCTCTAAAATATATATTATAATATTTTTATGTTCTTATATTTTATTATTACATATTGACCAGGATGTGTTATACAATTTTTTAAATACTTACATTGTATCCTATGCTATAATAGAATATACTTGATATCGTTTACATGTACTCCCATGGTAAATAGTAGTAGAGGTCCATGTGTGGCCAATTTATTCTTACTCCAATGTATAACTGTGGAGGAGGTTGTGAGTGACCTAGATTATGGAAAACTATTGTAAAAAATAAATTTCAGATGGGAATGACATGCTTATTTTATATAAACAGGTTAGTGGTCAGTTTTCTAAAAGTGGAGAGGATTAAGTCTTAGCTTCATACCAAAATTATTTTTTCAATTTTTGTTGTGTGTTTTTGTTTACATTATTTCCGAATTTAAAACTGAAAATTATTTTAACTATACACAAAATATATACTTTTATTGTTTATCATAATTTGTGTTCATATAGTATTTTTATCAAGTAAAATGATTTCAAAGGATCTAATAATTTTATATAGTATCCATCCAATACATATAAAATCTTTAGAACTATTTTTAGAAATATTAATATCTATATCATACTACATATTTTGATAAACTAGGTGGTAATTAAATGTTTTGCAGACTTAAAATTAATCTTTTTTTAAACATAAATTTTATTAGGTATTAAATTAACCCCCCCCCCCCACTTGATATACTCACTCTGACCAAAACAATATTTCTTATGTGATGTAAAATATATTTTTTTTGTTTGAGTGTTTTCATATCATATTAAAAAGAGAAAATCTTGATGGAAATTGAATTTCCCAAGAATAGTTTTTTCCATTGATAAGAGGAGTTGAATCAGTGGTACTAATTATCATAATATAATTTGTAAAATTAACTTATATTACTTATTATAATATAATACAAACAAATATTAATTCATTTACTTACCCTTATGAAATAGAAAACACAACATAAGGGGCACATGATGATTTCATCATAATCCAATAATTTTGGTGATTATATCAATTCTATGATCAGATTGAGTTCGAGTTAGTGATTGTTCCAATAATATCAATAATGACAACATGATGATTTAGGAATATATTATTTCACACTAAGTAGTTTTTTCCATTAAATCGTCTCCCATTATAACATTATACTTGTTCCGAAATGTACATAAACACAATTCTCTAACACAGTGAAAAATATCATAATATGTGCATCATGACATCAAAAATTTCCCATAAGTGATATTCTTATTCAAATTACAGGACTTCCATTTCAATGATATATTCAGATGAATTGAATAAAATTTATCATCATTCATTGATACATAGAGAATTATTCTTATTCATTAGGGATCTTTCAATTTTTATTCTTCTAATCTTTATTACCTCGCTTCAATATTATCAATAATTTTATCCAATTATTTATTGAATCCCCCTTTTATGTTATTGTTTTATACTTTGAATTAAACCTAATATTGGTAAAGGATAAATCCTTTATTATATAAAATATATTTCTAAAAATACCAATTAATTATCATTTAAAGTTTTCATATAAAACCCTAAATAAATAGTTACAAATTTACCTCCATGTATTCTTGAAAAAACATATAGATAACCTATCATGGTGTGAAGGAATCCCTTATTGTCTGGCTTCATTATTCACATCATGAATTTTATTAAAATTAATTCATGTGAAGAAAAACATGTCTTTAACCTTGACATCAATGTTCCATGTAGTTTCTCCTAGTAAATTATTCAAAATAAAACATCTACTACCATGATGGGGCAATCATGATATTTCAAATTCAGTAGAACCACATCATGGCCTTCTCTTTCATGGTGTGTGCACATCAAAGATACAATAATGAGATTCGACGAGTTTTATATAAAAAACATTAGACATCACTATGAAATATATTGAGTCAATATAGTTTCAGTAAATATTATATTTAATGTACTAAAAAGTAAAATAATTATTTTCTGATTTAATTTATAGACGAATTTTATGTAAACTTCCCATATTCCCAAAAATATTTTAATGTTGAACATTTACAACTTCATGATATAACTTATAAATATCAAGAATAATATATAAATTTTATTTATGTACTTTAATAATTACTTTTAATTTCAAGGAAACTATAAAACGTCGATTTCACCTTTATTAAAATGACTAATAGTAGTTGTATTCCTCAAATTAACTTTTATTTATAATCATATTTCTTATATGTGTCAACATATTACTCAAACGTATGGACTGTGTTATGTAAATATTTATCTTCCTATTTTTAATTCATTTTATACATGCATAAATTTTAAATATCCCATGTGAATATATAATGATAAATGACTTATTTTTTTATCATTATATCATGATAACTAAGTGTCAATGTATAAGAAAGATAAAATTATTCATGAAAAGTAATTATCCAAGGAAGAGAGTGTATAAATGTAGTTGAAGAAGTTTAGTGATTATGCGTGGAAGATTATTATGGATTCAATGGATGTACTTCATTCTAGAAAAATACTCCCTTTTAAAAAAAATTAATAAGTTGATACGAATCATATCATGGGTTGTCATATTTTTAACAAACCCTTATATAATGAGTAACTGAAATTCTTATCACCATAATGCTAAGCCTCATATAAGGTTAAATCCCATCTCAAATACTCGTTGAATTTTTTAGAGGTTGGTTTTGTGCCATTATTTATTAATTGAAGTCTATCCAAGCCAAAAATGGTCCTGGGAATCAATTTGAATATTAAGACACTATTACTCCACTAAAACAAAAGGACATATGTAGTGTCACATGATTTGAAATGAATGAACTCTCCTCGATCCATTGATACATGTTCAACCACTTTCCACTTGGTTATATTTTATATGACTATAATAATGAACCTCTATGATTGAATAATTGAATAATGATATTGTGATTTGAAGATCATGTTATTTATAGGTGTATTAAACATTGATGGAAAACAAATAGACATTATCATTGTGTGGGAAATCTACATTTTTAAGTGATTTTTCATGGTTTGGTAGTGGATGTAGTCTATTTTATAGTTTATATTTGATTCTCATTGGGACTAGGGATACACACATGATGTATGAAATATTTCAGTTGGTATATACACTACAATAGTTAAGGCCTTTAAGACCACTATAAATGTTATTTGTGAAGGAAAATTTAACTAACTACCTAGTCCTTATTAAAAGCTCACAAACTTTATCAGTGAATCCTTTTTTATCGCTGAAAAATGAACCCTTTATCAGTACTTTCTCTAGAACATATAAAGGGAGAATGTTTCCACTATTATTTCTTGAATTGATATAGGCCATATCAGTTGCAACATAGTTATATCCTAGAAAAAACTTTATAGGATCCCAATACAAACAAACCCAATAATTATACATTAATAGGAATATAAAGATAATGAATGCAAGATTGGAATAAAAATATCACATTGAATTATCATTTCTATTTAAAATTTATATAAAATCTATTTATATTGATTTCATGTTTAAAATTAAATAGAAATAATTATGACCCATATGAAAAATAGAAACTGCTAGACTTTTTCCAATAAACCGAATTTATAAAAAAATTTGTCTTTATAAAAATAGAAATGTCTATTTGAGTAATATTTAATAATGAAATAATAGAGTTTAATTTTAATGTTATTTAAGCCACATATTATAAATAATGTTGTTAGTTACTATATATATTAATGATATTACAATTTAATCATTTGTCAGATTGACGTGTGATTAATTTATACTTGTTAAAAATGATTTATGGAAGATTGTCTTGAGGATTAAAAACAAAATGGGGATGTTTTCTTTTTTTTTCTATATGATATACATTTTAATCTAAAATAAAAAATTTATATTGAAAAAATGCACCTCATGTCTTACATACCCAATCATGTGTTAGATTGATGTGTAGCTGATTCCTACCCATCATAAATGAATTTGTTATCATTGTCCAAAATCTTGAAAATAGTCATATCTTATTTTATTATTTTTGTATATGTGACATAAATTTTAAACTAAAATGGAAATCTTATACTGAAAAAATTAACTTCGAGTTGTTGTATGCCCATTTTCAGTTGGATTGTTACGTAGTAAAATCACACAAGTCAAAAATGAACTGTGGATCACTTTACTAATGATTAAGAATAATCCAAATTTTTTCCAAATTTTTTGCTAGTAATGTGAATTTTAATCTAAAATGATACTTTTATACTGAAAACATTTTAGTCATGTCACACAGACTGCAACATTCATCAGACTAACTTGAACTTAATTACAACCCATCTGAAATTAATTATGTTTCATTATCATAATGTTTGAAAACAATTTGAACATATTTTCTTGGTTTTGGCTGTTAAATTCATGTTATAAACTAAAAAAACATTAAATTTAAAAACATGTACTTTGAGAAATAATGAACGCATCGCATGTCAGATTGATGTGTAGTAAATTTCTATATGCCATTGAATAATTATGAAAAATTGAAATAAAATTGAAAAAAATACATGGTAGTTTCACATTTTTATCTACTGATGATTTTTTTTTAAAAATGACACTTTTATATTAAAAACTCACACTCCAAGTCATATCCATCACATCGTGTGTCAAATTTACCTGCAGTCAAAACCTACACATAAAAAATGAATTTTGGGTTTTTTACCTAACTTTTTAAACAATATAATTCAATTTTCTTGTTTTTTTGCTATGGGATGCATGTTTAAAACAAAAATAAAACTATTATATTGAATACATGCACTTTGATTCATAATTACCACATCATGTGTTGTATTAATAAGTGGTTTACTACTATACATCTAAAATGAATTATATGATTTTTTCCCTAATGTTTGAAAATAATATGTTCTTTTTTCTCTATTTTTTCTATGTGATGCACATTTTTAATTAAAATGAAGCTTCCATATTCAAAACACGCACCTCAAGTCATACAATAAGAATCACATATTGGATTTATGTTTGGTCGATTCCTACATATCAATAATTAATTATTGAGAAATGTCATAATGTTTTATAACAATAGTATCTCATTTTTACATTTTTGGATATTTAAAAAGTGTTTTAAACTAAAAAGTAACATCAATATTAGAAACATGAACTTCAAGTCATACCTACAACATAATCATTCAGACTGATGTATGGTTCATTATTACATGTCCTAAATGAAATATGGATAATTTTCAGAAAAATTGAAAATAATTTGATCTTTCTTTTTTATTTATTGAAAATATTATGCATTGAAAAATAAAAAGAATAATTTATATTAAAAACATATAATTTAATTCATACCAACCTAAACGTGTGTCATATTGTTTTGTGGTTGATTCTTACACAACAAAAATAAATTATGGAGTCTTATATGGAATTTAGAAAATAATATGTACATTTTTTTACCATGTGACATGCATTTCAAAATAAAATGTATATTTTATATTGAAAACATAAACTTTGAGTTATACAGAACACATCATAAGAGGGATTCCGATTTGGTTAGTTTATACATGAAAAAAATGAATACTGGATCATTCTACTAATGTTCCAAAACAATATGATTTCATTTTCTTATTTTTCGATTGTGATGTATGATTGAATCTAAATTTATTATTTTGTATTGAAAACACACACCTCGAGTCATACATGCCACATTGTCTATCATATTATTGTATAATTGATTCCTACAATCCAAAATCAATTTAGGATCATTTTTATTAATTTTATAAACAATATGATCTTGATTGATCAGTTTTGGTTATGTGATGCATGTTTCTAAATTAAATGGAACTCGTTTATTGAAAACATGAAAATCGAGTCATACTAGACTCATTTTGTGTAATATTGATATGAAGTCTTTTCCCACATTTCAAAAATTCATTATAAGGATTTTTATAAAATGATTGGAAACAAAACAAGATCATTTTGTCAATTTTGGCTAGTGGCCTACGTTTTAATATAAAATTAAAATTTTATTTTGAAAATGTGCAATATAAGTAATACCATACACATTGTGCGTTATTTTGACATGAAAAAAAATCCACACTTCTGAAATGAATTAAGAATTAATTTCTAAAATCTTGAAAACAATTTGATATCGTTTGTTTGTTTTTTTTCTATGTTGTGCTTGTTTTAAACACAAAAGAAATTTTATATTGAAAGCACCACATATATTCATATTTACCACATCTTGTGTTGGATTATATTGTGGTAAAGTCCTAAATGTTATAAATGAATTATGGACTACTGTCCAAAATTCATAAACCATTTTGATAATAATTTCTGGTTTTTGGATATGTGATGTGTTTTTTAATCCAAAATGACAATTCTATATTGAAAACATGCACTTTGAGTCATACTAACAAAAAGCCGTGCCAGATTTATGTGTATTCAATTTATATACATCAAAAATTATTTATGGATCATTTTACTAATGTGGAATAAATATATGGTCTTGTTTTTATAGTTTTGGATATGTGACATATGATTTAAACTAAAATGAAATTTTTATTTTAAAAACAAGCACATTGATTTACACCTTCATCATCATCTATTGGATTGACATATGGTTGATTCATACAAGTTGAAAATTAACTATATTTCTTTTTTCTAAATTTTTAGATCAATACAAACTACTTTTCTATGTTTCTTAAATGTTATATTATTTAAAAAAATGTAACTTTTATATTGGAAACATGTTCTTTGAGTCCCACAGACCACATCCTATGATAGAATGACATGATGTTGATTCCTAAAAATAAAAAATGAAATATAAATTTTTTTCTAATGTTTGAAAACAATACTATCTCTTTTTTTAGATATGTGACATTCATTTTAAATTTATATGTAACATTAGTATTGAAAACACATAGTTTGTTACATACAAGACAAATCTTGTGTCAGATTGATGGTTAGTCGATTCTTACACATCACAAAGGAGTTATGCATAATTTTAATAAATTATAAAAACAATAAAAATATTTTTTATCATATTACATTGTGGGAAAATGGTTTTGAACTGAAATTTATATTTTAAACTTAAAAACTAATATCATGTCACACTGGTAAAAAAATATATCAGATTGAGGGGTGGATGATTCGTACATATCAAAAATAAATTATAGATTTTTTTAAAGAATAAAAAAATTGAATGTTTCTCCTCAGTTATGAGTATGTCACATGTTTTTTGAGGTTGATTTTCAATTCAAAAAAAACATACACATTGATTCATACTGAGAACACCATGTATCAGATTGTGGTGTCATTGGTTACTCTAAATCACAAATGATTTATGGATCATTTTCTTTAAATTTTAGTACAATTTGAATGGGTTTTCTCTATTTTGATTATGTAACAGGTTTTTTGAACTAAAATTTCTATTTTAAACTAAAACCATATATGGATATTCATACCAGATACACCATATATTATATTCAGGTAAAATAATTCTTACATATCACAAACTATTTATTGATTATTGTTATAAAGTATACAAACGATCTAAATATTTTTCTCATTTTTTCAGTATGTGACATCTGTTTTGAACTAAACTCTATATTTTCAAATAAAAATGTCAACTTCATGTCATAATGGGAACACCATATGTCATATTGTGGAATTCTTGATTCCAATACACAAAACAATTTATTATTATTCTCAAAAGTATGTTCTCCTGAATTGGATCACATCTATGGTGATAAGAAAATATCAACATGGATGTGAGTTAATTCAAGAAAACATTATTTTGAGAATAACAAGCCTTAGACCATCACTTCATTTCTTATTCGTCTTTACTAATTATCTCTTTGAAAATTTCCTAAATATATATTAGGAAGTAACCTTTTCATGATGTATGTAAACATTCTTTACCAAATTCCCAATCCTCATCATCTTAGTTACGACCTCAAAGTATAATCTCTCACAAGTATGAGAATATTTAGATATGTTACTAGCTCTAATGGAATTCATAGAGTGTAACCCTAAATTATAATTTCCATTATGGAATATAGAAAAAATGTTATATAATATTTATGATAATAATTCTTCACTTTCTAAATGTATCTGTATAGACATAGCACATACTAGATCAAAAACCTAACCAATAATCACCTAAATATAGTGTCAAAAAACATTGTGACACCATGTACTCTTCCCACTCATCTTCAAACAAATTTACTTAATCTGTTGAGTATATATATATTTTTAATTTGGGGAATATTAATAAAATATAGGAAAAAATAAATAAATTATAATTTTAATGAAGTTTAAAATGTCGTCTGTAATTACCTATATGGGGATTCTATTATTTGATTTGTATATTATATCCTTTATAAATTATCATATGTAATTTCCACAATAATTGTATTTATTATTTGTCAAACACTGTTGAAACATTGAAAATAATAATATATTTTTCAAATATTTTGTGATAGTTAAATCCTTCTATATACCTTAATCAAAATACATTTGCATAAATCTATAGGGTTTTTTTGTCTAGTCATTGACCACATACAATAATTTATTATATATTAATAGATCACCCTATATTAACTAAATTAATGTTAAAACAAAAACTAAAATGTATAATTTTATGGTTATCTATAAATTATTGATTGTTATGCTTTACAAATTTACAATAGACAACATTCATGGTCATTTTGATGTAAATTCATGTATTAGATATAAAAAATAAACATTTTGGATATAAAAATTGATTTAGATGAGCATCATGTGCTTCCAAAAAAAATAATTAATGATAAAATGTAATATATATATATATTATATGATTATATTGTATAGTTATACCCCTACATTGTAGGAATCAAGAAGTGTTTTAAATCTATTATTTTCTTCTTAAACACCTTTCTTGGAGAATATTTTTTCTTTTTAGATTATTTTAATTCCAAAGAAATTTCATTCATAAAAATGATACATAGATTAGTGATTCCAAATCATGATTCATATTTATTTCTCATTATATATTATAAATATATATTCCCAAAGAAGATATAAATAGTAAATAACTATAATGAACACAATATATCATTTTATATACAGATAGATTATGAAAATAAACCTTGTGCATGTATTCACAAGAAAGTCCCCAAAACATTAAAACATGGTAATATCATTTATATTCGTTCGACCAACCTCTTATGTAATGATTTAACTAAATTTTTTATTCTTCATATTGAATGTAGGATATATTTCCATATTTGAATGTTGTGTCTAAATGAACCTGTAGTATCAATATATGTAGTAGTTGTACTGGTCAGGAGAAGGTACTTTCCGAAGGGGCCTTTTGATTTCATAATTGATTCACTAGATTATCATGATCTAACCTTCTATGTCTGAATCATTTTAACCATATTCAATACCATACCTCATTATTAACATTTTTCATAAACTAATAATTTTCTTTCATTTGATAAAAAATGGTTCAGGTCGTACATCATGTATCATTGTAAGATTAGAATACCATGCTACCAATTATACAAAAAAACTATTGACACCATGGTAAAATCAATATCATCAAGAGATTTAGGCAGCTCAATACTCAGTTGCTAGGCTACTTCACTCCCCACTCTCATGTGATCTTTTGAGAGTTATTTGTTATGTAGCATTTATCTTATTATATTATACATCATACCCCTAAAACAAAGAGACAAATTGGATTTATTAGATATAAATCACATAAAACATCACACTATAAAATATTAGTATTATAAGGTTATCAGAAATTGTTTTATTTACATTTAATAGAAATATTAATTTGACAATTGATTAACTCTAGTAAGGTTGGTGTTTGAGGGGAATATATTTCACCAATGCTAATCGGGTCATTTATATCTTCATGTAAATATCCTTTTTCCATTTTTTCTATTTGATCATTTATATTATATTTATCCACCAAAGTAGAAAAAATAATATTATCTTTCAAAGAATTCATATATGCCTAGAATCCTTTAATCTTCTATTGACACTCTGTTTTGTCATGTGGATGAAAAGATGTTAAAGGATAACACCTATAGGAGGAGAAAAAAATAAACTATAATAAGGAAAAAAGACATGCTTTGTTGGAAATATTCTTCAGTATATGTATCCCCTATTAGCATCATCCTAATGGGTACCTCCACATATGACTATGTAACCTACCAACGCAATAGCCTGTGTGAAACACCTTCGCGAGATATCCCCTTCTCCCATGGACCCATATTTTAATATAAATAGGATCATCTAGATATTAATATTAAATATATAATTCCTAATGAAATACCAATGTAATAATCACCATTTTCCTTCTCTTAGACCCTCTAAAACCATCTATGTATCCATCCAAAACTTGATTAGTTGGTGATTAAGGGGGGGAATTGGAACCAATGTCCTCCCAAGGTATAAAAAACACAATAATAATGCGATGAGACCTCTCCCTAAGGATTGATGAAAATAATCATGAGGTCACCTTCCCTAACAAGGTGCCTATGTGAGACACCACTGGAACACATGTGGAGACCCTTGACGGCTTGAGAAAAGAATCTCACATGCATTGGTACCTAGGTGGTCTATCACCAAATGTAACATTATCCCATGTAGGCCCACCTCCACAGTGAACTCCCAGGATCCTCCTGCCTATTCCATGAACGATACCGCTAGGATTGCCCAGCCTATACCATCCTTGAGACTCACTTGGCTCTCCCAACCTTTACCATATGCAAGACACTTCTCAAACCCCCTTTAACACCACCAATGGTATGGAATCTCTTCATTTGGATCCCTTGTCTAAAAGTGGAAATGTTGAAAACTCCACTAAAGCCTCTTGATTTAAAAATCCATGGAAATATTCATAACAGTCTGTCTCTAATATTGGTATTCATTTCTACTGTTAGATTTTTTATTCACTTGACCTACCTGATGGTTAGTGTCCTCCTGGTGTATGTGAGTATGTATTCATATGGTCATGAGAAACCCGATCCTGGGTTTAGAGTTAGGGAACCCCTGATATCATGTACTAGGGGTAGGAACATGTTCTTCAATAATCATATCTAATATCAGGATCCTCTACTTCTAGGCGGGGAGGGTGAGGACCGCACTTGCCTTTACATTCGACAAGGAATGCGATAATTCCATCTCCTACTGCAGAACTAGTTTTAGGGAATCATTCCTTGAGTAAGATGATATCCATTATTGAATTAGGTTTATCTCTTGACCCACATCTTCTCCATGGTCAGTTCTAGGTGTGTAGTTTTATGTTACTATCCTTGATAAGAACAAGAGTCTAAATAGGTGCATCAAATCCCAATCTTCTTATCTCTTACCCTTGACCTCTTCCACTAGAAGATTATGGAACACATGGTTTCTTGGATGTTATACTTCCTCTTATTTCTCTTATTCAAGCATGATTCATCATGACTCATTTGGGATTAGAGGATATCCATGATCATGACATCCACATACTCAGATTCATGTTTTTTTTAGAGTATCATCTTTAGTCTTTTCTTACCACCTTTTTCTAGATGGTCTACATAAGAGTTAATACACATGTCCATGTATCTAAGCTCTGGGAAAAGTGAATTTTGTGGATTATTAGATTTTTTATTTCCTTATTTTTCTCACACTAATAATTACTCACATGGGCTTAGAGGTTAACAATGTTCATGACATCCACATGATCCCAAACAAATGTGTTTCATTCTATGTTTAATCCCCATTCCTAACCTCTATTCACAAGGAAATCATCATGAAGAGTAACAGTCAACCCAACCAAATCTCACACTAGGGCATAATCCTTAGTAATTGTTGTAAAAATATATCTTTTGGGAATCCTAATCAATAATAATGAACAATCATATTATTATACTCATCCATGAGCCTCTTTTTTAAATGTAGGCCCTGAATAATTCCCTAAATCACCATAACTTGATACATCCCTTATGGTTCCTTTTATAGGGATCCCCATTATGAATAATCCCCCTCCCTTCACAAGGCACCCTTTTTGGGAATAATCCCCAACATAATCCCATCAAAGGTACATACTACGATGTGAAATAAAGCAGCAGAGGTCCTCTATATGTGTGGGTACTCACAACCAAACAACATGGTCTTTGATTCCTATCCAAATGGGATATGTGGGAAGCCTCCTCGAGTTATAAACCCAACCCCCTTCATCAAACATGTTATCTCTTGTCCACAGTCCAAGTAGATTGTAACTAAAACTAGGATTAAATATACATTCCAGGTTCTTTAGAACACTCTGGTATATGTCCCATAGTAAACATTGACATAGAATACTTGCCCCAACTGTCCTGGTTGTGTGACACTAAACACCAGGGTTTGGTTCTTATCACATGACAATAAAAGGTATGATGTGTCTCATTATGATACATTTAACAACATGGGTTTTGATTCCTTTAATAATGATACCCATGAATCCCATTCATGGGTTCAATCCCAATGTAACGCCCCAAACCTAGTTACCCAGATTTGGTGCATTATTACGTATCATTGGAATGATCACAAAAGATCATGCCACGAAATACTGATTAGTTTTGTAGCCTTGGAAGTACTAGATACATTCATAAGGTTTACATTACATCATATAATGGAAAAATAAAACAACATTGTTTTCATAGAAAACATTGAGATCCCATAGACTGTCCCAGTAGGTCTGTCATATTATACTTCTTCACATCCTGGGAAAAATAAAACATAGAATGGGGTGAGCTCAAATTCTCAGTAAGGAAAACAATATAGAAGAAGCTTTCATAAATAAGCATAAACATTTTAAGGTAATGTATGAAACTAAAACAAAAGCCTTTTCTACATAAACTTCATCATAATACGGAAAATATAACTCAAAATAATGCAATTTACTTTATCACATGGATATTATACTTGTCGAATAATCACATGAAATATCAATAGCTACTTTCATAACGATGAAATACATAATGCCATACTTTCATAACAACATAGTCAAGGACTTGTGCCAATACTAAAAATAAGATTTTTCAAGTCCTTATTCCAAGACACTAGTTTGTCTCATTAGACATATCAAAGCATTTATGAGTTATAGTGGGATCCACCAATCCCTTACTAAGTCCAATGCAATCCTCATATGAAAAGGTTTAAACATAACATAAACATTCGTATTAAAACTTGCATATGAAATGTCAATACATTATTCATAAGCTGTGAATGGTATAAAAATAGCACATCCACATTCAAACATATCACTAAACCTTCAATACAATAAAGTTGTTTTTTTATCATAATATATCAACTACTAATAATCATACAATCCATCAAAGGATATTGAAATAGATGAAATGAAAACATTTTTTAAGAAATATCTCTTTCTATTTTGAAATAATTTAAAATTAATATAATTATTAAAGAAAATATTTATTTTGAAAATATTCTCATAATATTTTAATGGAATATTGGACGATGCTATAATGGCATAAAATTGCCGCACCGGCCGGATATGTTAAAAATCATTCTTACCTTAAATTTATCAAAAGGGTCAAAAAGTACCTTGTTTGGAAAATGATGGAAAGATTCATTTATAAACATCTTATAAATGTCAAAAAAGGTTATAAATGACTTTAACCAGTAGTCTATAAAAGAGTAATAATTTTTTCAAATACATTTTTAAGAAACATGGATGTGGATGATAAAAAGGTCCCAGTTGATAATTACGTATAAACAACCTCAGATAATGAAGAGATTGTAGAATTAAACCTTACCTTGTAATTTTCCTTGGTCATGGGTAGGTTAACTGCCTCTATAATGGTTAAATAATTGTTATTAAATTATAAAATAATCCTATACATTAATATGATATCCTGTATGATCTTTTAACATTTCTTTCTTAATAATATCTTTGTATTATTATCATTTCGGGTGTTAACAGATTTTTGTTCTTTATATTATTTGTCACGTGAGTCATATTTGTTATGTATGGGATGTATATTATTCATATCCAGAATTATATGAAGTCTTTAAACATTATTTTTAATCATAAAATGAAAATTATTCTTGAATGGATATGATGGGGAATGAATCTCATTGTGTTTGTGGAGACGGTAATCTGTACGTACGCACGAGGGACAATTTGATTCTTATGATATTAAAATAATATATAATTGGATGTTATAGAATTTATACATAATAATTATCTTGTTATATTTATTATTTACATCAATTATAGATCATTATTATACCAACCCAAATAATAATGTATTGAATAACAATTACACCACAACGTGGAGACGGTAAGCCGTACGTACTCATGTATAGTGACATGTCATTCAAAGGATGGATAGAATAATTAATATGGTTGTACTATATTTAAAATAAAATCATAGTATATATAATATACTGTAGTAATTATTTTATAATGGAAACAACAATGAAAGAGTAAGGGGAAGAAGAAAAGAACATGAAAGAGGTGATGAAATATTTACCTCTTCTTCGGGTTTTGTCTTTTGATTTGAACAAAAGGGCTCCATAAGATGGAATTCTGACTAAAGGAAGGACTCTAGGATGAAGAGATGATAGTTTAGAGGGAATTTTGGTATGTTCTGGCTAATCCAAATGGATTTGAAGGTGTGAATTTGTGAGAATGGGTAGTGCCAATTTATAAGAGGGGTGAGGGGAACCCAATGAAGAGATTGAAATATTATTTTATAATAAAATCATTTTAGGTTTATAATGGCTCAAAAATTAACTAATTAAATTATAAGGTGGGGATGGTTCAAAAACCACTAAACCAATAGGTGTTAGATAGGTTTTGGTCTCTATATTAACCTTATCTTTTAGATTTAACTCTTTGTTAAATATTTTAACAGTTACCATGTCTCTTTGTATTTTTATATTATATGGTTACTAAACATAATATATACTTTAAAAAGAACCCCAAATTGTTCATTAATGATTCAAATATAATTATAAAAGTCTTTTGGTGGAACCGTAGATATTTATTAATATAATATCAATTAATAATATATTATTTATTTTTAAAAACTCTATTTTGTCAATTTTGACACTATTTGGTATTTTGTTTTTTCTAAATTCATAAGAGCTTTGTGACTTCGAAAAAAACTCATCAAACCTACCATAATATGTCATATTAATCTATAAAATTATTGTAATTCATAAAAAGTATCAAATTAAATTTATTTGGATATTTATAATATCAATTATTTTAATATTTCATTAATATGATAAATACTGCATCATCATTGTATCATAAATAAATTAAAATATTTAATGTCTAGAAAATATAAATAAAATAACATTATGTAGGAAATATTTTTAGATTTTTAATTATTATTTATAGTCTAATTTATCTTATGTGTATCCCTATATAAAAAATTTATTAATTATTAAACATTGATTTTAACTCTTTTAACTCTTCTTTGAATGAAATAATAATAAATGTTCTAATCTAATCCATGTAGAACAAGGTGGTGCATATTTTATTTATAATGTTGTTTTTGGTCGAATTATACTTATCCAATAGAATTAAGACATGTTTTTGGGTAATAATAATAACATTTTTACCCTTAATTACCCTATTTACATTTAACCGTGGTTAATAAAAGTAAAAAAGTTTCTATTCACCAAAAATTATTTTCATCTTATTGAACCACATCATAATTTTTGATATCAACCATGTCTCTTGGATTTTTTAAACTCAACTCATTGAAGAGGTAAAGTTATGTTTTATTTAAATTTGCAAATGCACCTAGTAGGTTGGTAAAAGACGGTACGATGGTCAATAAAAATTTTTATGTATCTAAAATTATTATAATCTGACTCCAGTGAATTACATTGAACTTATATAGGTATTATGAATCTATTTTGACGTAAAATAATTTTAAATAAAATAAAAAATTATTTAAATAATGAATCTGTTTTAAACTATAACTAAGTGTTTTTAACTATTCATCAAAAATTTAATGTTTTCATAAAAATACAAAAAATTCACCCTAAGCTAATTTCATTATTCCGATTACAAAAATGAAGTCCATTTTGAATGATAAAATTTATAAAATTTCAAAAATTGTGTATTACTATTCATAACGGCTAGTTTGATTGGTTGTGGTGTGCTAGAACTCGATGTTGCATACAATAGAGGCTATTGTATTATTCAAAGAGAAGCCTACCGTGGAATCTTCAGATATAACATTCTCTCATCCTTCAAATAATTTAATCCTCGAAATTTATAGAATGTTAGTGCATAAAAATTCTTGGGTGGTTCTTCATCATATGTTCCTTAGGTTCCCACGTTGACTATTATATCTGATGGTTTCTCCATAGAACTTTTACCTGATGAGTCATCAGGTTTCACAACACTTGTTCTCTTGTATCAAGAATCATGACATGATTTTTGCAATAATATAGATCATGTTCCAGTTCTAATTCCTCATAAGTGAGTACATGCATTGGGTCAGGCATGTATTTTCTCAATAGTGATACGTGGAACTCATCATGAACTTTGGAGAGACTTGGAGGCATTTCCAAACGGTAAGCTACAATCCCAACTCATTTTAGACTTTCAAAAGGTCTGATGTACCTGGAACATAATTTTACCTTCATTATTGAAACCAATAACACCCTTCCATGGAGATACCATTAAGAAAACATGGTCTCCTACCTAAAATTCCAAATCCTTCCTTCTAATTTCGGCATAGCTTTTCTACATACATTGAGATTCTTTAATGTGGGTTTGGATTACCTTCACATTTTCCATCGTTTCCTCTATATTCTGGGCCATTGACTTTTCTTTCACCAATATCATCCCAGCAGGTTGGTGTGCAACATCTCTTTCCGTATAACACTTCATATGGCGCCATATGAATACTTTAATAGAAGCTATCGTTATAGGAATATTCTACCTAAGATAAATATTGATCCCACATATCTGGAAAGTTAAGTGAGCATGATCTCTACATGTCTTATAACATTTGAATTGTTTTTTCTTATTGTCCATCAGTTTGGGGGTGGTAGGTAGTGTAGAAACGAAGTTTTGTATCTAGGGATTTCTGAAGACTTTTCGAGAATCATGATGTAAAATGGGGATCACGATTAGAAACAATCGATATTGGTACTCTAGAAGTCTAATTAATTCATTAATATGTAGTATTATTAATCATTCAAGTGGTAAATCTTATCTTATATCAAGAAAATGTGATGACTTGGTAAGACGGTCAACAATGACCCATATTGCATCATTCCTTCTAGGATTATTTGGTAGTCCCATGACGAATTCCATCGTAATATTATCCCATTTCTACTCAGATATGTGAAGAGGTTGCAAGACTCCTCCAGGATTTTGCCTTTCAGCTTTCACTTGTTGAAAAACCATACATCTTGGCAAAAAATCAGCAATCACCCTCTTCATATTCACCCACCAAAAATGTTCCTTCAAATCCCTATAAATGTTGGTGGTACCATGGTGTATAGAGATATTGGAACTATGATAATAATCCAAAAGTTCCCTTTTTAGAATAGGTATATTATGAACAAAAAGTAACTTCCCAAATTTCAAAATTCTATCTTCATACACAATGTCGCTCAACCTCCCGTCATTCGCAGCTTTAATCTTCTTTTGAAACTCGTCATCATCAGCTTGAGAACTTTTTATCCTTTCAAATAAAGATTGTTTAGAAACCATTTGAAAATATATTGATGATCCACCTTCCATGGTTATTCCCATGTTCATACTTACCAGATCAATGAGAATAGGATCCCTTTCAACTCTCATTTTGTTCAAAACTCCATGATCTTTTTTACTCAAAGAATCTTCCACCTTATTTTCCTTCCCTAGGCGGTATTGTATCTTGAAATAATAATCCTTGAGTAGTTCAAGCCATCATCTTTATCTCGTGTTGAAATTTTTCTATGATAAAACATACTTAAATCTCTTCTGATTGGTATATATCTCACATTTTTCACCATAGAGATAATTTGTACATATCTTCAAAGAAAATATTACAGCTGCTAACTCAAGATCATGAGTATGATAGTTTTTCAAATAAATTTTTAGCTATCATGATGCATAGGAAATAACCCTATCATTCTGCACAGAGACACAACCAAGTCCTTTCTTTGAAGCATCAGTATAAATAAAAAACTCATCATTGAAAGGATTAATCTTTCTTCTTGGGTTACGTATATAATCGGAATCATGCCTCGCTAACCTTGTAAAGTTATCCTCAAGAGGAAAGTATTTTTCTACGAAAAGATATTTAAACTCCCTCCATTCCATATTTGATACATCACTATCTTTCTTTGGGTTTTGTATTAATTACCACCATTGATCATCATATCCAGTGAGGCAGTAAACTGCCATGAAAACATTTTCCCTCTCTCTACTCCCCAAGGAATGTAATATTTTCTCTTCGGAATTTATCCATTCCTCAGCTTCTAATGTATTTTTACTCCCATTTAATATTGGTGGTTGTTGCCTCATGAATTAGCCTAACATTGATCCTCCGCGTTGTGGATCAAGGTGATCCATACAGGTAAGGTTATCATTCATAACACGTGTGAGTTGTCCCAGTATGGTGATAAGATGATCAGCACCAGTTGTATCACCGGCTCTACTATAATTATCTTGAGGAGTAGAGAAATCCCTAAATAGATGGAATGCATTGATACGGGTTCCATTCCTTTCCCTATGCGCCACTTCTAAACAATTACTTAAAGTAGATTAGTTTATAAATAGAAATACATAATTCCAAACATGTAAAACACTTAACATAAACTGAACAGTTTATAGATATAATCCATAATCATAAAAAATGCTTTCTTTGTGAAATTATATACTTATAAACCTTTCATAATGGTTTGTAAAGAAAATGAGAATAATCCTAATCATATCCCCTATGAGTTCCGTAACCAATAGTGCAGCAAGCACCGTTGTCATGCACCAGTTCCCATTTGAGTATAACTCAAAGTGGAGTTTTCATGTGTTACCCCTTGTTAAATCTGTACCAGAGCCACCTCTACCTACTCATATCCAAACAGGGATTTATTTCTTAGAAAACTCACAAAATCTTTACAATACCAAAATTTTAGGAATTTATTCTATACCAATCCTCAAATTCTATCTTTGGGTAATGTTATCTAATCATAATTTTCTAAATATAGCTTCCATGGTTTGTACTAACCTTCTTCTGATACAAACTGTAACATCCCGACCCTAGTTACCCAGATATGGTGCATTATTATGTATCATTGGAATGATAAAAAAAGATCAGGTCTCAAAAGACCGATTAGTTTAGTAGCCTTGGATGTACTAGATACATTCATAAGGTGTACATTATATCATAAAATTGAAAACTACAAAAACATTGTTTCAATATACAACACTAAGATCCAATAGACTATCCCTATAGGCCAGTGATAATATATTTCTTCGTATCCTATGAAAAATAAATCATAGAAAGGGGTGAGCTCAAATTCTTAGTAAGTATAAAAATATAGTGGACGCTTTTATAAATATGCATAAACATTTAAGGCAATGTATATAACTAAAAAAATCCATTTCAACGTAAACTTCATCATAATATGGAAAATATAAATCAAAATAATTCCATTTACTTACTCACATGGATATTCTACTAGTCGAATAGTCACATGAAATATCAATAGAAACTTTCATAATGATGGAATACATAATCCAAGACTTTCAAAACCACAAAGTCAAGGCTGTGTTTCAAGACTACAAATAAGATTTTGTCAAGGCTTTGTGCCAAGACACCAGTTTGTCTAATGAGACCTACCAATTCATGTAAGAGCTACAGCGGGCTCCACCCATGTATCGACACGAAATTTTGAATAAATCTTGTTTCCTAATTTTCTGTATTATTTTATTTCATACTCAACAAAACTGTTTCATTTGATAACATGATTATAATTAAAATGAGACTGTTGGGTTTCGACTATTATATGACCATTGGTCAACATGACCATTGGAAACTAAATGTTGCAATTATTGTCTCTAAATATAAGTGATCTTGGTTAATTAATATAGAAAGGTGATTCGATGGCCTTATCCAGTAGTCTCAGGCCAATCGAAGCCCATCTAACAGAACTTGGAAAGGAGGTAGAACCACCGGGCTTTGCTCTGGACCAAACCCAAGCCGAACATCATTGTGTGAAGCTAGAACAGAATCTCCTTCACCATAAGTTCAAACTGATATAAATTAATACTCGTGCGATGTTGGCTAAGTCGCCCTCATATTCTATCACCTCAGCACACCTAACACTTAGGTACTATACTGGGGTTATAAGGGGCTTTGTAAGGAGACCGTAACTACTTTTTTCAATCCTTTGAGATAAATAAAATTGTGTTTTCTTCCTATGGTGAATTTTGTAAATTTTCAAATTGACTGGATAAATGTAGGATGTATATTATTGATGAATTTGAAAAAAACGATATTTTAAAATATTTTTGTAAACCTTAAATAATTAATGATGTGTAATGATTTTAAAAAAATGGTCTTCTGCAAATGTGTTCAGTTAGAAATTTGGAGTCTAATAAGATCAACTTATTTTTATGTGAAAAATAATTTATAAAATGTGATTTTATTCTTAGGTTTGGTAATGTGAGAAAATGGATTAGTAATCTCACTTAAATAAAGTATTAATATAATATAGGCACCTTGATTAAGTAATGTGATTCAATAAATTAAGTAAATAACTGTTTCAGAAATTATTAGTCAAGTATTAATTTTATCGGGTGAAAAGTATTTTTAAATAAAAATTAAATTAAAAATTTTTAGAAAATTTTTATTATAAAATGGTCTTTATTTTTGAATTTAGAACATCGATATTATGTTAAGGTAATTTTTGGGGAATTTTCTGAGAAAAATTATTTTTCAGTGAATAGTGTTTATATTTAAAAAATAAATTCAATATATATATATATATAATTATTTTCATTAAATGGATTTTATTTTTGAAATCTGACCATTGATATTTGGTTAAGGTGAAATTTTGGTATTTTTCTGAGAAAGTGGAATTTTTGGTGAATAGTGATAATATAGTTTTTGAGTTTCGCGTGTTTAATGACATCATTAAGGATGTAATAATTATTAAATAATTATGGTTGACTTATAAATAGTAAGATAAGTTATGAGGTGTCCAAGTGTCCAATACCATGGGCAAGCCCATGGTTTTGCCTATACTACCCATGAGGTGTCCCTTGGCCATTAATGTCTTGTCACCTCACTTACCCTATAAATACCAAGCCATTCTCTCGGCCTTTCCATTCCAAAATAATACTCAACTAAGTTCTGGTCTCTTTAACTCCCAATTAGTCCTCCCAAGGTGCCCTAAATCCCATCAAGGTCCCTACCATCGAGTTTTAAGAGTTGTGTTTTAAGGTGAGGGATCTTGCCTCTCTCTTTCTTTCCATGTACTCTCTTTTATGTCATTTCTTTTATGCTCCATGTTATTATGTTGGAGGATGTTATTTTCTATTCATCATATTTTTCTTTTCATTTTAATATAATTAGATACCCCCTCTTACTCTCATCAATTCATTTTAAGAATGTTTAAGTGGTGTCGTTAGGCTGACAAATCCTTAAGGGATTCTTTCACCATTCTCATTTTCAAGTTCTATTTACATGTCAAGTATTTCAAGTTTCCTATTTATTTTTTGGGGTATTATTTGTATATCTATCATACATATCTCCTATGTTAATATGATTAGAGATCCTATTTGATCTCGTCAATTCATTTTTTTGATATTTTAAGTGACACTGTTAGGCTGCAGAATTTCAATAAGAGAAATCTTATTTTTGTCTTCCTCCCATGTTTTTTATTTCATATGGTATGTCTTTCAAATTGTATTACCATGTTCTTATATCCTTTATATTATGTCCCCCTGCTGTGTTATGGATCATTTATGAATGGGTGACCCATGTCCCCCATCTTTTCAATGTTTTCTAAAACAATGTAACATAGCCGTTATGCTGCAGAATATTCGTCTCAAAATGTCTCTCTCTTTTTCTAAAATTCTTTTATTTTATTAAGTGAATACTCAAATATCCTTTTTCCATAGGGGTATTCACATATATATCAAAATGTTCTATTTTTATTCTGGTATTGACATACACTAAACCCACTTTCCTTTTTCGTGGGATTAAAATGACATATAGATCATGTCTTAAAAGCATTTTTTAAACGTTATGATTATGAAATTAAACAAATTTCTTTTATTATATATGGTTTATTTATGAAATTTTTTATGATGATATATGTGGATCAAAAGATAATAAAGACAATATTTAAGGGTGTGCCCTGATAGTGCTCTAATGATTTGGGTAATGATGTAACCACTAGAGAATACAATTTTAATGAAACCTTGGTGAATAACCTTCATAATTTCAAATGACACATTGGTGATGGAAATTGGTGATATGTTCATGATTGTCTAAGTTAAATGTTTCATCCACATCTTCAAGTTATAGAACAAATTATTTTTATTATTATATGCCTCGTGATATCTTTCACATGCGTTAAAGTTATTTTTTTCATGACTTCTGATGTATTTCATGTTCAAATGTAAAATGTATCCCTTGTTTCCCTTACTAGGCCTTCTACTCTCCCTTTCCTTTGATGTATGATCCCTGGTTATGAGATACTGTAATGAAATTAGGATGAACAAATGAATAATCCTTTAAAGTGTTTAAGATGATTTTTTATGTTGTCATGTATTAAGTTCCTGATTTCCAAGACACTAAACCTTAAATATCCTCAGTTTTGTATATTCTAATGGAAGTTAATGTGATAAAAATGTGGGATGCTATAGTTGGTGACAAAGGATTTTTTAGTTATTTGTTGAAATTGGGATATGAAAACTTTATGAATAAACCTACGGAAAATTTTAAATATAGGAAATTTTCTTGGTATTTTAGTGAGTATTTAGTAAGTAGGTCCCAAACAAATAAATCCCAATCTGGAAACGAACAAGTAGAGGGGGCTCTAGAACAGATGTTCCTAGGAGTGAATACTTTGACAAGGTATTCCAGGAATGGCCCGGGGTATCCTGGTGCACAACATTGGGCCTTACTGCACTCTTGGTTTGACACTCTCGATGGATATTCTTTGGTAAATTCATAACCTTTGTATGAACCATTATTAAAGGGAAAATGATAAAATAAAATAAATATTCACATAAGAATATATTATCATGGATAACCAAGATTGGAACCAAGGAGATCACAAGTTAGGATATACTTTTCTTCTACAAGTTTATCCTTATTTGGTTAAGGTTTCCTTTTCATGATTATTGGCTAAGTATTTAAGCCCCCTAATTATACTTTCTTTTCTTAGTTAATTACGGAAACTAGAAGAACATGTCCCAACAACCAATGTGATAGGAAATGTGACGATTTATTAATTAATGTGACAGAGATGACAAGAGATCATTTTGAACATATTGTGATTATTCCAAACGTTCTATCAAAAATAACAATTACTAATTGGTACCTAGTTGAATGCCCAAATTCATCAAGGAAGAAGAAGATGAAGTCTCAGGGATGTTCATCTAATAAAGTTGATAAGGGAAAGAAGACCCAATTTCTTTTGTAAAAAATGTGTGGAAATAGGCACCAAGGATAATGTCAAAAAGGAATCGGGAGATGTTTTATGTGTGGGGTGATAGGGCATAAAGTATCCAATTGCTTTAAAAAATGGATAATGAGATGAATAGAGATAAAGATTGATCTAATGTTCCTTATACTTTTCAATGTTGTAAATGTGGAGAAGTTGGACATTATCAAAGGAAATGCTCTGTTGGAAGGGATGAGAAGTATAATGAGCATCAATAATCTCTAAGGACAAGGGGATAATGAAATTCATATGCTACGACGGATCATGATGACTAAAGTACATGTAACTTCTTCTCAATAATTGTCTATGTCATGTTGTATTTTAGTTTGTTCCCTATGAGCATATCTGTAATGTTTTTTAAGAACCTCAAGTCACTAGCTAAGATGGTTTTATATCATTAAGGAAAACATCTATTGTTATGTACAACATGTTGATGTTTTAAAGTTGTTCTTCTTGAAAAAAAAAGATGATTAGGGGATTAAAAGATGATTATTATTTTGAATGACGTTCACTATTTTTGGAACCCTATATGATTGAGGTAAATAGATTACTATGGTATTTTCATTGAGGAGTAAAGGATGACTTATATTTTAATGAATTTATTAATTTAAGGTGAACTTGTAGTAATTTAGGTTACTTATAGAAATGATTAACCTATCTTGGGGGAAATATATTTAGGCTAGTTACTTTTGTTATAAGATGTTAGGAGTGGTTGATTTTGTTTTGAGATTAACAATAATGTTTATCATGGAATACTATGTTATCATATCCTTCTTATATTTGGGTTTCAATCTTAGATTGGTTACTTTTGAGAAATTTTAAGGACATTTATTTTTGGAATTGTCTATGATGAACTTTGGGTATTACCGTGGAATTTTGATGATTTAAAAGTAGTCTCTCTTCTTATGGGGTTCTTTCCTTTTGAAGATTTTTTTCCTTTTTATGTTTTTGGGATAATGTTTAAAGATAGAAGAAATAGGTAGTTAATCTTTTTTGGATTATGTGATTCTCTAGAAAATTATTCTTGTGCTTTTGATGAGACCATGTTTTTCTGAATGCTCAACTTTTGGGGAAAAGATTAGTTTTGTTAGAAACATATTAAATGATGAAACACTACTTGAAGGTAGGTATATTTCCTTTTATTTTTATTCTATGTAGTAAATGAATTCGTCAATATTATGAAAGGGAAAATAAAACAAAAATGTTGTCGGTGTACGTTTCCTACTGGGTAATCAAAGACTGTTTACAGACATCATAAGTATATGATTTTCTTGTGGTTAAATTTCTCCTAATCATATTTTCTATAACTCTCCATCAAAACATGACCCTTTTCTTCTCTTCCATATCCATGTTTCCCAACATGGAATCCTAGTATGGGTTAACTCGGCTGACCGTTATAATTCCCTTTCTTTCTTTTAATGTAATAATTTTACTATCTCCTTTTCCAATGTAGGACTTTAAATTAAATTTTCAATCCCAATTTTAAAAATTGTGAGGACAGAATTTCTTAAGGGGGAAGAATGCAACGACCTGATATTTTGAATAATTCTTGTTTCCTAATTTTGTGTTTTATTTTATTTTATACTCATCAACCCTGTTTCATTCGATAACATGAGTATAATTAAAATAAGATGGTTTGGTTTTGACTATTATATGACCATTGGTTAATATGACCGTTGGAAAGTAAATGTTGCGATTATTTTTTCTAAATACAAGTAATGTTGTTTTATTAATATAGAAAGAAGATTTGATGGCCTCATCCAGTAGACTCGGGCCAATCGAAGCCCATTTAACAGATCTTGGGAAGGAGGTAGCACCACTAGGCTTTGCTCTGGACTACACCCAAGCCAAACATCATCATGTGAATCTAGAACGGAATCGCCATCATGAGAAGTTCAAACTGATAGAAAATACTACTCGTGCGATGTTGGCCAAGCCGCCCTCATATTCTCTCACCTTATCACACCTTACACTTAGGTCCTAACTGGGGTTATAAGGGGCTATTTAAGGAGACCGAAAATGCTTTGTGTAATCCTTTGAGATAAATAAAATTTTGTTTTCTTCTTATGGTGAATTTTGTAAATTTTCAAAATGTCCAGATAAATTTAGGATGTATATTATTGATGAATTTGAAAAAAAAAGGATATTTTAAAATATTTTTTTAAACCATAAATAATTAATGATGTGTAATGATTTTTTAAAAATATTCTTCTACAAATGTGTCCAGTAAGAAATTTTGAGTCTAATAAGATCAACTTCTTTTTTGGTGAATAGTATTTATGAATAGTGATTTTATTCTTAGGATTAGTAATGTGACCAAATGGATTAGTAATCTCACTTAAAGAATGTATTCAAATAATATAGGCACCTTGATTAAGTTATGTGATTCAATAAAATAGGTAAATAACTGTTTTAGAAATTACTAGTCAAGTATTAGTTTTTTTCTGGTGATTAGTGTTTTTTAATTAAAAATATTTAGAAAAATAATTTTATAAAATAGAATATTTTTTTTTTGAATTCAATACATCGATATTATGTTACGGTAATTTTTGAGGATATTTCTGAAAAAAAAAATTAATTTTCAGTGAATAGTGTATTTATTTAAAAATAAAATTAAAAATATTAAAAAAATTATTTTCTTAAAATTGAGTTCATTTTTTAAATCAGTGCATTGATATTTGGTTAAGGTGAAATTTTGGGATTTGTCTGAGAAATTTGAATTTTCAGTGAATAGTAAAAATACAATTTCTGAGTTTCGGGTGTTTAATGACATAATTAAGTATGTAATAATTATGAAATAATTCTGGTCGACTTATAAATAGTACGATAAGGTATAAGGTGTCCCAAGTGGCCAATACCATGGGCAAGCCCATGGTTTTTCCAATACCACCCATGAGGTGTCCCTTGGCCATTAGTACTTTGTCCCCTCACTTCCCCTATAAATACCAAGCCATTATCTCATCCTTTCCATTCCAAAATCATCATCAACGATGTTATGGTATCCTATACTCCCATTTAGTCATCCTAAGTTTCCCTCAAGCCCCTCAAGGTCCCAACCTTCGAGTTTTAGGAGTTACGTTTTAGGGTGAGGGATCCTATCTAACTGTTTCTTTCCAAGTATTATTTTTTATGTCATTTCTTTTATGCTCCATGTTCTTATGTTGGAGGATGTTCTTTTATATTCATCGTACTATAATTTTCATGTTTATATGATAAGAGAACCCCTCTTTCTCTCATCAATTCATTTTAATAATTTTTAAGTGGCGCCGTTAGGCTGACGAATTTTTAAGAGATTCATTCACCCTTCTCATTTTCAAGTTCAATTCTCATGTCAGGTCTTTCAGGTTCATTTTTATTTTGTTGGGGTTTGATATCTATATCTATCATACTGATCTTCTATGTTGATATGATGAGAGACCCTATTTTATCTCTTTAATTCTTTTTTTTTGAAGTTTTAAGTGACGCCGTTAGGCTGCCGAATTTTCATAAGAGAAATATTATTTTTGTCTTCCTTTCATGTTTTTCATTTTATATGGTATGTCTTTCAAATTTCATTACCATTGTAGAGAACCGAAGCTTGACGTACATGGACATTACATTACTTTTGAGGAATACTTAGAACATTACAAATACACACACATAAGGACCGTAATAGTTTAGTGTTTTGGAAACTCGGAATATAATCTTCTAATCATGGTGAAAGATCTTCAAAATCTCTCATAAAGATCTTCCCTTTTTTTACCTAAAACCTTTATTTTTATCATGGGGAAAAGAAAAAATAAAAGGGTGAGCTCAAATTCTCATTAAGGGTAAACAAAATTAATATCAATCACATCATATTCATAAGGACATAACATTTTGGAAGTCATAACCTGCAAAAGAGAGCATAATTTCATAACATGCGATAAATCATAGTAGTGAAATGAAATCCCAATAATCATAACGTAAAACATGAAACTTTGTGTCATACACACATAATCATAGAGAATCATTTCTTATTAGTCAAGACTCATTTCCAAGACTATCTTAGTGGATAAAGTCCATTTCTGAACCGAGTTCACTCCTCGTTTCAGTCCTGTTTCACTGAACCGGATTAACCTGCAGTTCCAGCCATGTCTATCTCATGAGATATAAAATCTTTAACCAATGCATTGGAGGGAGATATAGGTCCCACCACTCTCATAATGATACCATTCTTATGTGTTCCACAAAATTATAAAGCATACATCATAGCATAACCCATGTATTAAAAATGGGAATCTTAAACATCATGACACCATAAAACAATTCATATAAGATAAATGAATTAATAAAAATAATTCCATCACAATATAATCGTATCAATGTAATAATAGGGATAGAAATTTAACCCTATATTGTCTTAGATGGAAAATAATTTTGATAAAACACTTGAACTCCATTCTTTAGGAAAATATCCTTTCTACTTCAAAAACATTTTCCTTTCTTAACATGTCATACAATTTTAATCTAAAAGAAGTTCATTAAAAATAAAATTTAAAACCTGTAAAGGAAGATTCATGGAAATATTGTTTTAAAAATCCATTCATGCCGTATATGATAAAAAAACATTCTTCTCGTACTTTTGTCGGAAAAGTCAAAAAGTACCTCGTACGAAAAACGACAAAAGATTCCTTTCATATATTTTACTAAAAACTCACCGAAGGGTAAAATTGGATTTAAACAATTGTAGGATGATGGAAATAACATTTCATACTGAGAAAAAACATGGATGTGTCTGATAAAATACACCCCAGTAAATTCCAAAGTATAAACAATCTCGGATAAAAAATTGAGATTGCGAGATTTTCAATTACCTTAGGTCTGATTTGCTTCATAAGTGTCTGAAACTCTTGTATAATGATTTAAATAATTTCATTGACTTATTCCGGAATCATACTCATTGTTGTGATATCATATATGGTTCACTTATGACTTTATATTACCCATTCTTTTCTAAATTCCATGTTAAAGAGCGTTTTGGGTAAAATCGTCTCATTTGTCATTCGTGTTTTAACTTGTAAATATTCATATGATTACTTAGATCATGATTACTTAAATGCAGAATGTAAAACATGATTTATATATAATATATATTCATAATATACATATATATAACAGATAAGTAAATGGAAAGAAATGCACCGTTCATGAAGATGGTAGGTCGTACGTACGCATGAACGCTGTTTTCGTTTCCTTATTTAGTTGAATGTAATTAAGTAGATGACATACATATATACACACATAAATACAGTATTATTATGTCATATATTTCATGATTACTTATTATATATACTTTATAATCATTCATGAATGGTTAACGTGGAGAATGAATCTCATCGCGTCGTGGAGATGGTAGTCCGTACGTACGCACGAGCGATGATATCGTTCTCATGATCATGGGACTGTATTGGAGTGTATGTATACTATCTCAGAATCAATATCACTTTAAAATAATCATATAATGTTATTATTTACACCATTATAGCCATCCAAGTATGGTGGTGGTGGAAAATAGATTACACCACAGCGTGGAGATGGTATTCCGTACGTACGCACGCGCGGTGATTTCATTTTCTGTAGGATGGATAGATGGTGACATAGGGTTGTTTCATACTTATAATAACATATCATTATATGATTGATACTTATTTTATTACTTAATGATGAAGCAACTAAAGAAGAAGAAGTTTAAGAAGAAATAATGATGAAAGAATCGGTAACGGGCATTACCTCTTATTTGAAGCGTTTCTTTGAGACCTCCTTTTAGGGCACTAAAATTGGTCTTTGAAGAAGACCAAGACCTCTAGGATGTCTCTAGGGAAGTAGAGAGAAATAAATTGGCAGGGGTTGGCCTAGCATGATGGCTCAAAGTGGTGTGAGGAAGAGAGGGAGGAGGTGGCTTTTTTAAGGGAGGAGAGGGCCTCCTTTGGAAAACTAAAACTCTTCTTTTATTATAAAGTCATATTCGGTTATAAATAGCTCCAAATTGATTTATTTAAAAGTTAAGGTTGGTATGGGTCGAAATCCTCTCATCAAATAGAATTTAGACAAGTTTAGGTTCCTATTTTAACATTATAATTTAGATTTAACATTAAGTTAAATAATTTTACTTTTACCGTGTCTTCTTATGTTCTTACACTATAAGGTTAATAAACATACTATAACCAGCCAAACGAACCCCAAGTTGTTTATTATTAATATATATAACCTTATCTAAGTCATTTTTCCGAACCTTATATTTTTAGAAATAAAATAACAATTAATAATATAATATTTGATTTAAAAACTATTTTATGTCAATTTTTACACTATTTGGTAATTGATTTTTGTGAAAATCATAACAGAATGACTAGTTCAAAAAAAATTAATTAAATCAATAATAACATGTCATATTAACCTATAAAATTAGTTTAATTCATAAAAAGTCTCATATTATATTCATTTGGGTATTTATAATACCAATTCTTCTAATTTTTCACTATTATGGTAATTACTGTATCATCATTGTGTCATAGATAAATTAAATTATTTAATGTCTAAAAATTATAAATAAAATATCCTTATGTAGGAAATCATATTATCTTTCTAATTAATATTTACAATCGAATTTATCATATGTATAACCCTATATTAAAAATGTTTTAGTAAATAAACTTTGATTTTAACTCTTTTAACTCTTCTTTGAATTAAATAATAATAAATGTCCTAATCTAATCCAAGTGGGTCTAAATGGTCATATTTTATTCATAAGGTTGTTTATGGTTGAATTAAACTTATCCAATAGAATTAGGACATGTGTTAGGGTAATAGTAATATCATTTTTAACCTTAATTACCCTATTTACTTTTAACCGTGGTAAAAAACGTAAAAAGTTACTATTCACCAAAAATTATTTTCATCTAATTGAACCACATTTTACTTACTGACATCAACCGTGTCTCTCGGATTTTTGAAATTCCACTCACAGAAGCAGTAAAATTATGTTTTAAGAAAAATTCAGTTTTTTTTAACGACCACTTAGTGGTTTCACTATTCATGAAAAAATGAAAGTTTCCAGAAAAATAACAACAATTAGGCCTAAGCTATATTTGATATTATGAACTCAAAAATGATTTCTATTTTACCAAATTCAAAACATATTAGTTGCATTAATTAATTTAAAAATTAATTTCCATCGTCAAAACAAATAGCGTTTTCTTAAGAGATAATAACTATTAAAAGATTGACACTTGTTTATGTGTGGTTTAAATGTGAAATTACATCCAATGACCAACATTGTATTAAATTGTAAAAATATATTATAAATATACATTAAAACCACTAAAATTAATAATTTATCACTATTAATTATTGTGATTAAAAAGGTTGTTTTTAATTCAAATTTAGTAATTTTAACTATTCATCAGAAAATGAAAGTTATTCGAAAAGTACCAAAATTTCATCCTAAGATAATTTCGATATTCCGAAACCAAAAATGAAGTCCATTTTGAAAAATAAAATTTAAAAAATTTAGAAAAGTGGTTATTACTATTCATAACGGCTAGTTTTAATAATATTTTAATAGCATATCGTTGTTTAGTGAAACTCGTTATTGCATACTACACACGCTATCGAGAAAGGTTGCGATTGTCTGCAAGGAAATTCAAGGATGCGTGTTGTGCAAGATCCTTTTGGTGTAGCGTAAAACACAAGATATTAATGAAATTAACAAGAATAAAATCTCATGATGTTACATTCGACCCCCCTTAAAATGAATTTCTCCTTCGAAATTCGTCAGGGTTATAAATGGTTTACTACTAAAAAGATTCTTTAATAGAAACCCAAATCATAAAAAGGAATTCCAAAACCAATATTTAAAAACAAAAGTATGAAACGTAACGGTTACCCAAATAAACTAATCACTGGGTTTCCACATAGGTAAAAATATGGATATGGAAGAGAAATCTAACCATCATGTTCTGATGGAGAGCGGTAGAGAACATGGATATGGAAAATCTAGCAATCAAAAAGCCATAAATTTGTGACGATCTAAGGTACCATCTGATTCATCAGATATAAGAGAACTGGGACAACATTTTTGGTTTCCAAGATCATTTCCCTAAAGTTGATGAAATTGGAATTAGAAGATATACTTTCGTGATTTTGGAATAGTCTCACCATTGGTCGTTCATTGGACAATTTCCACTTCATCTATTAAAGAAGTGAAGTTGAATTTTTCATTCATGATGTGTTAGCAGATCATGTGAAAGAATGATGGGTCATTCCATCTGTCTCAAACAAAAGGTTAGAAAAGTTATCAAAACTTACATAAGTCCATCTATAGTGAGATTAATCATATATAGTTCATAAATGGACTTATACTGTATATGTCATACTGCTTAGTATAATAAAACTAGTTTCTACTAAATAGGGACTTCCTGTAGGGTAGTAGTAGGCGATAATGGCCAGTCGCACTTCGGTTGTGGGTTCGATTCCTACAGCCTTGTCCGACGCGATGGGTCATCGTCCGTCCTGTAGGTTTTCCTTTCTCTAAAACTACATTACTATAACATCCCATAAATAATATCAAAAAAAAGTTTTATTCTTAAATAATACTAACTTATGTCCAAAATAATCCTTTCCAATCTTTAGGCTTATATAAAATAATTCGGTCCAAGCTCATAGTATAAAGAAAATGATCACGTGAATGCCATTATTTATCCCCCATATATCATAAGATATATCTTTTTGGTCAAATTACAATCATGTGAATACCTTAATCATGTATTCTCTTGAAGAATGAATACCCATTGAACCTTATTGAAAACATGAATGTTGTTAAAAGTTAACTCTTTCCACATACCAAAATCCTCAAAATTCTATATACTCAATCCATGATATCACTTAGTCCTTTTATCATTCATGAGCTCATGAATACAATCAAACATCTCATTAACTTCTTATCCCTTCATTATATGCATATCATCTGTTTACTAAAAATGTCTCAATTACTTTTCATGGTTACTGGTACCATAAAATTATTGAAAACCACAATAGACCAATACATAAATATTCCAATATTCCATAATACTATATACAACATTATTTTGGAATCCCATTACATAAACACTTAATCATTCCACCACATCATTGTCATATTCAACATCACCAATTGTGATCACATGTGACTTCCCTTTATCCTTTGCCTTAAGTGGTTGCTCATATCGATCATCACTAACCCTTGGATTAGGGCATTTATTAGCATAATTCCACATTTCCTTGCACTTCAAGCATTGAAGTGTTGGTGGTGCGTTCTCTGCAGTCTTTTCTTTATTCACATCATTAAAAACCATTTTTTCCATTACTTCGACACTCAGCTGCTCGATGACCTTCTTTTCCACACATAAAACATTTTCTAGTCCCTTTAAGACAATCTCCACCTTGATTCTTTCCACACTTTGAGCACAAGGAAACATTCATCTTCTTTTCACCATTATTTTGAGATTTCTCCTTGAACTCCATATTTCGTTTCTTGTCAAAACTATGAGATGGATAAGTAACACCAACTTTCATTTCTACCTAGATAGCACAACGCATAATTTCTTCATAGCTACTGAAGTATCCTATAGCTAATACCCTTCGATGATTTGGTTTTAAGCCACTGAAGAATCGATCAACTTTACTTTTAGGTTGGATGATAAAGCCAATTGCATACCTTGCAAACCTTGTAAAATTTGAATCATATATACCAACAGATTCATCATCCTTTTGCTTTAGTTCAAGAAACTCCTTCTCCATCTTTTTTTGAAGAATACGAGGGAAGTAATTATTGATAAATAAGTTCTTAAAATCATCCCATTCCATGGACTCAATTTCATCTCTTGGCATAGTATTCTTGATAAGATTCCACCATTGATCATCATTACCTTCCAAACGATACACTGCTAAGATGGCATTATCATGTTCAGAACATTGATGAACTGAAAATATCTTTTCAGTAGTACTGATCCATTGTTCAGTAACAAGTGGATAATAAGACCCACTGAAAGAAGGTGGACGTTGCCTCATGAAGGACTCAATAGAATATTTTTCCCTTCTCTGCTCATTTGGAAGTCCAGAATGATTCAAAGCTTGTGTAAGTATAGTAATAAGATTTTTCACACCATATACCTTTTCATTTGTTTGTTCAGGATTACAATCATTGCATTGTCCATTACATTGATCAACACGGTTTCTTCGGGTTCCAGCCATCGTCTAAAACCCAAAAAGAATAGTGTGAGAGGAAAAAATCACCCTAGGGGAAACAACATATTAAAGGGGGAGTACCATCAATATCTAACATCTTTGGTTACCGTAATTATAGTACTATAACCTATACTTAACCTTAGGGACATCTCTAGATATACCTTATAAATATCTCTAGGGATCTTACTAAAGTTCTCACATCCTAGTTTCCAAAGGTTGACTAAACCTTTCCTCTAATACCAACTGTAGAGACCCGAAGCTTGATGTACATGGACATTACATTACTTTTATAGAATACTTAGTACATTAAAAATACACACATACAAGGACCATAATAGTTTAGTGTCTTTCGAAACTCGGAATATAATCTTCTAATCATGGTGAATGATCTTCAACATCTCCCATAAAGATCTTCACTTTTTTTACCTAATACCATTATTTTTATCCTGGGGAAAAGAAACCATAAAAGGGTGAGCTCCAATGCTCAGTAAGGGTAAACAAAAGAAATATCAATCACATCATATTCATAATAACATAACATTTTGGAAATCATAACCTGAAAAAGAGAGCAGAATTTCATAACATGGTATAAATCATAGTAGTGAAATGAAATCCCAATAATCATAAATTAAAACATGAAACTTTGTGGCATACACACATAATCATAGAGAATCATTTCTCATTAGTCAAGACTCATTTCCAAGACTATCTTAGTGGACAAAGTCCATTTCTGAACCGAGTTCACTCCTCGTTTCAGTCCTGTTTCACTGAATCGGTTTAACCTGCCGTTCTAGAATTTTTTATCTAATGAGATATAAAATCTTTACCCAATGATTTAGAGGGAGATATAGGTCCCACCAATCTCATAATGATACCATTCTTATGTGTGCCACAAAATCATAAACCATACATCATAGCATAACCCATATAATAAAAATGGGAATCTTAAACATCATGTCATCAGAAAACAATTCATATAAGATAAAGGAATTCATAAAAATAATTCCATCACAATATAATAAAATCAATGTAATAATAGGGATATAAACAGAACCCTG
The DNA here is from genome assembly GCA_963277665.1 of Viscum album. Classification (NCBI taxonomy): domain Eukaryota; kingdom Viridiplantae; phylum Streptophyta; class Magnoliopsida; order Santalales; family Viscaceae; genus Viscum; species Viscum album. The sequence continues at coordinate 1,163,041,727 of OY728130.1, read as the reverse complement.
TATTATCTTAGATGGAAAATAATTTTGATAAAACACTTGAACTCCATTCTTGATGAAAATATCCTTTCTACTTCAAAAACATTTTCCTTTATTAATGTCATACAATTTTAAACTAAAAGAAGTTGATTAAAAATAAACTTGAAAACTTGTTAAGGAAGCTTCTTGTAAATATTGTTTTAAAAATCCATTCATGACGTATAAGTTAAAAAAACATTCTTGTCATACTTTTGTCAGAAAAGCCAAAAAGAACCTTGTACGAAAAATGACAAAAGATTCCTTTCATATCTTTTACTAAAAACTCTCTGAAGGGTAAAATTGGATTTAAATAATTGTAGGTGTATGGAAATAAAATTACATATTGAGGAAACATGGATTTGGATGATAAAATACACCCCAGTAAATTCCAATGTATAAACAATCTCAGATAAAAAATTGAGATTGCGATATTTTCCCTTACCTTAGGTCTGATTTGCTTCGTAAGTGTCCGAAACTCTTGTATAATGATTTAAATAATGTCATTGACTTATTCCAGAATCATACTAATTGTTATGATATCATATATGTTTCATATATGACTTTATATTACCCGTTATTTTGTAAATTCCATGTTAAAGAACGTTTTGGGTAAAATCATCTCATTTGTCGTTCGTGTTTTAACTTGTAATTATTCATATGATTACTTAGATCATGATTACTTATATCCATAATGTAAAACATGATTTATATATAATATATATTAAGAATATACATATATATAACAGATCAGTAAATGTAAAGAAATACACCATTCATGGAGACGGTAGGACGTACGTACGCATGAACGCTGTTTTCGTTTCCTTATTTAGTTGAATGTAATTAAGTAGATGACATACATATATACACACATAAATACAGTATTATTATGTCATATATTTCATGATTACTTATTATATATACTTTATAATCATTCATGAATGGTTAACGTGGAGAATGAATCTCATCGCGTCGTGGAGATGGTAGTCCGTACGTACGCACGAGCGATGATATCGTTCTCATGATCTTGGGACTATATTGGAGTGTATGTATACTATCTAAGAATCAATATCACTTTAAAATAATCATATATATTTATTATTTACACCATTATACCCATCCAAGTAAGGTGGTGGTGGAAAATATATTACACCACGGCCTGGAGACGGTATTCTGTACGTACGCACGCGCGGTGATTTCATTTTCCGTAGGATGGATAGATGGTGACATAGGGTTGTTTCATACTTATAATAACATATCAGTATATGAGTGATACTGATGTTATTACTTCATGATGAAACAACTAAATAAGAATATGTGGAAGAAGAAATAAAGATGAAAGAATCGGTAATGGGCATTACCTATTCTTTGAAGCACTTCTTTGAGACCTCATTTTAGGGCACTAAAATCGGTCTTTGAAGAAGACCAGGACCTCTAGGATGTCTCTAGGAAAGTGGAGAGAAGAAATTGGCAGGGTTTGGCCAATCATGAAGGCTCAAAGTGGTCTGAGGAAGAGAGGGAGGAGGTGCCCTTTTATAAGGGAGGAGAGGGGCTCCTTTGGAAAAATAAAACTATTATTTTATTATAAAGTTATATTTGGTTTTAAATAGCTCCAAATTGATTTATTTCGAAGCTAAGGTGGGGATGGGTCGAAATAATCTCATCCAATATAATTTAGACCAGTTTAGGTTCCTATTTTAACCTTATCAGTTTGATTTAATATTAAGTTAAATAATTTTACTTTTACCGTGTCTTCTTGTGTTCTTACTATATAAGGTTAATAAACTTACTATAACAATCCAAAATAACTCCAAGTTGTTTATTATTAATATATATATCCTTATATAATTCATTTGGCCGAACCTTAGATTTTTAGGAATAAACAATTAATAATATAATATTTGTTTTAAAAACTATTTTATGTCATTTTTGACACTATTTGTTAATTGATTTTTGTGAAAATCATAACAGAATTATTAGTTCAAAGAAAATTAATTAAATCAATATTAACATGTCATATTAACCTATAAAATTAGTGGAATTCATAAAAAGTCTCAAATTATATTTATTTGGGTATTTATAATATCAATTATTCTAATTGTTCACTATTATAGTAATTACTGCATCATCATTGTGTCATAAATAAATTAAATTATTTAATGTCTATAAATTATAAATAAAATATCATTATGTATTAGATCTTATTATCTTTCTAATTAATATTTACAATCTAAATTATCTTATGTATAACCCTATATTAAAAATGTTTTAGTAACTAAACTTTGATTTTAACTCTTTTAACCCTTCTTTGAATTAAATAATAATAAATGTTCTAATCTAATCCAAGTGGGTCCAAATGGTCATATTTTATTCCTAAGGTTGTTTTTGGTCGAATTAAACTTATCCAATAGAATTAGGACTTCTGTTTGGGTAATAATAATATCATTTTTACCCTTAATTACCCTATTTACTTTTAACCGTGGGGAAAAAAAGTAAAAAGTTACTATTCACCAAAAATTATTTTCATCTCACTGAACCACATTTTACTTATTGACATCAACCATGTCATTCATATTTTTGAAATTCCACTCACAGAAGCGGTAAAATTAGGTTTTATGAAAAATTCAGTTTTTTTAACTACCACTTATTGGTTTCACTATTAATGAAAAAATGAATGTTTCCAGAAAAATACATAAAATTAGGCATAAGCTATATTTGATATTATGAACTCAAAAATGATTTCTATTTTACCAAATACATATTAGTTGCATTAATTAATTTAAAAATTAATTCCCATCGTCAAAACAAATAGCGTTTTCTTGAGAGATAATAAATATCAAAAGATTGACACTTGTTTATGTCTGGTTTAAATGTGAAATTACATCCAATGACCAACATTTTATTAAATTGTAAAATTATATTCAAAATATACATTAAAACAACTAAAATTAATAATTTATCACTATTAATTATTTTGATTAAGAAGGTTGTTTTTAATTAAAATTTAGTAATTTTCACTATTCATCAGAAAATGACAGTTATCTGAAAAGTACCAAAATTTCACCCTAAGGTAATTTCGATATTCCGAAACCAAAAATGAAGTCCATTTTGAGAAATAAAATTTACCAAATTTCAAAAAGTGGTTATTACTATTCACAACGGCTAGTTTTAATATTATTTTAATAGCATATCATTGTTTAGTGAAACTCGTCATTGCGTACTACACACGCTATCGAGGAAGGTCGCAATTGAGTGCAAGTAAAGTCAAGGATGCATGTTGTGCAAGATCCTTTTGGTATAGCGTACAACACAAGACATTAATGAAATTAAAAAGAATAAAATCCCAGGTTGTTACAACCATTTTCTTATATCCTTTATATTCTATCCCCCTACTGTGTTATGGATCATTTATGAGTTGGTGACCCACATCCCCTCTCTTTTCATTGTTTTCTAAAACCCTATAACATAACCGTTATGCTGCAGAATTTTCATCTCCAAATGTCTCTCCTTTTCTCAATTTTTTTTATTTTATTAAGTGAATACTCAAAGCTCTTTTTTCTAAAGGGTTATTCACATATATATCAAAATGTTATATTTTAATTCTGGTATTTACATACATGAAACCCGCTTTCCTTTATCATGGGTTTAAAATGAAATAAAGATCATGTCTTAAAATCAGTTTTTAAACGTTATGATTATGAAATGAAACCCATTTCTTTTATGCTATATGGGTTATTTAAGAAATGTTTGATGATGATATATGTGCTCACATTATAATAAATTCAAATTTAAGGGTGCGCCCTGATAGCGCTCCAATGTTTTGGAAAATGATGTAACCACTAGAGATTACAATTTTCATGATACCATGGTGAATAACCTTGGTAATTTCAAATGACACCTTGGGGATGGACCTTGGTGATATGTTCATTATTGTTTAAGTTAAATTTTGTAGCCAAATATTCATGTTTTGAAACACGTTATTTTTATTATGGTTTGCCTCAAGATCTCTTTCTCATGCCTTAAAGTAATCTTATTTTATGACTTTTGATGTATTTCATGTTCACATGTAAAATGTTTCCCTTGTTTCGCTTACTGGGCCTTCTACTCACCCTTTCCTTTGATGAATGCTCCTAGGTTATGAGATATTGTAATGAATTTAGGACGAACAAATGAAGAATCCTTTCAAGTGTTTAAGAAGAATGGTTTATTTTTTCATGTATTAAGTTCTGAGTTTCCAAGACACTAAACCTTAATGACCCTCTGTTTTTTATAATGTATTGAAATATAATGTGATAAAAAGGCGGGATTCTATAACCCATCACTTACTAAGTCCAATGCATTCCTCATATGAAAAGGTTTAAACATAACATAAACATTCGTATTGAAATTGGATTACAAAATGACAATACATTATCCATAGACCGTGAAGGGTATAAAAATAGAACATCCATAGTAAAACATATCCCAAAAACTTCAATACAATATGGAATTTTTGTATCATAATAAATCATCTTCAAATAAGCTTACAATCCATCAAAAGATGTTGACATAGATGAAATCAAAACATTTATTGAGAAATATCTCTATCTATTATGAAATATTTTAAAAGTCATAAAAATATAAAATAAAACATTTATTTTGAAAATATACTTATTATTTTGTAATGGATGCTTCGACGGTGTTATAATGGCATAAAATATCCACACCCGCCGTATATGTTAAAAATAATTCTTACCTTAAATTTATCGAAAGGGTTAAAAAGTACCTTGTATGGAAAACAACAGAATGATTCTTTTATAAACATCTTATAAAATTCAAACAAGGTTATAAATGAATTTAACCAATAGTATATAAAATAGTAAGAATGTTTTGAAATAAATTTTTAAGAAACATGGATGTGGATCAAAAAGAGGTCCCAGTAGATAATTACGTATAAACAACCTCGGATAAAGAAGAGATTGTAGAATTGACCCTTACTTGTACTTCTCCTTGGTCGAGGGTAGGTTAAACTCTTGTATGATTGTGAAATAATAGTTATTAACTTATACAGGAAACATATACATTAATATGATATCATATATGATATATTAACATTGATTTGTTAACTATATCTTAGTATTATCACCATTTCGGGTGTTAATAGATTCTTTTAACTTTATATTCTTTGTTATGTAAGTCATTTTTTTTATGGATGGGATGTATCTTATTCATATCCCGAATGATATTAAGTCTTTAAACATAAATTTTAATCAAAAAATTAATATTAGTCTTGAATGGATGCGATGAGGAATGAATCTCATCACGTTCGTGGAGATGGTAATCCGTACATACGCACGAGCGACAATTTCATTATTTTGATATGAAAATAATATGTAATTGGATGGTATATCATATATATTCAGAATCATTATCATTTTATATTTATTATTTAATTCAATTACACATCATTATTATACACATCCAAATAATAATGTATTGAATAACAATTACACCACAACATGGATACAGTAAGCCATTCGTACACATGTATGGTGACATGTCATTTAAACGATGGATAGAATAATGAATATAGTTGTAAAATATTTATAATAAAATCATATTATATAGAACATGCTGGAGTTATTATTTTTAAATGAAAACAACATAGAAATAGTAAGTGGAAGAAGAAAAGAACATTAAATAGGTGATGATATATTTACCTCTTCTTCAGGTTCTTCTTTTTGATTTGATCCAAATGGATCCATAGGATGGCTTTCTGAATAATGTAATTCCTTTAGGATGAATTGAGGACAATTGAGAGGGTATTTGGGAAGGTTTAGTCTAAACCAACTGGCTTTGATCGTGTGAATTTGAGAGAAGGAGAGGTGCCTTTTTATAAGAGGGGTGATGGGAACCTTAGGAAAAGATTTAAATATTATTTTATAAGAAAATAATTTTCGGTTAATAATTGCTCCAAAATAAATTCATTAAAAGATATAGTGGGGATGTTTCTAAAACCACTCATCCAATAGGTTTTAGACAGGTTTGGGCCACTATATTAGACATATCTTTTAGATTTAACTCTTAGTAAAATAGTTTGATATTTACCATGTCTCTTTGTATTTTTATATTAAATGGTAAAGAAATGTACTATATACTTCCAGGATAACCCCATGTGGTTAATTAATGATGAATATATCAGTATATAATTTTCATGGCCAAAAATTAGATTTTTCTGAATATAATATCAATTTATAATATAATATTTGTTTTAAAACTCATTTATGTCAATTGTGACACTATTTGGTATTTTGTTTTTTCTAAACTTATAACAGAATTATTACTTTGAATGAAATTCCTAAAACAAACCCTAATATGTCATATTAACCATGATAATTAGTTTAAATCATAAAAAGTCTCAAATTACATTTATTTGGATATTTATAATATCAATTATTTTAATATTTTATTAATTAGGAAATTACAGCATCATCATTGTGTCATAAATAAATTAAATTATTTATTGTATAAAAAATATAAATAAAAAACTATTATGTAGGAAATATTTTAATATTTATAATTAATATTTATAGTCGAATTTATCTTATGTGTAACTCTATATTAAAAATGTTTTAGTTATTAAACATTGATTTTAACTCTTTTAACTCTTCTTTGAATTATATAATAATAAATGTCCCAATCTAATCCATGTGGACCAAATAGGTTCATATTTTATTCCTAAGGTTTATTTTGGTCAAATTATATTTATCAAATAGAATTAGGACATGTGTTAGTGTAATAATAATATCATTTTTACCCCCAATTACCATATTTACTTTTAACCGTGGTAAATAAAAGTAAAAAGTTACTATTCACAGAAAATTATTTTCATCTTATTGTGCCATATTTTACGTAATTATATCAATCGTGTCTCTTGGATATTTGAAATTAAATTCAAAAAAGCACCAAAATAATGTTTTATGTAAATTTTCAAATGCTCCTAGGAGGTGGGTAAAGGCTGGTAAAAAGTTCAATAAATTGTTTAAATATCTAAAATTATTATAAACTGACTCCAATGAATTACATTGAACTTATATATGTATTATGTATCTATTTTGGCCTAAAATAAATTTAAATAAAATAAATATTCATTTAAATAAAATTTCAGTTTTAAACTATAACTCAGTGTTTTTCACTAATCATAAAAAATTATAGGTTTTCAGAAAAATACAAAAACTTCACCCTAAGCTAATTTCGACATTCTGAATCAAAAATTAAGTACATTTTGATAGATAAAATTTATAAAATTTAAAAAAGTGGGTATTACTATTCATAACGGCTAGTTTGATTGGTTTTGGTGTGTTATAACTCGAAGTTCCATACAACAAACCCTATTGTATTATTCACAGAGAAGCCTACCATGAAGGTTGGGGTGTTACAACCATCATCAAAATAAATCCCATATACCTAGATGAGGATACAGTCTAGGGTGCCCCATTTTGTTGCTAAAACTAGAATCATTTTATTAACAATCAAAGAATCTCTAATAATTACAAAAAAGTATATCCATGGTTGAGAACAATGGATACATACATATATCTCTATTAATGATGAACCTCAGATACATAAAAATGATTTTAAACCCCAAAATGGTAATAATTGATTTTTAATTAATGGGATACACATGGAATGCTTTGTAATCAATGAATCATTCATGAACATGTCTTAAATATATAAAAGAGTCCCGTAGTAGAAAACAATTCCACCCAAAATGGTGTGATGAGCCCGACCTCCCATTCCTTCGACCAATGTGAGTTCTTATGCATTATTTTTCAATCTCTAAAATGACTAAAAATCTTTGGAAATAAGGTCCACCATGGATTTAATCCCATTTAGTCTTTTTGGTTCTGGGAATAAACCTATTTGAAATGGTTAATAAATAGTGAACCCAGCATCAATGATTACAAAAAATTCAACCCCCTCTAATCAGCCATAAAGAAAATTGATTTCATTCAGAAATCAAAAATGGAAAACCTGACATGATTCCTTAACAAATATTATAGTGTCACCCAACTATCTAGTTTTAAAATTCCCACCAATTATCAGGTTAGTGATGGTCGGTGGTCCCTAAGTAGACAAAGGATATCATTTTCTTCAACTATTTTAGGGATTTGTCCCAAGAAATCCACAACAATTACCTAACTTATCTAAGGGAGGTTGATCAAGAGGCCACATATGTACTTGTCAAGAAGAAATGTGGGTCCTTCCAAATGGATCATCATAGAAGTATCCACTGATAATGTCCTGCATAGTGAACAATTAACATTATGAGAGTATCATCCTCGGTAAAAAACTATGACCAGGAACAAATCACATGGGTGTCCTAACTAATATTTCTAGTAGCCAAATCTAGAATCAATCAAATATATCTATCAACAATGATTTTTGTAATGTTACATGAAAGTTAACAAACCTAACCACATTCAATAAGCATGCATAAAGATTTATATAGATTCACCCTGAGAAGTCATTCGGAATGTCCTAGTGGTGAATAGATGAACACCCAACTCTTTTTCACTACATAAGAGTATTATTAGTATCCATCAGATGAAAAGAGAGGATGGTAATAAATAGATACACATTTTACAGATAAATAATGGGCATATATCAATGTTCTAGTCACTTTAGTCACCAATAATATCCTAAAATGATTAAAAATTCTTACACAACTCCATACCTCCAAACTAAAAACCACCATGACATCATAATAGTGATGATAGTAGTTCTAATGAGACGGATGCACATTTTTAACCCCATAAATGGGGTGTCTCATCAGCATTCCACCCCAGATAAGACTAATACCTATTCTCCCATCTAGCAGGGTTATGGGAAAAACTCTCCCATGGTATATGGACAACTGGATCCGGAAAATACACCCATCATAATAGGAGTAAATTGGTCTTTTCTATTAAATACTTTGTGGTAGGAAAAAACCCCATCCAAAATTCTGCAAGTCGTCTAGAAAATTTTAGTTTCACGCAAGAGGAAATTAATTAAGCTCCCATACCTACAAATCATTCCCCCAGTAATTTTTACAATACTCTTTAAGTAATTATTCCAAACATAATTATTACCCTACATAATTGAAAAATAGAGAGTTGATTGATGTTCCCTCTATACTTAACATTGTATTTCTTGAATCCATTATATTCTTATCTGTGACAGATCAAAATCCTACTCTCCCATTTACAAATTGTAGGGATTTTTTTAGTAATTCCAATGGCCCTCCTTAGACACATCACCTTGAACTGTTGCTTCAAGACCACAATTTGATCAATATAAAGAGTCAATCTCTTGATGAGAGACAAGGAAGCCCTTCGTCTGGCCAGACGATCATAGATAAAGAGTGTATTCCCCTTGCTATAATCTACCATGGGAGTCCTCAACATGATGGAAATCATTGTGAATCTATCTAATATAGTTTTTTGCCTCGTTATAAGTGTCCTCTCCTTAGATATGTAGTTATGATAAAGCCCTCATATGGAATGGCACTTAGCAAAATAGGATCATACAAGTGTGACTCCTTTTCATTGATATGTGAAATCCTTTCCTTCCAAGAATGAATCCTAATGAAATGGTCATTCTCTCATCCACCCTTGGATTTCCTACTATCCTAGATGACAGAGGAAGTCCTTAATGATCTCACTAATTATGATAAAGGATAATGAAACATCCACTCTGGTCAGGTCTAGTTGAGTAGATCTAAGAAAAAAATGATGATAACAAGAAAAACATGAGGAAACATTATTCTATAGACAATATACCAGTTATTTTTTTAAAATTTAGGATATTCTTACTATGTCATTACAAAAGTGTTATAGGAATATTTTATGCATGAAATCCACCTTAAAATATGGGAAATCTGGATCATTTGAGAGAAAAAATAATACCCAACTATGAGTATCAAAGCCACAAAAAGGTAATGGAAGGGATGTAGTGAAAAATTGACTTGGTGTCAATTTTAACTACATGAAATACAAAAATGGTAAAGTGGAAAAGAGTACATAAATGGGAATGACTCAGTGAATTAAAATTATTACCATAATTTATGACAGATATCCCATCTGGTGTTTATATTATATTATCTGTTGAGCATAGATAATTATATTTCACCATGACCCCCAACCATAAAATTCCACTGAATGTGATATTATGCAATTTTATACCTTCAGGGGAGCTTCAACAAACATAATTTGTTAGAAACCAAGAACATAATGAAAAAAATAGATTGTGAACAACTCTATCAAATGTTTGGAAAAAATATATATATCTATTTAAATAATTCAATGTCAATCATTTGTAAATATCAAGAATTACTCCAACTTATGGGAAGATAGTTTCTAGATTGCATAAATTTTCGAAATATAACAATGTTTTTTAGAAGTTGGAGTACCAAGTTCAAACCAAAAGGTTCACCCAACCCATGTTTGAAAAAAACTCCATTGAATCCTAAGGAATGTATTAGTAATAGCATCTTGGGTTGTTCAGTTACAACCACAACCTATAGAGATGAGGTATTTTTTAACCCAACCTTTGATGTTGGGAAACTATGCATGAATAGTTTTTAAAGTGTATTAAAAATATCCCTAGCCTTCCGGGATGGGGGATTTTTCATCAATAAAATAATCCTATGTATATATTATTGTTATCCTAATTATGGGAATCTCTACATAGTGGAACGTCTAAGTTCGATCCACCCCATGACTTGATATCCTCAATAGAAATGTACCTGACTGGAATATCATGATATTCTATTTGGATTACCATATATCAATCACAATGACGATAATTACTTAACGAGAGGAGTTGTACTCATGGAGGGGGTATAAAAAAGAATTATCACAAAGGAACTAATAGAATGTTTTTAATTCAATACACATTAGTGAATGTTATAAATTCCACTTTGGTAGATCCTAGAAAACTGAGAAAAAATTTTAGGAAGAGGTGGAGGATTAATTTTTTGGATAAAACTGGTACCCACTGAAATGATTTAAAGAGGTGTGATTACTTAAAACAATTGGAATTCCCTAAATTGTTAAATTTCATTAAACAATTCATCATTTCCCCCATGAAATGCACCCAATGAGGAAACTTTTATGGGTCAGATTGTGCCCCAACATCCTCTGAGAGAGGTTAAAAACCTTTCAAATGAAAAAACTTTTGCTCAGTAGGAGGATGATATGAAATAATTTATGAGACTCAATGAATAAATACTCTAATGTAGTCTTATTACTAAATAATAACAAAAAAAATATCATCATATTGCAATCCTAGTTTTCATAACTCAACAAAGAGGGTATTCCATTAAAACTGAAAAATATTTAGTGGATCCCCTCAATGCAGGATATGATCCACCAATATATATGGTTCTTGAATAAGTGGATATGTATTTTCCTATATAGGTTACATATCCATAACAAGTCCAAGAACATCATTACAAGTCTTCCCGTATAGGTTATCCATTGATGATACAATCTTTGTATCTCCAAATGGCCCTAATGGCTGCTGCACCTATTCACACTCTAGCTCACCCAAATACCCCCTTGGTCTCATCAATACTCTTGAGTCACTCACAGATCGAATATAATCCATGGAAGAATTACATGTAATGATAAAATCTGAAAACAATCCTTACCAAGAATGGGAAGATCTGTCTCTTCCCCGATAGAACTTTAGGAATCCCATATTTCCCATTTTTAATTATTTAGAAGAACAAGATTAGTATTTGAATAATTTCATCTCTCACATTGATCCCATAATGGGGAACCCTGAAAAAAAAATGAGGTATTGAAGCTCTTTTGCAATATCAAATCACTATTGGTAATGACCTTTCTGTTGTAAACTATCTTATATGATCAGTCATTTTCTGGGTGGGTAGACCTTTGTTGAAATTGTATCTTGTATTTTATATCAATGATGAAAAATAAAATAGGTCTCGAACTCTTAGAATGAAAAAATGGGATTATAAATGGATATTAGATTTTATTACTCATTGGAAAGGATAGACATACACCTTAACCCTACCACTCCCTCAAGAATATTAGTTCCCATATTTATAGAAAATCATTATGATGTATTTTAAACTCCACTTTTCAGTATGAAATACATATGAGGGTTTTCATACCTTGCTTTAATCACTCAAAGAGTGATAGAATTCATCACAGGGACCAAATCTATTTCATGAGTAATTACATCATCTTGGTGAATGATCCTGGGGAATGAAGAGGACTCTACTATAACACTTAAGCAAGACCCTATGACTATCCCTATCCAATGACTACACCATATGATGTGTTTCCACCTCATGAGCATAAAAACAATACCTATGTCAAGACCCGTCTTCGGGACCTGTGTCGTGACTACCCCAAACACACCTTCCATAGGCTAGGGGCTGGCGACTAGCACCAAAGTCGTAAATCCTGATATAAGGGAAGGGATTTCCTTTATATAAGAAATCAAACACCACAGAGTATGAAAGAAGAAGTAAACACAAAGTAAACTGAGTACAATAGTAAGTGCTAGAAAGTAAATGGGCCAGTATACAAACACAACTGAATGTAAAGTACAACCGAAAATAAAGTACAACTGAAAATAAAGTACAACTGAAAATAAAGTACAACTGAAAAGAGAGTACAACAACAGAAAAGTAAAGTAGCAACACCGAGCCATCCTCCGGATATCCCACCTGATGGGTGGGTACAGGTAGTTTCCTCATCTCCTCGGCTCCAGCCGTCCGCCCCGGGTACGTCTCGTCCAGTGATCCACCTATAGGTACCGTCCAGCTCCACGAGCTCCCACCTCGATCAGTGATGTACATCATCTGCATCCAACAACACATAGTGTGGGTATATCGTGTGCCGTGGTGAGTATACGCTACTCCGTAGGGACCCTGAGACCCCCGATGGTCTCCCAGAATCCACAAAGGATAAACCACAATGGAATGATACAATCATGAAGTGACAACCAAATCTACTTAGGTATATGCCCATACATATACCTAATTCATAAATTCCAGTTCGGATCCAACATCAGAGTCCAAGTCTGATCTAATCCAAACAGGATAGTTCAACCCAATCCAAACAGGATGGCACAACCCAATCCACACACGAAAACAAGTCAATCATATCGAATATATTGATTGAAAATCAAGACTCAGCTCACACAGGTATACTCTTCGTAAGGTGATAGAGATGATCAGATGTAGCCATTGATTCATCTACACTCTTGGACCCACATAGGATACAAGAACATCTATGCTGTTGGACCCACAAAAAATACAAGACCAGCCACTCTGCCAGGCCCACGTAGGATACAAGTACAGAGTCAAATACTGTGGGACCCACGTAGGATACAAGAACAGAAGTAACATACTGTCAGACCCATATAGGATACAAGAATAGTTGTCATAGACATTGAACCCATGAAGGATTTTAGTTCGGTCTTCATTGCTGTCGAACCCACGGAGGATCCCAGTACAATCATCATCGTCGATGCATTCGCAGCCAGCTCTAGGGTTCCCGCATACAACATGCTCAATTTTGGGAGGGTACGCTCCACGATCCAAGGGGTTTCGATACATCAACTGACACAAAGTATAAAATTTATGTATCCCAAAGTTCAATATCATCAAAAGGAACTCAACGCGAATAACGGCGCGTCAACCTGACGCCCGGTCTGAGAGTTATTGGCTTTTTCGTCCCAGGGGCCTGGTTGGTTTTTATGTCAAAACCAACCCGACTGTACTCCAACTGTGTCCAAACCTTGCGTGATGTAAGCCAAAAGCACCTTATCAATAATAGGAATCCATCAAAGTTGATATCACATCTATCGGACATCTGGAGCTGATGTTATAAGTGTTTCCGCTCATAGGGCCCTGTTTGTTTCGTGTTCGAACCAACACAGCCATACCCAAAGATCTCATAAACCATGAGTGTGATATATCAAATCGACCATCTCAATCCAAGTATCTTATCTCAATAGACGGTGCATCGATCAGAGGTCCGTAGCCCATGTTATGGGCGTTTTAACGAACCTGTCCAATTATAGGGGGTTTGGGCCCGGACTGACCCGGCCCAAATCCCCCTGGGTCGGCCCGAACGGGGTCTACCCGACCATGGTTCGGCCCATTAGGGCACAGCCCGACCGAGTTGGTGTGGCCTGGCCCTGCCAGCATGACCTGGCCCGGTGCGGCCGGTTGGCCTGGCGTGGGTGCGGCCCACGTGGCCAGACAGATCGGCTATTTCGGCCGAGCGGAAAATAGGGGGGGAGGGTGCTGCCCCCTTTTCTCGAAATGGCTGCCCCCCACGTGGAGAGGGACCCACCTGTCTGTCGCTGAGGGTTATGACCCCCAGCATCCTCCGAACGGCCAGCCCAGTTGGCCGGCAGGTGCCGCCGTCGAGGGACCCCGCGGTCCCGCCCCTCTGTAGCGCCGGCAGTCGGTGATTCCGGCCGCCCTTCCCTATACATCCGCGGCATAGGCCGCAGCTCTTGATGCCCCGGCGGCCGGGGAGTCCAGACGCTTCTATTGGTGACCGCCGTGACCTTAGGCCACGACCCTTCTTCGATCGGCGCGACGCGTCGCCACCGCGCCCCTCCACCACTCTATTCGTTCTCGAAAGGTGCATCGACACTACGCCACCATCGTTTGAGCCTCAATGAGTACAAAAACAAAAGGGAGAGGAGGGTTGGCCGTGTTCGTGCGGTCGGGCCCCCTCCCGTTAATTCGATAACAAGCAGCTAAAGAATTTAACGACGGACAGGAAAAGAATATTCACTAACACCAAACCAAACCCCTACCTCATGGAGTTGTCTAATGATGATCGCCATAGGAAATCGGCATCATGGAAGACGAAATCATGGATCGAGGCTCTATATACTTCATCGGTGCATGCCCAATGAAGGATGCGGTGTCCCCCTTTTTTGAGGCGGATATAAGATCGAAAAGCGTGTCTGTGTTCTTTGTGTTATTCTATGAGGAAGAAGAATATCATCAATACTTGAGATTTTCTTCTCCAAACTCCACACAATGAATCAAACCTCAATAAAAAAAGACTTTGCCTTATTTTATTCGCACACACAAATGCCAACAAAATTTTTTAAAATTCAAAAAAAGATCTCATTCAATTAATTAATGAGTTCAATTAATTGAATAGAGTGTGTTGGCATCCAATAAATGATAAGAGGGAAAGTCACATGATTTATGGGGGGTTTCCAACAAAAAGAGGGGGTTTAGGGCATTTGAAGGGGTGGGGATTGTGTGGGCCCCACCTCATAAATATCCTACCATGTGGATAGGATGTACTAGGACCCACTCAACTCCCAATAATAGGTTATAACTATTTAGATTATAAATAAAATTGTGGCACAAATTTTATTTCACTCTTTAGTTTACCCAATTATTTAACAACAGCACCCGAGAAAACACAACTCCAGAAAGGGTCTTCTTAAGAAAATACTGGCATTGCGGTTTCAATGGTGCCCTCCGATTTTGTTTCTGAGCACTGGTTCAATAGTTAGAAAAACCTGCTCGCTCGATCACTAAACGTATCCGAGCTAAACTTTGAAAATGGATTTGGGGCACACCGGGCCTCGGAATCAGGTTCCGTCAAAAACTGCACACTAGAAAAATCACAAAAAAATTTAAGAATAAATTTTCCATGAAATTTATGGTTCTTTACATTACTCCCACCTCAGGGATTTACATCCCTGTAAAGATACATCACAAACTAGGGAATCAAAAGTGGGTACTATGCACGTATCTGGGCCTCCCGCTCCCAAGTTCTCTACTGGAGGTTCCCGTGCTGCCACCAGATGCATACTAGGGGAATCGACCGTCCACCTAGGACCCTCCCATGTCAATACTCGATCTCCACTTGGACCTCCGCAAAAGATGTCCCATCGTCAATGCCCAGCTCCCCATGGTCAATGATATGCATCGGGTCGTGAACGTATCTTCTCAGCTGAGATACATGGAAAACATTGTTCACCCTTTGCAAATGAGGTGGTAGAGCCAGGCGATAAGCCGCCTCACCTATCCTGCTGAGAATCTGAAATGGTCCGATGAAGTGATGATATAGCTTTCCGCCCCCAGCCAAATCTCCATAATCCATGCCGAGAGGAGACCCGTAATAAAATGTGGTCACCAACCTCAAAATCTAGTGTTCTCCGCCTTCTGTCACCATAAAACATTTGCCTTCTCTGAGCTGTCCTCATCCGCTCTTGGATGACCTGGACCTTCTCTGTCGGGGCCTGGACCATCTCTGTTCCCACAAGTGCTGACTCCCTCGGGTCAATCCAGCTTAGATGTGATCTGCAAGGTCGGCCATATAATGCCTCGTATAGTTCCATCCCGATGGTTGAGTGGTAGCTGTTTTTGTACGCAAACTCAACCAAGGGTACGTGATCCTCCCAGCTGCGACCAAAGTTGAAGACACATGCACGAAGCATGTCCTTAAGAGTCTGAATGGTCCTCTCCGTCTGAACATCCGTCAGAGGGTGAAAGGCGGTTCTCAGACCTAGCTGCGTCCCAAACTCCTTCTGCAACCCCTTCCAAGGTCGGGAAGTAAAACGAGAATCTCGATCAGAAACAATAGAAAATGGTACAACATGTAGTCGTATGATCTCTTGAACGTAAAGGCATCCCAATCTCTCCAATGAGCCCTCCTCTCTGATAGGTATGATGTGATCCGACATGGTGAGTTGGTCGACGATCACCCAAATGGAGTCGTGGCCTCTGGAAGTATGTGGATGTCCAGTCATGAAATCCATAGTTATGCCATCCCACATCCACTTCAGAACCTCCAAGGGTTGTACCAAGCGTGCTGGTACCTGGTGCTCTACCTTCACCTACTGGCAGGTGAGGCATCGAGAAACGAACTCTACCATAGCCTTCTTCATACCCAGCCACCAGTGCTGTCGTCTGAGATCCTGGTACATCTTTTCCACTCCTGGATGTACCACTAAAGTGGAAGTGTGAAACTCTCTCAGAACTTCCTCCTTTAAAGGAACTGGTACCATGGTACGTCCTCTGAAAAGGACGACGTGCTCTCGTCCCACAGAGAATACCTCAGGTGCCTGTTCTGAGGATATCTGTGCACGCCGCGTCTCACAGTCAACATACCCACACTGTGCCTCTCTGACCCACTGTAGTAGTGGAGGAGTAACTGTGAGTGACTGTAGAAAGGCTGATCCATCTCTATCCACGAAGGATATCTGCAAAGTGGCTAGCTACTCTGTCGCCTCCCCAAGTAGCTGAATGTCTGTCCTCCTTCTAAGAGCATCAGCCACCACGTTTCCCTTTCCAGGAGTATATACTATCTCAAAGTCATAGTCCTAGAAGAACTCGAGCCATCGCCACTGTCTCTGGTTTAGGTCCTTCTGGGAGAAGATTTAACTGAGACTCTGGTGGTCAGAATAGACTGTAAAGCACTCACCCATCAGATAGTACCGCCACAGCTTCCGAGCGAAGACCACTGCTGCTAACTCCAGGTCATGGGTAGTGTAGTTTTGCTCGTGATACCTCAAATGTCGTGATATATAGGTGATAAAAGCCTGCTCCTGTATCAGGACACACTCAAGTTCGGTCCCTAATTCATCACACTAGACTACATACCCTACTCCCTCCTCTGTTAGCCTCAAGATATGTGCGGTGCTCAATCTCTGTCTCAGCTCCTAGAAGCTCTACTGACATCTATCTGACCACACGAAGGGTTTCCCCTTATTCATCAGAGCTGAAAGTGGTGCTTCCACTGTGGAGAAGTCTGGCATAAATCTCATGTAGTACCCATCCAGACCTAAGAAACTCTACCACTCCGTCATGCTCCTAGGTTGCTCCCAAGCTAGCACTACCTCGATCTTCATAGGATCCACCGCAACTCCCGCCTTAGAGATTACGTGTCCCAAGAGGTAGACCTCACATATCCATAACTGACACTTCGAGAGCTTACCATAAAGCTGGGGCACTCGAAGTGTGTCCAGTACAACCCACAAGTGTTAGGCATGCTCCTCCTCAGTGGTCGAGTATATCAATATGTCATCGATGAAGACTAAGAAAAATAGATCGAGGGAAGGCTGAAATATCATGTTCATGAGACTCATGAACACTGCTGGATAATTGGTTACACCAAAAGGCATAACCATGAACTCATACTGGCCATACCGATATCTGAAGGTCATCTTCTACACATCCTCGTCCCGAACATTGAGCTGATGATAGCCTAACCTATGGTCTATCTTTGAGAACCACCGTGCTCCCTTGAGCTGATCGAAGAGGTCTTCAATCCTCGGTAGTGGATACATGTACGTCATAGTCAACTAGTTCAGGAGATGCTAATCGACTCACAGTCATAAGATCCTGTCCGCCTTCTTGGCGAACAATATCAGGGAAGCCCAGGGTGAAACACTGGGTCAGATGAATCCCTTGCCCTGCAAGTCCTCCAACTGTACCCCTTGCTCTAGAAGCTCAGCGAGAGCCATCCGATATGTTGGAGTATATATCAGGGATTTCTTGGGGTACATGTAAATATATAATTATATTTCCCTACTAGGAGGTAGTCTTGGAACGTCGTTAGGAAAAACGTCTGTATACTGATCCACCACTACAGGAAAATTCAAACTCTGCACATCCACTACTCCTAGGATGAGGCTAGCCAACTGAAGAGTGATCAGTTTTCCTCTCCTTTTCTTGAGTCCATCCTGCATTGTAAAGGATCCCTTCTCACCGGTGAAGGTGAACCTGCTCCCATCAGTGTGGATACACCGCACCTTGTGCCTAATACAATCGACCTGAGCATGGACTATAGATAACCAATCCATGACCAAGATGACATCATAAGGCCTCGATGCCGGTACAAGAAGATCACAGCCGAAGCTCTCACCTCCTAGAGTAATCTCACACTACCGGCACTAGTTCATACTCATCAAGTCGTCTCCCATAAGAGTCTCTAGCCGTAAAGATCGAGCCAACGGCTCTGTCAGAATCCCCGAGCTCTGAACAAGGGTAGAGGCAATGAAAGAATGACTTGATCCTGTGTCTATAAGAACTGCATCAAGGGTGGAGTAGACACAGATAATAATTCAAATCATCACTAGTGTGTCATGGTTGTAGGCCTCTGCTACATGAAGCTGAGCCTGCCTCTACCCACCAGCTCCTTGTTTTCGGGGTGGACCTCCTGGTGGTGGTGGTGGTAGAGACTCAAAGCGTCGCCCACCACCTACTGCTCGACCATATCCTTTGCCTCGTCTGCCTTCTCCCTATGAACCACCACAGTCGAAACTCTGCGTCTACATGTGGAGTCCCTCAACCAACTGCTGCTCCACTGCATGCCGTGTCGGGCAATCACGTTCCATGTGGCCCTGCCCGCCACATGCATAGCACTGTCTGATCCTCGTAATACTAGCTCTACGCCGTGTTCCCCGCACCTCTGAGCCAGTGTCCTGAGGTCGTCCGCCTGATGGTTTGGTCCTCCTGGACCCCTGTGACATCCGCCGACAGCCAAATGCAGAAGACTCATCTACATGCCGCCCTGCGGTAGGTTTCGCTGCTAGTGTAGGCTCAGCAAGAAAACTCTCTACGAGAAGGGCTCGCTCCAGTACTCTTGTCTGTGTCGGAATGGTGAGGGAGATCATCGATGCCCTGATCTCATCCCTTATTCCCTTCTCGAAGGTCCATACCCGGATGAATGGGTCACATACCATGTTCATGGAATAGCGTGAGAGATTGGTAAATTCCACCGAGTATTGGGCTACCGTCATGCTACCATTTCACAGCTATTGTAGCTCTTGAATGCGCACCGTACGGAGGGTGGATGGGACGAACTCCGAGTCGAAGAGGCTCTCAAAGTTCATCCAAATAAGAGATGCCTCATCATGCACCTAGAGAATCAGGATCCACCATCTGCCTACTGCCGCGTGCAGGTGACTCGCTGCAAGGATCACAATGAGGTCAGCTGGTGTCCCCACTAACCTAAAAACTCATACAACAGCCTCAATCCAATCCTCGGTATCCTGAGGGTATGTCTGTAACACCCCGATCTTCCACGATACGTTTCTCATTCAATAATGCAATAGCTTGCATTGTACGCAACTTCGAGTTCTAAAACACCGCGACTAATCAAAGTATACGTTATGAATAGTAATAACCACTTTTTAATATTATAGAAATTTTATATTTCAAAATGGACTTCATTTATTGATTCGGAATATCGAAATTAGCCTATGTTGAATTTTTGGTATTTTTCTGAGAACTTCTAATTTTTTATGAATAGTGAAATATACTTAAAAACAACTTTTTTAATAAAAACAATTTATAGTGATAAGTTATACTACTGAGTGGTTTTAAAGTATAATTAGAATATATTTTTACCATTTTATCCAATGGTGGTCATTAGAATTAATTTAACATTGAAATTGGACATAAACAATTATCAATCTTTTGATATAAATTGTTTCTTAAAAACACGCTATTTGTTGTGACAGCGGGAATTAATTATAAAATTAATTAATGCAACTTATATGTTTGATATTTTGTAAAACTGACATAATTTTTGAATTTTGGAATATCAATTATAGCTTAGGGTGAAATTTTGGAATTGTTCTGAAAAACTTCAATTTTTGATGAATAGTGAAACCACTAAGTGGTAGTTAAATAACTGATTTTTCGTTTAAATGAAATATTACCACTTCTGTGATTTTATTTTCAAAAATCCGACATACATGGTTGTCATTAAGAAGTAAAATGTGGTTCAATGAGATGAAAATAATTTTTTGTGAATAGTAACTTTTAAGTTCTTAATCACGATTAGAGGTAATTACTGTAGTTTAAGGTAAAAATAATGTTTTAATAATATGAGATGAGTTTGACACATGTCCTACCCTCATTGGATGAGCCATGGCCGACCATGAAAATCCATGGGTCAACTTGGGGACCCCATGGAGACACATTGGTTGGAAAATGACATTAAAAACATTTTATTTAATGTTAAAATAAAAATGTCACAAACATGAGTTGTTATACTAAAACAATTTTTACATGGGGTTATACAAGTCATAATTTTGACTATAAATAGTCATTCGAAAGCTAAAAAGATTTCCGACATCATAGTAGTTCATTTATAATTTTTAGACATTAAATAAATTAAATTATTTTTGACATCATGATGATGCAGCGATGACCTCATTATTTAACAATTTAAATAAAATGAGAAGATAATGTCAAATACAAGGCTTACACTTGTCCAAAGCCTATTGGATGGGTAGATTTAGAACCCTTATCACCATACCCTCGAATTATATAAGTGTGGGACCTCTAAAATCCGAAACACATTTTATAATAAAATGACATTTCTTTACTTTCCAAGAGTGCCCCTCCTCTCCACTTATAAAAGGCCCCCACCTCTACCACCTCATTCACAATTTCAAGCCATTTGGCTCGGCCAACCTCTGCCCAAATACTCTCCCAACTTCCCCATCTTACTCCTTGAAGCCTCAATTTGGGCATAACACTTCCCAAGGAAGCCTTCGGCTCAAATTAAAAAGAGTTTCCCGATTTTGAGGTAATGCCTTCTCTAATGTTGTTTTGTTTTATTTTGCTTCTCCAACCCCCTAAACACTTTTTATTCATTTCTTTTGAAACAAAACCAGTATCCTAAATATACTAGGATGTTTTTATAAGAAGGATTCGAGCTACAATTACACACACCTACATCTAATGGTTAAAGAACATACGGTTTCTCTGGATGGTGAATTTCTGCCTCACTAAACGATGATTGTTCAACACTCATAAAACACCTTCAAAGGTGGCCATTAAGATGACACTATATTTATTTATGATATATAATATGTTTATGTTTTACTTAATCTTCTTTATTTTTCATTTATGGAATACCTTTATGATTTCCATTATGGGTAAACACGATATTTTCATTTTAGGAAGTGCGAACTACCGCCCCTCAAGTGATTTGAATCGTTAATACCATATGTGGGATGTATAAAGGATGGAGTAAATGGTATTATATGATATATTATACTGAAATTATATTATACATTTATATCATTATGATTTCATTCCATTAAATATGAAATATAAATGAAAGTAGCGTTCATGCGTACGTACGGCTTACCGTCTCCATGAATGGTGCATTTCATTTCTTACCTCTAAATGTTACGTAATATTATGAATGCATGTATATACTGGATATATATGATATATATGATAACTACATCATGAATATAGTTCTGGATATAATGTATATTTCACCACATGAACAACTTGTAATTATAAGAAGTTTATTGTTGACTCAAGTACCAAAGATCGATAAAACGACCGTTATTAACATAAATAATTACATAATGTTCATAACATTGTAATAAGTGATATAAAAAGGATAATGAAATCGAAAATGGTTCTTAATAAGGTAGATATTTACTCTAGTTTATTATTCAGGAGGTTAAAGAACGGTTGAGTGAAGTCGGACACGAGGTAAGGGAACTTCTTAACCCAATTTCTATTCTTTGGGTTAATCTCCTACATCCAAATTATGTCATGATATTATTATGTCATATCTTGTATTTTTACATTATTTATGTGTACTTATAGTGAATACACATCATAGATGTACTTTATTTAAAAAATGATCTTTTTAAGGACTTCGTCTCAATCCCCTTTCATTGAGGCATATTTGGTTTTATACACAACTATCTTTTATACGGTGTATAAACTCCTTTGACTTTTACGTTTATTCAAAAGGAATCTTTTTTATACGAAGCATTTTGCTAAACGACAAAAGGGAATGTTTTTCTTTCCGTACGTATATGGCGACAATGACTTCTCCTCCACCGTGACCATTATTTGAGTTTCAGCTTCCTCTACAAGCCATCAATTTTTTTTAATGAAAAATAAATACAAAGTTTTAACATTCTTTTATTTTGGTATTGAAAATGGATTTGAATGAATTTTTATTATATCAATGTGTTGTATTGATATCTTGTGATTGAAATGTAGAAATGTTATGTTTCCTTTATGTATGTTTTATATGATACAATTATGTTATGGTTTATGATATGTTTAAACCTATTCATATGAGGAATGTATTGGACATAATAAGTGACGAGTGGAGCCCGCTATAGCCCCTCGATGCATCGGTAGGTCTCATGAGACAACTAGACGTGGAATTGGCTGAGGCCCTTTCCCAATTTTATTTATGGTTTTGGCCGAGGCCTTAATCATTTTAGACGTCTTGGCCGAGCCCTTGACAAAATGTTTCAGAATGTCTGGCATTATGCATTCCATCATTATGAAAGTGGTTATTGATATTGCATGTGATTATTCGACCAGTAGAATATCCATGTGAAGAAGTGAATGGCATTATCTCATTTTACGTTTGCCATATTATGTTGAAGTTCATGTTTAAAAGGCTTTTGTTTTAGTTATACATTGCCTTAAATGTTAATGTTTATTTATGAATACTTCCGCTATGTTGTTATCCTTACTGAGCATCTGAGCTCACCCCTTTCAATGTTTTATTATTTTCCAGGATGTGAAGAGGTATTTTATGAATGACCTGCAGGGATAGTCAGAAGAGGATATGAGTGTGGACTATGAAGACTTTGTTATTAGTTTTTCACATTATGATGTAATGTAACATTTATGAATGTATCTAGTGTTTCAAAGGCTACTAAACTAATCGGTCTTTCGAGACTTGATCTTTTGTGATCATGCCAATGTTACTAAGTAACGCACCGGCTCTGGGTAGCTGGGGTCAGGGCGTTACAGTTGGAATCAGAGGAAGTTTAGTACAAACCTTGGAAGCAAGATTTTGACAAAATCTAATTAGAGAACATAGACCTAAGATGAACTTTGAGGATTAGTATAGAAGAACTTCCTAAAATTTTGGTATTCTAGAGATTTTGTGAGTTTTCCAAGCAATATGTCCCTGTATGGATACGAGTAGGTAGAGGCGGCTCTGCCACAGATGTACCTAGAGGTAAAACCCGAAAACAACGCTTTGAGCTAGACTCGAACGGGAACTGGTGCACGACAACATGCCTTGCTGCACTCTTGGTTACGACACTCCCAGGGGATATGCTTTGGATAATTCTCATTTTCAATACAAAACACTATGAAGGGTTATGAGCATATATTTCCTCAAAGAAAACATTTTTATGATTATGGATTACATCCATAAATAGTACAATTTATGTTAAGTGTTTTACAAGTATGGAATTATGTATTTTAATTCATAAACTAATCTAGTTTATGCCATTGTTTAGAAATGGCACCTAGTGGAAGGAATGGAAACCGTATCAATACACGAACTCCGTGTATGGATTACCCTCCTGCTCAAGATAATTATTGTGGATCTGGAGATACAACTGGTAGTGATCAAATTATTACCATACTGGGACAACTCACTCAAGTTATGAATAATAACCTTACTCGTATGGAGCACCATGATCCGCAACGTGGAGGATCAATGTTAGACCGCTTCATGAGGCAACAACCACCAACATTTAACGGGGGTACAAATCCATTAGTAGATGAGCAATGGATAAGTTCCTTAGAGAAAATATTCCACACCTTGGGGAGTAGAGAAACGGAGAAGGTTATCATGGCAGTTTACCGCCTCACTGGAGATGTCGATGAATAGTGGTCATTGATTCAAAATACAAAGGAAGATGATGACGTATCGAATATGGAATGGAGGGAGTTCAAAGAGCTATTCTTAGAAAAATACATTCCTCATGACCATCGAGCAGATATGGAAAGGCAATTTCTGAGTCTGAGACAAAAGGAGGATGAGAATGTCGGAAAGTATGAGGCCAACTATACATGGTTGGCGAGGTATGCTGCAGATTATATACGTAACACAAGAGGTAAGATTGATCGTTTCTTTGATGGGTTAATACCATTTCTCCGTAGAGCTTTAGTATCACAATCTTTCTCAACATAAGAAGATATTGTCTCATGTGCTATCAAGACAGAAAAGGAATTCTCTAAGTCTTATGACAACAAAGTAAAGAAAGAGAAGAAGAGAACGGTAAAACAAGAGACGGATAAAGGGAAAAAGGGAAAGAAGGATTTTCCATTATGTGATAATTGTTTGAAGAATCACCCCGGTGCTTGCCTAAAAGGAATGGGAGTTTGTTATAAATGTGGAGAAAAAGGTCACCAGGCTAGTGATTGCAAGGGAAAAAAAGAGGCTATCAATGTTGAATGCTACAATTGTAGGGAAATGGGGCATTATGCAAATGAATGTCCTAAGCGTCATGGAAAATTACCTCAGAAACGACCAAGGGATCAAGGAAAATTTTATGCTGTTACTACAGTTGAAGCAGAATAATTAATGTATTGGTGCTTTTGGACTCATGGATTATATTATGGTTATTAGAATAATTTGATATATATATATATATATATAAGGATTGTACTGCAGTACTTTTTGATTTCAGTAAGGTTTTAATATGATTAAGGTAATCATATTTTTAGTATGTGACAAAAAGAGAAACTTTAATTTGTTTGGGGAATCCGATAAATTGATTTCGGAATTAAGAGACCTTTTAGAGAAAGTCTGGACAATGGTATTTTGGATAACTATAAAGGTTGGAGTGGATTAATTTGATCTTTGGTTGTTATTGTTTAAGGTTAAAAAATTCATGAAGATTATTTTTGGAATATTATAATACTTTTGTTTTAGGAAAAGGACAACCTGCAGGGTGGGGCATAACCCGTCGCGTCGGAAAAAGCTGCAGGAATCGAACCCACAATCATAGTGCGACAGACCTTTATTTCCTACCACTAGCCTACAGGAAGTCACTGGTTATTACGAAATAATTTTACTAATCTAAATGGTATGTGTTAACATTTGGAACCTTATACAATTAGGATAAGTATAATATTTTTGAGTTCTATTATCTTTTTGAGTGAAAGATGAGTTGAAGGTTGAAACTCTAATTGTCAAGCATAAATATATATATATAACTATCTCTTATTCAATGAATAAATTAATTCTTAAACTTTAGTAAAGGGACATTAAAACAAAAAAATGTGTTATCATAATACCTTATGTCTTGTTGAACTGATGATATTTTAAATCAACATAGATTGAAGGGTTTAAGGCCCTCAATTTGACAGTTGATTCTGATTGATGACCTCAATAACTCCCTACAAATATTTACGTTTTTCCTCCAATTATATGTCTCCAATTTCCACCAATGTTCTCCTTATTGAGATCATAATTTGGTGGTGACTTTCTTATTTCCATTTCCCTCTTATTAAGGCTATATTTTATTAACCTTATTTCCGATGTGGGTTTTTCACAAAGGTATTTTCTATTTTCAACCTTTTATTTCCAATGAAAAATATAAAATTGTGAGGACGCAATTTATTGAAGGAGGGGAGAATGTAACACCCTGACCTTCCACGATACGCTTCTCATTCAATAATGCAATAGCTTGCATTGTACGCAACTTCGAGTTCTAAAACACCACGACTAATCAAAGTAGCCGTTATGAATAGTAATAACCACTTTTTAAAATTATATAAATTTAATATTTCAAAATGTACTTCATTTTTGGATTCGGAATATCGAAATTAGCCTATGTTGAATTTTTGGTATTTTTCTGAGAACTTCTAATTTTTTATGAATACTGAAAAATACTTAAAAACAATTTTTTTAATCAAAATAATTTATATTGATAATTTATACTAATGAGTGGTTTTAAAGTATAATTAGAATATATTTTTACCATTTTATCCAATGGTGGTCATTATAATTAATTTAACATTGAAATTGGACATAAACAATTATCAATCTTTTGATATAAATTGTTTCTTAAAAACACGCTATTTGTTGCGACAATGGGAATTAATTATAAAATTAATTAATGCAACTTATATGTTTGAAATTATGTAAAACAAACATCATTTTTGAATTCGGAATATCAATTATATCTTAGGGTGAAATTTTGGCATTGTTCTGAAAAACTTCAATTTTTGATGAATAGTTAAACCACTAAGTGGTAGTTAAATAACTGATTTTTCGTTTAAATGAAATATTACCACTTATGTGATTTGATTTTCAAAAATCCAACATACATGGTTGTCATTAAGAAGTAAAATTTGGTTCAATGAGATTAAAATAATTTTTGGTGAATAGTAACTTTTATGTTCTTAATCGCGATTAGAGGTAATTACTGTAGTTTAAGGTAAAAATAATGTTTTAATAATATGAGATGAGCTTGAAACATGTCCTAACCTCATTGGATGAGCCATGGCCGACCAAGGCAATCCATGGGTCAACTTGGGGACCCCATGGAGCCACATTGGTTGGAAAATGACATTAAAAACATTTTAATTAATGTTAAAATAAAAATGTCACAAACATGAGTTGTTTTACTAAAACAATTTTTACATGAGATTATAAAAGTCATAATTTTGACTTTAAATAGTCATTGGAAAGCTAAAAATATTTCCTACATCATAGTATTTTTTTTATAATTTTTAGACATTAAATAAATTAAATTATTTATGACATCATGATGATGCAGCGATGACCTCATTATTTAACGATTTAAATAAAATGAAAAGATAATGTAAAATCCAAGTCTTACACTTGTCCAAATCATATTGGATGGGTATATTTAGAACCCTTATCACCTTAACATCGAATTATATAAGTGTGGGACCTCTATAGTCCGAAACTCATTTTATAATAAAGTGACTTTTCTTTACTTTCCAAGAGTGTCCTTTCTCTCCACTTATAAAAGGCCCCCACCTCTACCACCACATTCACACTTTCAAGCCATTTGGCTCGGCCAAACTCTACCCAAATACTCTCCCAACTTACCCCTATTAATCCTAGAAGCCTCACTTTGGGAATAACTCTTCCCAAGGAAGCCTTTGGCTCAAATCAAAAAGAGTTACCCGATTTTGAGGTAATGTCTTCTCTAATGTTGTTTTGTTTTATTTTGCTTCTACAGCCCCCTAAACATTTTTTATTCATTTATTTTGCAACAACAACAGTATCCTAAATATACTAGGATGTTGTTATAAGAAGGATTCTAGCTACACTTACACACAACTACATCTAATGGTTAAATAACATACGGTTTCTGTGGATGGCGAATTTCTGCCTCACGAAATGATGATTGTTCAACACTCATAAAACACCTTCAAAGGTGGCCATTAAGATGTCACTATATTTATATATGATATATAATATGTTTATGTTTTACTTAAGATTATGTATTTTTAATTTATTGCATACCTTTATAATTTCCATTATGGGTAAACGCGATATTTTCATTTTAGGAAGTGCGGACTACCACCCCCTCAAGTGATTTGAATCGTTAATACCATATGTTGGATGTATAAAGGATGGTGTAAATGGTATTATATGATATATTATACTGAAATTATATTATACATTTATATAATTATGATTTCATTCCATTAAATATGAAATATAAATGAAAGTAGCGTTCATGCGTAGGTACGGCTTACCGTCTCCATGAACGGTGCATTTCATTTCTTACCTCTAAATGTTTCGTAATATTATGAATGAATGTATATACTGGATATATATGATATATATGATAACTACATCATGAATATAATTCAGGATATAATGGATATTTCACCACATGAACAACTTGTAATTATAAGAAGTTTATTGTTGACTCAAGTACCAAAGATCGACAAAACGACCGTTATTAACTTAAATAATTACATAATGTTCATAACATTGTAATAAGTGATAAAAAAAGGATAATTAAATTGAGAATGGTTCTTAATAAGGTAGATATTAACTCTAGTTTATTATTCAGGAGGTTATAGAACGGTTGAGTGAAGTCGGACACGAGGTAAGGGAACTTCTTAACCCAATTTATATTCATTGGGTTAATCTCCTACTTTCAAATTATGTCATGATATTATTATGTCCTATCTTGTATTTTTACATTATTTATGTGTACTTATAGTGAATACACATTATAGATGTACTTTATTTAAAAAAATGATCTTTTTAAGGACTTTGTCTCAATCCCCTTTCATGGAGGCATATTTGGTTTTATACACAACTTTCTTTTATACGGTGTATAAACCCCTTTGACTTTTACGTTTATTCAAAAGGAATATTTTTTATACGAAGCGTTTTGCTAAATGACAAAAGGGAATGTTTTTCTTTCCATATGTATGTGGCGAAAACGACTTCTCCGCCACCATGACCATTATTTGAGTTTCAGCTTCCTCTACAAGCCATCATTTTTTTTAATGGAAAATAAATACAAAGTTTTAACTTTCTTTTATTTTGGTATTGAAAATGGTTTTGAAAGAATTTTTATTATATCAATGTGTTGTATTGATATCTTGTGATTGAAATATGGAAATGTTATGATTCCTTTATGCATGTTTTATGTGATACGATTATGATGTGGTTTATGATATGTTTAAACCTTTTCATATGAGGAATGTATTGGACTTAATAAGTGACGGGTGGAGCCCGCTATAGCTCATCGATGCATCGGTAGGTCTCATGAGACAAATAGACGTGGAATTGGACGAGGCCCTTTCCCAATTTGATTTATGGTTTTGGCCGAGGCCTTAATCATTTTAGACGTCTTGGCTGAGGCCTTGAAAAAATGTTTCAGAATGTCTGGCATTATGCATTCCATCATTATGAAAGTGGTTATTGATATTGCATGTGATTATTCGACCAGTAGAATATCCATGTGAAGAAGTGAATGGCATTATCTCATTTTACTTTTTCCATATTATTTTTATGTTCATGTTTAAAAAGCTTTTGTTTTAGTTATACATTGCCTTAAATGTTAATGTTTATTTATGAAAACTTCCGCTATGTTGTTATCCTTACTGAGCATCTGAGCTCACCCCTTTCAATGTTTTAATATTTTCCAGGATGTGAAGAAGTATTTAATGAATGACCTGCAGGGATAGTCAGAAGAGGATATGAGTGTGGACTATGAAGACTTTATTATTAGTTTTTCACTTTATGATGTAATTTAACATTTATGAAAGTATCTAGTGTTTCCAAGGCTACTAAACTAATTGGCCTTTCAAGACTTGATCTTTTGTGATCATGCCAATGTTACGAAGTAACGCACCGGCTCTGGGTAGCTGGGGTCGGGGCGTTACAATGTCTCTCTATAGAACCTAGGTAGTCTCGGACGCTGAAACTCATGTAGTGCACTAAGGTGACGTGCACTCTCAGCGGCTAGGGCTGGTGGCATCGGTGTCTTGGCGGGTAGAGGTATCGTCAGTGCCCCCGCTGTAATAGGGCCCTGCACCGAGGCATCATCACTCGGTGGGATGTTGTCTCGTACAATGCTCGGAACCCTTGCTAGAAACCATCATGGGGGAATCCTAAAAAGAAACAGGTGTGCCACGATCAATACAGTATACCTGGTGAGCTGACATAAGTAATCACAAATAAATCATTCGAAACACACATGCAATAAATGTTTTCATGCACTGAGTCGGAAATCAGATGTCAGGGTCCTGGTGTATCGATACGTCAGCCTCCGCACCAACACTGGACTCCCTGGACTGATAACCACACTGAATACCCATAACCCTATTGCTTCAAATAGATAAAGGACCAGAGTCTTGAGTTCTGCGATAGAACCGAACTCCTCTGATACTATTTTTTCACGACCCGTCCTCGGGACCCATGTCGTGACTACCCCAATCCCGCCTTCCATAGGCCAGGGGCTGGAGACTGGCACCAAAGGCCTCTATCCCAATATAAGGGAAGGCATTTCCATTATATAACAAATAATACACCACAGAGTATGCAAGAAGAAGTAAACACTAAGTAAACTGAGTACAATAGTAAGTACTAGAAAGTAAATGAGCCAGTATAGAAACCCTACTGAAAGTAAAGTACAACTGAAAATAAAGTACAACTGAAAATAAAGTACAACTGAAAAGATATTACAATAGCAGAAAAGTATTGCAGCAAAACCGAGCCATCCTCTGGAAATCCCACCTGAAGGGTGGGTACAGATAGTCTCCTCAGCTCCTCGGCTCTAGCCTTCCACCCCATGTACGTCTCGTCCAGTGATCCACCTCCAGGTACCGTCCAGCTCCACAAGCTCCCACCTCGATTAGCATTGTCTGTCGTCTACATCCAACACAATGTAGTACTGGCATAGCCCATGCAGGGGTGAGTATACGCTACTCAGTAGGGACCCCGAGACCCCCGAAGGTCTCCCAAAATTGACAAAGGATAAACCACAAATGAATGATACAATCACGAAGTAACAACCAAATCTACTTAGGTATATGCCCATACATATACGTAAGTCATAAATTCTAGTTCGAATCCAACATCCAAGACCATGTTCGATCTAGTCAACATAGGATAGTACAACCCAATCCACATAGGAAAACACAACCCAATCCACACAGGAAAAAAAGTCAATCATATCGAAGATATTGATTGAAAATCAAGACTCAGCTCACACAGGTATACTCTTCGTAAGGTGATTGAGATGACCAGATGTAGCCACTGATTAATCTAAGCTGTCGGACCCACATAGGATAAAAGACCAGCTAAGTTGTTGGACCCACAAAGGATACAAGACCATCCACTCTTCCAGATGCACGTAGGATACAAGTACAGAGTCAAATACCGTCGGACCCACGTTGGATACATGAATAGTAGTCACGCACTGCCAGAACCACATAGGAATCAAGAACAACAGTCATCACTGTCGAACCCACGTAGGATTTCAGTATGGTCGTCATCGCTACCGAACCCACAGAGGATCCCAGTACAGTGGTCATCGTCGTCGTAGTCGCAGCCAGCTCTAGGGTACCCGCACACAGAATGCTCGATTTCGGGAGGGTCCGCTCCACGAGCCAAGGTGGGTCGATACATCAACTTACACGAAGTTCGATTTTTATGTATCCCAAAGTTCCGTCTCGACAAAAAGAAACTCAACGCGATTGATGGCGCGTCAACCGGACGCCCGGTCTGAGAGTTATTGGCTTTTTCCTCCCAGGGGACTGCTTGGTTTTTACGTCAAAACAAACCCGACCATAATCATAATGAGTCCAAACCTCAAGCGGAGTAATCCAAAATAACTGTCTCACTAAGAGGAATATAACAAAGTCGAATGCACGTCAATAGGACGTCCGGAGCTCATGTTATAAGCTTTTCTGCTCCGAGGGCCCGGTAGGATTTGTGTTCGAACCAACCCAGCCATATCAAAAGTTCATTGAAACCTTTATTGTGATATACTAAAACGACAGTATCAATCCAAGGATCATATCTCCACTGAAGGTGTATCGATCCGAGGTCTGTAGCCCATGTTACGGGTGTTTTAACGAACCTGTCCAATTTTAGTGGGGTTTGGGCTCGGACTGACCCGACCCAAATCCCCCTGGGTTGTCCCGAACTGGGTCGAACCGACCCGGGTCTGGGTCCGGATCATTAAGGCATGACCAAGCCCAGTTGGTGCTGCCCGGCCCGGTGTGGGCGCTCGACCCGGCACGGGCGGCCCGTCGCGGCGGGTCCAGCTCGGCGCGGGCGTGGCCCGCATGGCCAGACAGCTCGGCCGTTTTGGCGAAGAGGAAAAGGTGGGGGGGGGGGGGGGGGGGCGCTCTTCCCCCCTTTTCTTGAAACGGCGGAACCCCTGAGTGTAGGGGGGCGTGACTGTCTGCCGCCTGGGGTTACGACCCCAGACCTCCCCCGAACGGCACCGACTGGTTGGCCGGCCGGTGCCGCCGCAACGGGACCCCGTGGTCCCGCCCCACCGTAGCACCGGAGGCCAGTGATTCTGGCCGCCCTTCCCTGTACAACCGCAGAATAGGTCATGACTCTTGATGCCCCGATGGCTGGGGAGTCCGGCCACCCCTGTTGGTGACCGCCGCGACCTTAGGCAACGACCCTTCTTCGATCAGCGCGACGTGTCGGCGTCGCGCCCCTCTGCCGCTATTTTCATTCTCCCGCGGTGCATTGGAACCAGAACACCTTAATTTGAGCCATAATGAGTACAAAAACAAAATGGGGAGGAGGGTCAACTGTGTTCGTGCGGTCCGGCCACCTCCTGTTAATTCGATAACAAACGGCTAAAGAATTTACCGATGGACGGAAAAAGAATATTCACGAACACAAAACCAAACCCCTACCTCAAGGATTTGTCAAACGATGATCGTCACGGGAATAAGGCATCGCGGAAGACTGTGTCACGGAACGTGGCTCCGTATAGGTCGTTGGTGCATGCCCGATGAAGGATACGGCATCCCCTTTTCTTTGACGTGGAAAGTCGATCAAAAAGCGTGTCGGTGTTCTTTGCGTTCTTCTACGAGGAAGAAGAAGATCATCAAGACTTGATATTTTCTTCTCCAAACTCCACACAACGAATCAACCCTCCATAAAATAAGACATTGTCTTATTTTATTCACACACACACAAGCCAGAAAAATTTTTTAAAATCCAAAAAAAAGATCTCATTCAATTAATTAATGAGTTCAATTAATTGAATAGAGTGTGTTGGCATCCAACAAAGGAGAAAAGGGATAGTCACACCATTTATGGAGGGTTTCCAACATAAAGAGGGAGTTTAGGGGATTTGAAGGGGTGGGGCTCGTGTGAGACCCACCTTACAAATATCCTACCAAGTGGTTAGGATGTAGTGGGTCCCAATAAACTCCAAAGCATATGTTATAACAATTTAGATTATAAATAAAATTTTCGCTCAAATTTTATTTCACTCTTTAGTCAACCCAATTATTTAACAACACCACCTGAGAAAATGCAACTATAGAAAGGGTCTTCTTAAGAAAATATCGGCATTGCGGTTTCAACGGTGCCCTCAGATTTCATTTCTGAGCAGTGGTTCAAAAGATAGAAAATCTCGTTCGCTCGTTCACTAAACGTACCCAAGATAAACTTCGAAAATTGATTCCGGGCACACCGGGCCTCAGAATCAGGTGCCGTCAGAAACTGCACAGTCGTAAAATCCCAGCAAATTTATGAAAAAAAAATTATATTATATTTATTGGTCTTTACAACCTACCTAACAATAATAATCAAAGAGAGAAGAGTTGAAAATATTTTGAGTAGATGAAAAATAATTTATATTATTTTCAAAGTAACCACGTCCCTAGCTACTTCATCTTGGCATTTGAAAAAAACATGACCAAGTTTCTAAATCCTAGGAATCCCAAAAATGATGGAGAGGAAGATCTCTAAAATTGTTTCACCTTCCATAAATTACTAGGGCACAACATCTAGGAGTGTTTTGTTTTCAAATACATCATTTAGAAGGTGGTGGAATCTAGAAAATCTAATCATGGAATTCTACATGCTCAAGTAGCCTATGTCTATTCCATTAATTTAGAGAATAAAACAAATGGATGTAAGATTAAAACAAGGTTTTGCAGAAGTTCAGAAATAGGATGGTTAGAAAGATGGTAAAATGGACTAATTATATTCTTTAGACATAGTTGAAACAACCAATTGTGCCTTAAAACTCTCCCACTACGACACAACCAACTTCTCATATAGCTAAATACTTCGAAAGAAGGTCTTCTAAAAAAAGACATGGCTGTAATAGTAAAATAAATCAATGTAATAGGACACTATAACCAAGTTAATTTTGTATTTTACTTTATCAAACTTCACTCCTACAGTATCAAATGCACATAAACTGTCAAGAAAAATAGTGAACAGTGAGTCAATACATGATGCGAAATCTCCATTAGATGAGGAGTTGATATTCGGTTCCATTAAGGCTATTCAAAAAAATGATCCCTTATCAAACGATGAGTGTGATTATGATCTGAAATTATATACACTTGTTTAGGTAATTTACTGATGTTACATTTGAAAACTTGGTCATGGTAGGAGTCACTAATATAACCACATCCCTGATGAAGCAATCTACATAGTAGAAACTAAAGGGTGATCTCTCTATTGATATAATAAAGAACATGGAAACCCCCCCTGGATAGTTTCTTCCCAAATATGATCATCATAGAAGATTGGATATAGAATATATCATCACTTAATCAACCTTGGTGTGTAGGCCGATAGAAGTGACTTAATTCACCTAGAGAATAATCACCTACATCTCTTATTCCATGAGGTGATCCATTTACCTAGGTTACATTATCTACTAAAGTACATGTGAAAGAACATCCCAGTATTGGGAAGTGTAGACCTTTGGACCATAAGTATGATGTTTTAAATAAATTTTCCTTGTTTTATTCCATGTTTTTGGTCCTAGATGCTCTAAGTCTATCAAAAAACCAACATGAAGCACTCATAGCGGCCTTATTAGGCCCTTAGGAATTTGAAGATGAGGTTTACACTAAAAAATTATATCATAAAAATAATGATCTTGAAGAATTCCACATGTTCATCACTTTCATATAATGGGATGAGGGCTTCATCCTATAGGGGAATGTTAAATACTTTAATATATTTGGTCAGATATATGACATTGATATCCAATTAGCCATCAATGACAACGGCTCAGGGGTCAACCCCGTCACAGTCTAAACCCTTCATCAACTTGGTCTGTACAAGTCACACGTTTCCACCTCTACATTAATTTTAGAGGGTTATGAATAGAATGAGTAGAATCCACTTGGTGAAATAAAACTCCTAACTCAGTACATGAATCTCTTTTCCAAATCAAAATTCATGATTTTTAGGGAGCTCATGACCTTCACCATTCTACTGGGAATAACTTAGCTACATCATCAAATAGCCATACCATTTAAATACCACAATATTTTCAAATATTGTAACAATGAAAAAAATGTGACATTACATGGTGAAGATAACATTTAAAATCCTCTGAATCATAGTACATTAAATCTAGATTCTACCATAAGAAAGTGAATCGGTCCCTGGTTGACAATGTTTCACGAATCGATACCATAAATGTCCTATAAAGTATTGAAAACAACCCATTTAAATAACCAATGAACATTATGTGATCCCCATAAACCTATATAAAGAGGTATTTTCAAATTCAAGAACTCATTCCATGACTTTTGTGATGTAAATTGGGAAACATATCCATAAAGCATTAGAGAACTTGTCAAATATTCTTGTAATAATGAAATCATGGATGAAAATACATTCATTTCATATAATAAGTTTCAACATATCCATGACCCATATTCTAGTCTGGGAGAATTTTTCATTATAAGGGTATAAAAGAAAGATCTACATTATCAGTCCCTTTTATCCCATTCAAATATATTAAAATTCCTCACACCATTAGTCAAGCTAGGAATGGATGCTCCATAATTCAAATTTCTGAATTCCAACTCCCTGCAGGACTCTATGAAAAATTATTCATCACATACATCCTAGGAATAAATGGAAGAATAAATTCATGAGGAAGATGAAGAATATTTAGACCTTAGGGACTCCCTTCCTTAATTTGCGAAATGTGACTTCACCAATGATGATGAAATCAGAGTAATAAATATGGTTACAGAGGAAGATCCATTACCCACTTTGATCATTGTATAATTGAATTTTAAAGATAAGTATGAATAGGCATTATTTATAAATAAGAATAAATATTTTTCACCTATAATTACATAGATATTCTATGCCTTGATCCAGAGTCTGCCACCCATCACTTGGGTTTTCCAAAATACCATCGGGGATTCAAACAGATAGTTAGATGGACACACCCAACACAAACCTCCAAATTTGAGGTTGAGGTGGATAATATTATCAAGTATGCCTTTATCCATGTGATCAAATATCAGAAATGGATATAAAAAAATTTCTCTATGAATAATAATAATGAAAAATTCATAGTTTTTATCAGCTTCAGAGATCTCTACCATCACTATATGAAAGATAAATTCTTCTTTCCCATCCCAAAACTACTGATTGATGCAACATATTATTATCATGGTCTCTCCTCCGTGGATAGATATTCAAGGTACCACAATATTCATATAGCCCCAAAATATTAAGTATCAACTTCCTACATATCCCCTTATGGAGTATTATCCAATCTACTAATTCCCTTTGTCTTTAAGAACGTTGAAACCACATACTAGTGTGACATGAATGACATCTTCGAACCCTTCATAGCAATGTTTATCGAATATTACATTGAAGATCTATTGGTTATGTCCCAAAAATTTCTAATAACCAAGATGACATGGAGACCATCTTCAATAATCTATGACAACATTTTCATAAGATAAACCCATAAAATTTTCTTTTTCGGAAACCATATACATTTTTCTCATCTTCATTGTATGCCATCAAAACATTGATGATGACCTTGATAAATAAATCCATCATAACAATGTATCCTCTATGAAAAAATAATTAAATTAGAGGACATCCCTAGAAAATGACCAACACAAGGAGATTCATATAAAACCTTGATATAATGTTTTTTTCCTTGACCATAATGATGAGTAATGGGGTCATATATCAATGGAAAAGTGACTATAGAGAAGAATTTAAAAACCTCAATAAGTACATCTTGATCCAACCATTATTATTACTGTATGTTGATGCGAATCATCTAATTCAATACGTGATGATATTAGAGTAATCAGGGGGATCCTTCATTACACAAAAAAAATTTCATGGGAATGAAAACAACCTTTATTATCACATTTTTACTATGATCGATGTTGAGACTCATTATTCAGAAATTAAGAAAATATGTTTGGCATTGTGCTTTGTGGTTCATAAATTAAGGCACTATATATAGCACCATGAGGTCTTATTGGTCTCATGTAATAACCCACAAAAATAAATAATAATCCATCCTATGTTGATAGGACTTATACAATATTGGTATATTATTATAAAATATTTTGATACACAATCTTATCCTTCGAAACCGGTAAAAGGCAACACATTAGAGGATTTCCTTTCAGAACAATCATCTATAAAAACAATTTCCTTAAATTCTTATTTTCAGATGAAGTGATATTCTCTATTCAACGTGGAACCCAAATATGGGAAATGTATTTTGATGGCGTGTATAAGTGTCTAATATGGAATATAAAGAAACAAACTAAGCTCAGTAATGATGGGATAGGGATCATGGTCATTTGATTAGCGATGGCATTTTTACCTTATTCCTTCATATTATCATAAGGATTAACTAACAGTGAAGTAGAATATAATGCCCTCATTGGGGGACAAGAGCTGGACTAAAAATATCAGTGGACCACTTGGAGGTGAAAAGCAGACACAAAGTTGGTAATCATTCATACTAACATGGATTATTCCTTAACAAGTGAAGTGATAATCCCCCTGCTTGACTATGTTTAGGGGTTAATGGAATAATTCCACTCATATCCAATAATGACTCACATCTCGTGATCACAGAACTACTTGGAAGATTCATTGCTAAATGAAGCTACATATCATGTATATCCAAACAAGGAAGAAATGGTCATCAGAAGTGACCATCTTTGAATAGTCTCAGCTTATTTTCCAATCAAAATGGCAGAGAAAAACAAAGTAATACATTTCCATGAACTATATTTTCCTACCCATTAGTGTAAGATTAATGTCATATAATACCGCCAAAATGACATACTACCATTAGATTGAGTTGGGACAACAAAAATCCAGTGGTGAGAAGCCATCATTGCACTTTATGATGGCTTGAATCAAAAGAAGGCCATCTATTACTGAGGATTTGATGGAGTCCTTCATAGATGTATTGATGGAGAAGAGACCTCTACTGTCATCAAAGATGTGAATACCTATGCATGTGACTACCATTATTCAAGGATCAAGATTTCTCACCAAATCTAAATGCTTGGAAAATACTGGGTCACTATGATGCCATATTTCACAGAATTTACTAAAAAAAATTTCCTATCAAGTATATGCAAATTTCATCATTTAACCCCTGAAGTTTCTATATATATGAAAAAACTCTTGGTAATATTCCATAGGGGGAATTAATTTTTTTGGGAAAACCCTCCAGATACAACAATGAAGTTAATGTAAATCTTAAATACAACCAATTTCTTCTCCAAATGCATTGAGGTAATTCTTCCCAAAGAATTCGGGACCAAAATCATTATTAGTTATGTTAAAGTGAACCTTATTACCATATTTTATATCACCCATACAATACTATTGAAAAATGAAAATAATTTCAGTTACAATGAGGTGGAAAATATATATTAGGAATATAATAGCATTTCCAACCATTCATTTGGCTATCATGGAGTGTCTAATATAAATATATAGTCCTTCAACAAGACCATGTCAAGATGACTCTAGAAAATGGTGGATAAATATATAAAGTATTTTTTGAAAATCTCTTTAATTCCATATATGTTTTCAAATATAAAAACATTACAACTATAAGAGAAACCCCATAATCACTAGTATTAAAAAAATAACTAGTCCATTCTATTGTGGATCAATTTCACTCTCTCTGCAGTAGCATCTGTGACCAGCTATCCACAGTTGAGAAATACCAAAAATAGTTGGATAAATTAGAGAGACTCGGTAAAGAAAGTATTACATGCATTGAATAACTTTGATGTTTATTAAAATCATATATCTTTATACTTTAACAAATTCAACCACCATTAATTCCTCCCAAAATAATGTTTATTGGTCCTCAGAATACAAATGATACTAGGCATGAATCCTGCAAATCGTGAAATAATGTAGGAGGGACATTACTCCATACAAAATGTCCAATAAAATGGGTTATATTCATTAAAATTAATGAATAGAGTGATCATTAAGACCCTAACCCATGCATGTTTGTTAATGAAATGGTTTATGTAATTACATGACAAATGTATCATATGCTATTTGTTAAAAAGTGTAGTTGTTCATTATTTCATGAACCTATAAGGAATGATGTAATTTTTGTGTTATATTATGTTAAACTACATGGAATCATCATTGTTGTTTCCCAATGATAAACCACATGAAATATGGTTCTAGTCATTTGAACAAAATCTACAAGACACTATTTGTACTCACCGCATGATATTAAACTGCACGGTTACCATCCATCTCACTCAATGTTATGAAACCCCCTAAATACCATTATATGAGATAAACATTATGGTACATTAAATATGAGCCTCCATATTAGTTGTCAGTCCAAATCTCCTCTCATTAACCCTTTAGTTGGTCAAGGTTCCCCCTTGGACATATATGGGGAAGAAAGGATGGGAAGATCCCATTAGTGAGTCTCACTCACATCATTACTACTCCATAGTGTCACATGGGCTCTTTTTATGGGAATAAGTCAAAAATTATCAATTATTTACCACATGACTTAAAAATGTGTGGTTTATAGCATCGTTGCATGGCACTAAACTACATGATCATTTCAAGATCGACGCATGGCTTAATTCTCATCCCAATGAGATGCATAGTGGTGTAAGGAACTCCTACCTAAGGTATTGTCATGATGATGAAAAGGAAAATTCCCATTTTCTATTTGTATTAATTAGATCTATGTAATGAACTCCCCAAAAACTACATATGGACATATCGTCATTACAATGAGACACATAGTGACACCTAGACCTCATGTCGTGGGAACAAATATCATTCTAGAAAATTTTAAACCCCCTTTTCTCCATGTAAAAAACTTTATTGATGTTGGAGACTAACTCATGAACTACATGTTGCATTATTTTCATCCCAATTAGATACATAGTGATTCTTGGATCTTAGATATCGGGTATAGAAACAAAAAAAGTATCCCCTCTCTAGGTATTGGTCATACCTCAACAAAGAACCTTCTAATAAC
This sequence comes from Viscum album, assembly GCA_963277665.1. Lineage (NCBI taxonomy): Eukaryota > Viridiplantae > Streptophyta > Magnoliopsida > Santalales > Viscaceae > Viscum > Viscum album. Next base: position 1,163,000,909 of record OY728130.1, on the reverse strand, counting down.
TTTTTAGGTATTGATTATTTCTTCAACATGATATGTATTGACGACCAAGTCATATCCCCTAGTTTAGCTACAACAAACCTATTCACATCAGGAAGCCTATGCCATGAATTCGTGAATTTAAACTGAATAGAACCTCAAGAACTATATGTTGATTTATAATCATTATAATGAGATATGTAGTGACACCAAAATCCCCAATATAAGGTCAATCTATATGAAAAAAATATGCCACTCACTATGTATGAGTCAAACCTACATAGTGAATCTTTAAGAACCATGTATGGATTGATTCCTACCATCCTAGGTCATGTACTAACTACCATATTTCCATCATTGGGGCCACCCATAATATGTATTTCATTCATGATGGATCATATTCATCCATAGCGCATGATGTTATACAACATAGGATTTCAAGAACTATGAATGAATTTATTCTCATCATAAGGTGATACGTAGTAATATCTAGATCATACCACCAAGCCCAGCCACCGCAAAATTTATATACCCTTATCATTCACTTGTGTTTTCATTATATCATGGAGTAAAATTTTACCACACATTATTTCTCATAACAATAATACCTCATATTAGATTAGTAATTTTGGTAATGGATTTCCCTGCATGAGTGAGGTTTTGCAATGTTCATCTGGCTTATTATGCTCATAGTTGGAAGAACATGAATGGAACAATATATATTTTCATAACATGACAATAAACTAAGAAATTTACACTATAACTACTTTTGTATTGATTATTGTTTTAAAAAGATATGTAATGATGTCTGGGTCCAATACCTTGGTCATGAAACAATATTCCCTTCTTTTCCAATGAGTCACCTTCTTCCTTACCAAGTGACAATATACTACATAGATAATGTTTGGGCCACTAGACCTTAAATTTTATGGTACATCATGAACTATATGTTTCTGGATTATCAACTAGTGATATGCATTGTGCCACCTAGGCCTCATGTCCTAGTACCATTAAATGGGTAAAAATAAAAAAGTCCCCTTATCCTGTTAAAATATAATGAACTATGAATGAGCCTCTAATTTGGGTCTCCTCAATTTGGTGTCCACCAAGGAATCTTAGATGTATCCTTTCCTCATATGAGTAAGATCTATGTAATGGATGCCACACATTAGGGCCAATATCTATCCAAATGCTTCTTTTGTACTTCTGTATATCCCTTCCACACATCGTAATCCTAATCATGGAATTATTTGGATCATCATAATATTTCTCTATCTCTTAGTGATTCAATGTTTGATACATGAGGACTCCCTTCCAACTATGTAATAATAAATCCATGTTGGATTTTCATAATTTTTCCCATAAATTGTTTTCAGCTAGAGGATTCCATTGTTTGACAATGTTGTAACATGCCCCGGTTGGCATTGCATAATGTATCCCAAAAAATGGGTTTTTCAAATATTGGTAACTTCTACATTAGAAGAAGCATATTCTTTCCCCATAATCTTAGATGGAATTACATAGGATACTAAGCTTCAGATCAGTTTGTGGTCAACCTTTACATATTTGTCTCATATTATTTCTCTAGATCTAAGAAACCCTAAGACCTTTGTTTACAATTTTTTTTATACATGTATGATGTATGTGATAATAACCATGGTCTGATAGTCCACATATCACCGATCGTTTTAATAATGATATGTTCCTAGTTTTATGACCCAAAAATAAAATCACCAAATTTATTATATTTGGGAAACACCCATGTTGGAAACCAATTGCCCCAATTATTTTTTAAATTTTACTAGAAATTTTACTTCTATATTCAATTTCATTCCTTCTAAAAAATAGGACTATGTGTGATTTGAAATTTGAATCTCTATGAATCTTCCATTGTCCATGTGCAATAGAATTTCCGAATTATTGACAAATATTTTTCTTGACTATGTTGTAACATGCCATAGCTGGCTTTTCATAAGTCTCCCAAAAATTTTAGGGCCTTTCAGCCAATGGATGGAATGATTTGATTATACAGTAACACATCGTATCTGTCTTTGTGTAATGTATCCTACAAAAAATAGTTTTCAACTGGAAGTACTTATTCCATAGCAGATACCACCTCTATTTCCATACTCCATTTTACCCATACCACAATTAAGATTAAAAAATACAAAGATTTCTTCTTACAAGACTCACCAACTCATGCATAAAATTGATGGAGGAATCTTATAATAATATCCATGAAAATTTAAAATCATTAACCTTTTAGAAAATGATATATAACATAAATTATATCCCTCCAGAATGTTCTTACCATATGAATTTAAACTGCATAGAATAATTTCCTAATCCCACGATGTTAAACTGTGTAACTAGGTTCTCATTATAAGACATTACAATAAATGGTAAGTGTCCTGATGGTATGAAATGAAACTACATGTTATCTAATCCTTTCTTAGTAAAGGATTAACCCCCATACATCGATCATTTAATAAATACACCCTCTTTCAAAAAAGTAAAATTTTTACAGGAGTAGTTTCCCATTGATGGAAATGCCAATAAAAATTCTATCCTCATTCTAAAACAACTTTCCTAGATAAAACCACCCATCATGATCTTGAAAAATCCAAATTGGAATAACATTCCTTCATCCATCAGTAATATAATGTCAGAATTCTTGAAAAACCCATTTCTTAGTTATGGATTAACACACCCCAGTTGTATATGCATAATGTTTCCATGAAAATTAGTTTATCAACCAAAGGGTAAAAATATTTGAATATTCATTAACACACCCAAGTGGGAATTTCTGAAGTTATCCCACAAAATGGGTTTGTCAACTATAGGTAACATCATCATTATGAGATACCTCCTCTATTATTGAATATCATGTTTTGGATTTGGGAACCAAAAAATTATGGATCAAAATTATCCTTCAGTAATATGTATAATTTCATAACATTTTTGTCCAATAAGCCTTTTGACCATAATTTTGAATCTTATGGTCCATTATTTAGAACCTAAAACAACAGTCTCATTATTCCATTTTTAAAAAATTTAAACCACCAACAAAAAGAGACACAATACTCACTCAGTTGAAAACCCACAAAGGGAATCCTAAATAAAATTCAATTACTATCTCACTATTCCTACACTCTTTGTGGTTTAAAAAAATTGATGAAGGAAAAGAAATAGGAACAAAACTAGTTAGTCTACAAATCCAAATAAGTTAGGTCTTAGAAAAATCCATGTATCGTCCACTAAATATTCCTTATATAGGAATTTGGAATGAATTTGTCTGAAAATAAAAAATATTAAAAGTTATTAGGGTTATCCATATTACCCTAGAAAAAATTTAACAATGATCTATAGGCCCCATAGCTTAGGTAAACAATATAAAATATTTCAATCCATATCATGATGATTATTTCCAATTGATGTAAAGATTCCTCGCTATGTGAATTTACTTCCATGTTAGTTTATTATCACAAAATAATAAAAGTGATGAATACATATATGATTAGAAGCAAAGTGCATTTAATTTATGCTAGAAAAAAATCACAGGAACATCCACATTATGGAGTCTCTATGTCACACATTACAGAATATTGTCATCCCAGATCTTCATTTTTTGAATGACCTCCTGAGACCCCACAGTAGATTGAAAAATCCAACCAACTGAACAAATTTGGTATCCACAACCTCAAAAAGTTCCTATTCCATGGTCATAATAGTATTTGGCCCTTCAATTTGGTCAATTTCTAGGGAATGGTGATGTTTTATGAGCTCACCCTAATTGGAATCTAGTTTCTACTGAAGGCATGCTATTTGAACAGTCTTCTCATTGAAATGATGTTTAAGATCTTCAAGTATCTTAGATAGTTAGCCTCCTCCTAGGATAATGTATCTTGGAGAGCATCAGTGTTAAAAATAATCTTAACCATTATGAGTTAATATTTATTTTCATGCTCCTTCTCCCATTTGTGTATGATCTCTTTCATAGTAGAAAGAATCAGGAGGAAATAATACCCATTGTATCCTAGAATAAAAACTAGGAATGAATGTCAAATGAACTATTAAGTATTATCATTCAAAGGTGTCTCCAAGATTATTTTTCTAATGTCCCTCCATTCCATAAGACATTTTATGAAAAGGGGAATATTGAATCTCTATATCCAACTTAGAGCCACTGTTAGGAGAAGGAATTTATTCTAGGATTTTATCACTCAATGAGTCACCCTAACCCACTCCCTATATGGAAGTTGTGTCTTCACCATCTGGTATTGATTGAATTGGTGCATAGGATCTACCCTCAAAAGTGGACACAAAATTTTATGGTACTAGATAGTGGATAAGAATCATTTTTACCAATAAATGGATAACAGATATAATAAATTGGGGACAATTGAAGATGTTGGTAACACTCAACTAATATAAAGTTAGTGGCTTGGGTGGATTTTTCACTATAATCATTGAACTTAACTATTTTATTCTAAACCTCGGGATGTGTGGTACTCTACTAGGTATTCCTATAGTTCTCCAAAAGAGACATAAGAAGTCTTCACATTTTAGGATCCATTTGATATGGTCCCCCTGTATATTGGGATTGGGATGAAATTCAACATCTAGATTTCACACTCCACCAAAAAAAGTTCTATAGGAAGAGATTCAAAGTCCATCCATTCATGATTAAAACATTCGTCATAAAAATTGAGGTGCAAAATTAAGTACTCAAGCCCATTAAATTCCAAATTTTGTCATTAAAATTATTATAAAGTAGTGGTAATAGTAATATATTCTAGTATTTATTCAATGTTAATTCCATAATTTCTTAGGGAATTTATTAACATCTCATGGCTTGTGGTCATATCACCTGTATGGATGCCCAAAACATTTGGTTTGGGACCCAGCCCAATACCCACTTTTGATGACCTGATACCCCAAACAATTTTCTCAAAGTCACCTACATGGGTCAAAATAAATCATCACAGGGTCCTCATGTGCATGATATGAACCTAATATATCATAAAGGATAAAAGTTTTCAATAAAAATATAATTCCCTATAATTTATATTTAAAATTAATAAAGTCCTCTACCATCTCTTTAGAAATAGGATCCGTGAAGGGAGCATATAATGTATCTATAGCCCTTGTAACTTATTATATAGAGTGATATGACTCACCAATTGGAATATATGTTTATAAAGTAACATTATACTAAATCCTTGAAATATTTTTCTATGCCCCTTGAGAGAGGATAGGTAAAAAGATTCTACAACTATAAATAGGTTTGAACATTTTTTCTAGGATAAATAAGAGATTAATGATACCATGGGGACTTACTTTTACTGAAGAGATAATTAACCAAATATTTTATTATCTGACATTAAATACTTTTCAGTAAAAGAATAATATTGTCCACTTAATCAAAGATATTGATTATTTTCGATACTGGAAACCATTGTGCCATCTTAACCTCCGTTCCCATATGGCATGGATACAACTCTCTCGGTTTTGGAAATGATTCATCAGTTCTGATTAGGGTACCATTCAATCCATATTTTGGGGATGAAGTATCTAATTATTTCTATTTGTAACATTATATATCAATAGTACCCCTCCCCTTTGTAATAAAACTTTTAATGAGATTAAGAAAATGATGAATATTAGAAGAAACAAAAAAACAAGAACCAATATCCTTAGGATTGACATAGTCAATCCATTCCTTGGAAGATGAGTGGTCTACCTCTTCAGTGGAACAAACACTTGAAAAGTCCTCCATCAATGTTGTAGTAGGGATATGGTTATCACTTTTATAAATGAGAATCTCTAGTTCTGAGATATAAATCCCCACCTCTGTGGGATTTCACTAAAAGTGAATAGTGTATTGTGCTGGAGCATATCTTTTCTAGAGAATATTCAACCCAGTATGAAGAAGTTACTATATGTATTCAACATCAGAAGGAATGTTATATCAAAAATTGGCCACCCTCCCATCACACATATTCATAGGATTTCCCATCCATTCAAGATTTTGATTTGATACTATTTGATTTTACGGACTTCCATACCCTCTCCATTATACACAAAGGAAAATAAATTGGAACACGAGACACATAGTTATGGTGATGATTGGATCATATTGGATCATCCTTAGTTGGTATATCCCTTATGCTTTTGTTCGGTGTACTAAACCTTTCATGAGGTCATTTGAGAAAACATAGGACCTCATCATCTACACCCTTTGAAAGGGATGGTGCAACCTACATGGGACAATAAAAACCTTTTGTAAGATGTTGATCCATTATACCTCTCTTTCTACACATGGTAGTTATCCTAGTCCCAACCCATGTGATGGTTTCTTCCAAAACTCCCTTGGGATATGATGCAATACAGGCCACAAAATACAAATAGATCAATCCAGTGCATGCATCTGTCAGAGAAATGTTGGTTACTTCTTGAGTAATCTCAATTGCAATAATAATACATAGATATCAGTATACCATCATATGATTTTTAGACTAGGAATTTACAAGAGTATATATTGTTTTCATTTGTAAACAATTGAATTGGTGTGAAAATATATATAGAGAATAGGCCTAACATATGACTTCACATTTGTTATAAGTCTCCAACATGATATCCCTAATGGTAATAATTAAGGATCTCATCTTATTTATATATTTTACAACATCAACAAGTCTCCTAGTAGGTGGTTCCCCATACATGAATAAAATCAATTCTTAGAATAGGTTTAGCCTTATTGGGGTCTCTAGGGGATTTAGATACAAGTGTTTAATTCAAAAAATATATTGAAAAAATGGTTAAAATCATCCCTCAAGAATCTAAACCCAACTTATCATGATTTGAGATGTAAATTGGGATGTTAACCATCTCCATTGTTCCATACATAGTCCTAAAATTTTTAAATGGGCCTTCCCTATGTGAATATGTGGTAGGAACCAGTGGATTTTTACTAGAGTTGTTATTTCTGACCCCAATGCGATTCTTCTCTTCCTGCTTGGATACTATGAAAAATGCCCCAAACCTCACACCAAGATTGGAACAATGAACAAGTAGAAATTAATTTCCCATAAACATGTCTAAAAATCATGTGAGATGTTTCTTCAATTGTTCACTGGATTTGGGTTATACCCCCACTGGTTGTACATCCCCTTTTCCATTTTTGTCAAAAACATACAAGGATCACTCCAATTTTCTGCCTTGGGGAACCTCATTGGATATTTTCAAGTTGTCCCATACCCCCTTTTCTCTCTTAAGGTACTCATCCACAACTCAGTAGGGATATACCTTTCAGGTAGGGGTCTTACTTCTTAATATCATGAGTTATCTTCCTTATATCATCCACCATCTTTGTCTTCCTTTCAGTGTCATCCCATGTTTTTCTTTGAGTGATGAAAATTTCATAAATATCTCCATGAATCATAGTATTAATGGTAATTTATATTTCCCACAATTTTACATTGACATCTTCATGTATCTGGTGGAAAGATTTCATTTTTGGACACCACCAGTTGAGAATCTTTGGGATGAAGTAAACATTCTTGTGAATGTATGTCTAGGCCACCCATATGGATTCCTAAATTCCCAATACTCTTAGAAAATTTTTATAGTCTAATTTATTTGGCCCAACCAATATGAAAACATCCATTTGGGCGTAACAACCACTCCAAGTTCGAGGTCCTTGTTTTCCTTCCAACCCTTCCACTAGTCCGTCTTGGAATCACAAATGAAAAATGGATAATAGTGTGGCTTTAACTCAGGTATATGTATCTTCATGTATGGATCACATTACATTTTATAAATGACCAAATCCCGGAATAATGTCTCCCAATTAATGTATGAACCTATAATTGAAATGTTATAATTAGTAAAGTTACTGTAGTTTGGAAACCAGGAAGAGGAGTGTGATACTTCGACTCTGGTATGAGGACATCCTTTTGATGACCAAGAAAATAAATATGTAGAAAATTAATATCCAGTTAGTATCCTTTATACTTATTAAATTTTCAATCCATAGCTGGTATAGTTTTATCAGAAACAAAAAAGTATCTAGGACCCATAATAATAACCAAATCACAAAGCAGATTCTTATATTTCTCATCAGAAAATATAGTCTTCCAAATGACCATTGAACCAAAAATTAAGCACTAATATTTTCAACAATAACAATCTTATTATGAATAAGTTTCATAAATGAAGGAACATGGAAAAGGAATGAACTCTATTAGGGTACCCAATCAAGTAATATCGTATTGATATCTCACCTAAGAATCCTCACACAGATCAATCACCCTGACATAATTATTGTGTATATTGGTGAATACCTTGTTTGCACAAATTTTTCATTAGAAATTATGTCTATGTGAATGTTCTGCATGAAGCACTAGCATGGTGAGACTGTGGGTGTTGAAGTATGAGAAATGTACACTGAAACAATGGACCAAATTTCTAGACAATGGACCCCTCTATGTAACACACATGTGCGTCTTGCCTATGTGGATGAATACGGAAGATGACTTGTATGTTTGACCTATTAGGATAACCTTGATGACCTATCCACCCTTTTCATCCCTTTACCTCAAGATTATACACTCTTCCTTCAATCATATCCAATCCTGAGCGGTTTATTTTGTCAATAATCTATTTTTTATATGGATTAAAATGTTTTAAATTAAAATACATAAATCATAAGAAAATTAGTCAAGAGACGAAGGAAAAATTCCACACTCCTTTATAAAAATTCTTATGCATAGGAACACCTATGCAATGTTAGCGCACAATGCACTTATGCATCAGCATGTTCGACTGAACTGTGCGACACACCTGTACGTGTGAGGCCCATTTCCCAAGGTCCCATATGTTCTAGAAAATAGTATCTAAGGATTCTTCATTAGTATATATGAATATTATTATGAAATACTAACACTGTAATTAATATATTACTTCTCCCATACAATTTCAAACCTTCCACATTTCCCTCAAAAACATGAAGAAAACGGAATCAATGGGTGATATTGTAACTAAAGTCCTAAAAGGTTTTAAAATACATGAAACATACACCAGGACAACCCTTATCCATGGTGGATGTAAAATAGAATAATAACGCCCTCCATAACTGAGGACCTATGTGATACACTTTTGGGAACCCCTGTGGAGACCGTTGAAGGCTTGAGAAAAGCCTCACCCAAGTGTTGTTCTCAAGTGGTACATCACCCAAAGTAACTTCATACTGTGCAGGAAAACCTATGCGATGAACATGTAGTATATACCAACCTATAACTTAAAATATACCACTAGGATCTTCTACCCTATTCCATGTGTGATTATCCGTTGGATTTCTTAGTATTTACCATATGTATGCTACTTCTCATGTCACCATTCAAGCCAAAAATGGCATGGCCTCTCTTCCATTAGCTCAATTTTTTGAAAGGGATCAAGTTGAAACCTTAATTGAAACCTCTAAACTTGTAAATCCTAAGAAAGAAGAACATCAGTGTGTCTCCCATTTGGGCATTCATTCATATGTTTAGTCATTTCCCACACTTATCTTACCTGATGGATAGGGTCCTAGGGGTGTGTGTGAGTATGTATTTCTATGTTCAAGAGGACCCCTACCCTAGATAAGGTGTTGAGGAACTCTCATTCATCGGTACTAGGGTTAGAACCATATCCTTACCTAGCCATCTCTATGATCTAGATTCCACTATTCCAAGTGTGGAGGTTTAAAATCACACTTTACATTCCATTCCATAGGGAATGAGATATTCCTCCATCATCACATACGAAATGTTAGGGCATACCTCCTAGAGTAATCCATTATACTTTCTTTCATATAGTTTTTCACTTTATCCCCTTCTCTCACTAGGTAATGCCTAGATGGGTATTTTGATGTGACTATCTTGAATATGAATTGTGAGAGGAAGTGGGGGAATCTAATCCCTTTATTCTTCACCTTCACCGACATCCTCTTAAACCAGCAGAAGATGGATCATGTGGTTTATCATATCTTCCTCTTCCTATTTTTTTTACACAATCACATGAATCATCATGAATCATGTGGGATTATGGGATAGTCACAATCAATTAATCCAGAATAATTAGATTCATTTTTTGGTAAAGAATATTATTTTGGATCTTCTTCTCACATTATTTAAACATTCTTCATATTTCTGTGTACCAAATCCATGTATCAAAACTCAAGGAACTCCATATTGTGTTCTTTCCTATAATGTTTATTACATATTATTTCTCACTCAGATCATGAATCAAGTGGGCTTCTAGGTTGATTATGGCCATGACATCAACATGATTTTAAACCCATGGTCAGTATTCCTAGTGTATGCTTCAGAGAAAACCTCCATTAACCTGGGCATCCACCTCAAGAGTAAGACCTAAAAAACCCATATCGTACCCTAGGGAATATTTATATTTAATAAGCCTAAAAATCCATCATTTAGGACTCCTCTTAAGTAATAATCCCCAATCATATTACTATACTCATCGATGGGCCACCACCGTAGGTGAGCCCTGAACAAGCCCCCAAATCACTCTGAGTTGAGACATACCTCATGGTTTATTTTACAAGTTATCCTCCTTATGAATATTCCCCTTATATTTAGAATCCTTTTTAAAAATAATACCAAACAAAATCCTCTAAATTTTCCATACTCCCCTATGAGAAACAATCATTATAGGACCTTTATAGGCAAGGCTCTTTGAACCCGAACAATGTGGGTACTGATTCTCATCCAAATGGTATTTGTAAACAGCTTTCTTAAGGTCCAAATCCAACACCCTAAATCAACCCTATTCTCTCTAGGCCACAATACAAGTATGTTCTTATTCAACTTGGGAATCCATATACATTCTAGTTTCCTTAGTCCACTTTGGCGTAAGTCGTACACAAAACATTGACTAGGAACCTTTTCCCTATATTTCATTGTTTCATGACACTAAACTCCATGGTTTTATCCTTATCATATGAAAATAAAATGTAAGATCTGTACTGTTAAGTGACACCAAAATATGAGGGCTCTGATTACATTCATAAGGATATGTAGGAAGCCCATACATGGATCTGATCCCAACATAAAATCAACTCCCATATCCCTAGATGGAAATAAACACCATAGTGCCTCACTGTGAGGTTTAAAATCAACATATTTATATTAACAATCAAAGAATATGTAATTAGTATATAGGAGGAAACAATTGGTGGTGAACATCATATACATACATATACATATATATATATCACCATTAATAAAGAACCTAAAAAAAATTCAAATGATTTTAAACCCCATACATGATAATAATTTATTATTAATACATGGGAGAACCATGTCATACAAGGGAATCAATGAAGGATTCATGATCAAGTATTCAATCTATAAGAGGGTCCTAAAGGAGGAAACAATTACACATAAATCGGTGTGACGTTCTAGACCTCCGATCATCTTAAACAATTTGAGTTCTTAAAATTCATAGTCCAAACTCCCTAACAAGTTCATTCCCTTGGAAAACAGGTCCCTCATGGATATAGAACCATTGGGTGTTTCTAGTTCATTGAATATACCCATCAAAATCTATTCATAAATAGAAAACCCAATGTGAATAATTACACAAAATTCAACCCCCTTAAACCAACCATAGGTAGAACTGATTTCTGTCCAAATCCTCATATCATATGTATATTCTTGTGGCTATAACTTCCCAAAATATGTTTTATGTGAAACTCCAAAACATACACGTATAATGCATCAATATTGTTCTATATGTTTCAATGAAACTGGAATTAATTTTTCTTTAGGTACAGTTGAAGATAATTATTGTGTATAAACAATATATAAAACATATCATAATACATATTTTTATATAGTAATGTTATAAATAATAATGAATTTGAATTATGTAATTTTTATACATGATTCACATACTACTTGTGTGTTTTCAAAAACAATTTTACCTTATTTATTTAATATACTTACAAATGTATGAGAGTTTAGTTAATGTATATTATACATTTTTTGGTATAATTAAATGAAAAGTGATGATCATGAATCAAAATATAATAGTAATGTTTTTTTATACTGTATAAATTCAAATTATCCATTGAAATGACATTTGTGATATTATATGAATACCCCTCTCGATCATTTAAGACATTAAAGAAATTGAAATTTTTTGTCTTTCATGTCAGGATAGAGTGTATGATTTTGGATGAATAAAATTATATTTTATACCATTCAATGGTAAAAAAATATTATCATATACCCATGTTAATCATGTCCAACCTAGCCTTGATCCCATATTTTGTTTTTTAAAAAATATTTAGTAATGCACCAATAACACAATAAAATGACTTTTTTCTACATGCATGACATGAAGAAAATTTGTTAACTTATAAATATTTTAACAATATTAATTCAAATAAAATTGATATATATTTATAAACTAATTTCATAAATTTTTCCAAAAAATGGTTTTTTGAAAATATTGACAATATCTTTTACTTTCACATATAATTTATCACCCATTAGTGAAGACTATGTTGTACATTGTTCTATATTCCTATAGAATGATGTTTTCTAGGATTGGTATTTATGTTTCATAGGTAAAAATTATTTTTGATAGATGTGGAATCATTTTATCACATTATTCCACATTTATTTTAGTGAAATAGATCATTTTCAATATAATATTGTGATTATAATGAAGAATCCTTATATTTTAAACAAATCTGTTATAATATTTTATTCATTTAATTTTTTTTAAAAAATATTTTTCTTTTTTATATGGTGAATTTATGAAAATATTTTGGATAGAGGTCCCTATATAATAAAAAAATGAGAAAACATAAAAACTATTTGTTCATAGTTTGTCACTAGGTTTTACTATACGCTGGTGTTGAACTAGGAACATTTGTAATATAAATATTACTCGAAAAATATGGTATTTTGTAGTGTTTATGATGGATAAGTTGGGACTACCTCTATTTATTTAAGACTCCCCACTAGAAGAAAGCTGAAAACCATACAAATTATGATTATGTTGTTCCCTACCAATTATTGTTATGATAATCTAAGGATGTTGTTAGACTCGTAAAAATATGAGAGGTGTATCTTTTGAGGAATATACATAGATATCTATTACTGAGGATTTATAATATCCTCCCATTATTTCTAGTGACCACTATTCGTGAAGATTAGTGGATCCTATTTTTATAGTCAATTGTACAGGGAATGATTTCCAAGCCTGAGATAATCTAGCCCACTCATGAAGATCACCTACTATAAACATTGGTTAATTTGACACAAAATGATTCAAATTTGTTTAGAGGATGATCTAGGAAACAATTTAGACACACAAAATAATCATATAAATGTTAATTAGGCTCTGTCAAAATATGATACGTTATGAAATTGGCTATGAAAATTTTTTCTACATCAATAAATTGGATAATTGAGTAATTCCCTATGTGGTTTTAACTTTCTAGGTAACCAAATTTTGATATTGTCAATTATTAATTTCTCATTAAGTCAAGGAAGATCTTGGGAATTGGATATTCAATAACCCTCACCTAGTTGTGGATCATGGGAATAGCTATCACTGAGTTTAGATCAGTTTCAAAATCTATTATAGATGGATTTTATTTTGTTGTTGTAGAGGAGAAAAATTCACAATTATGGTTCCACATTGTAGAAAGAAATAAAATTTAGTACCTATGACTATAAGTGAAAGATAGTTTAAAAATATAATAAAAGGTGGGGTAAAAACCCTCAAATTTAGAGCAACAGAATATCACAATAGGGAGTAGGATTTAGAGCAATGAGATAGAGAAAATCCATTTTCTCTATCTTCCATTTTATTTACATCTATCTACATGGATTTTTCTATATTGATTTATTTGAAAATTTTTAATGTGATCATGATTTTTTTGTTAAGTACTCCAGGGGGAATTAGATGTTCTATTTAATCTATTTTAAATATTTAAGGAATAACATTAACCAAATGATTATTTATTGTTTTTTTAGTTGGTTATTTTTTAATACCTCAATAATCAGTGAAAACTAATCCTCATAAGATATTATTTCAAATAGTTCTTTATTCTTCGTATTTTGATGAAAAGTTAATCAATCTCATGAATGAATAGGACACGATGTTCAAATGAAAATTTGAACACAATGATAACTGATTTTATCTCATTTAGTGATTGAGTGTATTTTATAATTTAAAATCTATAGGATCTATTCATTAATAGGTTAACCTAATGAAAAATATTCTTATCATATTTTATCCAATTCCGAGCTATTTCATTCAGTTCATTTGTGAAGGAAAATCATTATAAAAAACAATCATGAAATTTCCCACAACTTACTCAATTTATTTATCTAATTATCCTTTTTATCTTCTATATTTATATCTTACTCACACACACAAAAATATTTTTGCAATCATTATTTAAAATCCATTCTCATTATCATCACCTAATCTTTTTGTTTTCCCTGGTTTTATTTTTTTTACTTTTACATACATTCAAAAAAATAATTGTGAGTAATTACTTATAGATTAACCCCTACTCATTCATAAATAGTTTTATATGGGATTTTAATTAGTAAATTTTCTAGTGTTCAATGACTTCATGGCCAAATTTTTGCATCATTTCTGGGGAGGGGAACATGCGGCCAAGTTAAAAATAGAAAAGGAAGATATATTAATTATATCAATTCCCAAATGATATTTTAGGATATATTTATATCCAATGATACATGAAATCAAAAAACACATAAGTTCTTTAAAACTAAAAATGAAGCATGAGATGGAATATCTTCTGTATAATAGAGAACATATAATCAATAAACCACATGGAAATTTTAATCCACATAGAAAGGATATGATAGAGAGTAATGTTTTGGGGGAAATTTTGATTAATATTAAATCTGATAATACAACATGAATTATGCTCTCACTATGTGCATAAGATTATGAAGTAAAACAATCCATGTTTTCCAACCACCTACCTTCAATATAATTCTTAATGAAGTATCTCATGACATAATTGGGGTCTTTTTTTATAGTGTTCAATAGTTGTAACTAAGAAGACTATGTTTGGCAGAACTTAAACTGATATTTTCCCCATTTTTCCTCAAAACAAATTTTAGTGAATGGTTTCAATTGTTGTAAGAATAAATTTTTCCCACCTGGGATCAGAATCACAATGCTTTCAGCATGAAATTTATCCCAAGGATAATGAAATATAAAATTAGACACAAAATCACTTGTTTTTTATTTGATGGGGTAGAACATTTATATGAATCATGGGTTATATTTAAAGGATTATTAAGAAAATATCCAAATCACAAATGAACTATGTAATTCCTCATGGAAGCATTTTACAATAGTCTCACTACTTAAAATATAACATAGGTGGACTAATATCTTAGGGGATTTTAGTTATAAAACTACCAAAGAGCTGAAATAAATTTTTAATATGTTTTCACAAAAATCACAAAGAAAATTTGTTGAGGAAGAAAAATTTTGAGGACGGATCCCAAGACTAATCTGCATGTTATAAAACAATATGATGTATTATTTAATGAAAACTCCCAAAATACTCTATGAGAGAAATATCACCATTGTGTCATGTTTTTGGATTTTTTAATCATTGTGTCCTCATTTTTAAATGCCTACCCAGGCTCCGGAGAGTGAAACCTTTGCTTCATCTAGTCGTAGGATGCATCGTAGGTGAGAGACATTATATAAAACCAATAATAAAGGCTACAGAACCATCATATTCTCACTTAGATAGGCTATAGAGTGCTTAAACGTACTACACCCCCATGATTTCAGAAAACACATAGGAAGGAGTTCCAACCCTAAGGAAGGGTTAAATCTAATAAAACTCAAGAGGATGTTATGGGTATGTTCCAATAGATTATAGAATGATTTAATGAACAATAATCTAATAATAATTTTAATAAATTGAAAATATATTCTAGGATGAAATCTCTAGAAATAAAATTGGGGAATTTAGCTAAAGATGTTAGAAATAGAGAAAAGGGTAAGCCCCCGAGAACTAGTGAAGTGAACCCATGTGAAACATCCATGCTTTGGGTTACTAGGAGCGATTTAAAAATTTTAAATGAAGTAATAGTCGAATCAATGAGTGTAAAAAATTAAAATATGGAAGATTTTAGAAACTCAAATAAATGAAACACTAAATTTTAAATAGTGGATAAGAATTATAGAGAAAAAGAGAATCAAGTTGATCTATCAAAAAATATAGAAGAAAAAGACTCTAAAATGAAAATGGATAAAGGGAATGAGAATATTGTGGATTAAATTTTGGAAATACAATATGTTATTTTGAATCAATCCCTATCCATAACCTTACATAAAAGGTTGAAATCAACAAATAAAAATCATGAACAGTGTTAATTCCTAATGTTATTCAACCAGATTTATGTGAACATTCCTCTCATCCATTATTTAATTCAGATTCTATCATTCATGAAATCAATAATACAAAATTATAAAAACATTGTTAATGTTTTCTACATAAAACCTCAATAAGTGTGTATAATTTTCATTAACATGAAGAATACAATATAACTAAATGATCTTAGGGGTCTATAATCCCTTATACCATAGGGAAATTGTTCAATTAAATTACCTTTATGATCTTCGAAGAAGAATAAACATTATCTACTATTAACTATAATTATAGCTGGGATTTGGAGAATTGAAACCAACCATTATTATTCTCTATTTACCTGAAATACCTTTCATTCATCCCATATAGAGATATGATGACTTACTGTTTGGACATGGAATGTGACTAAGAGGATCCCATAATTTATGGTAGGATTTTATTAGCCAAAGGAGTATATATAATCAATATGGAAAATAGAATCTTTATTTTTATGTATAATGAAAAATAATAAAAGTTTCACATGTTTATAAATTTGACGGATATATATTTTAATTGGAATTTTTGTAGTTTTGAGATGATAGAAAATGATAATTCATTAGAAAAATAAAACAATATTCATAAATAAACTATAGATGAGTAAACCCATGTGTATTCAAAAAATATATCTTTTATGATATCTTGAAGTTTATAAAATTGAAAAACTAGGGAATTTTTTATATTTACACAGTAGCTCTATTCCAGCTCTGGGGAGCTATCACGAAGATTATTTTCCTTTTCTAGATCTTAGGAAATTACTAGTAGAATGCAAGAGTGATTTCAATTCAATAAATATTGTTGAAAATTTTTATGATTTTTAAGGAGGGATGATGAATCAAATTGATGATTTTTATTTGGAAAAACTATTAAAATTTGATATAGAAATTCATGGTAGTGGGAATTCCATCATGGAAAATAGTAAAGTGAATTGAAAATCATTCACTAAAATTTAAAATCTATATAGTTTTTAAAAATAAATTTAAGAAACTCATAGTTGATACTAGACCTTCTAGGACCAATATCCTTCCTTATAATAAAGAATCACCAACATTTGAGCCTAAATTGTTCCCATCACAACAGAAGTACTCATTTTTAGGTGAAAACTGAAAACAAACAATTATAATTTATTTTGAATAGAATGAATCTCAATTAGAAAAAGTGTTGGTCATTATGAAGAAATTTAATACTAAAATATGTTAGTATATATATATGATATCAAGTATATTGTCCCATAATTATCCATGAAAAATATTTATAAGAGATCATAACATAAACAAAGAGTTGAAAGTGATAGGATACTAGACCTAAACATGAATGAGTTTATGAGAGAAGAGGTTATCAAACTACTAGATTCTGGTAAATATAAACCCCAATTATGATATTTCTTTGGTTATTCTGGTCCATGTATTCCCAAATAAAGAATTATTTTCTATTGTAAACAATGAAAAGAATAAGAAAATTCAATATATAATGGAATCCAACTGGAGAGATTGTATTTATTATAGGATTTTTAACTTACCTACTAAGAAGGATCATTTTTTATTCCATTAGTAGATAAAATTCTTGAGTGGATATTTGGAATGAAGTTTTTTATATTATGGATATATATAATGGTAACAACACAATTCCTAAATCCCCATAAGACCAATGTAAGACTACATCCACATTCCCATTTGGAATATATTCCTACCGTTGAATGCCATTTGATATGTTTGGATCCATGGAAATCCTTCAATTGTTAGTAATGGAAATTATTTTGGATTTAATTGAAAAAACCATTTAGGTTATCATGGATAATTTTTACAATGTGGAAAATACTTTTTTCACTACTGGATGAATATTTACCATTTTATTTAAATAAAATTGTCTCTAAAATTTCAATCTGCTTAATGAAAATATCACTTTATCACCCGTCAAAATTTTAACTATATGGTCACATCCATTTGGAAATATGTTTGATGGTAGTGATATGGCTATTAGAGCTGTTCGACGATAGATGAAATGTGGAAAATTTCATAATTTGTATCATTTTAAAATACTACAATATGCTGATCAAAAGAACTATGAAACTAATAAAAAGTAGTCTTTGGATATTTTTTACACTATTTGAATTTTGGTATTACCAAATTGATTCAAAATTAATAGTTTCCATAGACCATTTATCCATTAAATACATTCTTCTAAAAAATAGCCAAAACCTATGTAGAATATATGGATAATCTTTCCTGAAATAATTTTATTTGGAAATAATATTTAATTAGGGTGATGAGAATTTTGTTTCAAATCATCTTTCTAGGTCAGCTAGTACCCTATTTGAATACCCTATTGAAATTTACTCTTAATTTCTAGATGAAAAGTCTTTAGAATATTCCTGTGTAAAATTATGCTTTATAGGAACTTTTTTATAATCTCTTAGTCACGTGAGTCATTTATAAATATTTTACCCATAACTAGAGGCATAAATATATTAATAAACTGATAAAATATTCTTGTTATTATTACATTAATTTTAGATGGTGTTCAGATGGTATTGTTTATAATTGTATGCCCAAATATGATATTATACCTATCATAGAGAGTTATCACTCTATATCATGATGTGGAAACAATGTAGGAGTAATAACTGACCAGAAATCATGACATGCTAGATTCTATTAGCCAACATTTTCATGGATTCTTGGGGTTTGTTGACGGTATGTGATAAGTGTTAAAGGTATGAAAATATAGGTAGTAAGAAAAATATTCCACAAAAATTAATATTAGTGGTTTATGTTTTTGATTTGTGGGTCTTGGATTTAATGATACCTTTCTAATTTTCTTTTTATAATGAATAAATAAATTTTGATATCTAATGTGTGTTTATATGGGTTGAGGTAGTGTCTCTTCGAAACAATATTACTGCTAGTTTGGTGAAATTATTTAATAAAAATATATTTTTTTATGGAGTACCAAATGGATTAATTAAAATAATTATACCAATTTCAATAAATTTATGTTAAAAAATCTAATCGTGATTTATAATTGTTCAGAAAAATAAGTACATCCTACCAAACATACCATAATAGGTAAGATGAAGTGTTTAACATTGAGATCAAACATTTTTATTGATAATATGATTCCTAGAATAACAAAGTATTGATTTTTTAATTTATATGAAGTTTTATGAGACAAAAAACCAAATATAAGTCTCTAATATGGATGTGAACTTACAAAATGATTTTTGAAAATAATTTCCATCTTCTTTTGTAACTATATCAAAAATTATTTCTGGGCAGTGAAAGCTCTAAACATTTAATTCATGTTTTTCTATTAGAGGGTGTTGCTGGAGCTATGTGATATAGAAGAAATTACAAGGAAATCACATGAAAATATTGAAATATAAAATGAGAGGAAAAGCAATTTAGTCATTTAATCATTCAAATAATGAAATTATTTTTTTTCAAATGGTCCATCAATTCAAATATTGGATTAAAAGTTTCCCATCAAAATTTAAAATTTTTAAAAACCATTCAACATTTCAATATTACTCCAGGTGATCAGCAAAAAATCCAAAAGGTAATGAATATGTATTTCCTAAATGATGCAATAATGGTTGTGTGGAATAAAAAAAATGTTAAAATATACCTCATTTAGGAAAGTGTTGTTTTTATTTTTTCATTTACATTATTTTCACATATACTGCTTCATACTATTGTGAATTACTTATGGGGGAATACCCCCTATTATTTTGAAAATTTGGAATATTTTTTTGTTTTTTGTTTCGTGGGGTTTATCTATCCAAATTATAGAATTTTTTTAAAAATTTGTTTCATATTACAAGTACTTATATCACCCAAAAAGTTATTATGCCTTCAAATTAGTTTTTACCACAACCACATTGGTTATCAAACTTCTATTTGAGCTTATTTTGGAAAATATATATACTTTTTATAACAATCTAAAGAATGAAGTTTTAAAAAATGATTATTATTTTGAAAATAGGATTGATGTTTGTAAATTGTGTTATTTTTTATCTTTAAGGTTATCCAATCACTAATATGGACAATAACAAATTGTAAAATATTTATTGAGTGAAATTATCTCTTAACATTGGATTCAACATTGGGGTTATTTTTTTATTTTATGTGTGGAAGAGATTGGAATTTCACTACGTAGAGATGTCCTTATATTCTAGAGACATCATAATGCCCATTATTTTAAAAAAACATCAATATATCTAAATAAATTATAATTTTTTATGTTAATAAAAGTGTTATTTTTTCTAAATGTCTATAAAATAAGAATTTGTTTCTATCCTTCCTAATTAATTATTTCATAATTGACTAAGGAATTTCTCTATGTATGAGGTTTTTATAATTGAGTTATTTTAGGGTGATGTTTTTAGTTCTCCAATGGGATGACTTTTTGAAAATTATGAAAGTGAATTGTGATTGGATGGATTCTTATGGAATTGGAATTAGAACGTAGGGAAATATAAGTCTGGACTTGAACATAGTAACATAGACTTAATAAAATTGAATACCATAGGGAGACAACTATATGTAGATTAATATAAATTCTTTTAATATTGAGTAAAATGGGAAATTTTGATCCCATGGTGAGTCTCTAATATAAGGGCACTGGGTGTATTTTTTGAAATGAATAAAATAAATACCCAATATGTACCTTTCATAGTTCTATATAGAACTCATTACCCAGACACATAGGAGAGAGTGAAAACTAGATGTTCATTTTCTTATATATGTTATTCCACTTTATTCCCATTATATTACACTATATTAATAGAAATATGATATGTGTTGAAATAGGGACGTTTGAAAAATTCACATTGGAGGCATGAAACATTTTAGCAGTGGACGAATCTGTGATTTTTCTTTAATTTTCACGTGAATTAATTCTTTGGAGGGATAATAATTTCTTATTTTGATTTTTTTAAATAAATAAAATTAATTGTAATTTCCGATGAGTGGAATGTATTAAGTGTGTGGTAATTTTATGTGGCATTAATTTATCACATTCTACCTAATTAGGTTAATTAAATATAAATCATTTTTAAATTTCTCTTATAATAGGGAATTATCTGATTTGAAAAAAAATATGGTTGAATCTTGTGTTTATTGATTTTTTTAACAAAATTTTTTTTATTTAGGATCTA
Organism: Viscum album; assembly: GCA_963277665.1. NCBI lineage: Eukaryota > Viridiplantae > Streptophyta > Magnoliopsida > Santalales > Viscaceae > Viscum > Viscum album. Next base: position 1,162,979,289 of record OY728130.1, on the reverse strand, counting down.
TGGTTAAAACATAAAGAAAGGCTGGATTGAGGGCCCCCAATAAAAGAAAAGGAGAAAAAAAAACTAAGCTATTTTTAATAGTCAATCACTGGGATCAACTGTACCCCCGCACTAGCGTAGGAAAATTTTAAGACTGAATCATCATTAGTTAATGAGTTACCTGATGGTGTGGATTATAGAGAAGTTAGTGCCACCTCAAATGATATGGTACTAAATATTAAAAGAATATTGAAAACTCTATGGATTAAGACAATGATGTACCCAGCCTCTAAACTGATAAATTCATTGTTGTTATCTTTGAAACTATAAGGTTATGATTAAACTATGAAAAATTTGAGAATAAATTATTATGGGAAATCTTTATATACATAATTTTTTATCATTTTTGTGCTCCTCCTATGATTTCCAATCACCATTTGTTTTAAATATTTTTGGATACAGTTTTTATAATTGATCATGGAGGCCATGATTTCTGTGACTAAACTAAGATGGAACACTTGATAAGAACTACTTATTTGAACTGAGGTGCCTCTAAGACTCAATAATTAAAAGTTGGCATCATGATGATCCTTGAAACAATTTATTTAGGTGGCAATTATGCTACGTCAAAATCAGCTAAGTGACAATCACCTGCACAGTTTTAGTTTTCTATATAATTTTGTAAACATTTTTTATTTGTCATATTTTTTCATGGATAAGGATATTGTATTAACTGTAAATTTTAGAACTCTCCCCTACTATTAATGACCATTTATTCTTCTACATTGAGTTACTTCTATGTTTGGATCATATTCACTGCCTATAATAAAGTTTATATAATTCATATATTCTATTATATAGATTTTTTCCTTATTCAGTAGAGAGGAAAAAAATGTAAAGTGAAGGTATTTTATATATTCTAGAAATAAAATTGAGAATGTTGACTTTTATTTAAGTAACCTTTCAAAATTACTGATAATAAATATTGACAAAAATTTGAATTGACAACTAGTAAACATCACCATAGTGAGCAAGATATGGAGCTGCAGGATAGAGAAAATTCATTTTCTATATCTTCCTATGTTTCTTAACTCTATCTAGATGTATTTTATTATATATAATTATTTTAATATGTTTAATTCATTTTTTGTTTCTGGATAAATATTCTTATGAGAATTAATTTTTCTAGTTAATCTATTTAAAATATTTCTTTCAACACTTTATCTGGATTCTATTTTCAAATTTATTTTAAGTCATTATTTTGAAAAAAAATAAATTATAAGTGAAAAATGAATAGAAAAGAACACCATTTCAAATTTTTCATCAATCTAAGGATTTTATTGGGAAGTAAATAATTCTCAAGAAAGAGTACCACATAAAATTGAGATAACAATTTGAAATCAATGATAACTAATTTTAATCATTTTGTTTTTGAGTTTATTCTATAATTGAAAAGATGTATGATCCATTAATTTATAGGTTGACCCAAAAATATATTTGGATATCCTGTTTTAATATGTTCATAGTCGTTTCACTCAATTCATGGAAAAAATAAAATAATTATAATAACTATCCAGCAGGTTCCCCATATCTCATAAATTTATTTCTCTTATTATTCTTCTAATCCTCTATCTTTTATGGTTTCTCACCCTCCCACAAATCTTTCTCTCCTAACAGTTTTAAAATCATTCACATTATCATGACCCACTATTTTGTTGTCTTCTTTGGTTATTCATTTTTTTTACGTTGGTCACATATTAAAACAAATTTTTGTTTATCCTTCCCTATACATTTACACCTAATAAAAACTAGCTAGTTTTTGAAGGGATTAAATAATAATATTTCATGAGTTCTATGGAATCATGGAAAATTTCCTAAAAACACAATCTTCAAGAGATATTCCAACTAAACTAATCATTTTCATTCTTCACAAATGGTACACTCCAACATTACTTTAATGTTATATCCTTTATAATATCCCAAAGCAGGAAATTAATTTATCATCTCATAAAATATGGATCTAAATGTGAATAATTAACTTCTATGAGATACTTACATGTAACACATATATCCCACATTAATTCCAAATCATTGATCAATTGATTAAAATATAAATCAATATCATTTCCATGTTGTTTTGGTCTAGATATATTTAGAGACAACATAATGTATTAAAATTCATGCATAATCATGATGGGAAGGTATAATTTACCAACATAACAAGACATGTACTCTGAGTACTACCATTTACACCAAAAGTGTTTATCCCATCTATAGATAATTCAATATAGACATATCTCAACAAATTTCCAAATTCAGTGTACTCATAATAAATTTTCTCCAATTAGTATATTCAATTGCGGGACATAATTTCCCATCATCAATTTTCATATATGCTCAACCTTTTAATATTATATCATTTTTCTATTATCCAAATATTCATCTAAATATAGAAATTATATAAACATAACATACAAACATTGAACGGCATGATTTATATTTTATATATTGATTCAATCCAAAAATATAGGATTTTATGAGTGATTCATAGTCCATGAGAAACAATATTCAATTATTTTTTCTTGAATTTATTTTTTCATAGTTCATGCCCTCTGAACATAAAATAAATTTAGGAAAATATGTTTTCCAAGGAAGATCATTTTTATCTTATCGCATATCATTCAGGATATTGTGTCCTTATATAAATCAATTGTATCTTCTTCTAAAGAAAACTTTCAAATCATAGAAATTCAATAAATGTAAAAATATTGAATATTTAATACAATTTGAATACAATGTTCTCTTTGAAAAAAAATTTAACATCTTAAAACACTTGGTAAAATCACAATGGTAATCTTCAATTTCTATTTTCACTTCTTATATACGATGTACATGATCATTTATATTGGTATTCATATGAAATGACCCATAAACAAATTATATCCCCAAGTAATATGTGAATTTGTTTTATCCGTATTTGTAGTACATCAATTATTTATCTTGTCACCACCCGTCCTTAGGGCCCATGTCGTGACTACCCCAAGACTGCCTTCCATAGGCCAGGGGTTGGCGACTAGAACCAAGGCGTAAATCCCGGTAAAAAGGGAAGGCATTGCCTTTGTAAAGTAAACAAACACTACAGAGCAAGAAAGCAGTAGAAGTAAACACTAAGTAAAACTGAGTACATCAGTATATGCAGAATAGTATGTGGGCCAGTATACAAACCCAAACTGAAAGTAAAGTACAACTGGAAGGGAAAACAACAACTGAAAAGTAAAGCCGCAATGTTGAGATGTCCACTGGAAATCCCACCTGAAGTGTGGGTACAGATAGCCTCCACTGCTCGTCGGGTCCAGCTGACCGCTTTGAGTACTTCCCACCCAGTGGTCCACCTCTAGGTACTGTCATGCTCCGTAAGCCTCAACCACGATCACTGCTATCCGTCGTCTGCAACCAACACAACATAGTGCGGGCATAGCCCATGCATGGGTGAGTATAAGCTACTCAGTAGGGACCCAGAGACCCCCGAAGGTCTCCCAAAATCTACAAAGGAAAGATACAATCACAAAGTAACATATGACACTGCTTAGGTATATGCCCATAAATATACCTAAGTCATTAATTCTCGTTTGGCTCCAACATCCGAGCCCCAAGAACAACCCATTCCACATAGGAAAGCAAAACATAAATCCACACAGGATAGAACAATACAATCCACATAGGAAAGCAAAACGTAAATCCACACAGGATAGCACAACACAATCCACATAGGAAAGAAAAATATGATTCATCTCACACAGCTATACTTCTTTTAATGACGATAGAGACGATCAGATATTGCCACTAATTCATCTAAGTCATCGGACCCACAAAGGATCGATAGGTACTAACCCTCGCAATGAACCACAAAGGATCTGACCCACACAGGATCAATAGTTAACTAACCCCCGCAATGACCCACATAGGATCTGACCCACAAAGGATCGATAGGTAACTAACCCCCTCAAAGACCCACATAGGATCGGACCCACATAGGATCTGTAGGTGCTAGCTCACACAGAACCGCTGAGCGCTGACCCAAACAGAATCAGACCCACACAGGATCGGTAGCACTGATCCACGTAGGGTCACTGAGTGCTGTAGTCGTCGTCGTCGAATCTACTGAGGATCTCTGTACAGTTGTTGTCATTGTCACAGTCGAAAACGCAGCCAGCACTAGGGTTCCTGCACACAACAAGCTCATTCGGGAGGGTCCGCTCCATGAGCCGAGAGGCTGATACATCAACTGACACATAGTCCAGATTTGATGTATCCAAAAGTTCCATATCGTCAATAGGAACACAACGTAGCAGACAACGCATCAATCAGACGCCCGGTCTGAGAGTTATTGGCTTTTTCGTCCTAGGGGCTCGGTTGGTTTTTAAGGCAAAACCAACCCAACCATACTCCACCTGCGTCCAAACCTTGGGTGGAGTAATCCAAAAGATCTTTCTGAATAAGAGGAATCCAACAAAGTCAACGACACGTCAATCGGACATCCGGAGCTTAAGATATGAGCGTTTCCCCTCCGAGGGCCTGGTTGGTTTCGTGTACAAACCAACCCGGACGAACCCAAAGTATTCAGAAACCTTGAGCGTGATATACCGAAACGACTGTCTCGATCCAAGAATCGCATCGCAACTGACGGTGCGTCGATCGGAGGCCCGTAGCACATGTTATGGGCGTTCCACTGGAAAAGATTCAGTATTAAGGGGTTCGGGCCCGGTCCGACTAGGCCTGATACCCCCAGGGTCGGCCCGAACCAGGTCGACCCGATTCGGGTCCGGGTCCAGCCCACTTGGGCGCGGCCCGGCTCGGACTGGCGCGCTGGCCAGGCGCCGGGCGCGCTCGGCCAAACGGCAGAGCCGTTGAGAAGGGGTGGTGTCTGCCCCCGTGATTTGTAATCGCGACCCCCATTAAGGGGGGACATTGTGCTGGCCGACGGAGGGTTTGAACCCCTGGATCCCTTTTGTCCGGCCGTCCCTCCCCGGCCGGCCGGTTTCTGCCACCACGGGACTAGCGACGGCCGGTCCCCTCCTTGCTCTGATGTCGGTGGCCCGTTTCCGGCCGGCGGTTCCCACGCTCCGACGTGGCCTGGTATCGACCGCGACCCACATTTGTCTGGTGCAGCGCGACGACAGCACACCCCTCCGCCGCGGACCCACTCCGGCTGCGATGATTTTGTGGTTCTCTAGCGCAGCGCGACAGGGCCTCGACATGGTTCATATTTTTAAAAAACGCGGCGTGTCGGCATCGCGCAATCTTGCCGTTCGTTCCCACATGGTGCGACGGCACCGCGTCACTTCCCTTCGTACCGCAACAACAAGAAAAATAAAAGGGAGGGGGGTTGGCCATGTTTTATGGTCCGGCCTCCTCCCATTAATTGATAGCATGCGGTCCAATTATATGTGGATATTGAATGGGAGTAAATCATGAAAAGAAAACCCATAAACCCCTACCTCGTGCGAGTTTGAACGGAAGTTCATCGAATGAGGATTCATCGTGGGAAGAGACGTCATGAAAGAAGACGTCGATGACATCATGGTACACGGCGTCGCGTAATCAGTTTCCGAGAACTCGGCGATCTTCATCGGAGACCGATGTGTTCTTCGCGTTCTTCGTCGAAGACGAAGAAGTTCCTCAAGTCCTTAGCCCTTTTCTCCCAAAGACTCCACAACAAAAATCTACCCCAAAAATAAATTAAGACCACACTAATTTATTAACTAGACATTAGTTTTAATTTCAAACACACACATTATACTCACTCTTCATTAATAACATAAGTTATTAATACTTAAGTTATCATATTAAATTGTGAGATGAGGGAGTTAAGGAATGTGAAGGGGTGAGGTTCGTGTGGGCCCCACCACCCTCATAACCTCCCATGGGAAGTTGGGTAGTTACCCAACTTCCACCCAAAGCTTAAATCCACTTAGAGAAAAATAAATATTGTAGTTAAATTTTTATTTTAACTTCCACAATTTTTATCAAACTCTCTCGTGAAAATGCAACTCTGGAAATGGTGTTTCTAAGAAATTACCGGCGCTGCGGTTCCATCGGTGCCCTTGAATTCGATTCCGAGCACCGGTTCAAAAGTTAGAAATTTCCGCTCGTTTGTTCACTGAACGTACCCGACCTAAACATAAAATAGAAATTTCGGGCACACTGGGCCTCAGAATCAAGTGCCGTCAGAAACTACGTTCCTGTAAAATTCAAAAGAAAATTAAGAATAAATTTTCCTTGAATTGTACAGGTCTTTACAATACTCCCACCTTAGGGCATTACATCCCCGTAAAGTTACATCATAAACTAGGGAAACAAAAGTGGGTACTGAGCACGCATCTCAGCCTCCTGCTCCCAAGTGCTCTTCTGGAGGTTCTCGTACTACCATATGATGCGCACAAGAAGAATCAATCGTCCACGCAGGACATGCTCCTGTCGATCCTCAATCTCCACAGGGTCCTCCGTAAAAGTCACCCCATCATCAACGTCCAGCTCCCCATGGTCAATGAAGTGTGTCGGGTCATGCACATATCTCCTCAGCTGAGATACGTGGAAGACGTCGTGCACCCAGTGCAACTGAGGTGGTAGAGCCATGAAATAAGCTACATAGCCAATCCTGATGAGGACCTGGAACGGTCCAATGAAGCGTGGAGATAACTTTCCACCTCGGCCAAATCTCTGTAATCCATGTCGAGGTGAGACACGCAAGAAGATGTGGTCACCATACTCGAACTCTAGTGGCCACCGCCTCCTGTCAGTATAAGACTTCTTCCCGCTCTGAGCTGTCCTCATCCGCTCCTCAATGATCTGGACCATCTCTGTCGTGGCCTAGACCATCTCCGGTCCGACAAGTGCTGACTCCCCAGGGTCGGTCCAGCACAAAGGAGATCTACAAGGTAGGTCGTACAACGCCTCGTATGGTGCCATCCCGATGGTGGAGTGGTAGCTGTTGTTGTGCGCAAACTCCACCAAGGGTAGGTGGTCCTCCCAGCTGCGACCAAAGTAGAGGACACATGCGCGGAGAATGTCCTCGAGAGTCTGAATGGTCCTCTCCGTCTGACCATCTGTCCAAGGGTGAAAGGCAGTGCTAAGACGTAGCTGCGTCCCGAACGCCTCCTGCAACCCCTTCTGAAGCTGAGAAGTAAAGAGAGCATCTCAATCGGAGAAGAAAGATGATGCCACACCGTGAAGCCGTACAATCCCCTGAACGTAATGTCGTCCCAAGCTCTCCACTAAGACCTGCTATTTGATGGGTAAGAAGTGTGCCAACATTGTGAGTCGGTCGAAAATCACCCAAATGGTGTCTTGACCTCTGGAAGTGCGTGGAATTCTAGTCACGAAGTCCATACATATGTCATCCCACTTCCACTCTGGGACCTTCAAGGTCTGTACCAAGCCTGTTGGTAACTGGTGTTATACCTTCACCTACTGGTAGGTGAAGCATTGAGAAATGAACTCCACCATAGCCTTCTTCATTCCCGGACACCAGTGCTATCGTCTGAGATCCTGGTACAACATTGCCACTCCAGGATGTACTGCCAAAGGAGAAGTATGAATCTCCCTTAGCACCTCCTCCTAAAAAGAAACTAGTACCAAGGTACGTCCTCTGAAAAGGACGTCATGCTCTGCTCCAAAGGTGAAACCATCAGGTGCCTGTCCTGAGGATATCTGTTCATGCCGCATCACACAGTCAGCGTCCCCACGTTGTGCCTCTCTGACCCGCTGCAGTAGTAGTGGGGTGACAGTGAGTGACTGAAGGAAGGATGCTCCATCTCTATCCATGAAGGATATCTGTAAGGCAGCTAGCTACTCTGCCGCCTCCTCAAGTAGATGAATGTCCGTCCTCCTGCTGAGAGCATCAGCTACTACGTTCCCCTTACTATGAGTATAGACTATCTCAAAGTCATAGTCCTGGAAGAACTCGATCCATCGCCGATGTCTCAGGTTCAGGTCCTTCTGAGAGAAGATGTACCTGAGACTCTGATGGTCAGAAAAAACTTTATAGCGCTCGCCCATCAGATAGTGTCGCCATGTCTTCAGATCGAAGACCACTGCTGCTAACTCTACGTCATGGGTAGCGTAGTTCGGCTCATGCGGCCTCAACTGACATGATCCATAGGCGATCACTGTCTGTTCCTGCATCAGGACACATCCGAGTACGGTCCCTGATGCATCGCAGTAGACTACGTACCCTACTCGTTCCTCTGGCAACCTCAAGATAGAGGCACTGGTCAATCTCTGTCTCAGCTCCTGGAAGCTCTGCTAACATCTTTATGACCACACGAAGTGTTTCCCCTTCCACCTTAACGTTCTGCAAAGCTGCAAAGATTTATCCTTTTCTGAAAAGGGAAATACTCTCTCATCCCCTGGATGAACCACGTTCCTTGCCTAATACAGTCAATCCCATCATGATTAGTTAATTCATGGCATGGATGACGTCGTAAGGCCTCGACGCTGCTACCACGAGATCCAACCGTTACTCTCACCTCCAAGGGTTGAGTCACACTATCGAAATCAGTTTGTGGTCACTGGGTCTCCTCCAGTTTGAATCTCGCAAGTGATGGTAAATTCAATAGTTTTTAACAGGCACCTCTTAGTAATAACAAACAAAAGACAATAAAGAAAATGTAACCATTTCAAGTGTCTTTTATTACTTCAACTCAAAGTACAAGGACACAAGGAAACACAAACTACAAAGCTAGAGGCATTATGGGCAATGGCCTCTATGCCTGGAGATAGTCCCGCACTAGTCCACCAGCTTCCGGAGCTCCATGATCGTATGCTTCAGCATCCTGAAGCTGTGCTCTCCCCTGAGGACGGGGTGGACCTTCTGGTGGTGGAGGTAGAGAATCAAAACATCGTCCACCACCTGCCGCTCGACCAGATCCTCAACCTCGTCCACCTACTCTCAGCAGACTGCCACGGTCGAACCTCCGCCTCTGCCTAGGTGGTTCCTCAACTGTCTTCTGCTCCTCTGCATGGCGGGTCGGGCAGTCACGAGCCATGTGGCCCTACCCGCCTCATGCATAGCACTGTATTCCATTCCTAAGATTGGTTATGCTACGTGTGCCCCACACCTCTGAGCCAGTAACCTGTGGTCGTCCACCCGTTGGCCTAGCCTGCTTAGACCACTGCGACATCTCTCTACTACTGGCTACAGAAGACTGCCACATGTCTCCCTGCTGTAGGTCTCGCCGTTGGTCTAGACTCAGCAAGAAAACTCTTGATGGGAAGAGATCTCTCCAGTACTCCTGGCTGAGTCGGAATGCTGAGGGAGATCTGTGATGCCCTGATCTCATGCCTCAATCCCTACTCATAGGTCCGAGCCCGGAAGAATGGGTCACGTACCATGTCTTTCGAGTAGCGTGAGAGATCGGTAAATCTCACCGAGTACTGGGCGACTGTCAAGCTGCCCTGCCGTAGGTGATGAATCTCCTGGATGCGCACCGCACGGATTGTGGCTGTGACGAACTCTAAGCAGAATAGGCTCTCAAAGTTCATCCAGAGAAGAGATGCCTCAATGTGCACCTAGAGCATCATGCTCCACCATCGGCCCGCTGCCGCATGCAATAGGCTCACTGCGAGGATCACCATGAGGTCTGCTGGTGTCCTCACTAACCGAAAAACTCATACCACTACCTCCAGCCAGTCCTCAGTAGCCTGGGGGGTCTGTCTACCCGCGGAACCTGGGTGGTCGCTGGCGCTGGAACTCATGCAGTGCACTAAGGCGATGTGCATCATTAGCGGCTGGGGCTGGAAGAATCGGTGGCTCGGTTGGTAATGGTACCGTGGGTGCCTCAGCTGTCAAAGGGCCATGCACCGAGGCCTCATCGCTCAGTGGGCTGTTGTCACACTCAACTCTCGGAACCCTAGCTAGCTGCCGTCATGGGGCCATCCTAAAAAGAAACAGATGCGCCACTATCAAACCGTATACCTGGTGAGCTGACACAAGTAATCACATAGAAAACATGAAACACACATGCAATCAATGTTTTCGTGCAGTAAGTTATAAATCAGAAGTCAGGGTCCTGGTGTACGGATACGTCGGCCGCCGCACCAACACTGGACTCCCTAGACTGATACCCACACCCAATACGCTTAACACTATTGCTTCACATAGAAAAAGATCAGAGTCTCATGTTCTATGGTAGAACCGAACTCCTCTGATACCAATTTGTCACGACCCGTCCTTAGGGCCCGTGTCGTGAATACCCGATGCCTGCCTTCCATAGGCCAGGGGCTGGCGACTAGCACCAAGGTGTAAATCCCGGTAAAAAGGGAAGGCATTGCCTTTGTAAAGAAAACAAACACCACAGAGAAAGCAAGCAGTAGAAGTAAACACTATGTAAAACTGAGTACATCAATATGTACAGAAAAGTAAGTGGGCCAGTATACAAACACAAACTGAAAGTAAAGTACAACTGGAATAGAAAACAACAACTGAACAGTAAAGCCGCAACGTCGAGCTGTCCACTGGAAATCCAACATGAAGGGTGGGTACATATAGCCTCCACTACTCCACGGGTCCAGCCGACCGCTCCGAGTACATCCCACCCTGTGGTCCACCTCCTGGTACCGTCCTGATCTGCAAGCCTCAACCACGATCAGCACTATCTGTCGTCTGCAACCAACACAATGTAGTGCGGGCATAGCCCGTGTAGGGGTGAGTATAAGATACTCAGTAGGGACCCCGATACCCCTGAAGGTCTCCCAAAATCCACAATGGAAAGATAAAATCACAAATTAACATATGACACCGCTTAGGTATATGCCCATACATATACCTAAGTCATCAATTCTCGTTCGGCTCCAACATCCCAGCCCCAAGTACAACCCAGTCCACACAGGAAAGAAAAAAAGTAAATCCACTCAGGATAGCACAAAAAAATACACATAGGAAAGAAAAATGTAAATCCACAGAGGATAACCCAACACAATCCACATATTAAAGAAAAACAGGATTCAGCTCATACATGTATACTTCATTGTCTGTCGATAGAGATGATCAGATATTGCCACTGATTCATCTAAGTCATCGGACCCACAAAGGACCAATAGGTACTAACCCCGGCAATGACCCACAAAGGATCTGACCCACATAGGATCAATAGGTAACTAACCCCCGTAATGACCCATATAGGATCAGACCCACAAAGGATCGATAGGTAACTAACCCCCGCAAAGACCCACAAAGGATCGCACCCACACGGGATCTGTAGGCGCTGGCTCACACAGAACCACTTAGCGCAGACCCACATAGGATCAGATCCACACATGATCGGTAGCACTGATCCACATTGGATCGATGAGTGCTGTAGTCGTCGTCATTGAATCCACTGAGGATCTCTATTCAGTCGTCATCGTCGTCACAGTCGCAAACGCATCCAACACTAGGGTTCCCGCACACAGCAAGCTCATTTGGGAGGGTCCGCTCCATGAGCCGAGAGGCTGATACATCAACTGACACATATTCCAGAGTTGATGTATCAAAATGTTCCGTATTGTTAATAGGAACTCAACGTAGTAGACGACGCATCAATCGGATGCCCGGTCTGAGAGTTATTGGCTTTTTCGTCCGAGGGCCCCGGTTGGTTTTTAAGGAAAAACCAACCCGACCGTACTCCAGCTGCGTCCAAACCACTGGTGGAGTAATCCAAAAGATCTGTCTCACTGATAGCAATCCAACAAAGTCAACGACACGTCAATCGGACATCCAGAGCTTAAGATATGAGCATTTCCGCTCCGAGGGCCTGGTTGGTTTCGTGTACGAACCAACCCAGCCGAACACAAAGTATTCTGAAACCTTGAGCGCGATATACCGAAACGACCATCTCAATCCAAGGATCACATCACAACTGACAGTACGTTGATCAGAGGCCCGTAACACATGTTATGGGCGTCCGACTGGAAAAGATTCGGTATTAAGGGGTTCGGGCCCGGTCCGACCCGGTCCAACACCACCAGGGTCAGCCCGAACCGGGTCCGGGTCCGGCCCGCTTGGGAGTGGCCCGGACCAGCCTGGCGCGCAGCGCGCTGGCCAGGCGCTGGGCGCGCTCGGCCAAACGGCCGAGCCGTTGAGAATGGGGGCGTCTGCCCCTAATTTGTAACCGTGGCCCCCATTAAGGGGGACCGTTGTGCTGGCTGGCCGGGGGTTTGAACCCCAGGCTTCCTCTTGTCCGGCCGGCCTGCCCTGGCCAGTCGGTTTCTGCCTCGACGGGACCGGTGACGGCCGGTCCCCACCCTGCTCTGATGCCGGCGGCCCATTTCGGGCCGGCGGTTCCCACGCTCCGCCGCGGCCCGGTAGGGGCCGCGGCCCTCATTTGTCCGGTGCGGCGCGACGGCGCCGCACCCCTCCGATGCGGCCCAGCTCCGGCCGCGGTGCTTTTTCGGTTCTCCGGCGCGGCGCGACGGCGCCGCGACTTGGTTCATATTTTTAAAAAACACAGCATGTCGGCATCGCGCATTCTTGTCGTTCGTTCCCACGCGGTGCGACGACACCACGTCACTTCCCGTCGTACCGCAACAATAAGAAAAATAAAAGGGAGGGGTGTTGGCGTTGTTTGTACGGTCTGGCCTCCTCCCATTAATTGATAGCATGCGGTCTCATTATACATGTATAATGAACGAGAGTAAATCATGAAAATAAAATGCATAAACCCCTACCTCGTGCGAGTTTGAACGGAGGTTCGTAGAACGAAGATTCGTCGTGGGAAGAGACGTCGTGAAAGAAGACGTCAACGGCATCGCAGTACATGGCGTCGCGTAATCGGTTTCCGAGAACTCGGCGATCTTCGTCGGATACCGATGTGTTCTTCGCGTTCTTCGTCGAAGAAGATGAAGTTCCTTACGTCCTTAGCCCTTTTCTCCCAAAGACTCCACCACAAAAATATAACCGAAAAATATATTAAACCCACACTTAATTTATTAACTAGACATTAGTTTGAATTTCAAACACACACATTAAACTCACTCTTCATTAATAAAAGAAGTTTTTAATACTTAAGTTATCATATTAAATTGTGAGTTGAGGGAGTTAAGGAATGTGAAGGGGTGGGGTTCGTGTGGGCCCCACCACCCTCATAACCTCCCATGGGAAGTTGGGTAGTTACCCAACTTCCACCCAAAGCTTAAATCCACTTAGAGAAAAATAAAAATTGTAGATAAATATTTTTTTTAACTTACACAATATTTATCAACATCTCTCGTGAAAATGCAACTCTAGAAAAGGTGTTTCTAAGCAATTATTGGCACTGTGGTTCAATCGGTGCCCTCAGAATTCGATTCCGAGCAGCGGTTCAAAAGTTAGAAATTTCCGCTCGTTTGTTCACTGAACGTACTCGTGCTAAATTTTGGATAGAAATTCCGGTCACTCCGGGACTCAGAATCAAGTGCCGTCAGAAACTGCGTTCCTTTAAAATCCCAAAGAAAATTAAGAAAAAATTTCCCTTGATTTTTATGGGTCTTTACATATCTGGTCTATTCTCTAACAAATCAAATTTTCTTCCAACTCTTCCAGAGTATTTTTTCATGAATTATAATAATGTAAATATAGATAAATTATTTGGGAAGGATCATATTCATGATCAATTTCAAAACTGGTGAACTCTTTAAATCCATCCTCATAATATTTTTTCATAGGATTTCTTCCCATTGGTTGCTGATTCATATCCTCCATATTAGGTTCAAAAAATATATTTTTTTTATAAGAAATAAATAAATACACGTAAGGTACTCCTAATCAATGTAGAATGTTATAAATACTCATAATAATGGTAACACAACATTTGATAATTATTGGTGATGATTTTTAACAATTTATAACTTTACACATTGGTGATAGGAAAGGAAACAACCATTGGGTGAACATGTTGTTTTTGGTACAGGTTTTCAATTTTATATTTTATGGAATAAAGGTGGTAATTCTATGACAGGTTCTATAACTTTTCAATGTGGGATTCCATAAACATGAATGATTTATTATTTATTTATTTATTTACATGGTTCATTGTCAGTAAGGTGGTGTTTCAGTGAAAGGGTGGTTAGGAAACAAAGTTTATGATATTTTCTCAGATTATGAAACAATCAACTTCAACATATGTTGAAAAAGTGTCTTAGTTGGATTAACAGAAATACCCATCTCAGAATAATTATTAGAGTATCATTCCAACTACCTATTGTCACATAAAAACAATGTAAGGAATTTTTAATAATTACTCATGTAACTATGAATGAATGAACATAAATTTTCAAAGGTAACATTGTATATGTATCCCTTAACATATAATTTGTTAATGCATCCACAATATCATTCTTTAAATAGATGTAATCTATCCTAATATCTTCGTTATCCATTTTAACCTTAATGAAATTATATTTGATATCAATATTTATAGATCTTGGATATTGGGTAATATTCTTTGACATATTAATTGAAATTTTAATGTTACAAGAAATACTCAATGTATTTTCAACTTATACTTCATATTCATACAATTGATCTCTTATCCATAATATTTGGGTATAGTAATGTATTTCATGTAAATATATAGGCACATATATACTCAATGTAATTTTACTATGATTCTTGATATACCAACTCACATATTTTCACCAAAAATGAATGTTAAACATAATCTCAGTTTTTTATCTTGGAATTATTTTATATTTCAGACCATGGTCAAATCTTCCACTGATGTACCTCAATATTATTTTATCATAATGTATTTGGGATTCATTTTGAATAATTATATATCTTACACATAGGGTCATATAATATATAATGTATGTTCATATTTTGGTGTGATAAATAAATCATCCAATTGATTTCCTAAATTCCTTTGGATTTTAACTATTTCCTACTTCATCCTTGAAAAACTTTCTACCAACTATTATGGGTGTTGCAATATTTTTGGAATATAACATTAAAAATATCATCAATGTTTTTGTGGAATATTTTTTGTATGATTAGAATATGTATTTATTTATTTCATAAGGTTTAATCCCAAAATATACTACATATCATAGAGTACTAACAACACAAAATACATCATCATATGAGGTAAAAATTCCTCACAGAAAAAAGAAATTTTTAAATAAAATAATTATTTCACATATATATATATATACTATTAAAATCATAGTACATGTACATATCGTATTCACATAAAAGATTAAATATATTTTTTTATTTATAAATGATCAATACTTTCGTGCAACATTCCAATTTGGAGTACGATTATCTATTGTCATGTTTTTACCCATACAAGGCGTCCATTAATCTTTATGCTTTTCTTCTATCATGGGAATTTTTCAAGCAATCATGTTTCTTAATAAATACTTATTATTATATGTATCTATTAAAAATTAATATTTAACATCCTATTTATAATGTATATAGTTTTTGTGTGTAAAACTATAAAAATTATTATCAATGTCTAAAATATTTGAATCGGTGTAAATATTTCATCATCGTCTAGGAATTCCATCTAGGAACATCCTTTATATAAAAATATGGCTTAATTCCTTAAAACCACACCTTTTCCCTAATGTATATTTGTAAGGACACACTTAATACCATTAACAATTTTCCTTTATTGTCTAGGAAGAAGTTCCTTATTGGTGTTCATTTCAACTTAATCTAGATTTTCATTCATAGAAATTACCCATAACATATGTTCTATATCCACCAATAAATTGGTTCAATATGTGAAATAATATATATTTTATTTTCCTTTCAATTTATTCTTATAATATTCACTATAGATTCTAGACATCTAATTATACTTTATTTTGTTATATATGCTTTATTAATTTATAATCATTTAATTTATCATATTTTGGTGATTCGCCCTCATAACTAGTTTGATCAAATTAAAAATCAATAAAAGTTTTTTTAATTCCATATTCTTCATCATTTTCTTTATAATAAATGGTTGATTTGTGCACTTCAATGTTTCTGAAAACTATTTATTTTTACATATCGATCTAGGGTCAATTTTCAATATTATTTACATCTAATTATTACATAAATAGTTTCATCATTTTATTCTAGTATATTAATCCCCTTTCATTAAATGGAGACACCATGGAGGTCCCTACTTCATATTTTTTATGAAATTTTGTTAAATTTTATTTTTTGTAATCAATGAATCAATTAATGCTAAAACTTTTTAACTATTTATATATATGATTTATTTTGTGCCAAATGTTATATAGATTTAATATTTAATTGAGTCTTAGTAATAATTTTTTTTAAATAAGTATATTGGTAAATATTGACTCCCTCCATAAAATGTTTGGGGTCTTATGTAAAAAAAATAATTAATTTCCCATTTCAACTGATCTCATATTCTTTCTTTATACAACTCCATTTTTCTAGGGAGTATAAAGAGTTATGTGATAATATTTTTTCCCATTCAAACCAATATAAGACACTAATGAGATATAGTTAATATCTATTCTATAATATGGCTTTAACCTTTTTTACAGACTACCATCTTTTTCTCAACCTATAAGATAAAAATTTTGAACATTTATATTGTATCAAACTTTTCCTTCGAAAACATATAATTGGTTATTAAAGTGAAATATTAAATAAGTGTGATAATGTAAAGATCTTCTCTGTATAAAATAAATGTCATGTAGACCCACCTAAATTATAATATATTAGTTTATGTAGTCTATTAGAATTAATTTAAACTATTTTTGAGTTTCATAAGACATCATAATCTTTGACAATGTTTCAAAAATAACATATATCACTTCATCTACTATTAGTACAGACATCCCAAAAAATATTAATTTCATATTTTACTAAAAAATATTTTACCAAGATGGAAAATTTTATTATTCCATGGTTTTGTCTTTATCATCATATTACTAACATAAATTATCAGTACCATGAATTTATCTAAAATCACCAATATCTTTTTTATCCTCATTTATAAGCCTTCTATCTCTAAAATACCTAATCATTCCTGATTTTTTCGGGAATAAAACATTAATTTAGTCATTACATCATTAGATAACACTAAAATATTTCATTTAATACAATCAACTAAAAGTATATCTTTTTATTTTAGCCTCTTAGTATCAATAGTAGTAGTATTGAATCTTTTTTTATTTAGAGGGATATCACCTTTAAAAGTAAAAATCTTCCCATAATATTGTTAAATGATTTTAAAAATATTTTTACCACAATTAATATTATTAGAATAATCACTTTTAGGAATCCAAGGAATACCTATCTTGCATTCTCTTAAAGAAACATCAACAGTGAATATTTTTTCCTTCATCATTTTATAAATCTGATTTACATTTACACAATAGAATACATATATTAAAATTTTTTCATACAATCCATAAGAAAATTAGCCTATTGGTAACATATATCGCAAATCTCTTCTAAAATATATTTTTTATAGGATATATTTAAGGAATTGCTTTATATTTTTCATTATGTGAAGTGTTCTTAATATGACAAAAATTTATTCATTTACTCTCAGTGCTACACCCCCTTGATTAACACAAACTCAATGGAAATGAAATCTTGTAAAAACATGAATATATATTGTGACCATATATTTCATAGAATTGTCAATTTCCTCTAAACATTTATCTTTTATATTAATGAGAAATTTTTACAATAAACTTTTGTTTTTATCTGATCATATAATATGATTCATTAAATCCAAGAGATATAATTTTTCTTCATCTACCTTCATTTTTAATTGAAGTACAACAAAATTTCTCATTACTCCTCGTATCCCCAATGTTCAGCATTTTTTCATAAGAGCATGCACTATTACAAATAACATATATATTTTGAGGTTTAAAAGGGGAAAATATTACCCACACTTTTCGAAAAACATGTTTCAATGATATATATGTTTCAACTATAACTTACACTAACATATTTAAATTACCATTCATCTCAATAGAGTATTTTCCAATATAAAGAACTTTAATTGTGTCTTATTTTAATCTTATTATATCATATCTAGTTTTTCTCTTCGATTATTCAATGTTATGTCTTTCTTTGGAACCCTTATATTGATAATTGTAATTCCGTCAATGTAACAATATCCATTTTTAGAAATAACTTCATTTCATTTGACCATAATTTTATTCTCTTTTTTAAATGGCCAAATTTAATTTTTTATATTATATTTTTTTTCCAGAAAGTATTGATGGTCATACATAAACATATTCTATGTATATCTTATTTCCCCTTATTTTTCAACTCTTGAGGTTTCATCATGTTTTCTAACATAGTATCTAAAATTAAAAAAAAAAATAGGAACATAATGTTATGATTGGATACATGTCATGGATTTTCCTTCCTCTTCATTTCCAGATATATTTCTTATCTTCCTAGTATAAAAATTTTTCTTTCTCATTGAATATTTTGGGACATCTTTTATATTAATACAATATTCATTTAATATTTTCCACTTCAATTTATTTTTCAATTTTTTATGTTAATTAAGATAAGATCCATATTTATCTTATAAACATTAACCATTTATTCTTCATTTTTAAAATATAATGATTTCTAATTTTTTTATTCCTTTAGTTAATGTTTTATTTTTTATTTAAAATACATTTCTTCATTGGTCTACTTATTCAATGAATGATAATTCCTAAACTCTTTGAAATTAAAATATTATAAAAATCATCAAGGGATACATTATATTTTTTTAATATATAATTTTTAGGATTAAACTTATCTATAATTTTTCACATCAACTTAATGAAAAAATTGTAGTCTTCTTATTTTTCTCTCTAACCTCTAATATTGTAGATTATTTAATTATGTCATATGATTTGATCTTAAATGGTTTCATCATCGCCCATTATTGAATATTCATACATTACTCTCTATATTTATATCTTTTCTTCATTAACCATCACAATACTTTTAATATTTCTTTCCAATTTTACCGAAATCGATTTTTTGTTTGAAGGCCCTTTACGTTGTTGTAATATTTGTATGATAAGGACCTAAGAAAATTTTTTGTACCTTTCCATATCCATCCTAATTTTTTCTTTTAGAAAAACTACTAAGGTATTGTTTCACCATTTTTTAAAATCGCATAATTGAACCATATCTGAAATTTAAGTCATGTAATATGAGATAAAGAATCAACATATTACACTATAAATTATATTTTTTATCATTAAAAGTTATTATATCTATAATGTTAATAGAATTTAAATTCTATTCCCCAAAAATATTTATGATCTTATAGAGGGAACTATTTTTCTTTAATTCTAGTAATGGTGAAAAGAAATGTGTTGTTCAATTATTAAGGGGGATTTGAGTTAGTAGTAATTATTATTAAACTTTCTTTGATTAAATGATTCTTTTATGATTATTATTGTATGTTACAGTAATTTTGTATTATTAATAACTTATTTTATCAGAAATAAATATAACATAATTCACATAATATTTCAACAAGGTTTACCCCAATAGTAGTGAATATGTCCTTATGTTTACTCGTAAAAGTTGAAGAATTATATTTTTTCACAAATATTAATGATAAGTATATGTTGTTTTGGGAAGATATCATCTAAAAACCAATAATTTTTCCCAACAATTATTCTTGAAGAAGAATATAATAATGATTCTTATATATAGAAAAAATACTTCTCCAACATTGTGGATAATATCTTCATATGAGAAACCAGATGGAAAAAAATCACAAGATCTTATTCTCCAACTTATTGTATTTGAATGATAGTATGTAATCAAAAACTCTACCAGCACATTGACCTTATTTTTCTTGTTCATAAATACATATATAATAGTTCTTATTCTTCAGTGATGTATCAAGTACCCTTTTTAAATTTTCAAATTTATCTCTTTAATATTATCAATATTCCAATACAAGTGTTTCATTGAATAGCACTTCTAACTTTTTTGTTTGATGTTCAGAGGTATAATTGAGATTTATTAATGGTCTCCTCTTGATTCATGAAATTGTATTTGTATGGATATCCATTAAGTATCAATGAATGAATTGTTAAAATATCCTTAATAACCAATTTCACGTTGACCTCTATGTATTGTAACACCCCAAGCCTAATCCACTAATATGTGACATAACCTGGTCGGCCACATGGACTCAAGAGTGCCTCATAATAATCCATAGGATACCAGATAGTAGAAAAGATATATATTGGTATGGTTGGGACATTATATCTTCATGGTCATAGTATATAATAATGATATACTAATGAATAATCATCATAAACTAAATAAATAAGAACAGCGGAATATTAATAAATCACAAACAATTTAAGAGAAAATCATCCATATATAATACCAATCAATTAGACAACATCCCTTATCATACATAATATAATGATAAAGGATATTCTATAAAAAATGGGGAATATAATGGAACTAAGGTATAAGACATACACAGTATATGGTATATAAAAATAAAAAAATGGATAAATTTTATCTCTAATAAAATCATGAGCATAAAACTGGCCCTTTACTCTCATACTTAATCATAATACATAATTCATGTTTCTCTTGTTGCTTCTTTTTAATTATCCCTATGAGCATTCATTAAGTCATCCAGGCACCAATTGGCAGACCAAATAAGGTGTGAGTAAAACATAGTACGATACCTCAAATGGATTATATTACTATCATATTATATAATATATAAATAAAATGTTTCAATTAATAATCATGGTAATCATGTAAATAACTTAAACAAATCAACATAGGTTCCTCATGGTCTACCTATCCAGTATTACCTAACTTTTCAAATGAAAAAATTTCAATGAGAACTTACCACATTAGGATTAGGATTATGATTATAAAGTTAGAACACAAGATATTTACAAAATATAACATGAGATGGGATAGTAAAGTATGTAACATAATTTCTATGTATTTTATGTTTACCAAACTAGTGTTGTACAAAGTGGTGTTCCCATGGTTTTTTACTATAAGTGGAATGTTCTAACGGACACCAATAAGCATTCCTTATGCACCGTTAGTGCTATTCTTGGATCCATCCCAAGTTAGTCAACAAGTTGGTTTGTAATATGAAGCTAAATATGAGGAGAATCATCAAAGTCATTCAATTTATTTAATTTCTTGAAATTTATGTGAACCCACAATGCTAAGGTATGGAATTCAAAATCTAATTCAAAGACCAAATCATTGGTTTCCCATGATCGTTTCCAAGGAAATCCACAACTTTAGTTCATTTATAACTTAGGTAATTCCTCAAATTTAAATTAATTCATTGTCCAGGACCATAGACATGCAATTTTATAATCATCCATCCTGTATCAATAACAATAATGATATCCATATTTGCATCATATAATTAAATAGGTTCTATGTTATGTGAAAATTACATTCACCTTCAATTTATATCAATTATACATTTCATTTATAAAGAAAATAACAAATCATCTCAAAATGTTGTTAAATTACATTGCCTATGCTTAGGAGGCCAAGAATGGTATCAGTCCATTTAAAAAAATTCCATTGAAAAATTCAATTTATCTAATAAAATTTATCATATCTAAAAATGTTGATTAATATCTTTTGAAGACATATCATTCATGGTCATTTAAGATGACAAAACCTAATAGGTGTCTCTCATTGAGGTAGAATCCTAGTGATAATGCATGTTAGCGTACAAGGACAATCGATATCAAGTGATAGAAAATAAATAATCTAATTTAATGATAAAAAGTTTCCCATATAAAGTCTTATGTGTGGTAAAATAACACATTATATTAACATTAATACATTATTTAAATGTGATATACCTCCTACCCTAGAAATCATGTACAATCCTCGTCTGTTATTGGCCTTTAACTTTGGATAGAATGTGAGAAATAAAAAAATCGATGAATACCCTAAAATTAGGCCATATTACCTCCATTATATTTATAATTATATATGATAAAATAGAATAATTATGTAATGAATATGATTAAAGAACTTATTGAGGGTCATCCAATGAGACAAACGATAGAATATTTTGATCTTGGACGTTGGATATCTCCCAAATTCTAGGTGGATAGAGATGACATATCTCAAGTATGATAGATTGATGTTCATTGGAGCTACTGAAATTTGGAGATGGACTCTTACATAAGGCCATATAAAAATGATAATTTCACCCATTTTTAAAGGGCAGACAGTTTGGACACACTATTGGTCAAATTGTGCACCAATCATGTGCCACCACTATCCAATGGCACACCACTCACATGGTCTAGGTACACCATTTTTTAAAAACTTTGTGTACCCTTGTGGCTTCTATGAAGCCCAAAAATTCATACCACAATACCATTCATCCTCAATCTAATAGTTGGAACAAACATTTTGCCTCACATATTTTCTATAAAAACATGATATTTAGGCTCAAAAAGAGTCATATATTCTCCCAAACCCTTACATATTCCCTTAGGAAGAGTCATAAAATTAAAAAGAAATATTTATATTTAAATTTAAATCATCTATATGTTATAATAAAAACTAGGATCTAACAACCTCCCCTTCTTAAATAAACTCAAACCTAGGTTTTCATGAGGGTGGTAAATTATAATCCAAGAACTACTCTAGCAATAGAGTATTTATGATATACTCTACCTCCCAAGTACCATATTGTTTATGGCTATGCTACCATAACACCCACAATAGTGGAACTAACATTCCTTATAGATCCATCATCCTCTGATCAGTAATTAATATAATATTCTTCTAAAATTAATAATATACTTTAAACTAAATATTATCAGGATAAAGGACATGTTATGGGATTGAATGATAATGATGTAACTGTGAAATTTAAAAAAAAATATAACCATGTATCTAGAATGAAGTTCTACTCTATAAGACATTATTCAACCCATCTCTAAACTCAATAAATGTTCGATGAATCTAATATATTTATTACCCTACCTGGAAATTCATTGATTACCTATCCATGGCTAAACATGTAAGAATACTTAATCCTCAACCTTGAACACTATAGGTAATCAATGATGGTTATCATAAGAATTATTCATATAATTAGGTGTATCCGTACATTTTATGATAAACTGTGCCTAATATGATGTCTCCATCAAAATACAATGTCTCAGTAGCACTACCTCTCCTACTTCTAACCAAAATAATGGTGAAGGAGACAACCTAACGTATAATGTCTTGTAAATATATTTTTATATTTTATCCTGAATTTTTTTGTTGTAGAAGAATTAAGAATGATGTATATATTCATATAGATAACCTCCAAAATCAAGAACATGTGATCAATGAATCTCCTCTAACACATGTATCATACTCTTATACTGACCACCATTCTAACGGTGAATGGTTATGATCAGAAGTACATGTGATCTGAAATCCCTCAACAACACCTTCCAAAAACATGATGTGAAGATACTGTCACTATTTGATTAAATGGTACATGGAACTCCCTAACATTTTAGGATTTATATGAAATATATAATTCCTTGATCATCCATTAATATGGTCTCCATAATTGGAAGGAAGTTGGTAACCTTCGTTACAAAAGAAGAAAATTCGGCTATAGCCACGATCCGAATTTTTTTCCATAGGGGTCAAAACTGTGGTTATAAGATAAAGACACAGTTCCAATGGTTTATGGAAAGTATTTACATTCCTATATCCAAAATACATAGCCATGGTTATAATTAACCTTACCCACAATTTTCATCCTGGAAACAACACCTATGGACACTATTTTGGAAACCATCGTAATAGCCCACTCGGTTGTCCACCATCGTAGTACGGCTATAGCCACAGTTTTAAACATGGATATAGGGTCTACTTCCATGGTGTAAAACTATGGTTACCAGAATTTAAACTTTGAATATATATGTAAAATAAATTTTCCCATTGGAATTTGATTATCACACCTTTGATATATATAACCACAAACAATACCACTACTACACATCCAACTTATGATATATATATAAATATATATATATATTTATATATATATTTATATACGTTATTTATATCTTTATAAAATGCATAAATATGAATAATACTCAAGTAAATATGTATTCCCACCAAATTTTAGTGTGAATGTTTTTTCCCTATGCTTACATAGAATAAATATTTCCATGGGTTGCATAGACCATGACTATATGTGAAGGATATAGAAATTATTATATGAACACCATAGCAATTGACTTAGAAAAAACCTATAACCATAGTTTTGGGAAATTGTTGCTATAGGTGAAGTTTATAACCAATATTCCATGAAAACTATGGCCATATAAATTGGAATACTACTTATAGCCATGATTACATGAAAACCACGAATATAGGTACATGATATAGCATTATTTTAGAGATCTATGGGAATATC
This sequence comes from Viscum album, assembly GCA_963277665.1. Lineage (NCBI taxonomy): Eukaryota > Viridiplantae > Streptophyta > Magnoliopsida > Santalales > Viscaceae > Viscum > Viscum album. Next base: position 1,162,954,879 of record OY728130.1, on the reverse strand, counting down.
CATAAAAAAACTACATATAAACACTATTTAAGAAACTCCATGGCTATAGGTATAATATATACCCATAGTTCTATAAAATCCATAGCTATAGACATGAAACAAATACCAATATCCATGTTTTTGGAAAACTACATCTATAGGTTTATGGTTATAACCTAGTTTTCTAGTAGTTTTACATTTTCGATGATCACCCATAAGGAATCACTAACTCTAGGTGACCTCAAAAAACCCATCATGAAATCCATGGTGATGTCATACCATTTAAATATTAGTATAGGTAAAAATTATAATGAGCCAGTAGGTCACCAGTGCTCTACCTTCACTTCCTGACAGGTGGACCATCATGTAACAAACCCCACTATCTCCCAATTCATACTAGGTCACCAATATTGGCACCACAGGTCATTGTAAATCATAGAAGGACCATGAAGTAAAACCAAATCAGATTTATGATACTCTCTCTTAAAATCTTCCAACAGATCATTAGAAACCCAAAAGTGTCATAAAATGAATTAGACATCATCCTCCTCAACAACCCAACCAAACGGTGGGTCCTCACCTGAAGTTCTCTACCTTAGGACCAAATATTTAGGATCATAAATCTTTATCAACTTTAATCTATCCAGAAGTGAATGATTCATTACTAAATATATGAGGACTATCTATTTTAAATGTTATTACACCTCTAAATGCATCTTATAAAATAGATCCATATGATTCCACTCGCTATTAGAATGTTTATCTTCATATTTGGGTGACTTCCTACTTAGTGAATCAGCTACTATATTTCCATTACTAGGTGTATGGGAATGCTCTTAATAAATTTACTATGGATATTAAAACCATATTCACTATATGATATTTAGATCACACTATGTGAATATGTATTTGAGTATTTTATGGTCTATGTATATGACCAACTACTCTCCCAATGAATAATGCATCCCTCAACATAAATCAAGGACAAATATATCTAGATCAAGAGCATTCATCATGTAATTATGCTCATGTGGCCCCAACTAAAGGGATCTATCACTATGAATTCATCACCATATATATGAGCCACACCTTCACTAATTCTTTATGCATCACAATTTAAAATGTATCCATTACCTAGATCATGTAGAATCCGGATTGGCATTGTGGTTACTCTTATATTCAATTCCTAAAGTGATCTTTCACAAGCTTCTAACCATGAAAATTTGACAACGTTATTTTTCAATACTATATGTTGTGGTATAAGGTGTGATAATTCCTAGATAAAACACATGTAATATCTTGATATCCCCAAGAATCATTTTATATCTAATATATTCACTAGATGCTCTTAATAAACCATAATTAAAAAATCCACTATATCCAATGATTCTTCTTGATTAGATATAATGTGACCTCGGAAGGGAACTTTATCAATCATGAAGTGGTAATTTGTGAGACTAACATATAACATATTATATCTCAGTGTACCCAATAAAATTTAAAGGTGTTTATAATTACCATGTTGAGATTGTGAGTACACCAGCTTCTCTAAGGTTACACTCTATGACAACGGTCTGGTTCACTATCAGAGTGACATTAGTGAAATAAAAAAAATTCCACCTATTATCAAATTGCATAAAAAACCATCGACAAAATGAATAACTTTGGAATGATCATTCCCAATTTGATAAGGAATGAAATAATGATTATCTTTGAAATGAGTAGAGCAATCCATATCCAAAAAGTTTCCCTTCTCTAGGGGTATATGTTATATGGAATTATCATATATCAGTGTCATCAGAAAGAATTAATCATAGATGTTTATCTAGAAATCCTACTAGATTGTAACATGATTTTGATAATATTGGGTAAAAACACCCCACCATATCTTGGTATATCATCTAACAATATATTCAGTAAGATTTAACCTCCTATTGATAATAATCTCAATATGTTCGAAGATACATTACATGGATTCCATCCATGACTTTGTACCCTTGGGACAACCTTCCCCTGAAAATATAGGATGGTGATGCTGCTAGAACTACCTAATTAACTCTTAAATATAATGGATGGGTCATATATCTCTATATATAGTCTAATATAGTCTTAATAAACCCTCTCTAAATAAACAAATGGGGCCTAAATAATGAAAAATAGGAGGATCTGTAGGTTGAACTAGAAGACGTGATACTGGTGGATCCTAGACCACCACCTCTAGAGCTTGGTAATCACCACCCTCATTGAATATGACCAGAGGATATCATGTTGTAATATTTCAGTAATTCTAAACAGATGCAATAGAAAAATATTTTATAATAGAATCATTCACTGATAAAATATTAGGATTGGTATATGGCTTTCTTATATGTGATTCACCCCCCATAACTTCTTACTTTTTAAGCTAGGTACATGTGGTATACATGATTGTAAAAGGTTTACAAGAGACACTCCCTACAACCATATACTAAGGTTATGTCAGGGTAAAGCAATCAAATTTTAACAATATATTCTACATTATATGGAATATCAAAAGTAAGTTATATAAGAAAATGCCATTTAATTTTTAATTTTCATCTCCATTTAATAACAACGATATCAATTATAAGTATTAGTTTTATAAAATTTTATATTTAGGAATGTTCTAGATATATGAGTCACCATTCCCAAGTTATAAAATCTGACTCTTTATATGATTCAATTGGCACAAACAGTAACGTTAACCATAATTTTTTCTACTAGACCCAGGGTGTAATAATATATATACTATGATTCGATTATATAGATTTACATTAATACTTTATTGAAGTACTCTATTTATAAATTACTATTGGAATCCATTCAGTTTCAATAATGAAAGGTTTTAGATTTTGTACCCTTGGTTACATAGATAAAACATATGATATTTGGTTACTTAAGATGCCACAATAAAACTATATGAGAAAATACTCTTTAAGTTGATGCAGAAACTTATGTGAACAATTATTTATCTTATTTATCTCAATAAAAATTAGCACATATCATATATATAACAATCATGGAACTAAAAAAATGATATAGTATGTTCACATAATAATATAAACACGGCATCACATATTCTGGAAATATATATCCTTATGATCAAATAGTATCCATTAGCATTGAATTAATTTCCATAATGGGCCTAGGGTAAAAATCCTTAAAAATAATGATAAACACCAATCATCATGTTCAACACCCAATGATGAAATTAGTACAACTTTATTCACAATAATCCAGAATTATATGTCCCATCCCAGGTAATTTGGAATATTTCTATATATCGGTTAAATAATATAACTCATATTCACATTAACAAAACCCATAACATCATAGTATCCTTCATAGAAACCCCAAAATAGTAAATAAAATAAATGCAACTTTGATACTAATTTGTAATGTCCTGATCCTGGTCCACTAATAAGTGTCCCGACTAAGTTGTCCACATGCCCTCCAGTTCACCTCCTTGTATGATAGAGGTTACTGACTAGTAGTGATGATCTATAGTGGTACTATAGGGATACTATACCATCATCATTAGAGTACAGAACAATGATATAGTAATTAATAATAAAAAAAACATAATACATAGGAATAGTGGGACAATAATAAATGATCAATAGTGTATGATTAAATCATATAGATATAATTATAATAAATATGATTAAATTTAGTATCATATAGAAAACAATGATGAAGATGATTCTATAAAAATATGGGGAATACAAGAAAAATAGGGTATCATGCACACCTAATACATGCTATAAAAAAAATTAATAGAGCAAAATATATCTCCAATAGCATAACTAGAATAATCCTGGACCTCTTATCTTTTACTCCATCCTAGAATATAATTCATGAATCCACATATGGGTACTTCCCTTTGTACCTAATGAAATACATGATGTATATTTGGGTACCAATCAGTAACTTTAATTGGGTGTTAGTAAAACATAGTAGGCCATCAACAGTGGTGTCTAAAACTATTCATTACATGAATATATAATGAGGATTGTGAAGGTAATAATTAATGTAATGTAGTTAGTAAATAGAACATATCATCCCATGTTCCTCATCTTCCATCCATATGATACTACCTACTTCAGCCTAAGAAACAGTTCCTCTGAGTTGTTAACATTTTATATTTATTTATATAATGTTTGGACTAGAGGTATGAAACCACGGTGTCCATGAGTATTGATATTCAAGTATGTTCCATAATTACCATTCCCTTTAAATGGTATACCCTACACCATTCAATGTAAGGTGACTGTTCTACTCGATCACGAAGAGTGTTTCATAGGTAGTATTGGGGATAGACATGAATGGTACCCAATTTCGTAAACAAGGATGTATATAATAAGAAAAATAATATAAGGAGAATATTCAATTGAATTAAATTTATTTAATTTATAAAAATATAGGTGAACCATCGATATTGGGGAATTCCCAGTCTATGAAAAAGACCAAATCCAAGATTGTTCATTCACTCGGCAGAAACATCAATTAATCAGTGGAATCCCATGAGACCATCCAGGGAAAACCACAACATGAGTTCATGAATCAATCAAGTAATTACTCAACTTTAAAGTAATTCACATTCTTTGATTGTAGTGAATAATGATATAATAATACATATAGTATCCCTAATAATGATGATAAACATAATTTAATTTCATAATTAAAGAGGGGCTTGTTGACATAACCATTCCAGTTGTCTTCCATTTATATCAATTCAATTTTACATTCCTTTAAGGGAGGAAACTGACCTCATATGGTGGTTCATTTAGGTATCCTATAGTTGGGAGGCCTAGCAAGGTATCACTCGAATTGTCTTAATTCAATAAAACATTTCATTTCTCAAATCCAATTAAACACACCTCAAAATGTATTTTAATATATTTTTACAGAATATCGTTCATAGTCCATTAAGGATGCACACCCTATGGTGTGGATCACATCATGGTAAACACCCTATAATAGTGATTTTTTGGGTTTAAGGAAAACCCATCTAAAGTGCTATCAAAATAGTGATTTAATTTAAAATTTAAAAGAATCCTATGGAAGTTATGTCATATAAAAAAACAAATAATATAAACAAAAATAATTTAATGGGAAAATGGCTATACCGCCTTTTATAGATGGTTAGTAGACTCAACATCCATTATTATCCTTTAACTCAATCTAGAATTGGAGAAATTAGTAAAATATATGAATAAATGAAAAATATGGCATTTCAGGTCACATGATTTTGAAATTCCATACTGCAAGAAAAGTTAATAAATGAAGGAAGAGGATTAATGAACAGGTCTTAGGGAATGTAATGAGACAAATGTAAAATGAATACGATCATTGATAGTAGAGATCACCCATAGCCTATGTGTGTGGAGATGAGATATCCAAAGAAACAATGTTTTCTATGAATTGATTGGAAAGAAAACTATAGGATAATCTTAATGAATTTGATGTTAAAATAGAAATTTCACCCATTTTAAAGTGAACAGGTTTTGTCCACACAGTTGTCCAAACTGTGTGCTAATCGTGTGCCACCATTGTCTAGTTGAACACCCATCGCATAGTATAGGTGCATAGTTTTAAGAAGATAATGAAATATAAGGTGGATCCTCTACATACAACTATATCATTTCACATAGATTTGTGACCTGAAGTTCATAGTTTAAAGAAACTAGGTTCCTCTATTTTTTCACTAAAAACTAGATATTCAGGCTCCAAACATGCCTTGGAGGCACCCAAATCATTCATTATTCTCTTAGAAAAATTCATAAGAGTAGTAATAAATATTTGTACTAAAATTTAAAGGATAATTACCTCATATGATAAATGAGGATCCTATATATCTAAATTAATAACATGTCATGAACCAATTGTGGTGTTATGTTTACCTTTCTATACATCTTCTTTCTTCAAGGAATGACTTCTTTAGATAAATTTATGTGTGATCCACAAATAACTCAACCAAAGAATTAATGCATATCAATATTTATAAAAGGAAAATATATAAAATAAAAGTACTACTTACATGAAATCCACATCATGATATGCTATTTTTATAGTCACCATGACATGGCCTTCTCCTTCATGAAATGGTTATATCTCAAATACTCAAACTTGCTTCAAATGGTTCCATATAATCTTTTTTTAACATCTCCATTGATTATCTTAAAACATGATTATAAAAATAACAACTATATGTAAAATAACAATTAATAGAACAATTAATTACCAATTTTTAATATTCATTTATTTTCCTCAATCTCCTCATCTTAAAAAAAATCCAAGTGATGTAATTTGAGAAATTAAGGAATTTTCTCATAAATATTTATTAAACACATTAATTTTATATATAACCTTGAAATTAAAATTATATTAAAGGAAATTATAAATATTATAGATCATATAACTTAAAAATAATCATGTGAATTATCTATAAATGAGGTATAATTCTACATACTATAAGATTATGTATATGTGTCAGTTGATGAATCATATATATGGAATGAATTTTATAATTATTGCTCTAATAATTCTAAATTATTATTTCTCATATAGTAAAGATCATATTATACATACAATTCATTATCCAACAATCACCCTTATTTTTCTAGAAGGATCTTTCAAATGTATCATACTCTCACATACAAATTCTATGCATTTTCCATTTATTCTATTTTGAGGATGTGTTATTTTATGTAAGATTCAAATGAATCTTACAAATTAGTTAATTTAATGAATTAACCTTCACTCTATATAGAAATGACTCTTTCAAATTAACTACATGTCTTTACCTTTTCAATGTTTTTCATATTTTATCTAAATTTACTTTTACGCATAGAATTCATTTGGGTATTTTTTAGTCAAAACCTATTGTTTTAATAACTTATATCTAGAACTCTTAATTTGATTTAAATAATTATCCTAAATTTTCCATCCAATAAAAAAAAATTTCCAAATCATTCTCAAAATATTCAAATGATTGTCAGTCATGTTTTATAACAAATAAAATTTTCAAAAAATCCAATGGGTTCATTATACACAAATAAGGATTTCATTGATAGTATGATTCATCAAATTAGAACAGAGAGGATATTAAATTTTTTTGAAAATACTATTAAGAAAATCAAAACAAATTTTTCATAAAATATGTTGTCATATAACATTTTATAATTATTTAAATCATGATGGATATTTTTGTTATAAATTATTTTAATGATTTTTTTAAATAATTATCCATCATATTTTTTGTGATTATATTAATTCCTAATTAGTGAAATTTGAATAAAAATATGAGTTAAACGAAGCCTAAAATATCGTTATTTATTTATATAGTTTAAAAGATATTTATATTATGTATATAGATTCATTTAATTAATTTAAACCAATATTTTTAGAAATATATTTTTTGATTTAAAGTTAAATTAAATGGTGAATTATGTGGAGAAAATTGAGTAAAATATTTTATTTTATGTTAAAGTATATTACTATGGAGTTTTTAATATCATATAAATAATTGTATTAAAAATAACGGTGATCTACAGATATAAATATATTTATTTTGAGGAAGTTCTTGAAAATAAAAAGTTTAAATTTTTTTTCCATAATTTGAGACTGATGAGATATTTCAAATATTATTTAAAATAATATTTTTTATGGAATTAATTTATTGTTTTATATGAATTAATTTGGATGATATATATACCTAAAAGGATAATAGCTTATATATTTTTTGTGAAATAATTGTCATATTCAAATTAAAGGGGAAAGTTAGTCATGTGGATGGCTAACAATGAATTTATGTCATGAAAGTTATTATTTTATTTGACCTACATGACTTTCATTGATAAGAGAAGGTATTGATTACCAATATCATGTATATAAACCAGTATATCTAATCTTTTAACATTTTGGATCTCTATATGTTATTGGTATAAGATCCAAATAACATCAAAATAAAGATCCTTCACCACCTATGAAACATGGCACATAGAAGAAATTATAAAGAATTATTATTAACAAGTTGGATGATTGTAATATTTTATAGTATACAAAAACATAGTTTAAGGATTATTCCTTTATAATTATTTAAATCACATTAGGTAATTATTGACTATATGTGACATGGATGAAACCATGCATAATAATGATATAACTGACACAATATGAGGGAATCTTATAAAAATCATGTGAATCTAGTGTATTTTACTTATAATATATATAGGAAGGGGTTGTATGTTAAAATAGAAGGGAAAATTACAAACATTACATGTTTAAATAGGTTTATTTTATGACGATTCATCTAAAAATACTTTCTCATATTAACCAGAACCCATTGCAATGTTTCCTTTAATAATTCTAGAGAACCAAAAAATATGGTTTCTATGACATCGGTTGTGTATATATATAATTATATATTTGGTGATTAAACCTATATTTTTACTCTACACATATCCTTTAAGATGTTATTTTCATTGGAGTAACTACAAGTCATGAAATTCATATTAATTCTAGAAATTGATTTTCTGTGTTATTTGTATAGGATTTTTGACTATCTAAACTCATTATGGTTCTACTGGATAAATATTTACCATTATAGTAATGGTTCCAAGGTATAAGATATAATATCATTGGGAGATCTTGACTAAGATATGTTTTCCTTGTGGAATAGTTTATTTTCATAGTATCACCCATTTATCACTCATTGTTTTGATATTGTCTTGAATACTATGTTGTATATAATTTCATACGGTAATTTTTTTTAAAATATAAAATATCCTTGAACATAAAATGTAATTGCATTGCCTAATTAGGTGTAAGTTTTTTTGAGTTATAAATAATCAGTAGTATAATAAATTAATTTGTAGTTATTGGAATAGTTCATAAGAATTCATATAGAAGTAGTTATTTTCCATTTCCCATATCAATCTGAGTTAACACATTTTGTTTTGAATAAATCATTTATAATGAATATTTTTGTGTAAATATAATTAACTATTTTTCATTAAATATTTTTTAAATGTTTAATTCATATTTTATTATGATTATGTTCAAATGGTTATTGAGAATCACTATATTATCTAGATTTCAAGATCATAATTAATTATCAGTTATATGATGTATATTTAAATGTTAGGTAAATTATTTTTGAATTTTTTATTCTTCACCATGTTTTATTTAAATCTTTCTAAATTTAATGTTACTTTAAAAAATTTCTATTTTTATAATATGAGAAACATGTAAAGGTAACAAACCTAATGTTTTAATATATGATTACTTTTAACAAATACAATATATTTTTATATATTTCTCAACACACATCATTGAACTTAAATGAAACTTTGATATATTTAGAGAAAAAATAAATATTTATGTATGACTAGTTAAACCATTACATTGAATTAGCAAGAATAAATAGGATTATCCATATAAAAGAAATATATATATAAATAAAATAAAGCCTGCTTTAATTATAAATGAAATTCAATTGTTATAGCTGGAATGACTAATATGATCATTTTATTCTTAGAAATGTATTTATATATATATATATATATATTTAATTTTTATTGGATATGAATATCTATTTCGAGTAAATATCGATTAATGATGATAAAATATATTTGATATGAGTAATTTCTTAATAATAATTTATGTATTACATGAATTTAAATATAAATGATAATGGTAAAGATGATTAAAAATCAATTATCCAATAAAATATTTTTTCATTAATATCATATTTTTATTTAAAATATATTTTCCAAGATTTTATATTTTTAATTTGAGATGATTCAAATTACATTTGGAGTCAACATAGTAATATTTTTTAGGATTAATATTTGGGATTTTTACAAAAACGATTATTTATTTTTTAAATAGTGAATAATTAATTTTTCAAAAATTACACAACTTTTATTACATTATTAATATATATTTATTGATTTTAATTAATGAAACCTGCTCATAAAACCACATATTTATCAATAAGTGAATTTATAATTTTAAAAATCAATTTCAAACCAAAATTTAACATTTAGAACTCGAGTTATATTTTTCAGAAAAACTATTATTTAACCTATTATAAAATTATTATTTTTATATTATTTTTTATATATTTTCTAAATTTAACATAATAATATGGACTTAAAATTTGGAATCATTATATCTAAATTATTTTATAGGTAAAAATTTATTTTCAAGCATAAATAATAAAATATTATTGTAAAAAAATAGTTACTTTGGTAAAAATCAATGGGGTAAAAGGGGTTTTAGCAAGTGGTAAAGACAAAAAAATGGTCAAAAAATGTTTGATAATGGGTGGTTAATAACATTCTTGAACATATATCTTAACCTATAAATTTTTTCTAAAACAAATTCACTTTTCTTGAGAGATATTTCCCATTATTGAAATGTATTCGGTATTTTATAAAAAGAAAATATCATTTTACTTATAAAAGTGTCACTCATACCCTTACATACCCTCACAAAAATAACAAATTATTTTATTCAATATTATTTACAAACCACTCCAAAACCTTCATATACACCTTCAAGATGTTCTGGTCTTCTCAACATATCATTTGTCAGTGGCCTAACTCCCATTGCAAAGTAGATAATCATACAAGTGAGGTATAAATATTGTATAGTTCATATCTCATTTATAATTATTTTTGTTCACATCATCATAAAAATTGTATTAAAAATATTAAAACGAAAATATAAATATATTTATTATACTTGTTTGTTATTATAATTACTGTAAAATCATTAACCACCTTTCCCATTTCTAATAAAAAAAATAAAACTACCATCATTGTGTGATGTAGACTATCTCCTATTCAACACAACATGCTTCATTTCCCCCTAACATAATACAATTATAGAACTAATATGGATTATATATACAATCATATTATTTATTAGAAATTTTATATTCTAAAATTATAAAATTTTGTACCATCTTTCTACATTCTATGAAAATAAAATCATAAAATATCTGTATGTGTGCACTACCCCCTTCATGAAATGATTTAATTTTGTTTTTATTTTCCCCTCCACCTTAAATTATTTAAAATTATAATGAATTTAATTGATTAATATGATTCTTATGAAATTATTAATTTTTTATTAATACATATTGGATAACCTATCAATAATATGATAAATAATCAACTATATTAACTTCAAGAATCCAAAATAAGTTTCTAATAACAAAAAATGATTTATTCATACTATGAAATTTCAACATATATGTTATATTATTCTAATAATTATTTTAATTTATAATATATCATACATATAATAACTGAATAAGATCATTATGTATTTGGTTTAATGATATTATTACTAAACCATCATATAATCATACATTAATCAATTCATTTTCTTGTTTGGGTCCCTTTAACAACCTAATTGAATAATATTAAAAATTTATATAATGGATGGCTATGGGAACCTAATTAATGGAATATTATGATATAAATATGTAAATAACTATTACATTAGTTTTTAGTGGAAACATTATTATTAAACTTGTTTATTAAGATACCACCTCTCATTCTCTAAGAATCACTGAAACATGATTATCATTGATTATATTTTCATGGAATATAACCACATACCACTGAATGAAATTATAACTTTATGAAAATCATGTAACATATATAAAAGAAACATGATTGATATCTGGCAAATAAATTTTGTTATAATAATGAATAATAACACTGATATTACATAACTATTTCAAAACGAACAAGATTATCAACACCTAATCTTAAAAATATCAAAAAACTAACGAGAATTAATGTAGAGAATGATTATAAGTGAATAGTATAAATTGTAAAAGTTATTAAAATTATTAATAAATAATATATTATGATATATTTGTTTTTATACAGGTGGTTACAGTGTGTTCATGGAATTCAATATAAAAGTTAAGGGTTTTCATGTAAAATTTTGTTCTTTGAGACATGTTTCGAATTGTGAACAAATTTCATTTCTAAAGTGTATATAATTACAATTTGAAATATTATGTCATGAATTATATTTTAATCATGGTATTTTATGTCTAATTACAAGATCAATCTATTAAAGGGTTTGGTTAATGTTCTACTCAAGTCGTAATGGTTCTCATTGTCCTAATTTTGAATCATTGAGACATGTTACTAGCAATGAAGCATGATTCATTTGTAAAGTGTTATATTAATTTTATTTAACTTTAATTATATTTTCATTATTTTATTATTATTCATGAGATATAAAAATCCAATTAAAATTATTTTCTTTAAATATATTTTGAATCAAGTGTTACACTAGTTTTAAGTGTTTTTAGTAACTAATTTATGATTAATAGACTTATGATTATTCTCTTAAACATTGGGTACATTATTCACATATATTTTATTATATTTTTTTCTCCCCTTATGTACATTTTTACCAAAAAAATCATTTTTTCAAATATTTCATTCTTTTTTTAAGTATGTTTCCCTAAAATGATATTGATAACACAAATATCTTTTATATTAGTTATAAATTTTTGTCATGAGCACTATTATTCCATCATTGGGTTCTCCTATAATAGATATAATTTATATGGGATTTTATTATCCTAATTAGGAAAATTATTTTTCAATACAAAGAAGGATTTATTACTCATCTTAAATTTGGTTTTTAATCATGGTAATTTCAAAGTATTAAAAAGTTTCATTTATAATGAAATTATTTATCATTTGAATCACTTTTCCTATATAAAGAATAATTTCATTTTCAAGGATTTGTTATTGTAGAATTTTTTTAAAATTAGATGTTCTCAAAAACAGTCACTTCACTTGTTCAGAATATACTTTTAATTTTGACATGAAAATATGGGTTTTCCATCATTGTTAAAAATGTTTTATGAATTATATATTATGTTATCACATCTTTTATCCCATTCATATTCAAATGGATTTAGACACATGAGATTTATATTACATAAATTATAGTTTGTTATATATATATAATTTGGGGATTTTAACTCATGGTATCAAATAGTTTGATTCTGGATCAATTTATGTGTTATAATGTTCAATTTAATCTTTTAAAAATATTCTTTTCTTATATGTAAACATCCTTAGGAGATTCCATTGTAACATTGGGGATAAATAAGTTACTACCATCCACCTTATTTATCTGGATGGATTATATAATGTTATTTTCTGTCATTGTCCTGATCATTAATAACCTTCTTCATTCCTAACAATCTACCATTAATAGGATAAACTTATCTTACAATGTATGATATGTGAATACCCTATTTTACCTTATTTTAATTAAATGGGGTTTAGTTAGATTTCATAAATAGATTTATTAGGAACATTATTGACATAGCTATATACCATTTCCAGAAATGGTTTTATCTTGTGGGATTCTTATATAGAATGATATTCAATATATTGATTGGGAAACTACAGGGAATCCTAAAATTTTATATTCTTATACAAATGTTTATTTATTACTCAGGAAAGTTAATTATATATTTTTAACAATAAACATTATTTCTCTATATAGGTTATTACTGTATTACCCCTTTTATTGAAATAATAAGAATTTTTAGTGTTTTTATATTAGTATTCCAATAAGGATGATTATTGGAAAATATTATAATGTATTGCTTATTGATTTTATTATATGATTAATGTATTTGACATAAAAATTAAGGTATGGGCCAGATAATATATATCCTCTTGATGCATCAGTTTTTATCATGAAACAAACATGTTAAGGTATTTTTGTCTATACCTAACCAGAACAATATATTTTTATAAATTTAATTCCATTATGTCAAAGATCAATGTTTCTTGTATTATGTTATAGAATTAAATTCCCATCATTATGAATCTAATCCATATAGAACCAGTTATTATTATTTGTGTGATCATTTCATTCACATTATTATCTTTATGTATATAATTAGTTTATATTTACTCGAATATGGAATTAGTTTTTATTATCTATTACTTATATAATATTTTTCCATTTTTATGATTTGATTTCTTTAGTTGTATGTTTTCTATTACTAAGCATTCAATATGACTCATTTTGATGTTTTGATTTTCACAGTTTATAAAGAAAATTATTTCACAATATATTTACAACATGATAACTTTTTTATTGAATTTTTGTGGAATTATTAATAATTTTTGTGGATTAAATATTTTTTTATATTGTGTAAAAAATATTCATTAGTTTTTAGAGACTTGGGATTTATTAGTTTATGATTTTTCCTAATTCTTTAAACCTGTAAATCTAAATTTCCTTGGGAATATATGAAATACAATATATTATATAAGTAAATTAATTTTTGGATATTTATATCTAGTAACTATAGTTTCTATTGAATCTAGTATATAAAGTATGTTTTTTTTACATCAAATATTGTAGTGTGACTTTGGGGTGTCCCAACAATAGACCCGATAGTTTAAAAAAGATTTTTCATTTTATTTTAGTATTAGTTAATGAATTTAAAAAAATATACATGATGAGATATTATTTTTACTAATATATTGATATTATATAATGTCAATATTAGTTTTTATAGTGTAGATCTATGAAAATGTCATTTTGAATTAAATTTAAATTATAAAAATTTTAATTGTTATATATTTTCTATTTTCCAAATATATATTTACCATGAAAATGAAATATGAATAATTTTTTTCATGAAAAAGTTTATATATTTTATTCTTAAATATATATTTTGAATTATATTTTTTGTTTGAATATATTTACTTATGTGATCATATTTTTTATTTTGTATATGAAGGAATATTTTTTATATTAAATTCTTATGTGTTTGGATTTTAAATATCCTGTAATAGGATTTTATGTTATACACTATCAATTTGGTTACGTAATTTATTACATGGGATTAGAAAAATTCATTGATCAAATTGATCCAATAATATTTTCATTATTATTTTTATTTTCTCATTTTATCTTTTCTACTTTTATTAGGTAAGATCTTTATACATCTTTAGTGAACCATGTGGAAACATCATATGTCATGACACAGTAACTTTTAATGATATCTTCATTATCATTATATTTTAATTGATGTATTGGATCACACTCATGATATGTATCATTCATCACTTGATATAATCATTGTAAAATTGTTTTGATACCTCAAAATATATTTACATAGGGATTAATTGGGAAATAGTTTTTAAGGAATATTTAAATATAAAGGGATTTATTATATTGTATTTTTTTCTCACACTATGATTAAAATATAAATATAAGTTATAAATATATATATATTATATAATATTTTAAGGTTCTTTGAATTATATATTTGTGTATATGAGGGATTGTGATCTTTTACATCTATTACAATATTATTTAAGAGTATATTAAAAGTATTGAGAATGCTTCTAAAGAAAACTATAAAAAATTAACTGAAATCAATTATTCAAAAGTATATAAATATTTCAATATAATTATTAATGATATTTATTCATAAATAATTAAATTTGATAGTGTGTAGATTAAAATGATATTAAATTTGAAGCTATATATTATTGAGAATATTTTTATGTTGAGGAACATATGACTCAATTGATTTTTCTAAAGGATATATTAACTTGAGATGTATTTTTTGAGAATTATATATTATATATATATATCATTCATCTAGATTGTATAATTTTAAATGCAGATTAAAATGGTTTCATATGATAATTAAAAAGTGTATTTTATATTAATGTTGCAATTCTATAAGGATATTGTAATTTTTAGAGTAATTTTGAGTTTAAAAACAATGATCTGTAATTTATTCAATGTTTAATGATATTAACATATAAATAAATAAATATACATAAGATTAAATATATTATTTTAAATTAAATGTGATATTAATCACAAATTATGTGTTAAATTAAATGTTTTGTTTCTAATACATCTAGAAAATAAGATTCAATGGATGAAATCTACCTAATTATGAAATTTTTTATTCAACAATTTAAATGATGATAAGAAAAATATAATGAATATTTAATGTTACCCACTAATGTTTAAATTTATACTTATTTATATAATATTTTATAAAAAATATTAATCATGTGTAAATTGATATTGTTTTATATTTTTGAACTCATAATAAATTAAATTTTCATGTTCTATGAAGATATATTAAATATAATTTAAATAAATTAAAAGATATACATAGTGGATTTAAATAAATAAATATTTTTGGATTCTATTTGTAAATCATTGATGAAATTTTTGGGGAAAATATTGTAAATTATTTTTTATAATTTTAATAATAGATATTTACTAGTGATCATATATTTTATGTTATTTTAATTCTCAATTATTTGATTAAATTTAATAAATAATTTATGTTAAAAAATATAAATAATTTATACTAGTATGAAACAATAAAATTATAAGGGGTGTAGCCAAGTTGTTAACCCTTATGGTCATATATCAATGAGCTTATGTTCAAAAATGTGTAGTGGTATTTCTGAAATAGTGTTGCATCACTATGGTAGTATTGTAGCAGTATTATATATATTCACATGATTTTGGATTTTGGAAAAACTATTTGGTAATAAGGGGCACATGGAATTTAGGAAAATCACTGGAATTTCAGCCATAGGGCTTCATATCTATCATTAGTTGAAGGACTATGAGCCATATGGCCTACATGTTAGCACATGTGGGCTATAGGAAACATTGAAGGGTCTAGGAGAATGAATCTATACAATAGGAATGTAGTGCGGGGATTCATGATCGGGTGGGTGGCCTCGATAAGATTAATATGTGTGAAAAATTTTATCATTCATAATCTTATACCCATGTAGCACCATGGTGGGATGGAGGAGCCTCTGACCATTTGACTATCTACACATGGTACTGGTCTGATGATGTAGAGAAATATGATGTTGATGTAAGAGAGGGCCATGAAGACACCACTAGGTGGGGGCGTGTGACATAAGACTGCTGACATTTCATGATGTTTACTTCTCACATAAGGACATAAGACCTTGTATATATATTCAGGCTACTAGGTTTTTGGGAAAATTTTTCAGGGGACGACGGACTACTGAGGATTCGGGTCATGTAAGGGTTACTTTTAAACCTAGTTAAAAAGATATATTTATTTCCTGATAAAATTGTTATCGACACAAAAATGTTAAAATATTATTTAGAATTTAGAAATTATACATAACATAGATTCAAATAGAGTGAGTGTTTTAAATTACAAGGTCATGTGTCTTGAAGAAGATACTATATTTAGGATTTTAAATTATAAGCTCAAGTGTCATGTGGATGATACTATATTGAGAAATCAATTATATATTTTTACAGGAAAAATTTTCCTCCGAAAATTATGATGATATTTTTCATTATGAAATAAATTTATTTAATAGGATGGATACCTATAATTATTGTGGAATAATATTTCTATTATGAAAAATATTTTTAGCCTTCCAATATATTTTGTAATAACATTTTATTTTAGTGATATGATTTCATCGATATATTATATTATGCATGATAAGGATATATTCTTTTAAACATGTATGTTAAATTTATAAAACCCCAATAATTTTTAAGATTATTTTAATTTTTCTATATAAGGTTATTTATTATGATAGGATAATTAAAAAATATATTCACCTAAATAGGTTAATAGGTACTCAAGAAAAAAAAGAAAATTTAACTAATATAATTCATCCCCTCCTTTATAATTCTTGAATACATAGTTTTTTGGGAATATTTATTTGTTATCACAGAAATCTGAGTTATACCACTAATTTGATCTATTTTATCCTGATCATAATTTATTTCTTAAAAAAATATTTTTATTTGTTGAAATTACTTGTATATTCATGAAAAATTATAATTACTTTTTATTAGATGAATACTAATATTTTATACACAAGGATTCAATTTTTGTAATGATAGGATATAACCCAAACGTTTTTCTTAATGTTTGTTAGTCCATGATATTTTTTATAGTAATTTTATATATATTGATAAAGGATCACTCATAAAAACTATATATTATAAAAACAATGATAATAATGAAAAAAATATAAATTTTATTCTAATTTTTTTATCTAAAAATAAATTTAAAATGTTTATTGGATTGAGTAAAATAATGGTGATATTGGATAATATTTATAAAAAATTATGAAGTAAACTATAATATAAAAGAAATAAAAATAAATTTATTTTTAGTAATTTATGATGAAGAAATGATGACTAATTATGAATATATTTATAGTTTATTTTAAATAATAAATACAATTTAGAGAATAATAAATGGAATTAAAAATATATTAGGGGTATCAATAGATTTTAAAGGGTGATCAAGTATTATTCTTTAATGATTTGATTCTTATTCCTATTCATTGAAAGATAGAGATTTGAATATACTTTTTCAGAGAGATTGTAATAAATTAGTAATTTATTCCATATTAAAAAAGATACAAGGGAACATAAAATTTAATTTATTAAATGATTCAATAAATACGATCATAATCTTATTAACATCAAACTGAACTATAAAAAAGATATAATCTTATGGATTCCCAAAAAAAAATTAAGTAGAACAAGGTCTTAGAATGTATCCATGAAACAAATCCTACATGAAATAGTCAAAACAAATACTATTTCACCCATTATAAATGGGAAAATCACTATAAAAATTGAGGATATTAAACAATCCTAGAATTTTGAATCTTACTACTCATGTGGATGAGCATCACACACCTCACCGTAGATGACACATGAATGATATATAAACTCTAAAGAAACAAAAATTCCTAAAAAAACTCAAAAGAACATTAAAGGTATCATGGGAACTGGTTTATGGTCAAATATTGTATAATTATATCCACTTTATGACTCCAATAGTAGTATTCATTTCTGTATAACATTCATATAATTTCCTCAATCTATGATAACATAGACTATCCTCTAAATCCACCATCCTTGAACTATAAAACACACAACACCAATAAATACTAAAGACCAAAACAACATGAATTCACACAAAAATACACGAAGAACTGGGGAAATCATAGTAAATTGTATCCATCCGAAAATATTAAATTTACATAAGGAATAAATAAATTAAAATAAATTAGAACTGCTGCAAATAGGGAAACCCTTATGTGAACATTTTCATGTTCTACTAAAATTAACATGTTTGATGTCATTAATAATATTTAATTTCAAATTTAATTAATAATAGAGATAATTGATTATATTATTCAGGTAAATGGACTTCTATATTTAATTATAAAAATAATATATTATATATTATTCTATATAGAGTTAGGAAAAGTGTAATAAAATATCTCTTTAACATTAATCTAAACATTCAAATAAAACTCTGAAACAAAAAAAACGTTCCATTGATTCAAAGATAATTTTTCTAAATGGTCATAAAATAGATTCAATAAATGTAAATTCAGAACATATAACCATTATATTCATTATTTATACATTATTATTATTTAATTTGAAATGGGAATGGATTTAATTTTTTTAAAATAAAATATAGAATAAAATAATGTTTCCATTAATGAAATAATTAAAAATAAACTGAAGGATAATTTAGATTATTCATTTTAATAAATTTAGTAAATATAAAGAATAATATACAGAGTATAGTGAATTTATATCATTCTTTTTTAGAAACATGGATAATAAAAAAGATAAATAAAATGATAAGAATCATTTGAAATGTTTATATAGAATAACAGTTTGTAAATTTTCAGATTGCATCCCACTAAAAAATAATATTGTAAGTTAAGATGATTATCAAGATAGAATTATTACACCAATAAAAAATAATAAATACTATCAAATCAAAAAGGTTATAAGATAACATTTGATGAAAATGAAAATAATATCTCAAAAATTAAAATATAATAATCATTAATAATAAAGATAAAGAAGAGGAAATCTATATTGATGTGATTGAATATTAAATAAAATTTATATAATTAATGTCAAAAAAATTAATTGAAAAAGTGGGATTTAATAAATTATAGAGATAAATAATAAAATGGTTATATGAAATAAATTTTAGCATTTAAATTGGAGGTATGTCATGATTTGAATCCTAAAAAAATGGATAGATGTTAATCAATGTCGGAATATGATTAATTTATAAATGATGAATATAAATATATAATTTATCAGGTAGAATATTTTAATGATATCAGAATTATAAACACTCAAATGGATTATTTGAATATAAATTTTAATGATATTGGTGATGAACTTTCTTTTAATAATGGATATTTATTATAAAACATATCATGTTTCATTATAAAATAATCATTTTAAGGATTTTGTGTAATGCTTCCTACAAAGATAAAGTGTTTTATTCAAATCACCTCAAATCTATACAAATTGATAACTAACCCACAATATGTTTTTGGATTTAATTCGCTATCACATGTATCACACTTCAGGAAAATAGTAACGTAGATTTACAATATATATGGTTTCTCTAATATCTAAAAGAGTATAATTACATTTTCTTTATAATACTTTAAAAATATAAGAACTTTTACATCCTAGATAACATTTGAAAAGAAATATTCTTAAAAAATAATTTGATAAATGAGTAGAATGTTTCCCACTAAAAAAACAAAGAATAATGGAAGTATAATTGGTCAAAATTCATATTAAAAATTATATAGGATATTATCCAAAAGAAATCATATTTTAATTCAAATCTGGCTTTGTATATTTATTGAAAAAATGATATCTATATGAAAAGGTATATTTTTACATTAATATTGGTCTTATAGTATATATGTCACAAATATTATATTATATTTACAATATTTTAATTCAAATATGATAGGGAATTCTTAATGAGAGAGATAAATAGTCTATTTAAAAATAGAAATAATATGATGTATAGAAAATAATTATTTATAAATGAAATAAATTTCATTATATTTAAAATTAAGTGAATTAATTATATAGTATTTTAGTTATACTAAATATTTACTAACAATAATCCCTATTCAATTAAAAAAATTTAAATTTATCTATCAAACTTGAATAAAAATATTTGAGAATTCTTTTGTTATATATTTTTGTTAGAAGGATAGTAAGAATAATAATAATTTGATCTTGAAAAATATTTTTTCTTTATATATTACATTTGATCATGATATCTTTAAAGAAATTAATTTTTATAATGATATAACAGTAACATTCATATAAATGATATTACCATGATATTTGAAGGAGCTATAACAATTATTATAGAGGTTTGAAAATGAAAATAAAAAATATTTTCATTTTTATTGATTAGAGGAAACATTATTTGTTCATCACTATAATATTTTTTTTAAATGGTAATGAAATAATTTTTATATGGAATGATTTCATTATAAAAATTATAAATAATAAATGTGTTTTTATAACAGATGAAAGAATAACTGATAATTTTTTCTGAATAACAAATTATTTAAATTCATTCTATTTAAGTTAAAATAAATATAATTCAATATGGTATATGAAAATAAACAACCTAGATAAATAAATATGTGGAAGAATAAAATCTATGAGGCTAAGAGACAACTAGAAAAGTATAGAGAAAAATATAAAGTTTATAAAACATGTTAAATAAATAAAGGTTAATAGAAGACATAAACTTGTATAGATATAATATGAAATTCAATAAGATAAAAATATTCCTATATATAATGAACTATGATACACCAATATAAAAAGTATGAGTTATAATTCCTAACATTCAATGATGATTATACATGAATGAAAAATGGAAAATTTATGAATTAAAAAAATATTAAATTTAAAAATTTTATAATAGACCACATGTAATATTAATTGATGTACATTAATTATCTAATGAAAAATAATGGAAATGAATTCATTTAAAATTAATATAAGTTTCATAAAGGTATTTATTGAATTAAACATGATTATAAAAATTCATATGTAACACCACAAAAAATAAGTGACAAATATAAAGAATAGAACTCTTGTTGATATGGGAAGAAATGTGTATCATGAATTTAAAATGTAAATATAGATTTCAAAATAATTTGAATATACTTCTATTATTAATCAAAATATATTATTCATAAAGAAAAATTCAAAAAAATTGAATTATATGACCTGGATAAACCCATTATGAAATATTTATAGATTTTGGCATCCCATGATTTGATCGAAATCAAAACTCATAAATTTAGAAAATATAAAAATAAGAAACCTTGAGGAAATTTTATGGGTTATTTAAGAAATTAAAGTTATTATATCCCACAATATTGATAAAAGAGTTAAATTGGAGGGGATTTTAAAACATAACAAAATGAAAAATGTATGGAACACGGTAATTAAACAGGTAATATAAAATGATGGTTAATAAAATGTTAACAAAGATGTGTGCATTTAAATAGAATAATTACTCAGTGAAATTAAGGGAGAAGAACATTAAATAATTAACAAGAAAAATCGCAAGATATTTTATCATTGTTCAAATTTAAAATTTGAAAAAAAAATATTCACACCCACAACTAGAGAGTATAGATATCTACTCCCTAGTAAAATAGATAGTGTATGCGAAAGGATTTTAATTTTTTTATCGAATATTTGGAATTAAAAGACCATTTATTGTCATTTAATATATATGAAATACTAAAGACCCATGGGGAAATATTTTATCATTATTTTTATAAAAAAATATTTATAATGTTTTATTATAACTTGTATTTTTATAAAACTAATTAAAAAACACTTTTAAAATAATTAAAACAGAAGTAAGAACTATATTTACCATTACTTCTCTATTCTATAAACCATGAAATCTTAATCATCATGACTCTCCATCAAGATATTCTTTTTAAAAATCATATTTTTTTATCACTTTTCTTCTTAATTCTTCCTAATTCTTCTTTTATTTGATCCCTACTGGTTTCCATGGATCATGTTTTCTACCTTAGGCCACTTTAGGTACTTTTTTCATCACACGTTATTATGGTTATTTCTATTTTCTATGAGTGAATCTTTTTAATCTTTTCATAATTTTTTAATTTGGTTGAAAATTTTAGTTTATGAATCATAATAGTTTGAAATCCAATTTTTATTTGATTTTATATTATATTTAAATATGCAATTTTACATATTTAGGAAATGTTTTTTTGTGACAAATATTTTTACTTTTATTTATAAATTAATAACTATATATTTTGTATTTATAACATATTTAAATTTAAATTTTATATTCAATTCATAATTAGATTATTTAATTTTTGTTTGTTAAATAAATATATATATTCATTATTATATTTCAATATAAATGTAATAGTTTTTATTTTTAATGTAAATTATATTATTTTTATATTTTTTTATATTATTGTTTTAATATATTTGAAAATATGATTATATTTTGTAAACTTGTTTCTTTATATGTATTAAATTTATATATTAAAATGACTCCTATAATTTTAATCTAGTTGATTATATATATTAAAATTGATATGTGTTTTATTTAAATTTAAATGTTTTAAATTTGATGGTTCTTTAGCATATATATTTTAAATTATTTGAATATATGTTTTATAAATGTATGTGTTTTTAATTTATAGTTATATGTTTTTATATATAATTTTTTCTATATATTTTTTATTTTAATTTATATATTTTAAATTTATTTATTATGAATTTATATATTTTTATGATTATTTTATTTTATTTTTGGTTGTATATGTTTATATATGTTTATATATTTTTACATTAGAATATTTTAATATATGTTTTAATATATTAATATATTTTACACATGTAAAAACACTATTCTTATCATTAATAATTAAATAAATATATTTTGATCATTTCATCAATTTATTTACTAATTATATATTCAATAGTTTTAGTTATACTTCTTTTGGTTGATGAAGCCCCTCATCATTTATTTTTTTGTGACTATTTTTCTATATTCAACATTTTTTATTATGAACATTTCCTTGTCTGAGTTTTTTAATAAAATAAATATATTTTTTCATTTTGAGAAATAAAACATTCCAATTTTAAAAATCATTTAATTGTAATAAAATACATAATCGTAAAAAATTATTAATGGAGAATATATCTTTTTAAAAGATGATCATGAATCTAGAAGATCAACTACATAGGTCTGTGTACATATATTAATATGAATATATCTACAATATTTGAATTATTTAATGAAATCAAACTTTGGTTTGTCAAAATTAATTATGGAACTACTGATGATCCTACTATTTCATATTTATCTTATTATCTATAAAATAAGATTCTGATTGTAAGTTAAAATGAATTTCTTTTTTACCAAAACAAACACTTTCATGTAAGAAAGAAAAAGGTTTATAATTTAATTACAAGATAACACTAACCCATTAGAATCAAATGTAAAGCAGTTTAGAAATTTATGGGAATAAGATAATTGACGTAAGAATATCATATTATATCATAAAGGGAGAATTCATTACAATGTGATAGAATATGAGTTTTATTATAAGCCCATATTTTTAAGAATAAAAACCAATATATTATTTCATGTAATAACCAAAAAATATTATAAAGTAGCTCATAACATTAAGAACAACCATAAAAACTCAACCAAAAAACAAATTATCCCTAGATTAAATGATAATTTTTCAAAATGGGCATAAATAGATTTAATTAATATATAATTGTAATATCTAACAACTAAATTGATGAATGATACCTTATAATTAGTCTTATAAAATGAGAATGGATTCAATTTATAAAAATATAATTGAATATGAAATGGATATTTCCATCATGTTAAGGATCAAACATAATCTCAAGGATATAGAGGATTATTTATTTAATGAATTTTTTGAAGATGAAGAATATTAAGAGGATAAAAAATTGATTACATATCTTATTTATGAAAAAATATATGAATGTTAAAAGGAAGTTACAATGGTGAACCACCACTATAATGTTTCAGATGGAAAGATATGAGGTATGTTTTTAGTATACAATCAAATAAAAGAAAATTTTAGAAATTAAGATGATTTCCATGCTAAAATTCATTTTAAAAGGTAAATTACTAATGATCATCAAATTAAAATTTGATTAGAAAAAATTTTGTGAAAATATGTATTTTCAATGTAGAAATGATTCCTCGTTATAAATGATGATAATAAAAAATAAATTTATACTAATGGGTGTGAATTTTTAATAATATGTATTTCATGAAAAGAAAAAAACATTAATGTAACTTGTTTAAAAAAAGTATAAATCCATAAGAAATAATTAATATTATATTTATTTTAAATACATGCTAAAGTAGTAATTTCATTTATTCCATTAATTTATTACTAAACTCAAAATTGATATTAATGGTTTGAAGTAGAAATTTGTTAAATTTTAAATCAATGAATCTAAATGGCTAATTATATAGGCATAATATATTAATGAGATTATAATTTTAAATACAAAAAATGATCGACATAAAATAATCCAAAAATATATTTATGATAGAATTTATTTAAATAATAATGATATATTTTAGACTATATGAGTTTTTTATGGTAAAATTACATCAAATAAGTTTAATTATGTTTCCCATAATGATAAAGGTTTATACAAAATCATCTAAATTTGTATAAGATGTTAATTAGACAACATAAAACTTGGGTAATGACACAAATATCAAATATTATTCACTTATTAAAATAATTAACTATGATTTACTTGCGATGTGAATAACATAGAGTAAAAAATAAATTTACTAAATTTGTTCTCTGGAAAATTAAAAAATGTTATTTTAAATAAATATTATTTCAAAAAAAAATTAATTAAATAATGATGATTCACCTACCTCTAAACTAAGGAAGAATTGAAATAATATTGGAAAAATTTTATATTAAAATTCATTATATGTTTTTGGCAAAAAATAACATTAAAATAGTTCAATATATAATGAGAATATTTAATAGAAAAAAATTATTTCTCCAAAAAACAACTAGATGTTTACACTATACTGTAGTCTGGAAATCCTAAATGGGCTCTTCTATATCTCTCCCAACCCTAGGGAAAATTTTAATTATTGATAAAGAATAACTTCAATCAAGATAAACATGCTCGCATCATGGCCTAAAATTTCTCAATGACAATACAATACTGTCATCATGATTGAGGGATGGAATAGTGACCATCCACTTCTCATTTCATTCATGGTATATCTTCTCAGGATCAACCTATACATAATCCTATGCAAGGTTTATCGATTCACATCATCATGTTCTAGTTGGGGAAGTGTGCCTCCCCAAACACACACTTATCTCATCTAGTCTGAAACTATAATGTAACTAATGGTCGTTACATGGAAAATCCATAGGAAAACCATTTCTTTATCCATCACTCACCCATAAAAAATGGAAATAAATAAACATGTCATGTCCTAGTATATTCCATTCAGTTAATTTCATTTTTACATGTTCAGCGTTTATGTACCTCAAGTCAAACATTTATGATCATGCCTTTAGTCATCAATGTTCAATGAATCAACTAATGTTCAAGGATCAATTCTGGACCTTAAAAATTAAATGATTTAAAAAAATTTAATTTAACAATTCATTTTATACATTAGTTCAAACAACCATACATTGTGATACCGCATATTACTTGATATTTAAATAAATCAAAAATAATAAAGAGTTTTTCAGGGACCACCTACATCATCAAAAGCAATTTTCTTTAAGTAGGATCATCCACCATCAACAAATATCATAAAAGTCTCATATAAAAATGTATTGACACCAAAGTTCAAATACCATGACACAAAATTGTATGAAATTAATTGTTACTAATTAAAAAAATCTCTATTTTATTAAAATATGAATAATTATATAAAAATTCACTATTCCATATCTCTATACTAATACTATAATCAACCAAACATAGAAGGTAAATGGAATACTCTTGACACCATCCCAATAAAATTTAATAACATTACACATATGACCAATATACAATTTTTTTAAATTGAAAACAAAATGTCAAAACCCTTAACCTAGTAGCCATGAGCCAGTTCCTTAATTTATTACATTGGTACTATGAACAAGTGATCTTTTCCTAAGGACCAAATTGTTTAGTAAATTTGGAAAACTAGATATAAACATATGTTTTGCGTTACAAATTGAAAATAAATAAAACTTAGTTACTATAATGAAAATACTCATATTATCCTAGATTATCCCAGCATATAATTCATAATATACATATTAGCATTCTAGGAGAAATATAAAACATAAGAAGGGGTTAGCTAAAATTCTCTGTGTAACAACCCATTAATGATCGATCAGGTATATCATTGACCTCATCATGGTTTTCCTTTTTATTTGTAAGTATAGGGTTGATACAGAATTTAGAGGATGCCTATAATGGTGAAGTAAGATATCTATTGGACTCATAACTTTAATAGACTTTTTCTATAGTATGAGGGAGGATTTCACATAGTGTATCTAGGTTACACGATGTGTATGTGCCGCTAGATGATAGCGGTGGATGAATTCATTCTATTAATGTTTACATGATGTGAAGAGATGTTTCACATCAGGAATGTTTTATGTAATGGATTTTTAATCTGAGGTGATGGATTTATTGACGTACATAAACACTATGGACTTCAAGATGTGTAATGAATATTACAAACCATGTAATTCCATAAGAAGATAAGTTTTGGTGCACTGTTTTGGTTTATGGTAACCACTCGACTACCACTTTTTCATTTCTATTTAACTAATAATTCTCTTCAGCGATTTCGAGAGACTTCATTCCTTCTATATTGACATTTCTGGCATTAGATATTTTTTGCGGTTGAAATTCATCTCTTTAGTTAATTGATCTATCCCCTTATTCATTTTCATTGATTGTGGTAGCACCATTTTGTTATGATTATTAGATATATTAATCTATGTTGGTTTTTTATATTATCATCTTCTATATATTTAGTGTGATCTCATTCTGGAGTTCATTCCTTTATTGCTCATTGGGTCGCGGGTGTTCATTCATAAAGTAAGTGGTGTTTTCTCTTCTATGTTGACCCTCTTTCTCAAATAAATCAATCCTAAGATGTGTGGATTGGATTCAAGGTCTATCATAGAAATCATTGTGTTTTCATTTTTGGTTGATCCCATTGCAGGAATGTGTGACCAGAGTTCTAGGTAGGTGATTCCATATTAATCCTAGGTTGATGAACCTTATTATTTATTCTGTATAAACAAATCTATACAAGGTATTAGCAATATTTATTTTTATTTTTTGAAATGATTTTCTTTTAAGAAATTTTTTTTCCCTAATTATTGATAAATGGAAAGAAAAATTTTATTTCCAAAGCATTTAAATAGATTTGTAAAATGGTCTAAAAATTATCTTCAAAACATTGAGATGATTGTGGAAAAAAAGAACTAGGGTTACCTTTGGTACAAGGTGGAAGGTTTAGCATGAGGTCACCATCTAATGTGGGGGTTCACTTTATATGGTGTTCCTATTGTCCTAGAGTGTAGATTATTGCTTTTGGTTATGTATATGATTTTTGGGTTTCACATTTTGGG
This sequence comes from Viscum album, assembly GCA_963277665.1. Lineage (NCBI taxonomy): Eukaryota > Viridiplantae > Streptophyta > Magnoliopsida > Santalales > Viscaceae > Viscum > Viscum album. The sequence continues at coordinate 1,162,926,248 of OY728130.1, read as the reverse complement.
GTGTCTCTCTGGTCCTGGAGTATAATTCATGGGATTCAGGTACCTCAACCCAATGTTCATAGATTAATGGGTATGAGTAGTTTGTTACATAACGTTTGGTATTCCTTGGCAGTGTAATGATTGTGATGCTATTGTTGTTTTATTATTTTATTATTTTTAATATTTTATCCTTGATATTCATATTGAAGATTGTGAAAAATAATATGGAAAAACCTTCTTTAAAATTGATATAATAGGTTTTTTATAAATTTTATAAAATGGGAAATGATTACCATGTTTTCTATAAAACTACTTTACTATTATCATTCCAATTATTATTTAAAATGAACATAAAAAGGTTTTTATATCAAGAAATTTTATGTAATACCTTTGTGGGATCTTATTTTTCATGTTAGCTCACACCATGTGCACCTCTTCAGTGGTGAGTAGACCCTTGTATCTCTTCCATTGCATGGAAGTAAAAGGTGATGCAATGAGGTGGAAAGGTTTCATGTTAGATGGGTTTGGTAACTAGTTTTGATGTGGTGGTATTTCATCCACACAATTTCTAATAGTAGCTCTTTAATTTTGTACCTTTGTAGTTGGACTTGTCTTTTAGGGTTTTATCCAACTTTATAGTTGTTTGTTTCATCTATCTTCTCATAGTTGTGGCATATATTTATGAGTATTATGTTGTATCTTTATTTTCCATGCATATATATATATATATATTGTTCATGTTCAATGAAATATATCCCTCTAGTTTGTTGATTGATGCATGGGAGCTTTTCACTAGCCTGTAGGGATCAAAAACTCCCATCAGGCATGTGACAGATCGTGTCAGGTTTCTATTTTGAGTGTAACTTGGGCCGGTTCATTACAAGATGGTATCAAAGAAGTTCATTCCTCAATATCACATGTCATGAGATTTATTTTACACTAGATATAAGATTGTAAGGACTGGAGAGCTTTCTTGTGATAAGTGAATGGCCTTCTCTAGTCGTGACCAGATAGAAATTCTCATGGAAAGTTGGGATATGGGTCTATTTTGTTGGGTTTTGATTTAAATATCAATTTATTCTTATGGTATTTCTTGTTTATGCTAAGATAAATATATTTTTCTGGTCATTCCTTCTGTTTTGGTGTGCATCATTATGCCTATGAGATATCTCCCACTGGATCCTCGAGAAGGTGTAGCAGATTCTCTAGAAGGGAATCTTCCAGTGTATCAGAATATCATTGGTACTATCATATATAAAGTCTATGATATTGATCAAGATACTCCAAGAGTCCATAATATGCTTTTTGAGGTATATTTAGGAGATGGAGGAGAGAGAGATATGTCTTGGGAATTAATGCGCAATAAGACCCCATCCTTTAAAGGAACATATGAACCTAAAGAGTCCAATTACTGGTTGGATAGGATTATTAAAATCTTTGAAATCCTAGAGACACTTTAGAATAACAGGGTTAATTGTGTAGTATTTAGGCTTGAGGGTTCGAGAACGTGATGGTGGGATTCTATGCTCAGGGTAGACAAACACATAGACATGGATTTAAATGGTTTCAAAACCATGTTCTATCAATAATTGTTTCTAGAGTTTTTGATGTATGAACAGTCAATGGAGTTACTATCTTTGTTTTAGGTAGTGAAATCTGTGTAGATTACACTAATCTGGTTACTGAGCTTGTCTGTTTTTATCCAGACGTGGGGAATAATGACCAACTAAAGGCTCAGAAGAACTTGTATTGTTTAAGACCAAATATCAGATCATAGCAATTTATGTTGAAAAGTTTTACCTTTGAGGATATGGTAGAGATATCTATGATCACAGAGATGGATATGTAAGGAATTGTTGGTTTTCATAACTATTTTCTTCTATCTAGTGGTAGCATCAATGTTGTGAATAGGAAGAAAAAGAAGTGACAGGATCATCGTAGATATGGTGGCGGTGGTTCTTATTTTTGGGCCTACTCTACACTATCTTTTTTAGTTATCAGTATGCGTCTGAATTTATATCAATCAGACACACCCGACATTTTTGTCTTATTCCCATGATAATATGAAACACCTATGGATTTTTTAGACATATACAACGATTCTGTCAGGCTATGAATATGTGTCATTATATTTAGGGTACCTCAACTCTAAAGGCTACTGTGGTGTAGTTATGAGCTTCAATGACTATAGGGATATAGCTATAATCCACAGGTTTTAATCCCATTTATGGTGTAGATGTGTGTCCAACAGTTGTCGATGAACATTTAGTAACACTGAGAGGTATAATAGTGATTAGATATTTAATAGAAATTACTTTACTTGATACTGGTGCCTCCCAATCATTTATATCTGCATATTTGTTGACATGGTTAAACATTCAATATAATTTATGTCCATTATAAGGTAGTTAGTGAAACGTAATGGAAATGGGATAGTGTAAGGTTTTAAACGTCCACCATGTTTTTTAATGGTTGTTGTTATGAAATAGGTGTATGATTTTCTCATTCTTGATTTGGATCTATTTTACATCGTCATCAGTATTGATTGGATTGTATTTCAACGAGATGAGGTTGACTATTATCATTGTCATGTCTCGTTTATTTCTACTGATATAATATCTCATGTGTTTCATGGGTAGTGGGATTTGAGGTATAGTCATGTAGGATATTTATTCTTAGATATTAAGGGTTTGTTTTCAGTTGTTACATTTGGTCCAGATTACATTTCTCTTATTTTTGACCTTCCTAATGTTGGTCGAGACATTCATGACATTTTCCTAACAACTTTTATGGACTTTCTCCAGATAGTGAGGTAGAGTTTACGAATGAACTAGTGTTAGGTACATAACCGATATTTGTACCTTCATATCATATAAAACCAGTAGATCCGAAGGAGGAAAAGATTCATTTAGATGACATATTTGAAAATGGGTTTTTTTGATGAATTTCCCCTTGGTCACCACTGTGCTATTTTCCAACAAAAAAAGATGGCTTGATATGGTTGTGTTTGGACTATCGAAATATGAACTTGGTATCATTTGAAAACAAATACACATTTCTACTTGTGAATGATTTTTTTGAATAGTTATAGGGTGAAATATGGTTCTCTTATATTTCTCTTCAAATAGTTTATCATTATCTCAGGGTTTGGGAGTCTGATATACCGAAGAAAGATTTAAGAGTCGTTATGCCCATTATGAATATTGTTTGATTCCTTTTGTTTTGACTATCAATCCTGTAGTTTTTATGTATTTGATTAATCGGATAATCAATAAATATCTTAACAAATTTTTGGTAGTGTTCATGGATGGTATCCTGGTTTGCTCTAAATCTAAGAATGAGCAAGATCACAATAATTATTTGCTTCTAAAAATAATGAGAAGTCACCATTTGTCTGGAATAATTTAAAATTTTAATTTTTTTCTTCAAGAAGTGATGTTCTTACGGAAAAATTCTCTTGAACATGGGTAATTAGTTTACATAGAGAAGGTGATATTTGTTTCCTCATGGAATGATCCATAGAATGCCTTTTAAATATGGATCTTCATTGGTCTTGAAAGATACTACTGAAGGTTTGTTAAATATTCATCTTAGCCGGAATCAACTTTGACTCATATTACTAGGAAGGTGGTGAAATTAATGTGGGATGAAAAGGGAAAGTTTTCTTTTGATGAATTGAAATGAATTCGGATATCAACTCATAATATGATCTTATATGATCCTGGTAAGTTATACATGGTGTTTTTTGATGCATCAGGTGCTGGTTTGGAATGAAGGATAACCATGTTTTAGCTTGCAGCTCTTTTCTGCTCTAACTTCTTGAGAAGAATTACCATACTCCTGAAGAAAAAAATATTTCCTTAAAATTGTTATTAGATGTTATATGCATTATCTTTTTGGGGAGTGAATCACATTTTTCTTTGATCAGAAGAGTTTGAGTAATATCTTTTCTCATAAATACTTGTATCATATACAGAGACAATAGTTAGAATACCTATAGACATTTAAATTTTACATCTCCAATAACTAGGGGTAACATGAATTTCGTTGTAGACACTCTTAGTAGGAATATACCATTTCATGTTGTTCTAGAATCGAAGGAGTAGTTGAACCTTAAGGTAATTTTTATTCAGTTGGACTTGGATTCCCAGATAGATGATTTGGGTATGGTTCTGACCAGTATTTAGTTATCATCATCTCTCATAGAATCTTCCTTATAGATTCATCAGTCTGATTTCGAGTTTAGTAAAGTATGATAAAGACTTTACAGTGGGGAGACGATTTCTGGTTTGTGTTTCTCTATTGATGGTATAATCCACTTCTGTAAACAATTTGTCTTACCATCATATGTGAGGAGTTTAGTCTTGTTTTATTTTCACAACTCTTCATTGTCATATCACCAAGGCAATATAATGATATATTCTGATATGAGATAATGATCCTCATGGCTAGGTAGGAAGCATGACCTCGTAGATTATGTGTCTGGCTACTACACCTAAAAAATATAAAGGGAGAGCACTTGAAGCCCTCTTGTTTGCTTCGTCCTCTTTTAGTGATGGTCTATAAATAGGATGAGGAATCCATGGATTTTTTTTGTTGGATTACCATGTACTCCTTGATGGATAAATTCTATCTATGTGGTTGTTGTTTAGCTAAATATGTATGCACATTTCATTCTGATCAAGGATACCACTAAGGTTGAAGAATTGGGCATGTTGTATGTGTAGTAGAAAGTGAGGTTACATGTGATTCCTTTTTCTACTATTTTGGATAGGGATCCTAGGTTTTCCTCATGGATATTTAGGAGTCTTAAAGAGGCAATTGGAACTTAGTTTATGTTGATCATAGCTTAACATCTCCAGATAGATGGTTAGACAAGGTGTGTGACTCTGATCCTGAAGGATATGCTCCGTGAATGTGTCATAGATTTTAATATATCATGGTATATCCATCTGGGACTAATTGTTTTTTTACATGAATATTTATCATTCATCCTTAATAATGGCTCCCTTATAGGTTTTTTTATGGTCTCCCATGAAGACCACCACTTTGTTGAGTGGAGGGTGGTGAAATGTCTTTACTTGGACAAAGATTGGTACAGGAGATGTCAGAAATTATTTTGGATGAACATCAATGTCGGGTTAGAGCTAGGAGTTGATAAAAATAATATACAGATAAGAAACATCATACCTAGTAGTTCTCTATTTGTGATTGGGTTTTCTTGATTGTTTCTTATATGTTGGGTCACCATCGTCTTGGAAAACCATGGATGTTGGCTCTGAGATATGTTGGTCCATTTTGCAGTTACTGGGTTGATCGGGAAGGTTATCTATCAGTAGTAATTTCCTATTTGGATGATATATATTAATTATTTTTTCACATATCTCAGTTCGAGCACTACCATCCTTATCCCTCTCATGTCTTGAGTTAGGAAGAATTGAGTTAGAGCAATTTGTTTCTATTCTGGAGAATATTTTTGAGATCATTGACTCTAAAGTGAAGGTATTTTTTGAAAATTTGATTATGTTGTTCAAATTACTATGAAAAAATGAACTGGAATTTCATGAAACATGGTAATGAGAGTTGTTGAGGAAGGATTAAGGGCCTCATCATTTTCTAGTTATTAAATCTTCCACATGACTTCCAGGGGAATAAAATTCTCTATGGTCAGGAGTTTGTACCATGTCATTACTGATCTATCAGGTATTTCCTTACCCTCATCATTGTTTTCCATTATTTTGCATTATTATTGGGCCGATAAGGACATAATAGGATAAATATAATGGTAAAGTCGGATATTTCATGGACTCTTAACTTTAACTGACTATTTCTATAAGATGTATGAGGATTTCATGTCATGTATGTAGGTCACACAGTGTATATGAGTCATTAAGTTCATGTAATGAATGAATTCTCACTAAGAATAGTAAGACAATGTGATGAAATGTTTTATGTAATGAATTATTTACTTAATATATTTTTAATCCCAGATGATGGATTTATTAGTGTATTTAAATATCGTGGACTTCAAAACATGTAATGGAATTACATGCTATGTAAATACCTAATTAATGATGTTTTATGGAATCTTTTGGGTTTTTATTAACCATTCAACTACGACTTTTCAATTTCTCTCAAACCAAACCTCCTTTATGGAGATTTTGGGATACTATATCCCTTCTAAATTTATCTTTTCGGCATTCAATCTTCATTTCGATTTCATTGAGTCGCTTTGGGAAAGTGATATTTCAACTTTTTCATTGTAATTGATCAAATTAGCAACATTGGGTTATGATTATCAACTCTTTTTATTTTAGATGGTGTTTTCCCTCATCCTCTTCTTGATCAATTGTCCAATCTTATTCTGTAGTCCATTCCATTGTTGTTTGTGGTGTGGGTGGAATTTATTCTTGAACTATGTGGTGTTTACAATTCTTTACCAACCCTCTTTCTCAACTAAATCAGTCCAAGGATGTGTGTATTGGATTCTAGGTCTTTCATAGATTCCAAAGGGTTTTAATTGTTGGTGGATCCCATTGTGGGCATGTGCAACCTGTGTTTGAGGTAGGTGGTTCCATCTCAAGCACAATCTGATTAATCTTATGATTCTTACATTATAAAAACATTTATTTAAGAAATTGGAATTGTTTATTATTTTTTTAAATGTGTTTATAAAAGAAATGGTTTTCCCTGATTATTGATAAATCAAAAGAAAAAGGGTATGTTTTAGGATTTAAATATATTTTTGAAATGGTTTTGAAATGATTTTTGAAATATTGAGATGGTTGAGAAAAACATCACATGGTTTACCTTGGGTACTAGGTGGAATGTTTAGCTTGAGGCCATTTTCTATTGTGGTTGTTTGCATTATGAGGTGTACCTCTTGTCCAAGAATATGGATTATTGGCTCTAGGTGAATATATGATTTTGGGATTTCCCTTTCTAGTGTGTCTCCCTGGTCCTGCTGTGTAGATCAGTGGCTCAAGGTACTGCATTGAACTATTCATATATTAATGTGTATGAGTAGTTTTGATTCCTGACCTTTTGTATTACTTGGTATTATGAGTCATGTGATGCTACTATTTTTTTATTTCTTTAATTTTTACTATTTTAGCCTTGGTATGTATGTTCATTCCTGTGATAGATGATATAGAAAAATGTTATTTGAAATTGATATACCTACTTTTTATTTAGAAATGTGAATAAAATGGAAATCATTACCATGTTTTCTATAAATTTTCTTCACTTATATCATGCCATGTTTTATTTAAAATTATCATATATGAATTTTTATATAGATAGTTTCTATAGAACACCCAGTTGTGATCCCACTGAAAAATGCTAAATCACACTCAGTGCACCTCTTCGGTGGTGCATGGGCCGTTGTATATCTTCCATTAGAGGGAAAGGAGAGGCATCACCAAGAGGGGCTGAGTTTGTTTCTTATATGGTTTTTGTAGCTGGTGGTGATATGGTAAGAGTTTGTCCACACCATATCATGGAGTAGCTATTTAGTTTTTATGCTTTGTCGTTGGACATGTATTTTTAATTTTATCCACCATTAAAGTTGTTTATTTCTGTTGTCTTGACACAATTGTGCGATATATTTATTATTCTTCCACTATATCATTATTTTCAGTGTGTGTGTATATGCCATGAGTTTTTACGTGTTGAGATATAGTTTTCCCTCTAGTTTGTTGATCTATGGTTGGGTGCTTATTTACACCTCGTGGGGAATGGGAATACCCTTCAGTTATGTGACAGATCAAGTCCAGTTCATGTTTTTGGGGTAACCCAGGTTAGTTTGTTATGATCAGTAAGGGTAAAAAATATAGTGGAATTTATAATCATATACAAAAAGTCAAGGTAAATATCTGACTACACATGTCATTAAATCATAAATTTGAACATAATATGGTAGCCATAAAAGCTCAATAAATAATTCCATATAAATTTTCACATGAGAATGAAACTTAATCATGAATAGTCTACTAGTAGAAAGATCACATGGATTATTAATAAATAATATCATAATGAAGGAATTCGTAATACTAGAAATCATAAATGATTCTTCAAGGCTTCAGCCATGACACCATATATAAATGGGTAAAATCCTGTTCAAGAATGTCTCATGAGACCTACCACAGAATTAATGGGGCTATAACAGTCCTCACCCATCATTTACTAAGTCCAATGCATTCTTCATATAAAATGGGTGGAACATAATCCACATATAAATTCATATTGAAACTATTATATGAATGGTAAATCATATCCCAAACCATAAACATAATCATAAACCATCAAGAGTAATATAGTGAATGGTATCAAGATTATTCATCCCCAAAAATAATCATAATCCATTCAATAAAATAAGCTGCAAAGTAATAGAAGAGATCAATATCAATTATGTATAAGATTCAATAGTGTATATTGGAAAAATATTTAGTACTGTAATAAAATCATTGAAAATTTCTTAAGATAAATACCCTTTTACGTTGGAAATAATAGTTATTTTGGAAATCATTTTTACTCATCATAAAAATCATATTATAAACATGTATATCCCAGAAAAGAATATGGAATGAAATTATTTAAGTAATATTATAATAACATTCATAATGTAATTTCTAAACTGGATTTAAATCATGTAAAAATATTGTTTAAGAAACATATAAAATATACAACTTATGTGCGGTTTATGGGAAAATATTTAAGACTCTTTAAATTTGAAATGTCATAATTTTTTGATTATATAATTTAATGAACTAAGATAATTTATCATGATAAAAAAGTGATTTTAGATAACTATTGGGAGCTTAATAAATATTATGAAGTGTAATTGAAAATGGGTAATAAATTAGGAAGTTCCCTTTAATCCGGCTTTCTTATGGAGAGGATTTGAAAAGGAACCTAATAAAACATGTAATTACCCGTAAATGAAAGATGAATTGATCTAGATACATTTTTTTGGGAAATACGCATATAATTTATGAGGCGTACATAATAATAATAATTAATAATTACATTTGGGTAGAGAGAGAGAAAATGTATCCCAAAGGAAAATGGGGGTTTGTGGAGAGACATTTATCCCTTTGCAAAGATTCGATTTGTATGCTCCATAAAATTAATGATCATAAAAAAATTTAAATTAACGAAGATAAATATATTTTGAATATTATACATCAATGGAATTATAAATAAACCACACATAATAAATATTAGTTAATAAGGAATATCTAACATAAATAAAGGTGAGTTGAGAAAAACCCTTACCTTATAAATGAAAGTGTTCTACATTTGCACTTAAGGTCCGGGATAATGAAATTAGAATAATTAATAATGAAATTAATAACATGTCAAAAATGAATTTTATTTATTATAATTTATTAAGATCATTTATTTCCTTTTTATGAGTTATAAGATTCAATTTTATTGTTTAGGAGTGTTTGTTACTTTTGTTTTCATGATTGATTCAGTTGTACATATGTATAAACAATCATGTAAAATGGAAATAGTAATCCATAATTAAAATTATATATTATTAATGAACTTACATAAGAATAAATAGTCTTATAGATCATTTTTTATTGATATGATTATGAATCATTATATAAAATATTAATGATAACCATTTATATTATTTTGGATTTTTTTATCATCATGCACTAGTTTTGTTTTAATAATTAATATTATGTACATACAATAGTCCCAGAACACTAATTAAGTTGTAATATTAATTTTAAAATGTTTTTTAATCATTATAATGGCTTTATTACAATACTTTAATATGTTATTTTTAAAATTAACAATCATCATCCTCAAAGGCGGTGAATCAACCCCTCATAGATGATGTCTTCGATTTTAGATCAAAAGCGGGAGGCAAAGGGGTTTGATGATTAATTTTCTAATAAAATAATAAAATTATAGTATATATTAGATATTGGAGGTATAATTCATGTCTGGATAGATTTTTTATGTAATTTATAATAAAATAAATTAAAATAAAATAAAATTTGAAGAATGAAAGGGGGTTTTACCTCTTGAATTCATCTCATTGAGAACCTCCTTCAGGAAATTTGAAACTATATTTTGGGTGAGACCAGAATGAAAAATATTGGGGGGAGTGGTTTGAAATATGGATTGGTTGGAAAATGGAAAACATCAAGGTTTTGGTGGTGTGATGAGAATATTGGGTCATGGGTTTAATTTATTGTGGAGGTGGGGGTGTTTTTTGATTATTTTATTCATTAGTTAATTATTTTACCTCAAGAATCTGAATAGTTTTGACACCCATGAGTAAATATAGTAAAAAGAAAAGGGGATTTTAGGAATATGGGCTTAAATAATCCATACATAATCAATGACTCGATAATTCTTATATTTGTTAAATACCACAAATTAACGTATTTCAATATTCACTAAATATTCAACGAATTTAGAAAAATCCCAAAAAATCAAAATCACCAATTTTTAGAATTTATAATTCAAAAATTTAAGCCTTTTTATTTTAATAATTTAATAAATATGAAAACGTTAATTTTTATATAAAATAATCATTTATTTTAAAAATACCAATTTAAAAATTAAAACTGATTTTATAACACATTGAAAAATTATGTAATGTCTCATTAAATAATATTATAATCTATAGAAAAAAATATTAATTAATTTATCTATTTTTTTAAAATAAATTTTATTTTAAATAATTATATTAATTAAAAAATTGTAAATAATAATTTATATTTCAGAAATACAATAATTATTAATTTATCATTTTTAAAACATTTATTTTCTGATGCTATATTTTGTTCTCTTGTATTCTTTTTTGAATCAATACATAACAATGATGATGATGATGATGAACATACTCATGTTTTATTTATACTTTCATATGTGTAGTTACTATTCTATTGGTCTGCTTACTATTCTTAATGGTCACATTACTATTTCAATGGTTATATTTAATATTATATTGTGGTTTTTAAACCTAGTGTTGTGTAAAGAATAAAATTTAAAAGATGAGAAATTTTAAAATTGACATTCCATAAAATCATGTGGAGTTACATTTTCCCATCCTTTAAAAAATTTCTTCCTTGAAATTTTTTGAATGTAACCTCATAAAAACATTGGGGAATTTTCTTTAATATAATTTCATCTAGTTCCCACATCGCCTATTCAATGTTCTTATTTTTACAATGTACCTTTAACAAATGAGTCATTATATTTCTCAAAAACTATTCTCTAGTGTCAAGAATCTAGATATGCTATTTATAGTAAGATAAGTCTTATTCTAATTTTATTCCTTGAGATGTGAGAACATGTGTTTGGTCTATAATTAACATTCTTTACAATGAGACGTGGAACATATCATGCACTTCAGTATAACTATGTGAAATTTCCAAGAGATAATCCCACACTCTATTTCTCCTCATAATTTTAAAAGGATTGATGCTCCTCCGTATTATTTTCCCTTTCTTACTGACCCTTATAACACCCATCCATAATGATACTTTCAAAAAGAAATAATCTACCACTTGAAACTCCAAATTCGATCTTCAATTGTCAGTATTACTCTTTTTTCTACATTGAGATTATTTGAATTTGGTTTGAATAATATTTACTTTTATTATTGTTTCCTCCACAAGCTTTGGGCCTACAAGCTTCCTTTTACAAACTTCATCCCAAAACGTTGGTGTACGACATATCTCTCTATATAACACTTCACACTGTGTCATTTGAATACTTGAATAGAAATTGTTATTTTAGAAAAACTCTACCAAATGTAAATATTGAACTCATATACCTTTAAAATAAAGTGAAAATGATCTCAAAATGTATTCTAATGTTCGTATCATGCTTTTAGATTGCCCATTGATTTTAGGGTGATAAGCAGTCCTCATATGATGCACAATATCCAATTCATTCTGAAGAACATGTCAAAATTATGGTGTAAATAATGAATAAATATTAGAAAAAATTGAAATAAGTTCTCTATGATTTCTTATGACATGATTAATACAAAGTCACGCAAGACGCTTGATTGGAAAATTCTCCCTTATAATAAAGAAATGTGAGGATTTGATAATTATATCAATAATTAATCTTATTGTATCATTCTTTCTTGGAGCCTTTGGTATACTTGTAAAAAAATGAATAGTATTTTCATCACATTTATATTGAGTAATAATCAGATGTTTCATTAATCTTATATAATGTTTTCTTTCATCCTTCACCTGTTGAAAAACTAAAAAACATGATACATAATTACCAATTTCAAGATTTATATTATCCCACCAAAAATGTTCCTTAGAATATCTATACATAATAGTTCTACTTTGAATTTATAAATAATTCAGATTTATTATCACTTAATAAATATCTCTTTAGCCCAGTGATATAGGGAACACAAATACTTCTCTGAAATTTCATATTTTTATCCTCAAACACAAAGTATAATGACTTCCCATTATTCACAGCAGTAATTTTCTTCTGAAAATACTCATCATCAAACTGATATTTTTTTATATTTTCCAATAATTTCTTTTGTAAACTATTTAAACAGGTTGTGATGAATCACCTTGATAATTACCAAATCTATCATTACGAGATACTTATACACTGGATCTCTTTCAATCCACATTTTATTTTGAACCCCATGATCATTCCTGATCCATGTATTTTCAACATATTTTCATTCCATGGGGGGTATTGTATTAAAAAATCATAATCCATGAGTTTATCAATCCATCACATTAGCCACTTTTTGATTTCCTTCTATGAGAAAATATGTTTCAAATTCTTCAGATCGTTCTATATATCACATCGTTAACCGTATAGAAAGATTCTTTATATCTTTTTTGAATATAATATAATCTATAACACAATATAATAAGTTTTATAGGGGTTTCCATGAGTTTTAAACTCCCATAAAGTATATGAAATAACTCAATCATTCTACAAAAGGACACATCAAAGCCCCCTTTTTGATTCATCACTATAAATAGAAACTCAACTACATCCGAATTATAGAATCAATATCTGTGAATTATCTAATCTGCTCCTAAATTATTCAAGTAATTATTGAAATTAATTTTTTCAAAGAAACATAACCCATTTACGAGTAATCTTGGGTAATGGGTTATCAAATCAGACAAGATTTTGAATGAAACATCAATAGAAATATCTAAACTTATTTTAAATATGTACCTCAGTTATGTTTGTTGTTGTAGGAAGTTACTAAAATTTCATTTTCTTAATATTATTGACTAATACTCCAAGATTAGATATAATATGGTGAAGCAAATAAAATATTTAATGCTAAAATTCACACATTATAAATTTCAAATATAACTATTTTTTTCTAAAAGTCTCTAGAAAAACCTGCAACTTGTTATGAAGTTACTCATATCTTTTTTAAAATATTAATATATAACCAATAAATACCACAAGAAATTCAAAAAATATATTCCTTGAAAAATATTTTCATTATATCTATAAAAACATAGGGTGAATTAGTCTGTCCAAATTATATTACTTTAAACTCATTATTTCCATAATTGGTTTGAAATTATTACTTTGTAATATATTTATTCTTCACACCCAATTTTTGATATCCCAATCAGAGGAATATATTTGAAAAATATTTATCTCCATTAAGATGATCAAATAAATCATCAATACGATATAGAAGATATTTTTCTTTATTGTAATAACATTGATTTTTTATAGTCAATGCACAACATCATTGATCTATTTTTTTCCTAAAAAAGAGAATAAGTGTTCCCCTTAGATAAATACGTGGGAGAATAAATCCTTTATAACTTATCTCCTCTATTTTTTTCTTCAACTCCACTAATTCTACAGTGGCCATTCTATAAGGATTATTTGATATTGGTCTTGCTGTAGGGATTAACTTATTGGTAAAATCAACTTCACGCTCCAGGGATTTCTAGGTAATTCCTCGAAAAATATATCAATATATTCTTATAAAATAGGTGCATCCTCAATTTGATGATTAATTCACTCATCCATAGATGATATTTTATCTTCCATTCTAAGAACATTATTTATAAGAGATAATAGATAATGATCTAGATATGGATTAGATGATAATGTATCCCATATAAAGATAATAAATTCCATATTATCATCATGAATCATAATTTCCATCACCTAGTGATAATAATTTATATTATATTTAGAAATATAGTCCACACCATAGAGTATATAAAAATAAATCATAGGTATGATGAAAAATCAAAAAATTTGATCACATTTATCTGTCATAATAGGAACTACTTGAAACATCTTGTTTACAATAAGTTGTCCAATAAAAGTATTTTCTGATTACTCTCTCCCCAATGTGAATTGAAAATATCTAATTTTTAATGAAAACTAGGAATATATAACAAAACGACATGATCGAAAAAAATATTTAGATAGATTTTAGGATATTATTAATGTACCTTCAACCACATAATTAGGTACATCAATCCTAACTATTGTGATAGAATGATCTTAGCCTTGTTACCTTATCCTTTTATAGAGAGTGTTTCCATAACTTTTTAGAGTTTCCAAACTCCTAACAGCTGAATAATTTCACAATTATGGTTTTTTCCAGCATTTAAAATCCTAGGAATAGTGGCCTTTTTCTCCAAATTTTTTATAAATTTGTATTTCTAATTGTCATGTTCCTTGGTGTTTCCATTAACATTTATTGAATGTTGTAAAATCTATCATTACATTATTACATTTTCATTATTTCCTATTGTAGAGTACTCATCACCCATATTATTATCTTCCTTCCCTAAAAATAAACTTGGCTTGGAAATGTATTTCTCCATCTCGATGGCACGTGATACTGTATTATCATATGATGATAATTTTTGGGAGACTAGTACCCTTCATAGAATTAGATGAAGACCATTAATGAAATGGTCAATCATGCTCTTTGGATTATGTATTTAGTCTATGGTATACCTTTCTAGACTTGTATTGTTGGATTCATACTTGGAAACATTTTTATCCTCTTTATGTATTAGACTCGAGAATTGACAATCCATATCTTCTCATTGTTCGCAAGGGAAATATTTTTCCAATAATATTTCCTTAAAATCCATCCATTCCAAATTTTTTATTTCTTCCTACTCCTATGTGTTATAAATTAGTGACCACCACTTATCTACATCTCTTTAGCGATGATAAAATAATATTATAAATATATCCCTTTCAATACACCCAAATCAAGAAATATATTCTCTAATTAAATTATCAATTTCTCAACTACAAAGGTGTTTATAATGTAGTTGAATAATAGAGGTTGTTGTCACATAAAGTATTCTAACATTGTTACACCGTATTTCGGATCAGGCTACTCTATGTGAGTAAGACTATTGATCAAAACCTGATTTTGTTTTCAAAATATTGTAATATTTTTTTAGATACAATTGTAGCACCATCAATAGTTTCATTTTCTTTCATTAGATGGAAATCCATATGTGGGATAGGCGCATTAATACATTTTCCATTTCATCAAGAAGGCACCATTTCAAAACAATGTAATACATTAGATTAGATCACAACATTATGATACATAATTAATAATCTCAAAACTGTTAAATCACATAATATTAAATTAAAAATGTATGTATAACTAATCTTTAAATCATAATCTTGGTTCCTTTGAGAATATTTCAAAATTACGTCTTAGGGTTTCATTCTCTATCATATGATTTGCTAAATCATATTTCCAATGTTTTTAATAAACTTGATCTGATACAAACTATAAAAACCCCAACCCTATTATCCCAGATCTAGTACCTTACTTAATTACATTGCTACTATGAACAAGCAATCACGTCCCAATGTAAAAAACAGTTTATGAAAATTGGAAAACAATATTTAAAAAAAATATTTTGATTAGAATATATAATCAAATAAAACATATTAACTAAATTGAAAGCACTCTTATTACCTTATATTATCCCTGTATTTCAATCATAATGTACATCATGGCATCCTGGGGAAAAATATAACATTATATGTGGTGAGCTCAAATTCTCTATAAGAGTTAAAAATACAGAGGAATCTATAATCATAAACAATAAGGTGAGGTGAATATCTACCAACACATTAAATTAGATCCAAAACATGGACATAATGTGGATGGAATAAAAGATCTATATATAATGTCATATAAGTAATAACATGATACTGAATTTTAACAGTGCATATTATAGTAGTCGAATACTCACATGGATTATCAATTACTAATATCATAATGAGGGAATGAATAATTCCAAAAAAACATATACATGTATTAAAAAATTTAGCAAAAAACTTTATATAATAGGTAAAAACTCAGTCTTGTTTGTATCATGAGACTTACAGATGTATCAAGGGGATATAGCTTGCACTTCCCCTCACTTAATAAGTCCAATGAATTTCTCGTATGAAAGGGGTACATCATATTAAACATATAAAGCATACTAAAACTAGAATATGAAATGAAAATAATATCCCTAAATAATAAATGTAATCATAAATCATCCAAATTAATATGGATAATGGTATCAAGAACATAAATCTCTAAAAATAATCAAAATCTATTAAATAAAATTTTGTATATGGTAACATAAGATATAAATATCAATTATATATAATATTTAACATAGTTTAATTAAATAAATGAAAATTATCTTATAAAATCATTGATTTATAGAAATACACTTTTACTTTTGAAAACAACTATTCAATTGGAAAATTATCTTTATTCTTCATAAAAAACAAATTTTAAACTGCTATAACCTAGAAAAGAATATTGAATGAAATTATGTAAGGAATGTTAAAATAAAATGTATTCTAAAAATTGGAAATATAATTGAAATCATAAAAATAATCATATTTAAGTGACTTTAGAAATGGGGAACATCAATGTAGTTTAAGGGGAAAAAGAGTTTTTATGGTGGTAAATGGAATAATTGTTTTCACAAGACCAAAAATCAACTAAGACAGTTTCTAATGATAATGAAGATATATTTTATAAAAATATTCGTTTATTTAAATAGAATATTCATTCAACTTGAAAATGCTTATGGAATTTTGATGTTCCCTTTAATCGAGAATTAATTATTGAGGGGAATTGAAAAATGGACCTTATAAAACATGTAATTCCCCCTACAAGAAAGAATAATTGAGATACACACATATTTTTTGAAAATACAAATAAAAATTAAGAATGTTACATTATAATAATAAAAATTACATTGGGTTAAATAGTGAGAAAATATATCATGATGAAAAATTGAGGTTCCGGAAGAAACCATTACCACTTAGAAAAATATCGAACAATATTCCCCGTTATCTTAATGATCATTAAATGATACGTCAAATAACATAAGGATAAATATAATAATTATATTATACATAAAAGGGAAGTATACATACACCACACACAATAAATAGTGGTGAATAAGTCATATCTCACAAAAATAAACGATAGATGAGAAAAACCCATACCTTATGTCTGAAGGTGTTCTGTACTTGCACATAATGTCCTGGATAATGAATTTAGATGAATTAATAATTTAATTAATAACCTATTAAACCTTTATTTTAATTCTTAAAATTTATTAGGTTAATATTTGGCCTTTTGATGAGTGATTAGATTCAATTTCATCATTCTTAGTGTTCGTTTCCTTGGTATTCTTGATGGATTCACTTGTATACATGTATAAAAGATCATTTAAAATCGGAATAATTATTTTTAATTGAAATTATATGTTATTAGTGAACTTCAAGAAGATTAAATGGTCTTATATATCATTTTATCTAGTTACAAGGATGATTTAATAGATAAAACGTTAATGGTAATTGTTTAGATTATTTTGGTGTCTTTTTTATCATCGCGCACTAGTTTTGATTTGTTAATTAATATTTTTTATATATACTAATTCATGAACACTCAATATGTTGAAATATACAATATCAAATTTTTTATAAACTTTTTCATTTTTTTATGACTAGCCTTAAAGGCTATATTATAAAATGAGCAATCAACTTCCAAGGATGTGGTGAATCGACACCTCATGAATAATGTTTTCATTTTATATCAAAATAGAGAGTAGAATGGGTTTTCTGATTAATATTACATTAAAATTATAAAATTATAGTATAAATAATATACTGGAGTTATCATTCATTTTTGGATAGTGGATGTAAGAAAGGGATAAGAAAATAAATGAAATTTAAAGAACATTAAAATAACGAAATGGGATTTTACCTCTTGAATTACACTCTTTCCTAACCACTTTATAGAAATTTTAATTGGTTCATTTGGGGATAAAAAAAATACCAGAACATGTTGTAGGGTTTTGGAAGTGGAATTGGGTAGAAATTAGATGATATTTAAGGATTCTGTGGTGTCAGGAGAAGAGGTTGTGGGGGTGTTTTTTTTATCGTGGATGAGAGTGGTTCTTTTGTATTATATTATTCATTAGATCATTATTTTGCTTCAAGACTATGAATAGTATTTATTCCAATGAAAAAATAAAGTTAAGTGAAATGGATAGTTCAAGATTATGGGATTACATCATCCATACATCATCTATGACTCAATAATTATTGTATTTGATATATTCCATAAATTATTATATTCCATTATTCACCAAAAAATCAATTACATTAAAAAAATATCCAAAAAAATCACCCGAATCATTTTTTGACATGTAGAACTCTATAATGGAAACCACTTCATAAAAATTATTTCCTAAATATGATAAATTTAATTTAGCAATAAAACCATAATTTATTCATAAAATTCCGATTTTAATATTATAAAAACTTTTATGTCACTTTGAATTATTAATTAATGTCTCATAAAATTATCTTATAATCATAAGACAACAAAATATTAATTTAGGAATATATTTTGTGAAAATAAATTGTATTTTAACTGATTATATTAATTAAAAAATTTAAATAAATATTTAAATTTCATAAAAATTTCAGCATGTAATTTATCATTTTTAAAACATTTATTTACTTATTCTATGACATAAATATAAGATATTTTCATTTATAATATAATGAAATTTTATTTAAAATTTCATAATTGAATTTATTATTCTATTGGTCATATTAGTTTTCCTAATGGTGAAATTACTCTTCCAATAATAATATTTAATAGTATATTATAGTTTTAAAATAGTGTCTTAAAGCATAAACTATTGAAGATGATATATATAAAAATATACACACCATAAAATATTGCGGTGTTACATTATACCCTCCTTCTAAAAAATTCATTATCAAAAATTATATAATTTCACATCATTAAAATATTTTGGAATTTCTTCATCATTATTTCCTCTAGTTCGAATTTCACCTCTTCAATTTTTATATTTTTACAAATCACCTTTACCAGTTGAGTCATCTGATGAATCAAAAACAGTTCTCTACTATCTAGATTCTGGTTAGACTCTTCATAGTATGATAAATTGGGTTCCAATTCAATTCCTTTAGAATTGTGAACATGTGTTGGGTATGGAATGTACTTCCTTAACAAATAGATGTGGAACACATCGTGCACATTAGGAAGGCTACGTGGAATTTCTTAATGATAAACCACCACTCCAATTCTTTCCATAATATCAAAAGTTCCTATGTACATGGGGATCAGTTTCCCATTATTATCAAACTTTATGACACCCTTCCAGGGAGACACATTGATAAAAATATGATCTCCAACTTGAAACACCAAATACATTATCATGTTTTTAGTGTGACTCTTTTTCGTATATTGAGTTGATTTGATATGGGATTGAATAGTCTTTACCTTTTCTATTTTATCATCTACAAGTTCTAGTCCTATAATCTTCATTTCACAATAATAATCCAAATAAGTTGGTGTATGAAATATATTTACATATAATTCTTTATATGGTTCAATTTGAATACTTGAACGGAACCTATTATTTTAAGAAAACTATAACAAATGTAAATATTGATCCCACATACCTCAAAAATTATGTGATCATGGTCTCAACATGAATTTTAATGTTTATACCATCAATTAATATTATCGATCAGTTTTTTAGTGATAAGAAGTGTTCAAATGAGGCTTAGAATCCAAATTTTTATGGACAATTTTATTTAATTTGGATGTAAATTATGGACCATGATCATGCAAAATTTAAAGAGGTTCTCCATGAAATCATACAATGTCATTAATATAGATTCCTATATTTCACTCCAGTAAAAAATACTCTCTTTAGTGAGGAAATTTTAAGATTTGTTAATTTGATCAACAATTACCCATATTGTATAATTCTTTCTTGGAGTCATTGATAACACATGAAAACATCCCAAGTAATGGCATCCCATTTCTATGTAGGAATCGGTAATGGTTGGATGAATCCTCTAGGATGCTTTCTTTCAACCTTCACCTACTGAAAAACAAAACATCCTAATACATAATCAGTAAATCCCCACTTTATATTATCCACCAAATAATGTTCCTTCAAAACTATATAAATCATAGTTCTACTATGTTGTATATTGAAATTCAATCTATGGGAATTATCCAATTATTATAATTTTTTTCTCAGGTGTAGAGGGAAAAAAATTCCTTCTACCAGATTTCAAAATTCCAGCGTATACATTATGTCTACTAACATCCCCGTATTCAAAACATTAATTCTACCTTTAAAATTTAAATCATCAAACTAATAAATTTTTATATTTTCCAATAAGGATGGTCTAGAAATTATTTTAAATGGTTGTGATGTATAACCTACCTTGGTAATTCCCATATTTATCTCTATTATATCTGTGTGCATATGATCTCTTTCAATACTATTTTTTTTTAGAATTATATGATCCTTTATTTTCAATGCATCTGCTACTGTATTTACCATTCCTGGGTGGTAGTGTATTGAATAATCATAGTCCATTAGTAGCCCGACCTATAACCATTGTCTCAAGTTGAGTTCTTTATGTGAGAAGATATATTTCAAATTCTTGTGATATTTATATATCTCATATATTTCACAAGTGAGATAGCGTCTCTATATATTTCGATAAAATATTTCAGTTCCTAACTCAAGATTATTAGTTGGATATTTATGTTCATGAGTTTTTATCTACATTGATGTATAGTAAATAACTCTAACATTTTGTATTAGGACATATCCAAGTCATTTTCTATGGTTTATCACAATAAATAAAAAAATACACCCTTTCGTGATGCTAAAGTCAAGATCGGGGTATTAAATAATCTCTTCATCAATTATTCAAATCAATCATCACATTATGTTTGCTAAATAATAATAACCCTTTATGAGTAATTTTCTTTAACAGGTTAGGTAATATGGAAAAATTATGAATGAAACATTGATATTAACATTCTATACCAATGAAAATACATATCTCAATTATGGTTGTTGTTGTAGGACATTTTGGAACTGTCATATTCTTCATAAGATAAATTAAGATTCCATCCTTAAAGACAATATGGTAGAAAAAATAAACTATTTAAATTCAGAATTCAGACTTTCTAAACATCTTATATCACTCTTTTCTTCTAAGTGTCTCCAAAATTTACAACATTTGTTTCTCATGGTCCTCATGTATTTTGTAATATATCAATATATCATAAATAAATACCAAAAAAAGCAATAAGATATTCCATGAACAATATTTTCATTAGATTCATAAAATAAGAGGGTGAATTTGTCAATCCAAATGGAATTACATTAAACTCATAATGTCCATACCTAGTTTAAAATGATTTATTTTGAATTTCACCCTTCTTCACATGAAATTATGATATCAATATCAAAGGCCAATATTCTAGAAATATTTTTCTCTTTGACGTTGATCAATTAAATCATCAATTAGAGGAATAAGATACATTTTATTTATTATAATAAAATTGATTTATCTATAGAAAATTCATATCCTCATGGATCCATCATTCTTCTTGACAAAGAGTCATGGGCTCCCCTTTGAGAAACACTAGGAAATATAATTTTTTATACCAAAATCCAGTTATTTATTCTTCATATCAAAAAATTATATAATGGTTATTTAATAATGAGTAATTTATATTGTCATTATGTTAGGGATTAAAACAATGGTAAACTCAACTTCATGCTATGGGGGTGTCCAAGTAATTCCTAAAGAAATACATTAATGTATTACTATACAATACGTACATATTTAATTTTATGATTTCTTTCCCCATCTATTTATGATGTTTTCTCTTCCTCCCCAATAATTTCATTTTGAATATATACTAGGGGTAGATACAAAAAATGAATCATCTGATAATGTATCCTTTAAATGTGAATTAATTCCATATCTTCATCATGAATAACAATTTTCTTTCTATTTGCAATAAATGTTTGAATTATATTATGAAATTAATTTCGTACAAAGGATTATATAAAAATAAACCAAAGGTAATATGATAAAATTAACAATTAGATCATGTTTATGTGTAATAATTAGAACTTATCAACACATATTTGTTAAAAAATTGTTTACACTTGTATTCTTTACCAGCCACACACTTAATAAGGTGAATTGGAAATATCTAATTTTTAAGGAAAACTAGAACAATATAAGGGAATGTTATGATCCATAATCAAATAATGATTTAGCTAAATTTGAGGAGATTATTAACATGCCTCCCACTACATAATTAGGAACATTATCCTCAAATTGTATGATTACATAAAAATGGTTTTGTTACCTTGACATTTTCTTGGGAATTTTTCCATGAATTATATGAAAATCGTTTTCATAGTGTCCTAACTTCATACACTTGAAGCATGGCACATTTCTGGTTTCATTCAAGCTTATCCAATCACAGTCATGGTGTCCATTTTTTCTATATTTGTAATATAATCCCATTCCCAATAGGCATCTTCGATGATGTATCATTCCACAATTATTTCAAGTTAGAAATTTTATCCTCCTTTTCTTCCATTTTTATATATTTCCTTTTCCAGAGTTCTTGACACACCTCTACTTGTCTTACGTCCCTTCAAATCAACATGTCCTGAAAAAATCCTTATTTGTCTTGATGTAACATGATACTATATCCTTATATGATGATACTTTCTAGGATACTAGTAATTTTCATAGAATTAGATTAATACTATCAAAGAAATGTTAAATTTTCGCCTTATAATATATATGTATCTCGTAACATAACTTATTTACCTTATAAAGTTGGATTCATACATGGAAAAATTTTTCTCCTCTATTTTACTTAGAATTATGAATGTGCTCTCCAAAAATTTTCAATGTTCTTGAGGGAAATATTTTTCCACAATGATTTCCTAAAAATCATTCCATTCCATATTTCTAATTTATTCCTCAAACTTTGTGTTTTCAATTAACAATTACTACTGAGCTGCATCTCTCATGAGATGATAAAAGTCAAAGATAACTTTCATCCTTTCATTACATCCCAAAGAGAGAAATATCTTCTCCATGGAACTTATCCATTGACTAGGTACAAATGGGTCAGTATCCCATTTAATGATAGAGGGTGTGTTTTCATAATGTATTCTAACATTGTAACATCATCTTTTGGATCAGGCTATTACATGCGAGTAAAGTAATTTTTCAAAAAATGGGTATGTTTTCCCAAAATGGTAATAAGTATTTCATATCCAATTTTTTCTCCATCTCCAACATAATTATCTTTCACATGAGGGGAATCCCTAAATGGGATATGCGGGTTGATACAATTTTCATTCCTTCGACAAGGCTCCATTTCTAAGAAATTTCATACACTACATTGGATCAAAACATTATGAAACGTAATGTGTAATTTTAGAACTAGTGAATACAATAATCCTAAATTGAAAATTATGATATAACTAATATCTAAATCATATTATTGGTTTTGTTGGGAATATTTCAAAAAACAAACAGGGTTTTGTTCTCTATCTTATGTTTTCCTAAATCTTTTTCCAGAGTTTCTTGTAAACATTCTCTAATACCATATATAAAAACCCTAAACCAGTAGCCCAAGTATGGTGTGGTACATTATTTCATTGGAATTATGAAAAATATATTATGTCTCAAATGGCCAAATAGTTTATTGGATTTAGAAAACCAGATACAAACATAAGTTTTACATTAAAAATTGAAATGAAATTCAACATTGTAACTTCATTCAGAAAACTCTTCGTCTCTTATTTTACCCCTAAATGGAAGACATAATGTATATTTTGGCATCCAAAGTAAAAATATAACATAATAAATGGGTGATCATTGATTCTTAGTTAGGGTAAAAAATTCATTAGAAACTATAAACAAAAACAATATGGAAAGGTTAATATCTAGCAACACATTTCAATAAAACACAAACTTGAACATAATATGACGGGAATAACAGTTGAATAAATAATGCCATATAAATAATAACATGAGAATAAAACATAACCATAGATATTATATTAGTCAAATAATCATATGTTTTATCTTGTAATAATATCATAATGACGGAATGCATAATTTCATATATCATAAACATACCACCAAGGATTTTTCCAAGTAATTGTACATAAATGTGGAAAAACCAATCCAGTTTCCCTCATGAAACATATTAATGAATCGAGGGGATATATAAAGTCCTTCCCATTATATAAAAATTCCAATTAATTCCTCATATGAAAGGTGAGGAACAAAATTAACATATATATTCATATTTAAACTAGGAAATGAAATGTAAATGATATCCCTAAACATTAAACATAATCATAAACCATCTAATGTAATATAGTGATTGGTGTCAAGATAGTACATCCCTAAATTAATCATAAACCATTAAATAAAATATGTTAGATGGTAAAATAAGAGATAAATCATAATTATGTAGGAGATTCAACATAGGTTATCAAAATATATGAAATTACTCAAATAAAAAAATTGCAAAATTCCTAAGATAAATACCATTTTACATTAGAAATAAGAGTTATTTTGGGAAACAACTTTTATTCATAATAAAAATCATATTTAAAAGATGAATATACTAGAAATTAAATAGGAATGAAATTATTTAAGGAATGTTAAGATAAAAATCATACTGATATTCTAAAACAGAAGTGAAATAATATAAAATAGTGTTTAAGAAACTTTATAAATGAGCCAATTTCGTGTTGTTTAAAGAAATATATTAAAGAGTATATAAAAAGGAAAAATGTGTAATTGTTTAGATAAGAAAAAAAATTAACTAAGGTAAATTTTCATGATAAAATGATTGATTTTAAAAAAAATGTTGTTAAAAATATAAATATGTGTACTTGAAAATGGATTTGAAATTTGGAAGTTCCCTTTAATCAGGCTTGCTTGTTGGGATGAATTTAAAAACGAGCCTTATAAAACATGAAATTACTCATAAAATAAAGAATAATTGATATAGATAAATATACATTGAACATAAACATATATTTAAAGTGTATTACATAAGAATAATTAAGAATTTCATTGGGCTAAAGAGAGAAAAAACATATCCAAAAGGAAAAAGGACGTTCACGAAAAAACCCTTACCACATTGCAAACAATCGAACCATATGTACCATAAAATTAATGATCATAAAATGAAACATTTAAAACCAATAATATCAAAATATTAATAATATTATACATCAATGGGAAGTATACATACACCACACATAAGAAATAGTGGTGAATAAGTCATATCTCAAAGAAATAAAGGTGAAATTAGAAAAACTCTTACCTTATGTATGAAAGTGTTATACACTTGCAATTAATGTCCTGCAGAATGAAATTAGATTCATTAATAATTTAATTCATAACCTATTCAACATGTATTTTATTTCTTATAATTTATCTAGTACATTTATAGTCTTTTTTGAGTTATAATAATCAATTTTGTTGTTCAAGAGTGTTCATTTCCTTGGTTTTCATTACTAATTCACTTGTATACATGTTTAGAAGATCATGTAAAATGGTAATAATAAACCAGAATAGAAATTATATTTTATTAATGAACATATATAATATTAAATGGTCTTATATTCCATTTTTTCAGATATGAGGATAATTCATTAGATAAAACATTAATGATAACTATTTAGATTATTTTGGTGTTTTTTCAATTATGATGTGTTAGTTTTGTTTTATTGACTAATATTAGGTATATATACTGGTTATATGACACTAAAAAATATGTAATATAAATATTTAAAAAAATTAACCATTATAATGGTTTTATGACCAGCCTTAAAGATGATATTAGAATGAGAACAATAATTGACCATGAAGGTTATGAATCGGTACCCCACAGATGAAGATTTCATTTTTAGAATAAAAGGGAGAGGAGAAGCAGATTGATATTGAATATTCCATTAATATAATAAAATTATATTATATGTAATTTACTATATTTTTCATGCATATTTGGATATAAGAGTTAGGAAAAGGATAAGAAAAGAAATGACATTAAAAAAAATTAAATGAGCAAAAGGGAATTTTACATCTTGAATTCATCTCCTTGAGAACCTACTTATAAAAATTTGAAATGGTATTTTGGGTGAGTAAAAAAAGACAAAAAAGTGGGGGCTTGTATTGGGATTGGGATTGGGTAGAAACTGGGCAGGCTTCAAGGGTTTGGATGTTTTATTAGAAGAGGTGGTGATATGTGTTATTTGTAGTGGAGGTGTGGGGCATTTTTTGATTATTTTATTCATTAGTTTGTTATTTTTCCACAATACTACGAATATATTTTTATTACCATGACTAAATATATTAAATTGATAAAAAGTGTTCTATATTATGGCCTTATATCATCCAGGACTCAATAATTCATGTATTTGTTAAATACCATAAATTGTTGTATTTCACTATTCACAAAAAATCAACTATTTCATAAAAACCAAAAAAATCAGCCTAACCAATTTTCAATGTGTATAAATCAAAAATGGACTCCATTTTATGAAATTAATTTTCTAAATATTATATATTTATTTATTAAATTAAATAAATCTTTATTTGAAAAATATCAATTTTAAAATTATAAGTCATTTTATGATAATTTGAAATATTAATTAAGGTCTTATAAAATTAGAATATAATCATTAAACAACAAAATAATAATTTATGAATCTAATTTATGAAATGAACTTTTCTTTTAAACCATTATAATTACTAGAAAATTGTAAATAATCATTTGTGTTTCAAAAAAATTACCAACACTTAATTTATCATTTTTAAAATATTTATTTACTTATTCCATTATATAAATATACAATATTTTCATTTATATGATACCAATACGTTATTTATACTTTCAGTGGTGAAGTTACTATTCTATTGGACATATTACTATTCCAACAGTCATATTTACTAGTATATTACAGTTTTTAAACTCTACGTTTTGTGAAGCATAAACTATTGAAGATGTTAAATTTTAAAAGAGACATAATATAAAATGGTGTTACTAAAAAATTGATAAAAACATAATGATTAGAACCTTGATAAAAATGGGAAGCAAAGATATTTGATTATCTTCTTGAGACCTTCTCTGTCCAAGTCATGTGGAAGACCCATCATTACCACTCAACCCCACCATGCTTCGGTAGAGTCGGTTTCAATCTGTATAAATGGAATATAATATATTAAGGAAATATAAGGATAATAAAATGGTGTGAGATGGAGGATAATATAACTTAAATCCACAGTGAAAAAACTCAAACCCAACCCCTTTTATAGGGGGTAATATTTTGGGAGGACTAGGGAAGGATTTGTCCGAAAGACCCTCCACAAGGGATGATTTTCCTTTAAAATCAAAGGGGGATGATTGAAAGATGACTAGTCTTCTCCTAGTAATAACATGGTTGAGTCTTATTTATGTAATGGCCCTCTTAGGCCTTGTTAAGGCCTTCCTTGGGAAGAGGACCCGACAACCATGCATGCTTCAATCATGGAGTCACCCACCCGGGTCATGGTGTGAACACTATGGGTTTCAGTGCGACTTCCCCATGCAAGGGGCGCCCTTTGGAAACCCCCATCATGGAACAAACTTAATGTGACATAGTGGGATTCCCCAATATATTGGAGAGGTGTAGGCCTACCCACTCTCTAATTATGTTCTACCTCATGCTAATTATTATAACAGCTTTTTGTTGGTCAACATGTTGTGACAGAACACATATGAAGAAAATTTAAAAAATAGGGTAACCGCGACCCAAATATAAAATATACCTGACTAATAGAAACACCTTTAACACTTTTATCCATATCAAAACCACCTCCCCAATATGCTACAACACTCTGAATTTAAATTTGATTCACAATTCATCAAATGTCCCTTACTCCCAAACTAAAAAAAATCAAATTCTCTAAGAAATCAATGCTCATAAAATTGAATGCCTTTAAAACATCCCCACAATATCAATTCTATAACACAAGATTTATTGGATGTCCTCTATCCATATGTCCCAACCCACCTTAGTCATAAATTATTGATCAACTCGCGGTATTTTAATTATAAGTTTTTATCAGTCTTCCTCAATGGAACTTCAATATTGATTCACACTATTAAACAAAAAGACATTCTACTCACTCATCAACATTGCCACAATAGAGAGGGTGCCCCACAACACCCATCCATTCCAAGAATCCAAATGTTTATTAGTCAATTCCCATCATAGATGATGCTCACGATCATGGTTCTCTCCACCATAAGACTCTTTATATAATTTTTTATTCCAAACTATATTACTCCACACCATATGAATCTCCTACTGAAAACACATTATCATCGGTACATAAACCCTTCTATTGTGGCCACAACCTCACCTCATCCAATTATACACAAGAAAATTTTTCTTTCATCCCTTTATTGACCCTTCAAAAGCAAATTACCTGCACTCAACAATTGTTAAAGACTCATTAAGTGCATCCATGAGACCCAGGATCGAAACCAGGTGGAGGAATAATTTCAGGTATTGTAGAAATGTTGTAGCAGGTACTGTAGAAGGTACTTTAGCAGGAACTAGTCAGTACTCTTTGGTACTATAGCATCCGGAACTATTCACCTTGGGCTACCGATTTGGGCTTGAAGTACATAAGGTATTCGAGCCACCAAGGCCATTGGGTTAGCAAGGCCTTCGAGCCTCCTCAAGGCCTTCGGGCGATATGATCAGTGCAGTTTCCCTAGATAGACTCTACCGTAAAAGAGCATCCCCATAGGAGGATTTAGGGAAAGTGCACTAACCTAAGCATAACCAAATGGATTTGGAAGAATGAGAGGGATTGGATATGCCACCAGGACTAGCATGTGCTTGCACAGGTAGCCTAGCTAGACAGCCTTGCGATGGAAGAAAACTATCATCATGATGCAGATGCAAAGGAGGGGGTGTTAGTTGTAATTAATAGTCTGGTTGAATTCTCTAAGACCATCGGGTCATGTAATCACATAATCCTATGGGCCCTATAATCTTTAATCCTATTACCCTTTTAAGGGTTCCCACTCAACCCTTGAATGAGGGGTTATCAAAAATCAATAAAAAATAAAGCCTTTAGGCATTTTGGGCACTCACCAATGTTCAATTGCATAACCCGATCATGATTTGTCTAAATAATTGGAGGTATCCCGAGATCATCGAAACAACCACATGATGTTCAAAAATAGAACTCAAAGTTACTCCATGGATGGATCAACAGCCACCCACACAATCCATCACTATAACAAAACAAGGTTTTATCAGTGCTATAAATGCCTTTATAAATGTGAAAAAGGAATTCATAATTGTGTTTTTAATAAAAGGGGATCCATTTTATATTCTCTAAAAAAAGAGCTGATAAAAGGGTCATTTATCAAAGTATTTTTTAATGCAGATAAAATAAAAAAAATTAAAAACAAAATAAAAACTATTTCTACATATAAGAGGGTTTTAAAAGCGCTTGAGCCTTTTCAACGGTGTTGCGTGAAGCCGCCCACCCATGCCTGCACGCCCTAGCCACCCTTCCCTGCACGCCCAAGCCACCCTTCCACCCTCGCTAGCCTTGATTTCACCCTCGCACGTGCACCTATCTCCCCCAAGAATAGAACTCGATACCTCCTCTATACACGATTGGACAATTTAACAATCCTCTATATTTCATTGTTTTACATTTAATGATATATCTATTTATTTATATATATAGTTATATTTATTCATATATTAATAAATATTTATATTAATATATATATATGTATATATATCGTTATATTAATATATATACATATATATACATATATAGTTATATTTATATATTTATATATTTATATATTTATATATTTATATATTTATTCTTATATTTATATCAATTTATATCAATTTATTTATATATATTTAATTATATTTTTTATCCATATATTCATTTGTATATTATTATATATTTATAAGATTAGTTTTAAATGCATTTATAAAAAATGTTTTTGTGTGTGTTTATAAATAAATAAACAAATAAAAATATGCAACATATAAACACACACACTCACAGACACACACACACACACACACACACAGAGATATATATATATATACAGATTATATGTGTATTTGTAAGTATAATTATACATATTTATATATATTTAAAAATATTATATATTAATATTTATTTCCATATGTTAAAATGTATAAATAATATTTATTTATTTGTTAATACAAACACACAAATATATATTCACACAAACATTATATAGGTATATAAATATTGATATATTTTTATTTTAAATTTAATTGACGTAAGTTTTATTTTGATAAGGCTAATATATTTAGAAATATATTTTATATGTAAATATATATAAAAAATACATATATATTATTATATATTTGATTAAAATAACACTACATTATGAAAAAATGATAAAATTTCAAAGGCATAATAACAATATTAATGTAATACCTTAGAATAAATTCAGCTTCCCTTGAAAAAAGAAAAAAAAAATCCATATAAACGAGTCCGAAATTCAATCGAATGTTAAAAAAATGGGGTACCCTGACTAAAAACTCAGTTTTATAAATTTTATGAACCTTTTTTTGTCTCAAAAAATGTGACAGAGAGAATACCAAATGTTTAAAGGTGTAGAGATCATTTCAGGATTCGATTTGATATGTTGTAGAGATCAAACCAACACTATATCAAAACTTATAGTTGTTTGAATTTTGAGTTACGTTTTCAACTTATTTTAGATCATTTATTAAATTTTGGTTTTTTAGTCTAAAAATTGATATTAAATTAATATTACGTGAACATAAAAAAAATTATTATTTAATAATAATTTTTTTAAATAATTTATATTCTATTTTCACTGGATATCTTATATATTAAGTGTAAATGTATATTTATAATTATCTAAAACTTATTTAAAAATATATATTATATTTATATCAATGTAAATATATTTATATATTTATATCAATATAAATATATTTATATATTTATAAATCATTATATCATTATATTATTTTTAATGAAATAGTTTTTTTGAAAAATACCATTTATCAGTGCTAGTAAAAAAACATTAATAATGACCTCACTTATCATTACTACTAAAAAAAGAGTAGATAAAGAGAGTTCATTTAATAATTCTAAAAAACACTGATAAAGGAATACTTTTATCATCATTTTATTTATGTTGTTAAAGGTTATAATTGTGAATTTTTTTATAATAGTGTATCTTAGTCTCATCTTGAGCACGAGTACACCTCTCTCCAACTCAACCATAGATTATGCCCAAATCCATCTAAAGACCGATGCCCACACACAAACTCTGTCCAGTGCCACGCCGAAATCTGAAATTTGTTATTTATCATGGAACTTGAAAATCTAGTTTACCTAGGAACCAACTTCCCTTTTCCCTCTATAAAGTCCACTTAAGAGTCTCATCATATCCCCAGCCCTACCAACATGTGGGTTGTTCTTCCACGATCGATGGAATGTCCATATCATCGCTCGACTAAACAAAAAATTAATCTTTAGGGATCATGTTCTATCCAAAGTGGTCGTAAGGGTCCTTCTACAATCCTTCTCCCCCAGGTACTGGTGGTCTGGGTGTTTCCTCTTCTGTCTCATTCACCGGATGGCAGTCATGTGTCTGTTGTCTCAAATGAAGACCAGGACGCATCAACTTCTTATCACTAGTGGATTCTTATCATGATGTTTCGAGAAAAAACCCCTCACAAAAATTATTCCAGTATTTTGTTTCCTCGTGGGGGACTCAGATGGGAGATCAACTCTCACCCAGCCTCTTCATCATGCCTGAAGACGTTTTGAGTAGGAACATCAAGTCCATGATGTCAGGATGAAGAACCTTCCTTTTAAAGGGATGGTGTGTTTCAAGGTAATTTCTCATTTTTATTATGTGGATGATCTATTTCTCTTCCATAATGGGTGAAAACGTTCCATCCAGGGCTTCTACAACATTTTGGAGGAATATAGAAAATGGATCCATCAAATCATCAAATCATTAGTAAGAGAGAGAGAAATTTTTTCTTAGTGAGAGAAAGCTCAAGCATGATTTATAAGATAATTGTAAGAGGATGAGATATGGAAAAAATGAATTTCCCTTCTAGAGTATTGGGGTATGAAAATGTTGAATGTTGATGAAAAATATCACCACCCCAAAATAGGTGGATTCTAGAGAAGACTGAAACATGGGTGGTGCCTCCAAAGATGATTCCCAGAATGGGTTGGTGACCACTAGAGGAGACCCACCACATGTGTTCGGTGTCGTGTAGAGAAAACATGCAATAGTATATTGATATTTCTATACATCGCTGCTATATATTTGGGTGATCTTCTGTGGAAATGGATGTGGGAATTTAAAATATGTGTATTTCTATTTGTTAATAAGAAAAGTATTCTATATTCACCATGGATATAGGTCACCCAAACCGAACCACTAAAAATTTTGTGTGTCTCTATATTTTAGTTTCCCTACTTGAGTGTGAGATGTTTAGTGAGAGAGCACTTCATCACTACAAATTTGTATCAAAGGTTGATTTTAATTACCGAGGACAAATTCTTAATATCTATAAACCTGTTTTCTGGATATCTGTGAATCACCCACTATCCTCAACACAACAGCTGCTATAGTATGTAATTACTACCTGAAGTTGATGCTTAGATCTATCCCACGACGTCTTCACCCCACTTCCCTATTTCTGCAGGGGATTCTCTCCACTACCCTTGTAATTTGTTGATTGTGTAGTCCATAATTCCAACTGTACTTGGTTTAATGAAATCCATGAATCCATGGTGAATGTGATCCGAATGTATTATGCTACCACCCCAGGAGTCTGTTCAAGATGCAAATACAAGTACTCCAAGTAATTCTAGACATATAAGTATGGTGTCCAACACAAAATTTTAGGTGAATAAATTCAACGTGACAAACAACCTCACCATTTTCTAATGTGAATTTTTGGATTCGTGAACTCAAAAGGAGTTATATACCACCTGGGAAGAAAACCCCACCGATATATTCGACTGTGATAGGAAAAGTCTCTTTTGTAAATCATGTAGAATGATCCGACATTGCTTTTCAAAAGAACTAAATATTATTTTATGTGATAAACCCCTTTGAAAACATATGTAATATTTTGGATAATAAGTTTATTTCTAAGAGCATTGAAAATTGGATGGACCTGAAAAATAAATTTTTCACATTTCATTACATGGATGTTATGTTTATGATTATACACCTAGACTATTTTAATAAATTCCATATAGATTTTAAAAGAGTATACATAATAGTTAGATATGAAGATAATGTTATTTTGTTGATAAAATCTCTACCAGAGAGATATAGTCACCTTAAAAAAAGATTGTTGTATGATAAGGATGATGTAATATATGTTGATGTATCAAATGAATTATTTATTAACGAGTACAAGTAGAAGGAAAAGTATGCCCATATGGACATTACATAAATGGCATTGATGTAAACTACATGAAGATATTTTCATATGAAATTTAGAGGATTTAGAAGAAATGAGTCACAATCAATGTCCAAAGTTGAGTCCACCAATAGAAGTCTAGTGAATGATTATTGTGCTAACTATCATCAAATAGAGAACTGGATGAAGTATTGTCCCAAAATTTGGAAACTAATGGAAAATGTTGTTCAGAAAACATATGAGGTTAAAGATGCTGCATTATATATTTCTTTCATCAACAATATTTCCCTTGGTTGGATTCTTCAGTAATTTTGTTTATTCCTTATATCCAGGAATCGATATTGGTTTTCACACCTCAAGGAGTTAGATAAAGGCATGATTCTCATGGGAAATAACTAGCCATGCTACATGAGAGGTATTGGAACAATATGATTAAAGATTCATGATGGTACAACTCAAAACCTTACAAAAGTAAGTTATGTACTAGATTTGGAGATGAAAATCGTATCTCTTGGACTTTTGGATAAGCATGGTTAACCATGATGGAGTCATAAAAGTTATATGTGGTTTACTCCTATCAATGAATGGTATTCGAAAAGGTATTTTTTATTATTTGAATTATGAGACCTGTATAGGTGGAGCAGTGATATCAGACAATAGTATCTCCACTAGTGAAACATGATGGTCCATATAAAGACCTTCCATGTATGATGTTATAATTATCTATCCTCATTCTATAATTGTATATAATGTTCTAGACATCTATCGAGATATTTTGGATACTAAAGAAAGGAACTGATGTAAGTTGGTTAAGGAAGAAGAAATAAGATTCCTATATCAGAATAATACATGTTGTATTGTTCTTTTTCTGATGTAAAATAAGGAAACTACATGGATTAAGTTCCAAAATTGTTTTTACTTGATCAACATTTCTCATACTTGTGATTCATATGGGCATTAGGAAGGAAGTCATATGATGATTTTTCTCCACAGTAAGAAGAATTTTATAAGAAAAAATGTGGTTATACTTATCATCAAGGTGGATATTGGTTAACGTTAATGCAAAATATCATCACCCCATTGTTCGTGGACAATAGAGAATACTGCAATAGGGGTGGTTCCACTGAAGATGACTCACAGAAAGGGTTGATGACCACCAAAGAAGACTTGTTCCCTAGGTTTGGTCCCCTCAGATAAAACATGAAATATCCTATTGATATATTTCTTCTCTACTAATATTAATTTGGTGCTCATGTGTGGCTCTATATGTGTGATTTTAAAATATATGTGTTCCTAGTTGATAATAAGAAAAATACGATTCTTTCCCCTTTGATGTAGGTCACCCTGACTAAACAATGTTAAATGTTTTCGTGTCTCCCTATTTTTTTCCATGAGTGAGTGTGACATTTCAACAGAGAAACCAATTTAGTACAAAAAATTGGTATCAAATGGTGAGTTGGATTACCTGGGAATGCTTTACACTCTCTACTAACTATCCGTCTACACGTTTTTGAATCTATAGTTGTCTATAATTCATAGGTCGTTATTGTATGTGCATCCTACCTGATGCTAGTGTTTGTATTGGTCCCCCATTTTCTACTCCCACCTCCCTTGTCTCTATATGGGGTGATCACACCTTTCTTTTTTAATTTTTTCCTAGTTCATTCCATAATTCTCACTGCACTTGGTGTACTCATGCCCATGAAGCCTAGGTTCGTGTGAGTAAAATGTAGTATGGTACTTCCCAAAGAGTCTATATCAGATACACATACAGATACTACAAGTACATCTGAACATATAAGTATGGTGTCTAGAACCAAATTTGTGGTGGAGAAATCCAACACCATGAACTACTTTATCATGTGGAAAAGTGATTTTTTGGACGTTATAACTCAATATGAGTTAGATATCACCTTTGGAGAAAATCCCGACTATATATCTTAAGGTTATTGGAAGAGACTCGACCTTTAAGAATGCGGAATTATCTGACTTTGGGGAAAGATCAGAAATATAGTGTGATGTGAAAAACCTCTATGAGAAAACTATAGAATATATTTGAGAACAATTATATGGAAAAAATCATTGAGAATTGTATGTACCTAAAAAATAATTTTTTCAGATTCCAATATAAGAAATGTACATCCCTGATTGAGAACCATTAATGTATTAATACAATTCTATTAAATTTTCATTCTTTGGAGGGGACAATGGGAGATGAAGATAGTACTCAATTTCTGGGGAACTATCTACCAAAGTGTTATAATCACCTTACTAAAACATTTACTTATGGTAAATATGCGGTAACATTTATTGATGTATTCAATGAGTTATTTAATAATGAGTACAACTAAAAGGAAAAGTATGGCAATAGGGATTATAAGCTAGAGTAATTGTCCGAAACTAGATGATGTTAATCTTGAAGGAAATCTATAGGATTTAGAGGAAATTAATCATGATCAATGTCAAAAGGTGAGTCTAGATATATATCATAATTTAATGTTGAGTGTGCCTACTATCATCCAAAAGGGAAAAATAAGAAGGATTGTCCCAAAATTTGGAAACAATAGATGAATATTTTTTACAAAGCCAAGGATGTTGGAGATATATATTTTCTCATTTTTTTGACTTCCAACCATTCAGAATGTTGGATTCTTGATTCAGGTTGTTCACTCCATATGTGTTGGAATTAAGATTGGTTTTGAACACTTATGTATTTAGATGATGGAATAATGTTTCTGGGAAATAACCATCAATTACACACATGAGTTATTGGTATAATAAAATTTAAAATGATTGATAGTACAACTTGATGCCTTATAGATGTAATATATGTAGTATATTTAGGGAAGAAACTCATATCACTTATATTTTCGGATAATATTATTTATCGGACAACCACTGAAGGTGGAGTAATTAAATTTATCGGCTATGAACATTGTGTAATGAAAGGTTTTCCAAAAGGTATTTTGTATTATTTTAATTCTATGACCATTATAGTATAAGATTATGACCATTGGTAGAACACGAAGGACCATTAAATGACCTTACCAGTATGATGGAATGTTTAGGAATTTTGTGTCTGTAACTCATGATGATATCCCAGATAGCTATCAAGAAGTTTGGGTAGAAAATAAAGGAACTTGTAGATGTTAGTTAAGGATTTCTAAATGAGTTTACTGCATCATAATCTGACATGGGATCATGTTCCTACTCAAAAGGAAATGAAGGAAACAACATGGATCATGTTCTAACATTGTTTGGGATTGATCAACATTTCTCATATGTTACATTTCTATGGTCATCGGGAAGGCATCAGTAGAGAGATTCATTTCTCTGTTATGAGGAATTTTTTGAGCATCATACTAGTGATATTTATCATCAAGGTAGAGATTAATGAAATTTGAAGTTAAATTTCACCACCCCATGATAGGTGGATGCTAGTGAATACAACAACATGTGTGGTTCCACTGTAGAGTACTCAAAACAATGGTTGTTGGGAGCCAGAGGAGACCTATTTAATGGTTCACTGCCACATGGAAAAATATTACAACAACCTATTGAAATTTCTATACTCTATTGATATTTATTTGGTGTCCTTATATGGGCGTTAATGTGGGAATTTGAAATATGTTTATTCTAGTTTGATAATTAAAAAACTGTTACATTTTCTATGGATGCAAGTCACCCAGACTGAACAATGGTAATTTTGTGCATGTATACTTATTTTTGTGTCCCTATTTATGTATAATATTTAGAGAGATAAAGCACCTCAGCAAAACAAATTTGTATAAAGGGTGAGTATGATTACATGGGAAATATTTTCACTCACTAAAAACCCATTATCCACATATCTATGAATCTTTAGCTATTATAAATGAATCATACACTATTTTCCTTGATTCCTACCCAATTATTGTGTTTTGATATATACCACATTGTCTGCTCTCCCCTCACCTGTCTCTATGGGGGATTCTCTCCACATCCTCAACAATTTTTTGAATGTGATTTTCCTGATGCATGCTGCATTTGGTGCACCACATTCTATGAATCCATGGTTGGAATGAGCCGAAAGTAGTATGATACCATCCCAACTATCTATTCTAGATACATATACCAGTACTGTATGTACTTTTGTACATTGAAGTATGGTGTTTGGCAACAATTTTGAGGTGGATAGATTTAACACGATGAAAAACATCAGCATGAGAAAAAACGAACTATTGGATGTTCTTGCTTAAAAGGATTCAGATATCACCTTGGAAGAAAATCCTGGAAACATATCCATTTGTGATTGTAACAGACTTAACCAATATGCCTATGGTATGATCCTAATTTGTTTGAAAACAAATCAGAAATAAAATTTAATGAAAGAAACCTCTGTGAAAAACATGTGGAAGATTTTGGATAATAAGTATATAGATAAAATAATTAAAATTTGGTTGTACTTATAAATATTGCTTTGATTTCAATAAAAAGAAGGTTTGTCTATGATTGATACCCATACTTATTTTAATAAAACACTATAATATTTTAAAATTTTGGATGTGACAATTAGAGTTGAAGATAAGGCATATTTTTATGAATTATCTATGAGAGAGTTATGATCAACTTACTACCACATTGATGTATGGTAAGGATGAGGTAAATTTTTTGGATGTATCAAATTCCTATGTTTAAAATGAGTAAATGTGGAAGGAAAAGAATAACCATAGGGATTATTCATTAGAGGCATTGATGAAAACTTGAGAAAGGTCATCTAGAAGGAAATATAGAGGATTCAAAATAAATTACTCACAATCAAAGTCAGAAAGTTAGTTTAGCTATATAAATCAAGATAAAATTACCATGACTACTATAAAATAAAATATAAGTGGAATAATCATTTTCCTAAAATTGGGAAATCAAAGGTGAATGTTGTTCTGAATTTTGGGGATGATAAAGATACTTCTTTCCTCATTTCCTCGATGCCCAACCATTTAGAAGTTTGGATTCTTGATTTAGGTTGTTTTTTCAATATTTATAAGAATTGATATCAGCTTTCAAACTATCAGTAGTTGTGTTGTTGTATGTTTATTATGGGAAATAAACACCCATTCCACATGAGAGGTATTAGAGAAATATTATAAAAGATGCATTATTTTATAACTCGACACCTTAAAAATTGATGATATGTTATTGATTTGGAGAAGATACACATATATCATGGAGTTTTGGAAAATCATGGTTGTCAGATAATGATTTAAGATAGATTCATTAATGTTATCCTTAGTGCACTCCATATGATGAAAGGTATTTCATATTATAGGTGGAGTAGTGATTTCATATAATAGTATCTCCAATGGTAGAACACGAAGGAAAAAAAGATACCTTCTAACTATGATTTTATGGTTCATTATTCCAAATTTGTATTTGAAAATAATGTTCTAAGAAACTATCAAGTTGTATTGGATATGATATAATATAACTAGTTGAAATCATTTAAGGAAGATGAAATGACTTTACTGCATCAGAATCATACATGGGATCCTATTCTTTCACTAATGGATAATAAGACCACTAAATGGATGAATTTACAACATTTTTTGTACTTGATAAACTTTTCCAATAATTTATTTGAATATGGGAATTGGGAAGGAACAAATATGAATATTTTTATTAATAGTAGGAATAATTTATTGAGACAAATTGTGGTCATATTTATCTTCAAGGTGGATATTGTTGAATGTTGATTACAAATATCACCACCCCATAGTAAGTGGACGATAGAGAAGACAAAAATATGGGTGGTTTCTCCTAATATAACTCATAATAAGTGTTTATGACCACTATAGGGGAACCACTTCATCGGTTTGGTTCCACCCAGAGAATAATTCCAATAATCTATTGAAATATATCAACTCAACTATTATTTACTTGGGTACTCCTTTGTGGGATTAGATGATGGAATTTGAAATATGTGCATTCCATTTTGATAATATGACATCCATCTACCTTCCCTTGGATATAGGTTACGTCACCCAAACCACTTTAAATTTATGGGTGTCTCCTTATTTTTTTACCCTATATGAGTGAGACATTTTTAGGGAGACATAGTGTCCTCATTAAAAAAATGTATCAAAAGATGATTTTGAATATCTAGGAGATATTTCCAATATAAATAAACTATAAAACTCCCATAATTGAATATACAACTTTCCACAAGCTTCATCCACTACTTATATGATTCCTACTTTAAGTATGTGTTTGGATCTATACCACTGTGTGTGCTCTCCCATCCCCTACCTATGTAGAGGCAACTCTCTGTTGCCTTTGTAATTTAGTGATTGTGTAGTCTATCATTCCCACTGCACATGGTGTGATACATTTATATAATCTCTAGTGTGCATGAGATGAATTTAGTTTGGTACAACCCCAAGAGTCTATTCCAGATACAGAGATCAGTACTTCAAGTAATTTTTGACATAGAATTATGGTTTCCAACACAATATTTTTGGTGGAGAAATTTTACTAGATAAAAATCCTTATCATGTGGATATTTATGTTATTGTATGTTCTAACATAGTTGGATTTATATGTAATTTTTAATGAAAATCCCATTGACATCTTTGATAGTGAATAGAATAGACTCAACCATCAAGCTTGTGGGACGATCCGTCTTTGTTTGGAAAAATATTATAAATATACTTTAATTTGAAAAACCACTATGAACAATTTGTGTAATATTATGGAAAAATATTATATGTCTAAAATCATTGAAAATTGTTAGTTCATAAAAAAGAGATTGTTCATATGTTAGTATATGGAAGGTGTGTCCTTGATTGATCACATTGACTATTTTAAAAATATAATGGTATGTGCCTTCCTGGTCTCTTACATTGTTGGATCTAGTTGTTGGAGGTGTATGAGTAGTCTTTGAATATGTTTTGTAAATTTCTTCTACTAAAGGCTGGAAGTAGATAGATTTCATGATGTGTAAACATTTTACATGATGCAAAACAGGATTTTGCGATGTGTAAACATTTTTAATGATGTGAAAGATTGTTTCATGATGTGTTATATATCAAGGTTCAAAATATAATAATCCAATGAAGTGGTGACATATTTTTTGACAAAAATAAAAACCTAATGATTAATTGATGTGAAAGAGGATCACACATCATGTAATACCCCAATACAATGTAGATTTTAAAAAAAGTCTAGATGATTTTTCATTCATTTAGCTCTTCCTTCCTTTTCCACTCATTTAGGTGAAAACTATGCACCCAGAGGTGTTCTGTGATCCCTTTTCCTCCATATTTGATTCATTTATCATGGTTCTTATTCATTAGGGATCCATCTTTGATTTATGGGGAGTTCTCTCGTTCTCCTTCATTTTTGTTCATTATTCACATGATGATCCTCAAGGGTGGTTTTTCATTGGATTAAGGATCATTTTGGTGTCATTTTTTCCACCCTTTTGTGCAGTGTAGTTTGTTCCATATGTTTCATGTGAACTAGTTATATTTGGCTGGTTTCATCATCGCCTCATGGTGCACAATGAGTTGAACAGATTCATTGCGGTAGGGATTCTATTGTTTCTCCTTATTATCTATCATGTGAGAGGGTTTTACATTTTTCTATCACTTGGTAATGGTTTTTTCATCTTTATAAAAGATAATGAATTTTTGAATTGAATTGAGAGGAAAAAATGGGGTTTTATTGCATGAATTTGTAGCTTTGATATTTTTTGTAATATTTTAATTGTTTGGGCTTGATTACATACTGAATAGTGTTGCCGTTGGAGGATTTGTTTTCATTAGATATATCTGTTTTATTTTATTCCTTGGATTTTATTGTTGTGATACCTCCCTAAATAAAAATTGGTTAATTACTGAAATATGGTTAATAAATGGGCTTCTACATGATTTTTCATTAAGTGATAACACCCCTAAAATAAAGTGGAGTGTGATAAAATCCCCATTGTTAATCTGTAAATGTTTCCTGATGTGTTGTGAGGTGAGGTGATGCTTGTTGGACAATTATGTGTGGTTGGGGCATTTGGGGTGATATTATTAGGGCCATGCCTTTGGAGTGGCAAGGTCAAAAATTTTCAGCCATGCTTTTGTGGCGACAATGTGATATTTTTTGGATGACTAGATTCTTATGTTATGTGGTTTCTTTGTGTGAGATTAATGAGTGGTGATGAAATAAATGAATTCCTGATAATTTTTGAAATGACATGGGTTGGTTTGGATAATTGGATGTAAATTTGTTAATGTATAATTAAATGATGGGATGTGAGGTTAACTCTGGTTGATGCTAAATGATACAATGAATGGGTGTTAAACATGAAGAAATGGTGAAGTCCGATTTTATTATTAGGGATATTCACCTTTTGAAAAGTCTATTGTAGATAATAATAAATGCATTTAGATGTGGAGGAAAAAGAAATAGTGTTGTGAGTTGTTTGTTTGTTTGAGAACCCATAGCATGTGATTGATTGGTTGATACTATATATATATATATAAATTGGTATGTACCTATGATTTATATACACACCCAACCCACATTTGGAACTATATTCCAAACACCCATGTAGTCATGTGGGGCTATATTTTTCAACCTCCTGATGGGAGGAAGGATGGATTGAAACCCGCTCTTCCTTGATCATTATTCCAGGAAAGTTAGGTATTGCAAAGGATATGATGGTCAAAAGTCTGTTAGTGAATTAGATGATGATATGTGGTATCCTAGAAGTCTTCGGGGTGTATAATTATGGGGTTTCCAAGGATTATTTAGGATGAGTTGTGATGTGTTGCCCCAAGTGTCTTTGGGATGAGTTGTGAAGTGATATCCCAGGTATATTCAAGATGATATGTGATGTATTGTGAGGCTCAGGTGTATACAGGTGGGTTGTGTTGTGAGGATCAAGTGTGTGTGGGTGATATATTTTGTGCATCCCAAATGTGTGTGGGTTGGGTGTTTTGTGAGGCTGAGGTGTGTGAGGGTGGGATTTTATGTGGTATATTCTAAAGAGGTCAAAGTTGCAGGACTTCTTTAATTGGGGCGTGAGAGCAGTTAATCAATGAGAAAGCGGTGTAGGGAACCCTATCATTGATGTTATTAAAATTATATAATAGTACATGACTATCATTACATGGGGATCATGCCTTTGATAGGTTGAGATGGTTTGTATACCTTGATAGGATGTGTTGGTATTATTTTTTTCCCACAGGTTCATTAGTATGATTCGTTCACATGTCCATGAGAGACTTTTGTTTTTCTTATGATTATACATGTATGATCACCATATGTATATAAACACATTTTTAGTTTTCTAGGAGGATTTCATGCACCATTCCACACATTAATTTCTCATATCCTTAACAATTGTTGTGTCGCTGCATTAGCTTCATTTTTTTGGTATTTACATTGGAGACCTTTTTTATCAATTTTGTTTATACATTCATATGGGATAGTTTTGGTTTCTCATATATATTATGTGTTAGAGTTTTGTTTTGGATGATTCATTATATATCTCGATACTATTGATATTATAATGGGTAATACATCCCATATTGTGATATTTTTACACCC
Source organism: Viscum album (assembly GCA_963277665.1). Lineage (NCBI taxonomy): Eukaryota > Viridiplantae > Streptophyta > Magnoliopsida > Santalales > Viscaceae > Viscum > Viscum album. Next base: position 1,162,882,761 of record OY728130.1, on the reverse strand, counting down.
TTGGTGATATTGGAAAACCTAGGTCTTACTATAGGTGGGACATGGGGGTTCATTATCTCTCTCTCCTCATTGTGGTATCTTTAGAAGGAGGGGGTCATGATAAACCTATATCAAAGGCAATGATCATGAGATATGATAGGGTTTAGTGTAAGGAACATTGAGGACATAATAGGGTGGTATGAAAATAGTTTCTTTGATCTTCGTGCATGACATAGGTCATGGATATTGGATAGGACATGGGATGGGCCCCCATGATCCAGTGCACAGACTCTATGATTATTGAATGTCCAAGTGAGATATAAATTCTTGTAGGGTAGAGACCTTGGAACGGTATATACATCATAATGAATTTTTCTATTTCTTGAATAGGGTTGTTTTGGGAAGGTTAAAATGTGTGAAATAAATAAAATGAATCTAAATTAATCATAATATAATTACACACTACTCAGGATAAGAAAATACTTATTTTCCATTCACCTATGGCCTTGTATGTCATATGTTTTTGGAACATGCGGTTGATTTTCAGAAGGCTTATCTGGTTGATCTTAGTATGGTTGATCTTGATGAGGTGGATTATCAGTGTAAATAGATGTTGTGTACATTCCAAATACATGCTTCAAAGAAGTATGAGCATAGTGATTCAGATGTGGAGATAGAGAGATGGATGGAGGATTTTGGGATCACTTTCAGCTTGATCTGGGTGTCGATGGAGTACTGGTCCCCTTTACCAGTCAGTCAGATGTGGGGAGCTATGTGTCATTGATGGATGATGTATCTAGGAGTGCGGAAGGAAGAAGAACACTTTTGGGAAGACTTCCAGAAGTAGTTTCAGGTAGAGTATATTTCATCAACCATGAAGGTAGTAAATAGGAATATATTCATTATCATCGACATGGGATCATGTCTATGTGAGATCTAGGAATATATATCATTTTCCTTCTATATTTGTTTAAGATCATTTTCCGAATTACGAGTCTCGTGAGTGATTTCTTGAGGAGGAACATTCTCCTCTTATCTAGTATGCAGTTACTCCTCTTACATTGCTAACGTATCTAGAGATTCAAACAAGAGGAAGAGGTCATCGATTTGATTCATTGATGTAAAGGTTTACCATGATAGGGGATCTAATATGGTTACTCGATGGTAGATTTATTAGTGGTATGTATTAGGATCCCAGAACTATGAGGTTTCAATTGACAGAGAGTCAACCTCAGTAACTTCCATTTTTGTCTTCTGATACCATTAGTTTCTATATTTTTCCTAGAAGCTTCGGGAAATTGTTTTTTGGTTTTGGGATTCATGACCATATGTCTATATAGTGACTATATTATCCTTGATCATAGTTTAGTGGAGGTGGATAGGCTCAACATCAGCCTTAATAATAGTTTCTAGTGAGGTCATTTCAGATGTTGGTGTAACAAGTTTTAGCTCCACTGAGGTAAGATAGAGAAGGTAGAGGATGGTCTTAGGATGTTCCTTGTGTTCAACGACCATGAATAAAGAATGGATATAGAGGTGTTCATTTGTAGAGAGAAATAGGATCTGGGAATGGTCAGTTGAGTGTAGTGGGGACAATAATTCTAGAAGGTCCAGAGAGAATTAGAGGTATGATTAGTTTGTTCAGTACTTATGTTTGGGCCTTGTTTGATTTAAGACATTAAAAAACCTTTATTATAACTACTCTATCCCATTTTCTTGGATTATACATAGAAAGGATTCTAATAACCCTTGTGTTGAGTATTCTAGTCATATACTAGTCTAACACATTTGATGTGTGTCGGGGGTGTAGACTGATGATGAGAGTGCATCAGCTCCATTATAATTTTTATTTCCATAGATGCAGTCATGAAATTTCATCCTATAAATTTAATGGTTGTATTCATTACATTATTTAATAAAATTTTCTAGAGTAGAGTCATGTTTTCAGAAGTAGATGGCCAACAGGTGGTTTTCGTTGGCAAGCGAGGTTGTCTAGTTGGTAGTCGGCATGTGGAGCACCTTATATAACTGTTGGTTGAGTTTTAGTTAGATAATATGGATGAAAATATGGTAGAGGTTCCTAGGGGTTTTTGGTAATTTCATGGATTTTTTTCCTAAGGAGGTTGAAACATTACCCCCTCTATGTGACATTGAGGTTAGGACAGACATCCATCCAAGTGATTCTTTAATTTCAATGGATCCTTATCTGATGGAACCTCTTGAGTTGTAGGAGTTAAGGAATCAGATAGATAATGTGATGTAGAAGGGTATAATCCATCCCATTATGTCACTATTGGGTTCCCTGGTGTTTTTTTCCAAGAAGGGAGATTATAGTCTGTGGTTTTGTATTGACTTTAGAAGGCTGAATCATATGACAATCAATAACTCTTACCTAATTTTGAGGATAGACAATTTCCATGATATCACTTGTTTAGGGTAAAGGAGGGTGATATCCCAAAGACTTCCTTCAGGTATAGGTATAGGCACATAGAGTTTTTATTCATTCCATTCAGTGTTATGAATTCACTAGCCATGTTAATGGTGATTATGAATTTTTTTCCATGAGTTCATGGATCAGATCAACATTTTATTCATCGATGAAATGTCAATCAACTTGAAATCAGAATAGGGGCATGTAGAGATTATATGATCCCTCTAGAAGGTTCTTTGGCACCAGAATCCATATATAATGTTTTCAAAGTGTTTGTTTTAGACATGGGAGGTTCATTTTCTTGGTCATGTAGTGTCTCAATAGGGTGTGATAGTAGTCCCATCGAAGGTTGAAGAAATTTTTTCTTGGGAAGAAATGATGATCATGAAATAGGTTCACAATTTCCTTGGTATCATAGGATATTATCAAAGGTTTTCACACAAATTAAATTGAGCTTCATCCCAGTTAATAAATTTGAAAAGGAAGGACTATGATTTTGTGTGGATTGATCAGTTCAAGGCATCATTCAACTACCTTAATGGGAATTTGGTTAGTACACCAGGGCTTTGGTTGCATGAATACGGAATGATGTTTTAAGAGTTTTGTGATGATTCCCTTATGGAATTAGTGGCAATCTTAAGGCAGAAAAAAAATAGTGATATCCTATGGTTGAAAGAAGTTTCATCCCCATTTTTGTAACTATTCCATCTATGATATATATCTAGAATGAATTGTGTTGACACTAATGTTGTTGCAGTATTACCTCATCAAGGAGTGCTTTGTGGGATTGATGGATCACAAGAGTATTAGATATGTCTTGTATTAGAGTGATATGAATCTATAAAAATGGAGGTGGATGGAGTTTCTTCAAGATTCTTATTTTGTTATCTACTATACCTTAGGAAAGGGTAACATTTTGGCTGAAACATCGATAAAGAAGTCGTGTAAGGATGTTTTTTAGATGATTGGGGATGATTGGAGAGAAATGGAGAAGTTAGGAGTCTATCACATAGAGGAAAGAGTGGATGGTGGAAGAGGTTATTTGTTTCCAATGATGGTGTAGTATTATTGAATGAAGTAGGAGGACGAGTCTCAGTTGGGAGACTCATAGTTAGAGGTGTTGTGCCATCATGTTGTACATGGTTATTCTTTAGAGGGATGGTCGAAAAATGGTTGAAACAAGATTTTGTTTTGTGGAGGGTTGTTGGTTCTGATAGAGAAGGGTGGGGGAGTCCCTTTTGAGCTACATAACTCACCATTGGTGTAACACCAATAAATTAAAAAAATGTATTCTGGCATGGAGATATAGTTTTGTTGTCTCGAGAGGAAATGAGTAGTGATATAGTTTGTGAAAATGTGTGTTGGTTTCCCATAGGTAAAGGGAGGTCATCATGTTCTGGGTGGTTTATTGCAACCCTTGGATGTCCCTAAGTATAAATGTGATCAAATATTGATGTATTTAGTCATGGGAATACCCATAAATAATGAAGGTTGTGCTAATATATGGTTGATATTGGACCAATTTATGAAGTTGAAAAACTTCTTAGCAATTTAGGAGTCGGGATCCGAGTCAATTTTGTGGCTCAGTGGTATGTGGATGAGGTAGTGTGGTTACATGGAGTTCTTAGGTCCATTTTATTGAAATAGGAAACAATTTTTACGTCATGAGCTTGGTGGTTATTGAAGCTTGCTTTTGGCACTCATTTATGCCTTGACACTACATTCCACTATCATACATATGGTCAAATAGAACGAACTAACCAAACATTGGAGAATATATTGCTATTGTGCATCTTGGAATTTGGTGGATCTTTGGTATAACACCTGCCTTTGGTAGAGTTTCCTTATAATAATATATATCACTCTTCAATTAACATGCCCATGTTTTAGGTTTTTTATGAGAAACCATGTTGTTCATCACTGTCCTAGATAGAGGTTGGGTAGATTTTTATCCTTGGTCATGATGTGGTTTAGAGAATAAATTAGAATTTTCAGCTCGTTCCAAATAGTATTAAAGTGGTGCATGAATAGTATAACTATTATGTGGATTGTAGGTGGAGGCCCATGGAGATCATGTTTGGGGGTCGTGTGTTCTTGAAGTTTTCCCCTTAACATGGTTAGCTATGGTTTGGAAGAGGGAGTAAGATTTTTCCATGGATTTTTGGGTCCATTGAGTTGTTGGGGAATGTTTCCAAGGTGGCATACATGTTGGAATTGCCTTTACATTTGGAGAGGATCCCTAAAATATTCAATGTCTCTTAGATTTGTTGGAATCTTTAAAATTAAACCCATGACATTTACTAGGGAGAGTTAGATATTGAGGACGACGTGATGTTTTTGAAATGACCAATATAGATCTATGATCATCAAGATAAGGCATTATGTGGATGGAACATCACTTTCATTATTCTATTATGGTGGCATGGTGTCCATGAGTGTAGTACTTGGGAGTGAGAAATGTAGATTTGTTACCAATACCCTAAGTTGTTTTAGGTTTTTATTTTCTATTTTTTTGCATTGTAATGTGATGTTTGGGCCATGTTTTATTAAATGTGATGCATTCCTAGGTTTGTGATGTGAGTGGTGTGTTGTGTGATAATGTCAAGATATGTAAAAAGGGGAGGACCTGATTCCCAATTTGGATGCATTAATTGTTATGTAATTAAATCCATATGAGTGAGTCAGTGCCACCTAGAGTGAATAGTATCTTTACATCGATGAGGGAATCCCCTAATTCATGTGTTTGGGATGGTGAGGTTTTTTGGGAGTGCAGTGGTTGTTTTTGAGGTGTGGTTTTGTGAGAGGAAATGGTTTTTTGTTTTGGTTTCATGTTGATAACGTTTGGTGTTATGTTTGTGGTCATTTGGTTTGATGTTCTTGGATGGTGGAAGCATTTGAGTTATGAAGAGATCCTCGAGAGGTATCTCGCAGGGTGATTGTTTAAACACCTTTTTTTTCAGGGATTGGATTTGGAATTTTGATCAAGAGAATATTTTGAGAGGTATTAGATATGATGGAATTGGCTTCTTAGTCTATTAAATTTATTGTTTTTGTTTTTGGATGATTTCATAGGAGGCTCATTGGATGTTTTATGAAGTTTGGCTGCTGAAGTCTAGAGGTAGGGTGATTTCACAATGTGTAAACATTTTACATGATGTGAAAGACGGTATCATGATGTGTAAACATTTTACATGATGTGAAATAGCGTTTCACGAATTGTAATACATTGGGGTTTAAAAATAAAAAATAAAATAACCAGGCAACACATTTTTTAGCAGAAACTGATCCTCAGGTATTATATGACAACAATGGGGATTACACATCATTTAATTCCCCCAAAAAATGTACATTTAAAATTATTTTTTGATTGAATTTTCATTCATTCATCCATATATCAATTTTCCCCTTCATTTTGGTGAACCCTATGCACCTGAGGTGTTTTTAAGATCTTTTCCTCCCTCTTTGATCCATTGATCTCAGTGGTAGTTTTTTGGTGATCTGTCTTTAATATGGGATGATTTATAGCCTTTCTCTTATATTTTTTCTCCTATTCTTCTCCCAAGGATCCAATATAGTGGTATTTATTTGGTTTTGGGTATGTTTGTGTATCTTTTTTTACCACCAATTTTTTTTATGTCAATTGATCTCCATGTTTTTTGTGCAACAAAGGTTTTCAGGTAGTTTCTTATTCACCATATGGTGTGCAATGAGTTAAAAATATTCCTTGTTGTAAAGATTCCCTCATTTATCCTTATTGTGTATCATGCATGAGGTTTTTAATTTTTTTTTATATGGTTTATTTTATTTCGTCTTAATCAAAGGCAAATAATTGGATAATTGAATTGAGAGGGGAAACTTGGGTTTGTTCACCTGATTTTATAGCTTTGATATTATGTTCGATATTGTGTTTGTTCGGGATTGATGAACTACTTAAAATTATGGTCATTGGTAGCTTTGTATGCATTGGATATATCTACTATTTTTTCTATCCTTGTTGTGATTATTTTGATATGAACCAAAATGGAAATTGGAAAATTACTTAAATTTTTTGAACTAATTGATTACCCTGATATTTTGGTTTCTTTGATAAAACCCCTAAAATAAACTGAAATTTGATAAAATCCACTTTTTATATCTTTAGATGTCTCTTGATGTGTTTTAGGTGATTCCATGGTTGTGGGATGATGGTGTGTGGTTAGGGCATGTGGGGCTGATAGTTTTTGGGTTGTGTTTTTGGGGTGTTGAGGTGATAGTTTGTGGGCTGTGATTCTCAGGTAGGAAGTTGAGATTGTTGGGGATGACAAGATGCTTGTGATATGTGGTTTCTTTTTTGAAAATGTCCTTGTGGTGATGGCATTAAATTTTTTTTGATAATGTTTGAAATGACATGGGTTTTTTTGGTAAATGGGATTGAAATTTGTCAATGAAAAAGTAAATGATGGGTTCTGTGGTTAAATGTGTTTGATTATAAATAATAAAATGAATATGTGTTAAACATGGAAGAAATGTGAAGCAACATTATATTATCAAGTCTCTTCATAATCTAAAATGACTATTGAAGAATGTAATAAATGTATTTGTAGGTGGCATCAATGGTGACTATGTTGTGAGTTTTTGTTGGCTTAAAAGTTCATGGGTGTTTGATAATGTTTATATATATACTTTTATATTCCTGTTATTTCTATACACACACCACCCATGTTATGAACAATGTTTTTTTACACCAACATAGCCATGAGGGGTGTTTCTTTCCCAACATACTATTGTCAGGATGGATGATTATCCACCCACTCTTCCTTGATCTCTATTTTAGGTGAGGTTGGTATTTCATATGATGTGATGGAAAAAAGCATGTTAGTGAATTATATGATACTATGTGGTATCCCATGTGTCTTCCGGATGGCTTGTGATGTGCTATCCTAAGTGTCTGCTGGTTGACATGTGAGGTACATTCCTAGGTTTCTTTAGGAATAGTTGTGATGTGGTATCCTAGGTGTCTTTGCGAAGAGATGTTATGTGTTGTGTGACCTAGGTGTGTGTGGAAAGGATGTGTTGTGAGGCCAAGGTGTGTGTGGGTGGGATGTGTTGTGAGGCCCATGTGTGGGTTTGAGGGATGTGTTATAAGGACCATGTGTGTGTGAGTAGGATTTGAAGTGGAATATTCAGAACAGTTGGGAGAACTAGGACATTTTTCAGTGGGGTGTGAGTGAAGATAATTAGTGGGAAAGTGGCATGGGGTACCCTATCATCGTGGTTAATTAATTTATACTAGATTACATGACATGAGATACTTGGTATGCATTCATTTGAGAGGATGGTATTGTTAGTATACCTCTATAATTGTTGTTGGTTCTATAGTTTTCTTACAGGTGAATTAGTTTGATTCTTTCACATGTGCATGAGAGGCTTTGGCTTTCATACTGATCATACGTGTATTCTCACCCTACATAAATAAAAAAATTTTCAGGTTTCAATGAGTATTCTGTGGACCATAATGGACCTTATGAACTCGAATATTTGACAGTCATTGTGTAGCTTCTTTAGATTTAATTCTGGGTATTTACTTTAGATACTTTAATTTGTATCCATATTCTTTAAACATGCATATGGGGTGGTTTGGGTTCCACTTTTATATTATGTATTTGATTTGTTTTTTGATGATTCACTCTATATCTTGATCATATTTTTATTATAAAAGATCATTCATCATATATTGGGATATTTCTACACCATTGGTGATTTTCGCCAACCTGGGTCCTACTAGATGAGGGACTTGGGGGGTCATTATCTCCCTCCCCTAGTTGTTGTATCATTATAGGGAGGGGTAATAAAAAATAAAATTGTAGAAAAGTTTCAATGTTTGGAGGTAACAATTATAGAAAAAGATAAGGATCTTTTTTTCTGAATTATCTACTAAAAATTTATGATCACCTTTCTACAACATTAATGTATGGAATGTACGGGGTAAGATATATTGATGTATAAAATACCTTTTTCAATAATGAGTAAATGTGGAAGTACATGTATTAAATTCGGGATTATAATTAGTAGAACTGAGGTCCACTATAGGAAGATCATCTGGTAGGAAATAGAAAGCATTTATAAGAAATGAATCATGATCGAAGTCAAAAGTTGAGTCCTGCTATAAGTGTCCATTGAAATATGAGTATTCCTACTATAATAAAAAAGGTATATGGAAGAAGTATTGTGCCAAATTTTGGAAACTAAAAGTGATTGTAGTTAAAAAAACATAGGATGTTTAAGACAACACGTTCCTTGTTTCCTCGATGGTCGTTTATTCAGAAGGTAGATTTATTGATTCAGATACATAATTCCATATGTGCATGAACCAATGTCGGTTTCCAATCCTCAAGGAGTCTGATGACAATATTGATCTTATGGGAAATAACCACTAAATCCACATGAGTTGTATTGGAATAATATGACTGAAGATGCACGATGGTATAACTTGATTCCTTTAAGATGTATGATATATAATGGATTTGGAGAAGAACCTCACATAACTTGGAGTGTTGGATAATCTTTGTTAGCATATAACCATTAAGGATGGTGTCATGAATTTTATCGATGGTGAAATACCTATGATGGAAGATAATAAAAATATTATTTTGTATTATTTTAATGTTATGATGCTTATAGGTGTAATGATATCAGACAAGGGTATCCCAACTTGTAGAAGACAAAGGAGCATACAACTACCATCCTGGTATGATGGTATGGATAGCTCTACTATTTCTGTAATTGAAGATGATATTCCAAATAGTTATCAAGATGATTTTGATAACAATGAAATGAAACAATGAAATTCAGTTAAGGAAGAAGAAATGGGTTTAATGTATTAGAATCATACATGGGGACATGTTATTTCTCATGTTATAATATTTCTTGTACTTGATCAACATTTCTTTTACTTGAGAATCCTATGGGAATTAGTAAGGAAGCTATGGGAAGATTTGTTTCAGTAGTAGGAAGAATTGTTTGAGCAGAATATGGTGAAATTTCATTTCATGGTAGATATTATTGAATGTTGATGAGAAATATCACCACCCCATGGTAGGTGGAAATAATAGAAAATCACAAAAGAGGTGGTTCCATGGAACATGATTCACAATGAGGGTTAGTAACCACTAGAGGAGAACCAATACATTGGTTTGGTGTTGCTCAGAGAAAAATTGAAATAAACCAATGCAATTTTTCTTCTCTGTTGCAATTGTTTGGGTGCTCCTGTGTGGGGATTGATATGGGAGTTTGAAATATGTGTATTCACTAAAGATAATAAGAAAAATATGATTTCTTCTATAGGGATGTATGTTACCTTGACCAAACCACATTAAATTTTTGTGTATCTTTATTTTTTTTTCCCTTATTGAGTTTCAAATTTTGAGGGGGAGAGAACATTAGTAGAGTCCTGATATCTCTCGGTCGGATCAAAATCGATCACTTAAATGGTTAGGTTATAATCAGCACATCAAGAGATAACAAATATAAAAGAAAGTTATTTAACTTTTTTGGAAACATCACTCTATTTACCAATATTCTCACATCGACACACATTCATATAATATATATCATATGATTGTCAAAGTCAGTCATTATAACCATTGAAAAGAAATTAGGAATTCCTCCATCATATATTCTTATTAGTAGAGGAAACACCTTTGGGTGAGGTGGAAAATATTCAAAAACACCTTCAAAATAAGTTTTATCAAATTTTAGAGCCTTGATAATTGAATCTTCATTGTTTAGGTAAATATTTTTTAGGAGATATCCAAAATCCACACTTATTGGGCTAAAACCATGCGGGATAATACATGTATAAAGTTTTTACCTCTCCTTTAGCTAAGGTAAAACCATAAAACCTATTTCATAAAATGTTTGGTTATGTACTAACACATAACAACATTTCTCAATGGATATTTGGGAGGGGATATAACAACTTTTAAAAATATAACTGGGTGGGGAGCATGCTTTTCATCATATTCTATCCAATACTTGAAATATCCTTATCAGAATCCATACAACACCATTTCTTATTGAAGGATTTTTAGATAAATATAATTTAATTTCTTCGATAATGTAGTGTTATCATCAATGATATCTTCAACTCTCTCACTAGTGATAAGGTGGTGTAATGGTGGTTTGTGTAGTTGGCTTCCATATTATGATGAATTTTGTTATCAAAGGAATAGGCTGTTTTCTATTTGTCTATAGAGGGGGACTGGGAGAATTAGGTTCAGATTTTGATCTCAAGATGCATGTGTATTATAGTAGATAAAATAATCCTTCAAAGCTTTCTGGTTGGTCTATTTTGAAGGAATCTATGATGGTGGTACTAGGTGGCTGTTTGTCTTTTCCTTCTGGTTAGTAGGTCTTTGGGTCTTCTTGGAATGTGGATAAAGTGTCTGGGAGGAAGGACTCATAGATCAAGATGAAGGAGAAGGTGCTTGTAGTGCTTGTCGAAGATAATGTGTTGCTAAATTTGAGGGACATATTTATGGGAATAATGTTTCTAATAAGTTTTCCAAACCATTCCATTCAGTTGGAGTCTGGGCACATCCAATGGGTGTTTTTTCACCCCTTGCATCATTTTTCATCAGAATGTTAGTGGATGGTGTTTGACAGGTTGGATGAGTGGGTGCAGTTTGGTCAGAGATAGTTGTGGGTCTATTATCATGGATTTCAATGCTTTTTGTGGGAATCATAATTCTTTGATTATAGAGTCAAAGAAATTTTTCTATGGACTAAAATTATGAAAGTTATTTAATATCTCACTAAACAAGGACGAACTTGACTCGTTGCATGTGAATTGTACACTAGAGGGCCTTTATACCCCTTACTGGTCAATTACTTATTAGATCAAGGATTATAGAATAATCATTAATGAATATTAAGTTATCAATCATATTTGGGTAGAAGGGAATATGGTTGTAGACCATTTAGATTCCAAGGGGTGACAAGAGGACCCTCTACATCTTTACTATAGCCATGGATTATTTACCTAAAAACATAAGTTTATTTTGGATGATTCCTTAGAGCTCCGTTATTAATTACCTTGATGATTTATGGGGATATGGGTCACTTTATAAAAATTTATTTATGATGATATAAATACTCCCAAGATACACTCACCCATCCTAACAACATGTGTCTATGTATAACGGTAGATCGATCATACAATGACATCCCAGTCCATTTATATTTTCACCTATAGCATTATAGTGATATTTTCACTCTCACCAAAAACATCAAGCAACCGTTTTCATAGGTATATTTTCATATCCATTGGTTCTCAACCCATACACATTCTCTCAAATAGGCATTGCATTTAACTAGTTCACAATTTCCCTCATACATTAAATATTTTCCCAGAAATCCATTACAACACCCACTTTCCTCTCCTAGGAATAATGTTATATTAGGAACCCTCTCATAGGATTTTTCCCACTATCAATATTGATCTTATCATAACAATACTATTTTATACTCTCATACAACCCATCTCAAACTCCCATGTGTTTCACTTCATTGAACCTAGGATATGGTGATTAAACAACTAAACATTCATTCCACATTCCATTATCATATATCTAGAATTTAACTCTATTATTTTACTCGAAATTTCATGAATATCACTCACATCACATCCCACCACACGATCACCTACCAACAATGAATAAACACCTAACCATTATGAATCCTACAAACCTATAAAAAATCTAAAAAAGATCTCTAGGATCAAAATAAACACACATATAGATTCTATAATCCTGAATAACATATCTAATAACCTGTCAGGACCTAAACCACCAGGGATTTTCAAGCCGACAAAATGCTTGGTGTGATAGCCCCAATACCACCTCCAATAGGATATGTGCTGGAGAAAAGTGCTAAAAGGTATAACCTAAAATGCGAGGTCTTAATCAAATGTACCTATGTAAACACCATCAAAGATCTTCAAAAATAAGTGTATAAAAATAATAAAATACTTTACAATATACATTAAATCCATGCATGTAATAACCTTTAGGGAATACCTCATAGTATGATAGGAATTAACCAATTAATAAAGGAAAAAAATACTTGCCCAATCAAAATTGAAGTCCCAACCTGAAAAAAACTAGATTGATGGAAATATAAATATATCACATCTCCTGATCTCCCATTATTACTACTGAATTTATTCAATATACCCATGCACCTACAATATCCAACAATGATACCACCTAACCTCCTTTAATATTTAGAATACTTGATTCATTTTGGAAAACACCATTTAGAGGTGATTATCTATATAACTAGTAGGATTCCTTGAAAACTGTAAAAGGATAAATTGAAATATACTATAATAGTAAGAACAGCCTATAAAAATAGTTTAATGAAAAACAAAATTTATTCTCAAAAGAAAACCAAACGAGAGAGAAATGGGATCTTCAAATCCATTGAAAAACCATGGATGAGAAGACTAAGTAAAAAATTTCAATATCCATTGAATAATATATCATATGTCTTTATATGGAATAAGTGTGTATGACTCACACCACACCATAATGGTTCATTGTTTAGGGGGTATAATCTCCAACATAGTTCATGAACATGTGTCACTCTGTCGATAAGGGCACATGTAGAATTCCATATGGGCGGTACAATTAGAATCTAGATATAGGAACCACACCTAAGTGTGTTTAGGGGGTTCCACTCAGTAGATATATAGATTACTCACACCCATGTTCATCATGGGGTTCCATCCAATAGATAGAGGACACACACCCTATTGTGTTAATGGGGTTACAAATTGTAGATAGAGGACTCATGGCCCATTGTAGTATAGGGGTTCCACTCAATTGATAGAGGAATAATTATCTAGTGTGAGAGGGGGTACCAAAAATATGGTGAAAAGATTATGTGGTACCCATTCTATAAGGCATGAGAAGGTTTCAAACCTCGAAATCCCTATAATGATCATGCCCAGTCACTACAACTATCTGAACCTCACCTTAAGAATTTTAATGCTCTCAACACCACACATCATATCTAACATTATACAATGAAGGATACCATAATGTTATATGTGAAAAACTACATAGGATAGGTTGCACATAGGAAAATATTTCATGTCTAGAAGAAGGAAATATGAAAGGTGTATGTTTTTGGGAGAATTCCTCGACATGTATATGGGATCGCATGGAATGTGTCCTAACCTCATCACATGGTTATGATCTACCTAGAAACATATTGGGTATCCATGTAACACTACATAGGATTTATAGGTGGTACCTGATGTGTCTCATCTACCCAAGGCCTACCCATGTTTTTCCGACTCGCGCCCATGTAAACAGGTTGTGTTTGGGTATCCTAGCTTGGTCTAAGAACAAGACCCTTCTTATGTACTCTATCCATGTTTGTTTTCCAAGACATTTCTATTACTGTTTAATCCTTGTGTTTACCCCATACCACTAGCACTAGGTCTCACAACATGTATTGTTCAAACACTGAGGAAGATATTTAATTCATACCAAAACCCTAGCCATTGTAGCTAGGGGACTATGTGACATGTGTTCATGTGTACTATACAGTGTTTATTCAGAATTTTCATAGAAACTTTTATTTCTTCATTAAAAATCCATATCAACTATTTCCACTAAAAATATCTCCATTTTACATCATGAAATCGAAGGGGGCATCTTTGGCCATCGATTCCTGATCTTTGGTGTCTTGAGATCGGAATCCGGCTATCGACATGAATCCCATAACACCTCTCATTGTTTCTATAAATCCTTGATCTATGGATGTACCAAATGATACCTACAATCCACACAAATTCAATTGAAAATAACCATTCCAGTCATTGTTTTCACAACCACCATAAATCAGGTGGTTTAATCAGACTCAAACCCTCCCCAAAAATGATGAACAGTAACCCTATAGGATAATAGAGAAGAACATGAAGAATGATGGTGATAAATTCATAAGTAAAAATGTTATAATTGGAACTGGATAATTAAATTATGACTAAAGATCATAATGATGTGGTAACAGTGGGTGGAATTAAGTTCAAAAATTATAAATAACATGATCATGAATTATTAGTCAAATTATATTTCTCATGTAAGATAAAAAATAGAAACAAAATATGATACTTAATCCATGACTGATAAAATAATGTAGTGATGAAATTTAAAAAAACCTTACATCATTTAGGTAATGGTCATTGTGTAATACATCATTCTTCAATAATGAATAGAATAATCTACATTCACTATCTACCTCTTGATCCACAGGAATTAGATAACTTTTCATTGATCCTGATCACCTAATGAAGAAAAATTTCTCCAACTATCTAATAATATATGGTATATGAATATAACCCTGTAGAAACATCATAAAAATTTATTTATAGTGTGTGTGATAGTTTAGGTTACTTAATAAAAAATAAATAAATAAAAAAATTCTTTTAGTAAACACACCCTCCAACAGTCAACTTATATGGAACGTCTGACACTGACCAACCTTATAAAGTGATTAGAGTAAAGGCCAAATTCCAAAATCAATAAAGGTCTCAGATTTTACATTAGAAGCCCCAAATAATAGGAAAATATATTCAAATATAAATGATATGAATTCATTCATTAAAGAATAATAATATTTCTAATATATTAATTTTGGGGTCTCCAGGAACCCAAACACTACACCAAATCCTAGGATAAATCCATATATATATATATATATATATACATCTTAAATAGAAAAATAAAACCAGACACGATTCATTACATTACCCCATATTTAAATGCTTTTTTACTTAAAAATCACAAGCTACACCCAAATGTTTGTGTAATGATCTGACATCAGGATTTGACGCTCCCAATATATTTTTTAAATGCTCCCGTGATGCTAATCAAAATAAACCAAATGGATATTATATCCACATAAGATCCCCTCTGGTTGAATAACGAACACCATTGGGTACTTTATAAATGTAGCTCCGCTATAGATGTTGAGGACACCTAAGTCAAAAATGTGTGTTAGATGACATATGTATCTCATGAGCTACGACACGTGGAATATGTCATGTGCCCAATACGACTATGGGATAATGAATAAGTTGTATGAAGCCTCACAAACCCTTTATAGGATTGAAAATATCCTAAATAACCTCAGGGAAATATTTCCTCCCTCTCCATATCTATACAATTCTAATCATGGGGGGGCTCTCATGAAAAAATTTCTCCCTTTTAAAACTCCAAGGGGCTATGATATTGATCACTATAATATTTATATCAGCTATGGGTTGACCTTATATGATCAAAGATCACATGAACCATATGTACTATCATCTACACCATCTATTCCCTAATAAGAGAAGTCTTACAATACATAGTCCAGTATAAGGATGACCTGCATGGTCTCTTATACATTTATTTGAAAGGTGAACTGATTGCAGAGTGATAACTATTACTATAAGAAAACTCTACCAATTGAATGCGATCCTCTCAGCTCCTATATAATTCCAACACACAATCACTCAATATAATCTATAACACTTGGATTGTATGCTCTGTAGACCTTTTCATTAGGGGAAAACATTGTGATCATTCAAAACTACTTCTCAAAAACATATCATATTCCCCTACAAAACAACGACATTAAATGTGCATCATAATTGAATACAATCATTGTGGTTACCCCATGAAGTCGGATGATCTCTTGTATGTACAACATACCCAAAATCTCATCTGAGATTTTCTCCCTAATGGAAAATAAGTGCATTTAAATGTTGAGTCATTAAATAATCACTCATATATCATCATGTCATCTCACTTTCTCACAAAGACCTATCACTAAGTCCATAGATTTTCCATCCCATAACCACTATGGGATCTCAATAATTTGTGTCAAACCTACCAAAACCCAAGGTTCATATTTTTCATACTTAAATGTGAGACACAGATAGATGAACTCAACAACACTCTACCTTATTATATCCCACTAAAACTAACACTGAAGATCCGTGTACACATTTTCTTCAACAGGATGTACAACTAAGGAGTAAGCGTTAAACTCCATCATCACCTCCACTCACAACATGACCAAAACCACAACTCATTCATGGAATATAATGACCGGATTACCTGCTTCAAATAATTCATCTGGTAAAACTATTAAGGATATATGGTCATAAAGGACCTAATAGTTGATGTCTCCAAACTAATCATCTTTAATAAACTGAAGACACCGAGGAGTCACCAACATCATGTGAATAAAAATGGAACCCATCCACTATATAAGGTTAATCTACAAAGAATTCAACATCTCAGATACCTCCCTCACTAATCCAGAGTGTAACTTCTAACTCAGGATGTAACCACCACATTTCCCTTCATAAGAGTATAGACAATCTCTAAGTCGTAGTATTATAAAAATCCAACCAATGTCTCTAAATCACCTTTAAATCACTTAGAGAGAATATGTAACTGAGACTCTAGTGGTTTGAGTAAGCAATATAATTCTCCCCCATAAGATATTTTCTCGAAATATTATGAGTAAAGACTACAACTGGAAACTCCTTTTCATGAGTCTCGTAGTTATTCTTATGGGGAACCCAATTCTTTGACCATCATGCGATCATTTCCTTCCTCTCTAAGAACATGCATCCATGCTCAGCTCTATATGAATTGCACTATACAATGTACTCCTTGTCCACCTCCAGTAGACTCAACACATGAGAACTCGTCAACATTAGCCTCAAATACTTGAAGACTCCCTTACACAACGTATTCTTGATAAATGGATACCCTTTCTACATTAGGGTGGGAAAAGGGGATGCTCTCTCTGATAATTCATCCAAAAAACTCCTATAGTATCCCTCCATCCATGAAAAACAATGCCCCAATTAAATTATCTTAGGAGGCCCCCATGAAGGAACATAATAAATATTCACCAAGAACATTACTAAACCATGCTAAAAAATTCACAACACAGGAAGTGAACCAAATGGGTCCCGAATTGGCACTTTAAGAGGTTACCATAAATATGGAAATCCCAAAGTAAGTATATGAAAACTATAAAATTGTATACATGATCATCCTTCGATGTGGCATAAATGAGTATTTAATAAATGACGTAAACCAAAAAAATCATATGATATATAGTGGGCAGATCCGGTTCATAAGATCAACAAACACAACATGGAAATTAATCATTCCGAAAGGCATCATAATGAACATATAATGTTTATAGAGACATCATAATGCCTTCTTATGAATATAACTCTCATAAACCTACAATTGGTGTTACCTAAACATGATATTGATCTTGGAGATCCAAATCAATCCTCCCATATTTTAAAAGAGGTCATCAATCCTTGGAAATGGCTATATGTTCTTTATATTTAATAGATGTTGATTCAAAAAAATACATGGTACGTGATATATTAAGGAAGGCGTGAATGGTTCACGGTGAATATTGGTCAAAACTTTTCCAAAATCCACCAAATGGCCTACATTCACGATTTTCACAACTTTTATAAATAACACTGTTCATTAGAATGTTCTCCCATCACCATATAAGTTTATGGTGGTGATATTCATACAACATATGTATGGGAACAAACTCCACTACCTAAGCAAAACAACATGATCAAAATAGAAGTCTGAGGGGGTATCTTTAGAAAAATGCATCTCTTAGCCACCATAAGAACTATAAATAGCCCGGTATGTCTACAATTTAAGTGGAGGAAACTATTGGACTTCGAAAAATATCTACGAATTAATGAGGCCTCACACATTGTGATTAGAAAAAGAGATGGATTTCAACATGTATCTATATTTTGTGAATCCACCTCCCATGGGTTACTTTGAAACTAGAACCCAGGTGAATGTTCATTTCATGAAGGTTTATGAAATTCACATTAGAATAGATAACTTCAAAGTCCTTGGTTTTCTATGAGGAAATTATCCTTCATGAAACCATCCCAATGGAATCCAAGACATTACCTCATTGAAGGGAAACCTTGTTTCATGAGGGAGTGACCTTTTTGAGCACCTTAATCTCCGTGAAACCCATCCAATATTACTATCCATGCCAGATGATTTCTGAAGAAATATGTTCATGAATATTTAGTGCATGGGTCCCTTGTATCCAATAAAAATAAATTCTCTCCTACCTCAATATTTCATAGAAGATATATCATCAACCCTCATGTATGACATCCTTTTTCCAATCATGGACTAGATAGTTGTATCAACATTTTCTCCTAAGAATAGTGACACTAATTCCAATATATCCTAATCATAGGAACCTTAACATCGATATACTAATTTTTAAATTCCCTATGTAGGTTTTTATGCCATGAGCCACTGAGAGGTGCCTGTGTAGTAGACATGTAGGCCCCAAAAGTTGAAATTTCAAGTGAAACTTCCCACATTCCCTAGTAGGGAGGTATAATTTCATATCCTCCTCTCTTATATTAAAATTTTTTCCCTATGTATAGGTCCATCCCAAATAAAAATAGGTTTTTGTAAAACTACATTTCATTACTTCCATGTTTTATGATGTTATACTACATGGAAACATCATCATCACATGATGTAAAACTGTAGTCTCACCCTGAAAACTGGATTCCCTATGTATGGCTCAAAAGAGATAATCCATAACATCTTACCCTATTTGATAGACATTGGATTCCCCATATATTTCCGTATAGGGATGACACTTACCCACTAGGGATGCACATATGCCTATGCCCTACACCATCCCTTGTTGATACTCCTTCAGTGATGCTAGTTTCCTTACCACATGATACTAAACAACAAGAACCAGTCCTCTCATATAAACATAAAATATGCATAAAAACTTAAAGTGTTTTGATCTCTATTTCCTAATAGGGTGCATAGGATTCCTTCCTAAGGTTCAATCATGAGAACCCAACACATCCTGGACTCCTCCATGAGGTGTAGTCCTAGTATCCCAACAACACCATTAAATTTGTATGTCTCCCCTCAGGAGATGAAATTCCATAATATGTGATTTTATTCCCCCATGGGGTCATGATTATCCTCTTACCACCCAAACTCTAGGTCCCCAATCCTTTCACAACAATACAATCAACTTATGACTAACCTGTTGCTGTCAATGGTAATTGTGAATGTCCCAATTTTCCGCTAAAGATCCAAGATACGTCCCAAACAATAGATTGATGCATAGAAGAGGTCAAACATAAAGACCTATGAGATAAAAGAGACATACCTTGGACCTGACACTCTACAAATAATTTCATTCTATTCTTATGTAAGTCAACAGTCTTTATTTGGATACTATACCAAGAAAAAAAAATATCGTTACCCCACCAGCCAACTGGGCTGATTCAACCAACACACATGTGGGACCATGTCGACCACACCCAAGGGAGTCAGCCCGAGACAACTGTCGACCATACCCAAGGGAGTCATCTTGAGCAAACTGATGACCATTCCCAAGGGAGTCAGCTTGAGTCAACTCGTAGATCATGGGGGAGCATATCCCCTACAAGACATAGGTTGGGCCTGTTTATAGGGCCCGAGGTGTGTATGCATGTGGGTGTGTGTGAATATAGGTAAGTCGAGGTCCCCTGGGTGGAGGCGATGCATATGGCATGGGTGCTGAACCCATTTTCCTCTTGAAATAATGGATTCCATCGAAAGGATTATATACCGGAGGTATGGAACCATGGGATTCAATTTGGGCTGGGGGAAACTAGTTCTGGACCATCTGATAATGCCTTCCACCCATATTTACTATCCTCATTGATCTCATGTACTGTAGACTAAAAATCAATCTGACATGTGTTGTTCGATCACATCCTATATAGATCCTAGGTTTCCACTCAATCATAAAGATTGAAATATTCAAATCCATATATGAAAATGTACTTCATGAACCTCATATTCAACCTCCAGACACCCTGGTTTAACGCACACCTGATACGTTCCCATTGTTACTTCCACCTCTATGATACTTCATTGATAACCATTCATGTCTGAAGAGATCTATAGAGGACACCATATGATCTTGTAGCCTTCTATAAGATTACCTGAAAACATTAGAAGTCATCACATGATCATCCTTTGATCATGTAATCAGGGAGAGGACATCCAACAAAAGTCAACAAGTGGAAGAAACCACAAACCCTGGTGGCCTTCCATATGTCCCCCTTAAAACAATCAAGGATTTCACATAATCATCATCATAATCGAATTTTTTATTCAAAAGAAAAAATGTACAAGGAGAAGCCAATGTCCTCTCAAGTCATTTTATGACTACAAACCCCTTTCACATCCATGTGTTTTTTCTATCCAACTTTATTAGTATTTTTTCCTAGACCATGCGACATCATTAAAAGGTAAGGACATGAAATACAATTCAAACAAATTCATCATTCCATAAAAATCAGTATAGGGTTTGGCTTCAAATGGAATATATAAACCCATTACCTTTAGAAAAAAACAAATTCAATGGGGGTGAGGGGGGAGAGATCCAAAATATAAGGGGAATCAGAGAGGAAAATATTGAATGAACAAAGACACTGGCCACTAACATTAGTGAACGCCTCCTAGTAGTGAAGATAGGTCCCTACATTGGGAATTTACTCTAGGATTTCTTCATAAGAACCTATCATGAGATCTTCATATGATCACATGATCGCATGATGGACCCCTACAAATCCTCACAGAACATTCTATAACGTCTCCCCTTAGATCACGTGATCTCCTGAGCTATAGAACCTCCGTTGAATTGAATCCTATAATGCACGAGTCACACACATTGGTACCCGAAGATGTGAACTAGTGAATATGTGATGCCCGATCTCATGAATAATATGATAATACTTGTCTCGTGACAATCATATGTAGCCTTGTACATGATTATCATGGCAAGAAAATTCCATTTCAAAATCCCTCAGCATGATGAAGAATCCATTGCGTGACCCTTTGTTGAAGATATGTGAACTTCATGAACTAGAGGGATTTAGAGTTTCTCAAAACTATGATCATGTAAAATTAAATCTATGGATTTCGATGGGTGTGACAGATGGTCCTCGATATGGGTGCTCCGTAAAAGTGACACCATCACGAATATTTAGAAATGTGATCATGCTGGCCTCCTTCATCCACATATTTACATCTTCCAGAGTATATATGTACACAACAAGAAGTCCCATTCATATTAATGGTGTCCAGCGCAAGACACCTTCTAGGTCATGCGAGTGGATTGACTTCTATTTCGAAGAGTCATGTGAAACCATTATAGGCCCAACACGAAGAAAACCATTGGCTATGAGGACTTGGATGTAGCCTATATAGGTGTTTGAAAAGTCCATCACAAGATAATTTTAATATCATTCACTTGCATGATCAGTCATGCGATCATGCAGTGTATGCCCATGTACATAAAAATAATTATGTGTAGCCCCCAGTGCAAGACCATAAGCCCTATCGCACAACCCCATCTGTGGTCATTCAAGAAGACCATGTGCATCCTGATGTCTTCTTGAAACCTTAGATGTAGCTTCATCTACATGTAGGGTACTAAAATATTCCCCTAGAATGGGAGAAAAAAAGAATGAATATGCGGCCCATGATCCTTGCACTCCTAGCTACACAACATTGATCTCCCATGAATTCCTTGATACACAATCCCTTTATGCATGAGTATGGGGATCATTAAAATAATTCATAAGGGTCATGCAAGAACCATGCATTAGTGTGGGAAAACCCATTCCCATATGAACCAAGAAACCCCCTCCCATGTTCGTAGCATTATTAAGAATCTCTTGAGATTAAGCATAGAGACCAGCATGAGACCCCTCTGGGGTCATTCAATCCATTAGCCTTTTTGAGGGGTTTCATGTGAATATTATCATTATGTGAAAATGAAATCATGTATAAGTCCCTCACTTTATATGAAAACCCTATAATGTATGCCTTCACCATGAGCACACTCCCATGAATATTTAGGCATAATCCCTTTATATATTCACTTATATAATTTAAACGAGCGCAAGATGCTAACAACACTAATGATACCCAACTATGGTCTCACAATATACTTACAAAAACATGTACATGCCATTTTGATCATAGGAAATGCCTAAAAAAAGTAGAGAATATCTCACAACAACCCATAGACACATCTATGATGACATGCGACAACCAAAGGGCAATCCAGATTGTCTAGGCGACACCCCTTGGCACATCCACATTGTTACAAGATAGGCCTCAGAATAGTTAAGTAGCTCTCATGAAAACCATTCAACATATAAGCACTATCACAAAACAACCTGAGTATAAGACCCCACATATGCCCACCTCACCACGTAAAAAAACTAATGTTTTCCTAGAAAACAGTACAGTACCCGAAGGACAAGAAGACAGACATGTCCATGATATGCTTGTGTACTATCCACATGACCCACATTGGTAATGAGAAGCATCATCAATAAATGGAGTAAAAATAATAAGCAGTAATCATATGAAGTCTCTTTAACCTATTCCTTATTTAAAAAGTGAAGGATATCGAAATAGGTAGGAGGGTTGTGAATTTAGTCACTGAAAGACATGTGACGCATCTACAACACAGCTCTGCACGACCCCCAGACAAGTCAACCATTCCTCTAGTTCATGCACGAGACCCTTGACATGATGCCCAGACATGTGAATCACCCCTAAAGTGTCCTACTTAGACATGTGATGAACCCCCAACATGTCTACCTAGTAATTCAAAGTACCTTTGAAACGAGTGCCTCACTTAGCCGAAGACCCCAGTGACATGATATTCAATCATGAACAAGACCCCAAACATTCCAACTTCGAACATGTGATGTATTCTAGAAATAATTGTATGTCCAGTCCCAGCTATCTAGGCCATACCAATTGATTGGGAAACCCTCCATGAATGTGTCCACCATGTCTGGTAGATGCCCCATCATATCAGGTAACGAATAAATAATTAACTAGTAGATGTCCAAGAAACGACAAAAAAGTCATCTAGGACATGACAATCATCTCTGATGCAAGAAATCAGATCTTATTTTTAGGTATGTTTTTCATTTCTCATTGTTTTTCAGAACAATAGGAGTTTTTGGAAATTTTAGGAGTACATGTCGTGTACTTTTAATGAACATGCCTTGTAATTTATTTTTTCATTAAATGGACTGGGGTTGCGTCTAATTGACAGAACATTATTCTTCTTTACCTGGCTCATCCGAGAGCATCTGTATGACTATGGATCTTCTCCGTACCCCAGAATCGGAATCCGCTCAAGGAATTGACCACCATCAGTTGCATTGGAATCACCACGGTGAGTTCTTCTTTCTTATAGATCTTCATCTCTTTATTTCTCCTCTCTCACAAGTTATCCTCGATCTGGATTGAACATTTTATGTGTTTTTCTTGGTCTATGGAATTATAGGGATATTCAAGGCCTTAGTTTCATGTATATCGATCTCACGATGCCGAGGTAGGTGGTTTGTGCCTTTCCATAGTTATTCCGTGAATTTTATGTTCAAATGTTCCCAATACCCAAGAAAAGGGTATTGCATGTTTATGGTTTCATCTTTGTTATTACCTGTTATACCTTGTTTGTTTTGAAAGAGGTTAATTTTTATGAATGGGGTTATACTTTCCTTGGTATGGATGTTTTTCCCATGTCGGATTGTTTTTGATGGATTTGTCTAACTTTGCATGTTAGGCTGCTACTTTGCTTTCCATGCCTAGTTTTGTTCAGATAGAGTGACTATTATATGGCATGATATGATATGTTGTAGATTGTTTATCCAAGTATTTATTGAGTTTTAATTTGGAATCCATGTATCGTTTAGGCATGATTGACTTATAGAGGGTGGTGAGAACCTTGTGTGGTAGATCATAGGGATAATTGACATTGAGGGATTCTACTGAGTGTCTGTATACTTTTAAGTAGTGAGACCAAAAGAGGGATGGACGTAAGTTCTCCCACATAGTGTCTTTATATTATTAGATATGGACCACAGGGGGAATTGGACATTGTTTGTTCCTCAGAGTGTCTATTAGTTACCGATACAAGACCATAGGTGGAATTTATGGCGTGTTCTTTTTTACAGTGTCTTTACTAATGCTGAACCTAAGGGGATAAACTATGTGTACTTCCTAGAGGTTTTCTTTTGTTTGTTTGGTTGAACCATAGGGGTTTGGCTGTGAATACATCGCAGAGGGTTACCTAATTTTGATTAGATGCATAATTGATATATGAAAATGAATGTAATTGAATTTTTAGGATTGTTACTATGTGTACTTCCTTGATTACTGCTTCATTTTATTTATTGTCTTCCATATTTATTCACTGACTATTAGGCACATATCATAGGGAGGATACCTATTGGGATTCATCTCACACCCTATATGGGTCATGCTTTTGGGCCCAAAAATATTATATTGTTGTGGGTCTAGATAAGGGAAAGCACCCTTTTACTTCAGGTACTTGAGTGTTGTGGAGTTGGGGAGCATGGGACCAGGATGAGGCTTGCGATGCTGTGAATCATTTTATCTAATTATATGTTGTACATTGGTTTACTATTGTATTCCATCATTTTTACTTGTTTGGATTCTTTCCTAGACTTATGTATCATGAATCATATATATGAATGTGCTCTAGTTGCTTATTACTTCCACTATTTTCCTATTGCATGTTTTACTGCTTCTACTATTACTATCTATTTTACTTTTGTTGTGTTACTCTTCCAATGAGGGTATAGTTTCCCCACTATCACACCCAACGAACTTGCTACAAGTTGGCAGCCTCTGGCATTTGGGGAAATTTTCTTGAGGTCATGTGACCGACCGGGTATGAGGCACCTTTGGGTGGCTACCAAAACTGGGAGGTTACAAAGTGGTATCAGATGATTATTTTCTTTTGGACTTAATGTTTGGAGCCTATATCCAGGGATAAAAATGAATATGTAGTTGGTAATAAGTTGTTCCAATGATTATCTAACTAGTTTATAGGGAATAGCCAATTTACCTTGTTATTTAAAAATTTTCTGGTTTTTAAATTTTATAGTTTATATGATTTTACCATTGGATGCATCATATAGGAACTTGTTGGAGATCACTTGGCATGCATTATTACTATGCCATTTTGGGTGAATTATTGATTGTATGTTGTTGTGATAGATTTTGTGCTATATATTCATGTTGTTGTGACAGATTCCTTGATAACATACCTGCCTTTTGATAAGGTGTTGTGTTGTGTGAGGTTTTGTTTGGATGGATGCCAAAATTTGGTTCTTGAGGTGTTATGGGCCCTCATGGATCAGAATTTGGTGGTTCATTGTATTGTTTTTCCATTAATATGACATGTATATAATGCAAAGATTTGATCCGTTGGGAGTATGGGCCCTCACAGGTCAGAATTTGGCACTTTAATGTTCATGTCAATGTTTTTCTGGGATCCCGGTGTAGTTTCTGAGTCTTACTGTCCGAAAAAACCTAGAATAAATGACAAGTAATGATGAATACATGCCAGGTGTCCTTCTATTTGGGAAGTATCTTTTTTTCTTATGTACACGTTGTGTTCTATGTGTACATGACTTGTTTTCTCTAACGTGTCAGTAGCTGTGTGCGCATAGACACGGGGTTGGGAAATCTTGGTGGGACACGACATGTACTGGATGTACACGCCTTGTTGTGTAGACCATGTTTCCACCCGTGTGACCAAAAACCCGGATGGATAAAACATAGTTTATACACGCCATTTCAAGCTTGAACACATCGTTTTGTGTGTCCCTTTAATCCAATAGTGTACACGGGTCAGTGAAATCTTTCTAGTAAACACCATGTCTGGCAGAAACACGTCGTGTAGTCTTGTTATAGGGAAACCATGTGGCATAGACATGTAAGGGAACTCAGGCAGGGGAAGAGTATTCAAGTACACTCTATGTGATAGGACAATACGACATGTGCTTGCCTTGTTACACGACCTGGATTGGAAGAATTACACACCCATGTGAAGGATTAGGGGAACATGCCGTATAGAAATAATACACGTTGTGTATCAATATTTCGAAAAAAACTAAATTCTTTCTTTCTCATTTTCTCTTCTTATGCTACTATGTTTCAGACATTGATAATCTTGATCTATGTTTTGTGCTTGACCATGCAGAGTCATGCCACTGATACATCCTTCGATTGTACACCAGATTTATGGCAGTGATCAGAAACCGAATATGGCAGATCAGGAACTGTTATTAGGTCATCCAATCATTCATTTCGTGGCACCAGCATTCATTCTAGACATTGGTGATGACACATAGTTCCAAGATGTATTTATGAGGTTTATAAAAACATTCTAAAGAGTATTGCATCCTTCCCTTTCTATGGCAGAGTTGGAGTGGGTTTTCCTACAGTAGCATCCTCCCACCTTCACAGGGAATGGGGGACCTCAGGCTATAGAGTCAAGTTTAGTACCCATGATTTCTATCTTGGACCATTTAGGTACTCCTCCTGAGAGGAGGGTGAAGCTCACTAATTATATGATTTGGGACGCCGCCAAGAGATGGTGGGATGTGATCTCACAAGCCGGACGCCAACAGGTTATGGTGTAGGATGAGTTTCAAAACTCCTTCTATGAAAACTTCTAACCAAAGACTTTGCTGATCGATCTATCTTGAGAGTTCGTGATTCTATAGTAGGTCACTCTTTCTTTTATAGAGTATTCTCTCACTTTACAGAGCTGTATCACTTCACACCCATCACAGGACGTGATGAGTTATTCAAGGAAAAGATGTTTGAGGATGGTCTCAGTCAGGATATCATATCTCAGGTGAAAATATTTAGGATGAATTTTTTCACTTCTATCATCAATCAAGATCTAATCATGGAGCATAATCTGAGTGATGATGGGGTTGTGAGCTAGAGAGGATGAACATCCGGAATTGGGATACCTCCTTATGATAGCAGGAAGCGCCATAGAGAGTCTATGTGTGGAGACCCGAGGAAGAGTGATACTTCTTATGGTGGCTAGGTGGTGTGATACCAGTGTAGGAAGAGCAGGGATACTAGCCCACATTACCCGAGAGTCCCAGTGGAGTGCAGATCAAGTGATAAGATATTCCATCATTAGCATTTCTTCTAGTTTTTCTCACCAAAACCTACTGATAATAGTTCTTCTATGACTCCATGTTAAGGAGAAGCACCACCCGTTTCTCATCAGTCAGGGAAATAGAGTTCATTCGGCTATTCAGGCTGATGTGGAGGTCATGGTCATGGTATCCAGTCTCAAAAATTTCAGCAACAACCAAGTGGATCATCTTAGGGTGGTCATGCAGGGTCGCAGGGATGCAGTTCAGGTAAAACATTTTCAGTGGATCAGACACATCAGGAGCAAGATCCTGGACCCTCTATAGTTCAAGGTACGAGCCTAGTTGCTTCGGTTTTAGATTCTGCTCTTTTAGATACAGGGTCTTCCAATAGATTTATATTTGTTGATTTTGTAGAGATCCATGGGATATATATCTTTTCATCTACTAATATATTTATATTAGACACTCCTTTGGAAACAAGAATGGCTAGTATACGAAAGTGCAAGGAGTTCCCTCTAGAGGTTGGTGGGTGTCACTTATTTTGGTAACTCTGTGACTTAGAGATTAATGGCTATGATTTCATTCTTGGAATGGACTAATAAGTTCCCCTCTAGGTTGTTGTTGATTTCTATCGGCATAGGGTGAGTTTCAAATCACCATAGGGCTGAACGTTTCTTCAAAAAGGTGAGTGGGATGTCCATGCGAGTAGAGCAGGACCTGAGCATCATGGGTTTGGAGGAGTTACAGCCCAGATTGCTAATCTATATCTTGATGACCAGGGGACTTCACAGATGGACTTTCCTCCAATGGTGGATCCCTTCAGGGATGTCTTTCTAGAGGACTTTTTCCATTTGCCTCAGGAGTGAGAGGTTAACTTTTCAATTTAGCTTGTGCTAGGAGCGGCACAGATGTCCATTACTCCTTATAGGATGGTTGCAACAGAGTTACAAGAGCTCAATAAGTAGTTGGAGGAGTTATAGGGAAAGGGTTTCATCTAAACCAGTACTTCTCCTTGGGGTTCTCCTGTCAAGTTTGCGAAGAAGGTGGACAGTACCCACAGACATTGGGTGGATTATCAAAAGATAAACCAGTTTACGGTCAAGAACCTATATACCTTGATGAGGATTGATGATCTATATTATCATCTTCAAGGATCCTGAGTGTTCTTAATGATTCAATTGAGATCCAGTTATCAACAGTTGCATGTTAGACCATCATACGTACCTCTTACAGCCTTTCAGAGAATGTATGGTCTATACAAGTATGTGGTTATGTCGTTTAGTCTCACGAACATGCTTGCAGTTTTCATTGAACTAATAATCTGAGTGTTCCATAAATTATTGGATTCTTTCATGGTTGTCTTCGTGGATGAGAACTTGGTGTACTCCCATACTCGACACGACCATTCCACAAAACTTGAATTCATCTTTTGTACACTTAGAGAACATTATTTATATTCTAATCTCTCAAAATTCCACTTTTGGATGTACAAAATTAACTTATTTGGTCATGTTATCTCAGAGACATAAGTGTCGGTAAACCCATAGAATGTGAGTTTAGTAGTTTCCAGGGAGTATCAACATAATGTATCTGAGGTACAGTTTTTTTTAGGGATGGTTGGTTACTACAAGAATTTTATACAAGACTTTTCATGCTTAAAATTAGCATTGATGGTCCTGACTAAGAAGGGTGTAAAGTACTTGTGGTCAGAATCTTGAGAGTCATCCTTTCAGAAGATGAATGGCAGGCTGACTTCAGCAACGATAGTAGTATTTCCAGAGTTAGGCAAGAGCTATACTGTATACTATGATGCATCAAGTATTCCACTGGGAGCAGTTATTAAGTAGGGATAATGGGTCATTGTGTTCAGTTCTAAGTAGTGGAGGCCACATGAGAGGAATTACCCGATGCACGATCCTGACCTAGATGCAGTTTTTAATTCCTTATATTGTATAAGACATTATCTTCTCAGAGATAATTTTGTTGTTTTCACCGACCACAATAGTATCAAGTATATCTGCACTCATCGTGACCTAAATTTGAGACAGCGAAGGTGGGTCGAGTACCTTCATTCTTTTGACATTGAGATTGCTTATATGCCTGGGAAGGGAAACACAGTGGCTGATGCATTGAGAAGGAGGACTCAGATATAGGTAGTTCATGAGGCCACTAGTGAGTGGACACTTATGGCTATGTTCTCTAAGATTTATTTGGAGGTACACGACAAATAGGGGAAGACATTCATTTCTTATGTAATTGTAACCTCTACTCTACTTGATCAAGTGAAAATGAAGCATATATAAGATTCCAGATTCCTAGTCCTATGGGAGATTATGAGAGGAGGGGAACCTATTCCAGGATGGACTATAGGAAAGGATGATATCTTTTATTTCTAGGGGGCGTATGGGTGTCAGCAGACATGCACAAGGAACTGATGCGAGGCATTCATTCCTCAGTGTAGGCAATTCATCCTGGTGTCAACAAGATGTATCGAGATCTGCCCTGTCAGCATTGGTGGTTAGGTATAAAGAGAGATGTTTCAATTTTTGTCATGAGGTGTTCCACCTGTCAGTAGGTGAAGGCAGAGCATCAGTGGATCATAGGGATTTTATAGTAGTTACCCATTCTTGATTGGAAGTGGAATGATGTTATAATGGATTTCATGATGGGTTTTTCAAGGTAACCTCGAGAGAATGATTTAGTTTGGGTTGTCATTGACAGACTCATGAAGGTTTCTCACTTTTTTTTGATCAAGGAGACCTTTAGTGTTGATTATCTGGGGTTGTACATCCAATAGATTTTAGATCTACATGGAGTTCCACACTCCATTGTTTCATATAGGGACACCCGTTTTACTTCTTGGTTCTGGCAGGGAATTCAGATGGATTTGGGTACACAATTACTTCTGTTACAAATTACCATCCCCAAACAGATGGCTAGTCCGATTGTACAATTTAGGTGCTTGAGGAAATGCTTCAAGCATTCATCCAATATTTTTTAGGTTCTTGAAAGAAACACATACCTTTTTTGGATTTAGCCTACAATAATAGTTTTCAAGAAACTATTCAGATGGCACCATTTGAGGCTTTGTAAGGTAGGTTATCCCGATCACCTATATGTTGGCTAGAGGCAGGATATGATACTATGCTGGGACCTCATATTGTCTAGGAGACTACGGAGTAGATGGAGTTGATTTGAAAGAGAATTGCTACTGCAAAGTCAAGGAAAAAGTCATATGTTGATCAACGGAGACGACCTCTATAGTTTGAGGTCTAAGATTAGACTGTTCTACATGTCACACTATGGTTGGGACGCCAGGAGGATTATGAGACATGGTATGAATTCACTGAGGTACATCATACCATTTGAGGTATCAGAGAGAGTTGGGTTGGTTTTCAATTGGTTGTAATTACCTCTTAGGTACCGGGATATTCATGATGTCTTCCATTTTTCTCATCTCTGATGTTACTTATCAGACTCATCTCATGTTTTCCAACCCAAGGAGGTTGAGCTCAAGGTGGACACCTCATTCGAGGAGCATCCTATAATTTTTTTTATCGAAGTGCCAAGGTTTTTCGAGGTTGATATGTTCCTTTGGTAAATTTGATGTGGTAACATGGGTGAGTATTGGATGAGACTTGGGTGAGGGAGGCCGATGTATGAACATAGTGGTCAGATCTTTTCGATGATTCTTCTTCTATGCCTCCATGATATGGAAATTTGGGGACAAATTTCTTTAAGCGGATATGTTTTTAATAACTCGGATATTTATTTTTGGTATTTTTTTCTTTTTTGGATGAATTTTAGAAAATGTTGAGTTTCTAGAAATTTCAGGATTACATGCAGTGTGCTTTTAAGTACATGTCATGTACTCAGTTGCCGGTGGTGACCATGTACTGGTCGTGTAATAGCCGAGCACATGGACGTGTGTGGTGACCTGGAGACCGCCTAAAGTGGAGTCCGGAAAAGGAAAGTACACGCTTTGTTCTTTTAAAGAACATGTCATGTACTTTTAAAGAACATGTCGTGTACTTTATTTTTTTCATTAAATGGATCAGGGTTGTGTCTAATTGACAGAACATTCATATTCTTCGCCCATGTCATCCGAGAGAATCCGTACGATCATGGATCTTCTCCAAGCCGCCAGCTCTCTATCATTTCTTTTAATCGACCGTCGTTGATTGCGTTGGATTCACCATTTTGAGTTATTCCTTATTCTAGAACATCTTCTCTTGATTTCTCCTCTCTCACGTGTTATCCTTGGATGAACATTTTAAGTGTTTTTTTAGATCTGCAACATTATAGGGATATTCAAGGCTTGAGGTTCACATATATTAATTGCACAGAACTTTTTTTTGTGGTTCTTTCCTTTCTATAGTTTGTCCTTGAATTTAATCTACAAAATTTCCCAATACCCAAGAATAGGGTATTTCGTGTTTATGGTTATAGCCCTGTTATTACCTAAAAAGCCTTGTTTTTTGTATAGAAGATAGTTGTTGTGAATAGGGTTAAACTTTTATTTGCTATGGATGTTTTCCCATGTTTTCTTGTATTTGACCATTTGATCTAGCTTTGTTTGTTAGGTTGTTTCATTTCATTCCATGCCTAAATTGATATGATCGAGTGATTTTTATCTGACATGCTAGATATGCATTAGATTGTATAGAAAAATAGTTCTTGAAGTTACTTTTGGTGCCATGTATTGTTTGTGATTTATTGACTTACACAGGGCCTTGAGAACCTTGTGTGGTAGACCATACAGAGAATTGACATTAAGGGATTCTTCAGAGTGTCTATTTACTTTTACATTGGGAGACCATAGGGGGGATGGACATAAGTGCTCCCTCAGAGAGTCTGTATTTTCCTCGATACAGGCCAAAGGGGGAATTGTACATTGACTGCTTCAACAGAGTGCCTATTAGTTACCGATACAAGACAATAGGGGGAATTAATGAAAAGTTCTTCCACAGAGTGTATTTGCTAAAGCTAAACCAGAGGGGTTAGAATGTTTGTACTTCCTATAGGGTTGCTTGGGTTTGTTTGGTTGAACTAGATGGGTTTGTCTATGCGTAATTCCCATTGTGTTACATGCTTTCTATTATATGCATACTTGATATATGAAAAATAATGCAATTGAAATTGTTGGACTGTTAATATGTTTACTTCCTTGTTTATGGATTCATTTTGTTTATTGACTACCATATTATTCACTGACTGTTAGGCATAGATATTTGTGTGGTTGCCTACTGGGATTCGTCTCACACCCTGTTTGGGTTATGATTTTGGGCCCAAATAGATTATATTGTTGCAGGTCAAGATAACAGAAAACATCCTTCTACATTACGTACTTGATTGATCCATAGCTGGGGATCATGGGACCAAGTTGAGACTTATGATTCTGTGGAGAATTTTAACTATTTTTCTTGTGTACATTGGTTTAGTTTTGTATTCCATTATTTTTATTTGTTTGGATTCTTTCACAGACATATATATCATTCATCATATATATATATATATGTGTGCTCCAGTTGTTTATTACTTTTGTTTTTTACCTGTGGCAGGTTTTACTACTTCTTCTATTGCTATCTGTTTTACTTCTATTGTGTTACTCTACCAATGAGGGAATAGTTTTCCCACTATCACACCCATGTCACCTGCTACGAGTCAACAACTTCTGGTGTTTAGGAAATTGCGATTGAGGCCATGTGACCAACTGAGTACAGGGCACCTCTGGGTGTCTCCCAAAAACGAGACATTGCATCTAACATGCCTACTTGTACCCATGTCATGCGTACCCCAGCTAAAAATCCCTAGCCACATACCTCTTTGAAAAGGAAAGTATCATCAAGGATCTTGGTTCATTCTCTCATTTGAGTCTACCTATATTATTCTTTTTGACATGCTGTCATGGTCACTACAACCTCTATTTAATCTGAAAAAGGATAAAGATTGAATAAACTACGGGGAGCCTTAGAGTGTAATCCCCGACTAGTGACAGGATATGTGTTACCCAATAAAGGGAAGCTTCAGAGTGTAAGCAAAAACTGGTAAAATAATATAATTTCACCAATCATAGGCACCCATAAAGTGTAATCCATGATCAGTTACATGATATGAGTTCAACAATCAAGGGAAACCTCTGAGTGCAAGCCCTGCCCAATAACCTGATATGAGTACTCCAATCACGAGATGCCTTAGAGTGTAAGCCCCAACCGGTGACATGATATGAGTTCACCAATCATGGGAATCCTTAGAGTGTATGACCTGACCAGTGACATGAAATGAGTTTACCAATCATAGGAAACCCCATAGTGTATGCCCGAGTCATCGATATAATATAATATTACCCCACCAATAGTTCATCCATTTCGGTATAAGAACCTAATATTCCAAAAATCCAAGGTTTTCCATAATGCCTATTATCATTGTCACCTATATTAACCTATAAGTGGGTTATGGTACATATGAACTAATAGAAATATGATTCCATCTATAATTGGGATACGTAGAAAGCCTTCTTCATCCCGAACTCTAATTGGGATCAACAACAGTGGCATTCCCTTCCTATTCTGATTGTTCCTAGAATATATGAATAAATAATTTCATAGGTCTACCATAATGTTTCATCCATAATCAGGTGATAAAAGGACTCATGCATGAGAAAAATTATGCATATAAGCCCTGATCATGCTCTTAGGTACCACAAATCCATCAGTGAGTTTGAGATGTACTAAACTAAATGAACTCTAATTCCCACTGTACTTGAGATATAATGAAATCCTTCATAAGGCCCGATATCTAGACCATATCCTCTATAAATGAGACCTACATTTGTAATCCCTACATGGGTATGCTATCATGTAATATGTAATACTTCCCAATATATCTTTTTTCTCACATCTAGCATAGATCACATGGGCATAGAGGCTAGTAAAGGTTTTACCAAAATCATGATGAGAATTCCCCCAATGAGGAATTACCATCAAGGTATATGTATTATTACATCCCATCACAGCTTGAGGGGAAATTTTCTCGAATAATCTATTTAGGGAAGTATCACTTTCACATGTCCCACCTAGGGCCTCTATTGTCATAACTCTCAAAACACAGACACCCATTATAATAACTATATGGAATCTAATTCCTTTATTAAATTCAATATGTTGGAAAACTCATCAAGGTTTGATCCTGATACTCATATCCTTATCGTATGATGATAAACATCATGGATTGATCTAGTCATAAGACATTAATATATGGTGAACAAAATAAATGGGTTTTGATTCCTTTTCTCAGAGGATACATAGGATGCCCCATAGAGGATCAATACCATCTTGTAGACACCATCCATATCCCTGGAAAGTAATAAATTCCAGAGTGATTTATAATAGACATAGTCCAAAGAATCATAATTAAATAAGAGAGTGATAAAAATCATGTGATATACACTCAACCATCCCTATCGATGCATATCAATAATCCAGTCATTAAAACATGGTTAACTAGTACTGTTTCATGGTTTTGAATGATATCACGAAGATACATTAAGTATATAAGAGGGTCATGGAGTAGGATTCAATTAATCCCAAAAGGGTGTGATGAGATTGACCTCCCATACTCTCAACACATGTACATCCTCAAGATCTGCTGCACTTGAAAACCCAAGATGACGGCCAACCATTGGGAATATGCATGTACCTAGCTACAGGTGGGGGAGCCATTAGTTTCAAAGAAAATTGAAAATGGAAACACAACAAGAAAAACCCATCAAACACAATGAAACCTGATGAAACAAAAATGGTGAACCCAACATTAATTCCTTTAACTATGTCATCCTCTTTACAGGTAAAAAGGGATAGATTTCCCCAATGCACATTATGCCATTTTTTCTTGTTCTCCTTGCACAAAAAATAGTGGGATTGGAAATTTTCTTTTAACCACACTAAAACTCATGTGAAATGAAGGGACTCTCTCTTTACCATTTAACTATGAATGTTATTGATCAAACTTATACTCTTATATATGATGTTTCATTGATAATGTGTCCTATTTCATCACTCAAAGACTTCTCAAGATTCCTTACAATAAAATTTATTTCACCGAATGTGCCAAAAGATTACAAAACTACCATGAAAGCTTCTTTGATTTGAAGGTCCCAATGTACTTTTTCACCAAAACATGACAACTATCATCAATTGGTGAACAACGTTGGCTACGAATACTGAATTAAAAGCTCCATCTTGACTCTGGAATCCGCTAATGAAATCTTTTGAATGTTGAATTACCACCAACCGTCTTTCTTGGGACAAGCCACGAGAATGTAATCAACCCTCATTACCACCACCAACAACTTCAGAAACCTATCACTAGAATTAATCAACATACACCTCCAATAGGCTGATGTGGTGGATTTGAATGGTAAACATGACAACTCAACAAACCAATATCTCCCTAGGATGGCTCCCACCAATTCTGACCATCATCAAGAATATGTTTTTATGAAAACAAAAGTATTTGAAGATGATTTAGTGCCTAAGCTTATAATCCATGATAGAGAACCCAATAGGATATCACTCCTATGGTATCCAAACAATAAATATATAGATATGGGTCATATCCTTTCTACTTCCAATCTAACATAGGTCCACCGGTGCTTCTCAATGGTTTCCCATGACCAATCCCAAGTCACTGCTAATAAGGAGCCCCTAACTTTACCTCTACTAGCTATAGCGATTATTGAGCCCAAGGGAACACCCTAGATCACAAGGTTGGGGGATGTTTTACCATATATTACCATAGATTTATGTTCATCATGGGCACTGACACCCTTAACGGTATCAGGGGCACCAAAACCTCAAATGGTATATCAGTTATGACCCATCAAATGATGTACTCCCGTAATAGGGAGCACCAGCCTACATTTGTTTCAGTTAATATGATATTGGTCGAATCAAGATACTCCCCATCAGATCCATGTGAGAATTATCATAGAGGGTATATCATACCCTCCTATAGCCATCTAGGATATAGTAGTCTTTCCTACCTCATACAATTAGAGCAAGAGAAGAAAGTCTCATTAGTACCCACCAGGAATCTACAAAAGGTGTTACCATTCATGTTTGCATCCTAAAAGGTTAGGAAAATGGATTATACGGACAATGACATTAGGGTATTCTATATCTATGATCCACATCAAAACCCCCATCATCATCCACTCACCATGCCATCAATAGTGGAAGGGGTACTTTCATGGTCCTGCAACCATCCCCTTGAAGTTGAAAAGTTTGTTTCTGCAAACAAACAGATTGATGAACTCCAATAAGAAAATAGGGATCACTGGGAGATAATTATGGTAATCCACTTGATACCTCCACTCATTGATGATGAGCCTGTGTCAACATATAGAATCCTATCATGCGGTGTAGTTCACCTACTCACAGGGTTGGGGGAATTTCAATAATACCAAATTAACCTCGGGGATACTCTGGAAACAATCTGACCTTAGGTGTCACCATAAAACCATAAGGAGATTCAGGATATTTTAATCAATGGGAAGTTTCTACATTGTCAAAGTCCCCTCAAGATCCAATACCCACCCCTAGATTAATAGAGCTTTGGACTATATAACCTATAATTCAGACGCATCCACAGACCAACACCACTAGTGGCACTAGTAATGTGTTGGAGAAGTATTATAATCACCCATGATTTTAAGATATAGAGAAGAAAGTGTACTCCTTCCATACAAAACATGTCCTTGGGTATTTCAATTATTCCATGGAAAATGGTTTGATGGAACTCCCAGCATTGAGAAAGATGCATGAGGTAGGTTTGATAATCCAGGACCACTATTTCCCCTACTAATGACAACTCATGAACAGAGTTAAAAACTGTTTTGTCTTCAAGGATCGACAAGAAGAATAGGTATCTGCAGTATTGATAGAGTTGAAGGATCCCATGACTCATGAAATATGCATATGTGTTTTCCCATCTCCTTTAACTGAGCTACTCTCCTGATAGTTTAAATTAAAATATATCCATACAATAAGATGTTAAAATTAATGGCCATCATGGTTACCCAAAGATGTTGTATTTCATGGACCACATTATTATCGTAAGACATTAAAATGAATGTCCAACGTCTATGAAATAAGATGTTAAACTGCATGAACATAGTCTTTACTACAAGATGTTATGGGCATCTTTATTACCACAAGATGTTAAATGACATGGATCACATCCTTACCATAAGGCGTTAAACTCTATGTCCATAATCCTGACCACATGATGTTAAAATGTATGGAACTTCAATCCTTACCACATGACTTTAAAAACTGCCATAAATTTTATGAACTATGTGTAGCTTTAATACTGGTCATAAAGGATATGTAGCGACACCTGGATCTCCAATCCCAGGCCTCGTTGTAGTTAGCAAAAAGAGATAATTCCAACCCCTACATATGGTATAGACCTGCATAGAATATTTTCTTTCTAAAAAACTACATATGGCTTTATTATCATCCTAATGAGATATGTAGTGCTGCCGATTGATTTTTTCATCTGGTCCAGCCGCATGTATAAAATTTTTTATCTGTTGGGCCTATGTTTTCGTGGAAAGGTGTGTGGTGTGGCTGAGACCTCTTTAGTCCTCATTCATGTTGGGTTTCTTCATGTAACCACACAAAGAATCTCCATGTTAATAGATTAATCTTACTATCTGAGATACAAGACAATAATCTCTCTTCATATGTCCCTGCAACAAAATGTAAAATTGTGCTGCAACATCCTAACTACAAGACATTAAACTACGTGGCCATCGTCCTTTCTGTATGACATTAAACTTCAAAGGTTTTCTCACACATGATGATAAATCGTGAAATCAAATCCTCTATGCATGATGTTAAACTATATGGCTCCCCAAAACTACATACGACTTGATTCTTATTTATAATGAGATACATAGGGATGTCTTGATCATACATCTTGGCCCATACACCCCATAACAAAAAAAAATTCTAAAATTTTATCCTCATTTTCTTCTAAATGGTGAAAGGAACCCTTTTTGTTCCTTATTTCTTGGATCAAGAATAGCTCACACGGATATAGGAATTCCAATACGGGTTTACCTATGAAAAATAGGGCATGAAGGCTTGGGATGACCTCTAGTCCTCATCCTATGACACTAAACTTCATGATAATTGTCCCCCACATGACATGAAACATTATTCCCCAATTTACCTCACCCTATAGGTACTCCCTCACTGATGTCGATCTCCAACCGCACTATCACTTAAAAAAAATATTGGATTGATTCCCATTATTTTTGGATAAGTAGTGATGCCTATACTCTTTCTCTCTAGGCCTAGCCAGAGGAATTTCCTTGGGATATATGAAACAATATACGAATTCATGGTCGGCACTTATGTATGATTATAGAGGGCCATGTCATACACACACCTTTAGAGGTGCTCCCCTCACATCTCTTTTGTAGGACGTTAAAATGAATTGTTCTCTAAAAACAAAGTATGGCTTGATTCTTATAATCACAAGATACATAGTGATGCTCGAACCCTTAATTCTGAGCCCAACCATAGGTCTATCTTCCTTTAACATCAGGTTATCCAATTTTTTGAATTTAAGAGAATAAACTGCATGGCCAATGTCCTTACTGCATGACATAAAATTCAATGGACATGTGACATCCATTTCCACTCCCATGGGGTTACTCACATCCTTACCACATGAAAATAAAATTCATGGAAATTCATCCTTAATGCATGATTTTAAACATAATGATTCATATAGAACTATGTGTGTCCTGATTCTAATCTTTATGGGATATGTAGGAATGCATGAGCATTTAATCCTCATGTCTATCCCTTGGTAAACAAATACTCCATTCATTTCAACCTCTTGTCCTGATCCAATTTCAATGATATACGGAATGGTGTAGATCTCTTCAATACTCATTTACATTCGGTTTTCATTATCATTATATGAACATCCCATTCAGGACCTTGTTCTCCCTCCTCCATTTGTACCGCATGATGTTAAACTGCTTGGAAGTAAGTCCTTTCCTCATGATGTTAAAATGCATGGTCCATTAAGAACTTCGTGTTGGTTTATTCCAATAGGCACATGATAGACAGTGTTCCCTGGACATCAACCTGTGATCCTAATTGCAATATCCCAATTAATTCATCTTGAAAAACTGTCTTCATTACCACACGACTTTAAACTCCAATGAAATACATCTAAACTGCATGATGTTAAACAACATTTAACACTCATAATAATGAGTGGCTTGATTCACATCATCATGAGATACATAGTGATGCATGTAAAGTTTTTCTCTAGTCATAGCCAAGGGGATAACTTCCTTCAGCCCCATTGCCTTGAGTTATCTCAGAATGATGTGTGGTGTGGCTGAGACCTCTTTGGTCATCATTCACGTCAGTTCACATCATGGAACCACATTTTTCATCTCCATCAGGTAATCCATCTTCTTTTATGAATAAAATGACCCTAAAATGAACACATATGTCCCCCCTACATGACATTAAACTATTCCACATCATCCTTGTTACATGACGTTAAATTTCATTGAAGTATGTAATTGCTATATGGCATTAAACTGCATGTTCATTCAAGAACAATGGGTGGATTTATTCTCACTCCAATGGGATATGTAGTGATTTCCATTTTCTCTTATGTGGGCCCAACCTCAATGTTACCACCATTCCATTCAGTTCTCACATCCTTACCACATGACGTTAAACTGAACTGAGATGAATGTCACCATCAATTCAAGATGGGTTCCTTCATCCTTACCGCATGATGTTAGATTACATGGAATCATCCATGAACTACTTGTGTATTGATTCTCATTCCTATGGGATATGTAGTGATTCCCAAGTCCTCATATTAGGGCCCAGACACAGCATTACCACCTTTCATGTCGGTTCTCACGTCCTTATTGCATGATGTTAAACATCATGGAATAGTCCTCAGTGCAAAACGTTAAAGTACATGGAAGTTTTTCCTTAATACATGACGTTAAAAAACAAATATGTACTTACAAATTATATGATTATAAACTATTAAGGTCATCATACATTACCCCCCTTTATCAAAGGACCCCAAGAGCCTTAACCTGTCCAACTAGAGAATAGAGTGCTTCAATTATATTTTTAAGAAACAAAATCTATGTACTACAATTCATGCATCAAGTGTATTGGGTCATAGAAAACCATTCTTTGACCTTTGAGAAGAAAATATGACTCTCTTTTGTCCATGATATTGATGCAAGAGCTCAGACCCACCAAATATAGATATCTTAGTCCGGTGTAATGGAGTTTCAAATTCTTATGATCCTGACATCACCAAGGTGGAAGCCAGCACCCCATTGTGTTATAAGTCATCCCTATAATTATTGTCCAATATCATCACTCATGACTAGATAACCTAGATACAAGATTTACAACATATCCATCACCATCTGAAAGAAGTGATGAAGTACACTTGACCATGGGTATCCTAATGAGCATCTTGTGTAACATCCCTATACCAGTTTTAAGTGTCATGACCTTAAACTAATCACACCCTGATCAAGTATGTGTGACCATAAAATCTAGCATATAATGGACCAAATCGAATGAATTTATAATTCCAATGAAAGAGATACAAAATAGGTCAGGTCAAATACCCGCAAAGGGTAGCCTGATAAAAATTCAAGTCTCCTCCCACTTAACCCTTCACATTCCTTGTTTAGGCCAAAATTAAGGCACAATTAAATAAGTCATAAAGCTTGTAGGGTATGTTCTTTATCCCTAGTAAAATATAAAATATGCTCACTATACCATGATGGTCTAGGAAAAAATGATAGCTAGGATTTTTCAAACCTCCACATCATGAGAATATGTTAGACAAGGGGTGGAACAACTTTTAGGATGCCTAAAACCTTATTGGAACTTAAATTTTCCATATATCCCACTTCCTGATCCAAATCATCTCAGGTCGTCGCAAATCATTCATTTCCCCTAAAGAGGAATCAAGATATATCTTCTTGGATAGGCTATTGATGCGAGGGCTCAGACACACCAACTAGAGTCATCTTGGACCAATGTAAAAGGCTTTCGGATTCTTATGATCTCGACGCCACAAAGGTGGATCCCAGCACCCCATTGTGTTATACGTGACAGAAAAATGACATTTCCATACCTTTTTCATGACCTGATCACTTCAGACTATTATTTAAAATCACAAATCCAAACTAACTAAGAAAATTGTATATCCTCAACATTATGTCACCATGTTTTGTACCCATTCTCAATGTCGAAATGCGACCCTTCATTTTTGAACATCTTGATGGATCAAATATTATGATTCAAAACCATGAAGGAATATGAATTTAGCTGTTCAATAAAGATCTATGTTTACCAGGGGTTCCAGAACCCTTCTTGTATAGGCTTCCTTCCACACCCAACTTTATCATCTTGATGTTTCAACCTTTTTAAATATTTCATAGCCCATGGAAAGAATAATAGATCTCTTATCCTGGCCATTCTATTGATGCAAGGGATCAGACACACTGATCTGAAATGTATTGGCCTCGTATAACATGCCTCCGTATCTTTGTGAGACTCAACAACACCATGGCATAATCTGACAACCCATAGTGTCAAGGGACATACCCAACAAGTCTACCCCATTCCATATCTCTAATCTCAAACTTCTGGGTTGTGATTTACATCCCCATACACCAACTATCCATGTGGGACTATATTCCCTAGACTTTCACCCTCAACCATATTCACGCCAAGAATTTTACATATCCCTTCGAAAAGAGTGGAGATCATCTTTTCTTGGCCATGAAATCAATGCATAAGGGATTTAACCCACAAACTGAAGACATCTCCTCCTTTTAAGAAATCGACTCCTATCCTCGTGAGCCCCGACAACAGCACGACATAACTCAGTACCCCATAATGTTCTGAGTCACCCTTGGTTTTCCAGGACAATACTCTATAATAATCATAACTGTAATACTTTAAACTACATGTCATGCCAAAGTTGTAGTAGTAAGGCTTTAAACTACATGGAACACCAATGTCGTGTTTATAAAACCTTTACCTATGGGGCACAAAAACATCCCGACAATAAGACATTAAACTACATGGCACACAAAAGTACTTCTGTTAAGACTTTATACTATATGGAATCTCAAAGGTCCAAGCTAGAAGACCCTAAAATATAGAACATGGATGGTCTAACCTACAAAAAAATATAAAAGTAGGAGACATAATTCTCACCATGGTGAAAAACTGATAAAGGAATCTTGGGAAAAAGCTGAGATCCAGTGCTCTAGACATATGCCCTGTATGCTCCAGGAAATATTGGGAATCTATAAAATGAAAGAGGCATGAAACTTTTGGGTATAAAACCCATGCAGATCATCCGGAGAAAAATCCATGTCCATTACCATTAATTCTTCCCCTATATTAAGAATAGAAAAATGTTAGGGAAAAGGAAAATGGAAAAGATATAAAGCTTGTGGGGGGAACTATATGGCCATATTACAAATCAATCTATAGTTGCTAAGTCCCTTGAATTAAAAAAAAGATAGAGCATCCCAACTTTGGGAAGGATACCATGTATCTATTATCATTGTAAACTAGAAGATCTAAATACTATTAGAGTAGGATCATAACCAGAGTATTTTTTGTCAGTGGGAATTCATGAACTTTCCTTAAAAAAACTAGTTGGAGTTCAAGCACTCAAATCCATGCAATTTGATCTGTTTGGTATTACACATAACCTACATACATGGTGTATGATTTTATCAACATCTCCACCAAGACATGGCTCCTCATTTGGTATTTCATCACAAAATAATGAAGTCCCCCTCCTAAGTATGTGTTAGATATACATAAGGATAGTCATCATAAGATTCATTATCCATGGAAGTATGTCTCATATGAATGAGTATGATCTGTATTGTGATATATTTGAGAACTACGTTTGGCTTGATTCCCACCCTCATAGGATATGTAGTGACATACAATTATTTTACATCGGATTCAGCCACAAGTTCCTCTCCACCCAAACACTATTCTATTTTTGAATTCATATACATTCAAATTTTAGGGTATCTATGCCCCATGGTATAGCTATTTCCTATATTGGATTCATCTGAGTAGTTATGGCTAGTTGTATTAGATTCATAGCACATGAGGTCACCTTATAAATACTCGGGACATATTCTCTCAAGGGGTTAATTATCATGGATCATCAGATATTCATATATACAGAAAAGCGATATAATATTACATTAGAATAATATTATTTCATTCGAAAAAATCTAATAAAAAGGGGGTCATTTGTTGGTACCGATATTCATGCATGTCAAAATTTTCCACCAAAAATCCAAGAAACATTCCAAATAATAGATTGATGTACAGAGGAGGCCAGGCATAAAGACCTTTGGTTTAATGAGACATACGTTTGATCTGACTATATACTAAGAATTTCATGATATTCATGAGTAAATTAAAGGTCTTAATTTTGATAACATCCATAGAAGAAAGAATATAGCTACCCCACCAGCTAGTTTGAATGATTTAACCAAGTAACATGTGGTACCATGTTGTCCACAACCAAGGGAGTTAGCCCAA
This sequence comes from Viscum album, assembly GCA_963277665.1. Taxonomy (NCBI): domain Eukaryota; kingdom Viridiplantae; phylum Streptophyta; class Magnoliopsida; order Santalales; family Viscaceae; genus Viscum; species Viscum album. Next base: position 1,162,838,567 of record OY728130.1, on the reverse strand, counting down.
GACAACTAACAAACCACGGGGTAGCATAGCTCTTACATGAAATAGGTCGGGCCCATGTATATGACTCAAGGAGTGAAAGCCCATGAACTACTGCAAATAGGTATGTCCCATGTATAGGTCTCAAGGTGTGAAATCCCATGCACTACTAAAAATAAGGATTTTAAGAATTCTAAAAACCACCTTTAATATTGCAAGAAATGTGCTATTAATCGTGGCCAAGATAAAGGGGCCCCCTTTATCAGCGCTCAAAATAGCACTCATAAAGACCCCCCCCTTATCAAGGCTCTTTTGAGCGCTAATATAATACACATTTATCTGCACTTAATTAGTGCTAAAAAGTCCAAGTTAAATGAGCAAACCCTGCACTTGCACCTCACATGCACACACAACACAAACAACACCTACACACAAACAAAGAATAGAAGAATAAAACAACACATGCAATAGTTTCCCAAACAATGCTATATACATTTACTTGAAATCATGAATAAAAAACACATTGATATATAAATTTCAAACATTGTTTAGCATTGTTACAATTACAATTATCCAAAAAATAGTTAAAAACATTAATGTTTCATCCTTTTTTCATCCGTGATCTCCTCTCAAAAATGATCGTCCATGGTATTATTTGTCAAACCAAGCATTAGAACTCATGATTTTTTACCTATATAATAAAATAGATATTATGTTAGTAATAAAATAATGAAATAAATTAAACATTAATATGAAAGAATACATTAATAAAATATAAATTTTTACCTATTACAACCCTTACATATCCATATTTCCTTGTATTGAATTAATATTTTATAAGAAGCTCAACATGATTCATTGAATTATAAATATTGTTTTATTTAGATTACAAGGATGAGAAAAGAAGAGGAAGACATGTCAACAACAACATGGAATCCAAAAGGATTCATTTATTGACAATAAAAAAGGGTGGAATCTCCATAGGTTATACAATATGACACATACATGATAGTGTATTCAATTTCATAGAAGTATTAAATTTTATAATAATTTATAACATTTTCCAAGTGATTCCACCATCCTATATTGGTTATAAACCTAATAGTTACATATATTATGAGCCTCTATGAGTGTACTCTCCCAAGCCATGTCAAAGGGAATGAGTTCTAGCACGTCTGTATAAGACATTAGGTCCAACCCTACATGGACCCTGACCACTTATTCCTCTCTATGGACCCCATACAATATCTACAGTTCCATTGAAGGTATGTAAGGAATGTATTTATTAGTTTTATTGAGGTCCTAATGAGAACCTACATAATTAGATAGGCCATGATCATACCAGTTCACTTTTCTCTTGATCTCCTGGGTCTTTAGTGTGATTAGCCTGACCCCCCTCCCCTAACCCTCGGTATCCCCATTCATATCCTTGGACACCTCCCCCCCCCACACAACTCCACATCTAGCCCCTCCCCCACTTGGACAACCCCCTCCCCCCCATCAACCACCTCGCTTTCCCAAGACAACCCTTTTCCCACCCTTGGGAAACCCCCTATCCCACACCCTCGACAATCCCCCTCCCCTCTTGGACACCCCCACTCTTCATCCACCTCCCTCCTAGACATCCCTCCTTCCTAAAAACCCCCACCCACCCTCCCACCTGGACACCCCCTCCCTCCTAAACAACCCTCCATCCTAGTTCTTTAGTGGGATTAGCTATACCCCCTCCCTCCCCTCCCAGAGATATCCCCCCTAGACAAACCCCTCCCAACCCCTCGTCAACACCCCCACCACTCAACCTACAACCCTCCTCCCTCCCCTAGACAACCCCCTCCCTCCTCTACAACCCCCTACATTTCCCTAGACATCCCCCTCCCCCCCTCCCTCTACATCCCCCATTCCTTTCACTAGATAACCCCCTTGGAAACATTGTATCAGACAATTAAAATAAAGTATCAAACAATCCAAAAATGATGTCAGTATGAAAGGGAGGAATCTAGTGTATACCAATTAATAACCTCATTTATCTAACTATATTATCATCATCTATTTGATAATGGTATAAATATTATTCATACCCCATCATTCACTAATTTGACTTATAAAATCATGTATAATTTTAGATATATCATAAGTGTACTAAATTTCAAATATACTTGGTTTTGAATATTAATTATTCCTTAATCATTAAAAAATAATTAAACTCCACAAACTCCATTTTCTTTTTTTCATGTACCGAACTTCCTCCATCAAATTGGGTGTAATGAGCTCTAGAACATGGTGAAGATAATATATTTTATGAGGTTATAAAAAGACATGAAGATAATTAGATAAATTTATTGGTCTCTAAATCGAACATGAATAAATATTGCTACCTCCTCTCATTTGAATAAGATATTAAAAATTAGAAAAATTGATTGGAGTACATAGTGTCCTCCACTGGAAATTCTTGAACATGTATTAGTACTCCATTAATAATATTTTTAAAGATATACAGTTCAACAAATCCAGAAAAAACACCAAACAAATAATATATTGGAGGAATAGGGACATAATTTCACATAACATCAACAAAAATATAATTTAAAAATACAAAAGCCGAAAAATAGAGATCATATGACACAATCAATGGATGCCAATAATATGGTATGTGGGAAAAGGGATATATTTATATATATAAGTATCGGGGATACATCTTCTATAATTCAGTTTCTGGTAAAAAAAATCTCATTTCTTATATTTCATCCACATGCCAAGATTGAGGGTCAAAATTGATTGAGTTGAGAGTATCCTCAAAACTATTCTAGATCAGAAATTATTCCTTCCATCAAACACATATATCATCAATAATTTTTCTAGTGGATGTATTCTACTACAATGTTGGTGTAGATAAAATGTTTGTTTCTTATAAATCTAATGTGATAAAGGTAAATGATGCATATATTTCATCTTTAAGAAATTAAGTAAGATATATTGGGCCTCAAATTGAACTGGAATATAATTTTTGGGCCTTGAAATGTTCTTGGAATTTGTTTCGTTGGTAGGAACTTTTGATACCTCACTACAGACCCACTTCAGGATACTCTAGTAGTGATCTACTTATTGTACATTATCTATATTTAAGGGAATTAAATGGATTTTTACCTAGACACCCCCTCCCTCTTGGACAGCCCTCCATTCTGGACACACCCCTCCCTCCCCTCCTAGGCACCCCACTCATGGACACCCCCTAGAAACCCCCTCTCTTTTGGACACCCCCAATCATAGACTAGAGTAAGAATGGGGCACATGACTAATTAGAAATATCATATTATGTGCATGAATTGTTCAAAGTCATGTGATCACATGACCATAATAGTGTCACTTGATCAAATGAACCTGATATATTTATACGATCACACGACCCTTGAAGCTTTATGTGAACATGTAAATTAGACAAGAATACAAGAATCATGGTTCAAGTGAATAACCGTAATTTATTATGTGATTTGTTTATGTGATTTGATCATGTGATAGGATCACGCGATCAGTTCACATGAATAATTCATACAAAGGATTTTATGTGACACGATCACATGAAGAGGCTTACGTGAAGTAGAGAAAAAACAAAGGAGTTATGATAGAGCTATGAAATATTTAGACATTAGTGAAATATATTTCCCATTACCTCTACGATTGAGAATACACATCATCATTTCTCTTCCTACAAAGGAATGTCACATGGATAGAAATATTCTAAAATAAACTAACCCTACAAGGAATAATGAGAATCAATTCAACGTTTCATTATATAAATTTTCATTAAAATAGAAATATTATATCTTAACATTACCTTTACATCTATCCAAATGGTTTCTTTGGTCTATATATAAGCTAATGATAAAAATAATGATTCTTTTTGCACATTAAAATTGTTGGTTAACTACTTCTTACCATAGCATCTGATCTGGACTTCCGATCAGGCATCCCCATGATTCCCTCATCAGGAAACATCTCTATGATATCATGATTCAACGTTCACCTTTTCATCTATTGATGCACCCATTTACCTAGTAAATGGGTCCAGGACGAGAAGGAAAAGTGAAACTGAATGATGATATCATAGAGATGGTGTTGTATGAGAGGATCATAGGGAGGTTGGATCAGAAGTTTAGATAAAATGTTATATTAAGCAGTAGTTAACCAATAGTATTGGAGAATCACTATTTTTGATATTAAATTTGTGAGTTATACACCACCAATACTCCTCCAACTATATAAATTACCAAAATATTGAATATAAATGATCCATGAAATAATTGTTTAGGTCTAGTGATTTTAGAAACATGGATACATAAAGAAATAGTTCATACGTGTCTCTCATTAGGTTATGATTTACAAGAAATAACAAAAATTTCTTAAACCATTACTCATACCCTATGGATATAAAACATAATAAAGGGTGATCATATATGCTCAAGAAGAGTAAAAAATGGAGATATCAATGATCATATAAGTATAACATAAGTAGTAGGAATTCACCTTTACCCAATTTGTGTACAATATTCCATCATGTATGATGCCCATTCGTTTCTAAACACATCTATTTCAACTTGTGAATATGTGTTTTTGCGACAGTCTTGGTAATAATGAAGAATTGGAAATACACAAAGGACTAATAAATATTTTAATTGAACCTAAAATTATTTTATAAATTAACTCTTTAGGGATGCTAATTTATTGATAAAAAATGATCTCTTTCATAAATTTGAAAACATAATAACCACAGTCCTTTCCATTTGTTTGTTTTGGACACTGTAGAAGCATTGAGAAAAATAAGTAATTCTTTTGGATATGTGTTTGGAGAGTGCAATGTTATTATATATAACATGATATTTTTCAGTTGTATATCTTGTAGTAATTTTTGTCCTTAGGCCCTGCATTCATTCCATTTAGTTGACAATATTTATATACTACCCTATCATAACATAATCCTCATTAAAACATAATATAAATTATATAAATAGATGTTTAGTTTTAAAATGTGGGATCTAATGTATTACAAATTAACAAACACCATCATGCATGGTCGGTTTGTTGCATATCCATGCATTGAATCCAAAAAATAAATCTTTGGAGTATCCAAATTGACTGAAATCAGCATTCAATGCTACCAAAAAACAAAAAATGAAAAAGTAATGAAATAAATGAAAATATAGTTTATATGTAAAAATTGTAATGTTTTACCCCGGCATCATTGGTATTAAAAAAGGCAGTCGTCTGTAATTTTATTTTCAAACGATTTGAGTAGGGATGCCATTATTGCATCCAGTTTATCGTAATTTATTTCTTCTTTTGAAGAGGTGATGTGAGGACTAACGAGTCCAAAAAAAATTTCATGGGGAAATCCCTTCAATCATTTTTCATATATACACTTGCGAAAAATTTGAAATATATTTAGTAATAATTATCATAGTATATCAGCTTTTGTAAAATAAAATCATGAAAACATACCTCATGTATACATTTATAACTGAGGCTCCTAGCCATTCATACATGCAGATTTAATTTACATTTTCATCACTAATGAAATCCAATTTTTTCTCTCTGTAGATATTTTTTTCAAAATAAACATTGTGAGTATTTCCATTAATCAATTTTGTATCCACATGTGCATGAAATGATATTAACTCTTGATATAGAATGGGCGGGGTGAAGGTTCTCTCAGTAGACTGCTTCAATCGGTTAGTTGATCCTTGAGATAGTTTTGAGATTATATTTCATTTCACCCCCTTTAAATTGTCATTATATAATAACATTCTTCAGTTTAGGCCTTTTTTCATTAAATGATAAAGGTCTAGCTAGATAAATAAATAGAAAATGTCTACCACATTGTTGAAATGTTTTTTAAAAGAATTGACAACCATGCTATAAATGTTCCAACATCTTGTTCAACCATATTAATGTTGTCATCATAACATGAAATAGGAAGGTCGGAACCTGGCTCATTAGATAAGTTAATTGAAACTCTAACGTGATATGTTAGGATTTGTCTGGTGTGAAGAATGTTGTTCTTCATATTGAACACGGTTGCCCTCGAAACATGACAATAGGTGGGAGTTGAAAGATATAAATCACATTCATTTCTACCCTGTAAAATATTAGTACAAGAAAGGTATTAGGTTCTATGTGATTCAAATTTCATATAAAAAATTAATAGAACATTGATTACCTCAGATAAGTTAGGTTTTTTTAGGGGAATGGATCACCTCAAAGCTGGTGAGGGTGAAAAGGGATCTTCACAAATGGGTTATTGTTGAGTTTTTCCTTCTCTTTGCCTCCCCCAATCAAAATTTCTATAATCTCCCTCTGGTATTGTAATTTATATTGAAAATAGCTAATTTTTCATGCATCTTTTTCATTTCCTCAATTTTATCCTCTGCTTATTTTTTATTATGAAAATATGTTTAGGGTGTAACACTAAAACCTACACCTCTAACGCAACCATGCTGTTCTGGCTGCTTCAAGGACACTGAATGTATGTCTGCATCTGGTGCGGGTATTGTTGGTTCCTGTGACTATGTTAGATAGAAAATATAGAAAAATAAGTATTCATTGTTTTGTAATAGCGATTTAAAGCAAATCAAATTTATATTATGTCATACTTACACTGTTTCCCAAACATTCTATGTGGTTTAATCTTTTAGTATCCCCTCTTTATTTACACAAGCATCCTTCCATATCACATGGCATGGGATGGATACGACTTTCGACTACAATTCATCAATCTACATATAAATAGAGAAACATGTTTATGGTGTTTATTATGTCACTTAAAAGTATTATAGTAGATTTAAAATACATAAAAAAAATTTATGAAGTGAGTCGTACCCCATCCTTTCTTTACAGTCAAGGTATACTGGTTTTGTTGCACGTTCTTTATTTCCACCACTCAGTTTCTATTTCATAAATAAAAATCTATCAATCTGTGTGATGAATAAAAGTAATTTCAAACAAATATTACCATACACAATGTACCAGAAATGTCTACTCCGCATGATAGTTGCTTATCCCATCCCATGCTTCATGGGATATCAAGTGTGCATAAAGAGGAGGTGGGTGTGCCTTGATTTTTCATTAAGTATCATTAAGATGATATTTTATTAGAATTATGCAGAAGCCTCTATAAATAAGTCCTACAAATCTTAATACATATTACTTATTTAGGGAATCTACTATAAATTCACTCTACAATGCATGATGAAGAGTAAGTTAATGTTTTAGTATTTTATTTTATTTTAATAAATTAAAAAAATGATATTAAAATGGATTTGTTGGGGTTAAAATGTTGGCCTCACTTATTTAATCCCACATGACATTTGATTCCTTTTTCTTTTACCTTATGGAATTTTTATAAAAATTTCATACTATGACGCTTGGGTTTTTTTGCATCGCTAGGGTTTATTTCCTAAAACTTCCTCAGATGAATCATCATTATGCACTTCTGAAGCACTATCATTGGCACTGAGACCATCAAAAATAGGTTGAGAAACCATTTTTACCATAGCACTGTAACCAGTTACAATGTGTTGAGAAACATGTTGTTTCTACACATTGGGACCAGCATCAACTGGTTCAAAAACATGTTGTTTCTCAACACTGGGGTCATCAACAGCATGTTGAGAGACCTTTTATGCCTCAGTATTGGGCTCATCAGAAGGTGTATAATTCATTATCTACAGAAGTGGTTTAACATTTAATTTAGATTACATGAAAGTAGAATCTAATAGATAAAAACATAAAGTAACACATTGAATATTACAATAAACAAATAAACAGATTATTGACCTCTTTTTTAAACATTGAAGAGATTTGACCACTGTATAGACTATGTAAATCCCTTCATTGTGGTATCCTATGACATAAAAAATGTCATCAATATTGGAACCAATGTGAAATTATTGTGATGTCCCGATGAATGGGTCATCCTCTATTGAAATTTCATCTAACCCTTCAGTTTTTTTGGTCGATAACAGAACAATTGACCAGTTTTGGTTTGCGGGGTCTGGAACAAAAAATAATTGTGATGCCTATGATGCCATTATAAATGGATCATCTTTCACCCCTTCCTTAATGAAATCAACTTTCACGAATCCTAATTAATCTATTTTAATAGCACTCCTATTATCAACCCACTTTCATTGAAAAATCTGCATTTTGAATTTTGTATAATCCAACTCGCATATTTTTTGATGATGCCAAAGTATGACATATTCACATAAATTGGATTTATGTCCTTACCACTAGAAGCATGCATCGCTTCAGCCTCCAGTGTTACCACACTATTCTGCATGGTACTATCTTCATCATGTTCATTAGTATAAAATGTACAACCATTAACTATATATACATTGTGGGATAATACATACACACCTTCTCCTCTGACTAGCCATCGAAGTAGTTTTAAAACTGCGTCCAGATTTTCATCTAGATTATTAAAAATATGGTCCCGAAACCATATTACAAACTTCAAATTATGTGTATCTAATATCCATTTCTCATCCTTATATAGATTAAAAGGCAAAATAATTTCTTTGTGGGTTTGAACAAATGGGTCAATGTTGAGACTATAATGCAAAATGTAAATGTGATCCTGCTCCCGATCAGAAATATTTATTGTGAAAACCTCTTTTAAAAAAATTCATTAACCCTAAATCTACCTAGTGTGACGATATTTCAGTAGGACAATGTTTCCCAGACCATATAGGTATTTGGTACAGAATTTGATGGATTCCTCAACAATATATTGCTCTGCAATACAACCCGTTGCTAGAATTTGTTTTTTGACATACCCATTCAAAATTATCATATACTATTAAATGGGGTACATCCATCTATAATGTATATGACTACATAGTTAAATCCTTCTCAACAATTGAACCATCAAATGAACCATCATATTGAAGAATGTCGCTTTGAAGAACATTTTTTATTCACATAATATGATGGAAATTTATCTTTCCATAGTTGGAAATTTCACCGGGTCTATAAATTTGCTACATATAGCTTTGAAGAAGAAACAATTATTTGTTAATGTATGACATACATTCTTGTAAAAAATGCAATGTAAATCTATAGGAATTATATCTTCCATCAAAACATGGAAGTCATGTTATTTTATACCCTTTAATTTTAAATCTCTCATGGAAACTATGTTCTTGATATTTGATGAATACTCCTCTAGAACCTTTACATCATTCATGATGTTTCCAAACTAATATATCTCCTTCCTGGAAAGTGTGTAAGGAGTAGGAGGATGAAATGTTCATTTTTCACCCTTTAGTGCTCCCAACTCTTCTCGTTTTCTCATATCGACCATGTACAAATCTATCCTTTATTCCATCATTTATTTTTTGGGTGCATTGAGCAACATGTTGATGAAACATCACATACATTTTTTTCAACAAGCATAAAATCATGAAAATGTCTAAAATATAGACAATTCCAATATGGTAATTCAAAAAAATGATCTCTTTGTCCAATCATTTTTGTATGCTTTTTTAAAAATAGATTACCAAAATTACTGTCCACATCTATTACATTATCAAACTACTGATCGCCTATTAGTGGAGACGATGTTATAAATTCTTCCTATCTTTTGTCTCTTGATGTTGTTAAAGATTGGAACTTATGTTGTAACATCCCAATCTTCCACAATAAGCTCCTCTTTCAAAAATGCAATAGCTTGCATTGTATGCAAGATTCGAGATTCAAACACACCACGACCAATCAATGAAGCCATTATGAATAGTAATACCGACTTTTTAATTTCTATAAATTCTATATTTCAAAATGGACTTCAATTTTTGGATTCAGAATATCGAAATTATCCTAAGTTGAATTTTATGTATTTTTCTGAGAACATCCATTTTTCGATTAATAGAGAATGATACTTAAAAACAACTTTTTAATAAAAATAATTTGTAGTGATAATTTATACTATTTAGTGGTTTTAAAGTATAATTAGAATATTCTTTTACCAATTTATCCAATGGGGGTCATTAGAATTAATTTCACTTTGACATTGAACATAAACAATTGTCAATCTTTTGATAGATATTGTTTCTTAAAAACACGCTCTTGGATTGTACCATGGGAATTAACTATATAATTTATTAATGAAACTTCTATGTATTTAAATTGGTAAAATGGAAATCATTTTTTATTTTGGAATATCAAATATAGCATAGGGTGATTTTTTGGTATTTTTCCGATAATGTTCATTTTTAATGAATAGTGAAAAATGTTGTATTTTAATTCAAAGCTGCCTTTTCATCAAATTTATTTATATAGTTAGATTGTAATTTTAATTTTTTTTAAATTATAATTGAATATGGTGATATATTTTTTTATAAATGGTATGTGTTAATATTTGGAACCTGTACGATTAGGATAAATATAATATTTTTGAGTTCTATTACCTTTTGGAGTGAAAGATGGTTTTGTGGTAAATTTTTATTAATGAATGGAAGTCTACATGACAAGTAAGTATATTTCATTATGTTCTTATTAAATCTCCTATATGAATCCCTCAACATTATGAAAGGTAACATAAAACAAAATCGTTGTCGGTTAACTTTTTCAACAGGGGAATCAACGACCGTTTAACCAATCACAAGTTTGTGATTTTATTGTAGCTAACTTTATCCTAATCCTGTTTTCTACAACTCTCCATCAGAACATGAGTGTTTTTTTCTCCTCCATATACATGTTTTCATATAATCCTATTATCGTCTATCTCGGGTGACCTGCGTACTTCTCTTTCTTTCTTTTAAAGTTATATTTTTATTTACCGTATTTCCGATAGGGGTTTTCCACAAATGTATTTTCTATTTTCAACCTTTTATTTTTGAAGAACATTTACAAATTGAGAGTACACACTTTATTGAAGTAAGTGAGAATGTAACACCCCGGGTTTCCATGATACACTCCTCTTTCAATAATTCAATACCTTGCATTGTACACAAGATTTGATATTTTAACACACCGAGACCAATCAAAGAAGCTGTTATGAATAGAAATTCACACGTTTTGAATTATATAAATTCTATATTTCAAAATGGACTTCAATTTTTGGATTCTGAATATTGAAATTAGCCTAAGTTGAATTTTTGGTATTTTTCTGAGAACATCCAATTTTCGATGAATAGTGAAATATACTTCAAAAAAAACTTTTTATTCAAAATAATTTATATTTATAAACTATAATATTTAGTGGTTATAATGTATAAATAGAATATAATATTACAATTTTATCCAATGGTGGTCACTATAATTAATTTCACTTTGACATTGGACATAAACAATTGTCAATATTTTGATAGATATTGTTTCTTAAAAACACGCTATTTGTTTGTACAACGGGAATTTACTATATAATTTATTAATGAAAAGATTATGTTTTGAATTTGATAAAATGGACATCATTTTTTAATTTGGAATATCAAATATATAATATGGTAAATTTTTGTTATCTTTCTAATAATGTTCATTTTTAATGAATAGTGAAAAATATTTTATTTTAATTCAAAACTGCATTTTCATCCAATTTATATATATAGTTATATTTCCATTTTAATTGGTTTTAATGTATAATTGATTTATGTTTTTATCACTTAATAAAATTTTTTTCATTGGTAGTAATTTCACTTTTCAATTGGATGTAAAAACATGTCAATATTTTCATAGATTTTACTTTTTAAAAAGACGTCTTTGGTTTTGACCACGAGAATTATTTTTAAGTTAATTACTGTAATTTATGTCTTTATATTTGGTAAAATGGATTCCATATTTGGAATCAGAAGTTCCAAATTATGTAATTAAGACACTTTTGTTTTTGGATATTATGAATAGTAACGACGACAATTATCTTTAATTATTAGGATTAATTTGTAATCGGGTAGTTAAGGGTAATGAAATAATATCATAATAACATAAAATGACCCCAACATGTGTCCTAATTCTATTTGTTTTATCATATCCTACCATGTTATGCCTTGTTATAACTTAGGGACCCCATGGAATCACTTTTGTGTGATAGTGACATTTTATCACTTAATTTTTTTTAAGAAAGGAAAATATAACAAAAGTATATAACACATAAGTAAAAAAAATATAGTTTTGTCTAAATAAATCATATCTTATACTATAAATATTCATGGTAAATATAATATTACTTCCTAAATTAAGGTATTTTTTTATAATTTATAGACATAAAATAAATAAATTTATTTATGACACCATGACGATGCAGTGGTTACCTCATTAATGAACGATTTAAATAAAATGAAAAGATAAGGTAAAATATGAGACTTAAACATGTCTAAAGCCTATTGGATGGGTGTATTCCGAAACCTTATCACATTATCTTAGAAATATATCATTGTGGGACCTTTAAAATCTGAAAATCATTTCATAATAAAGTAACATTTCAATCTTTCCAAAAGAGCCCCTCTTCTCCTCTTATAAAAGGCCCCCAACTCTACCACCTTATTCACACGTTCAAAGCCATTTTTCTCAGACAAAATCTGCCCGAATACTCTCTCAAATTCCCTCTATTACTCATATATGGCTCAGTTTGGGAATAATCCTTCCAAAGGAAGCCTTTGGCTCAAATCAGGAAGACTTACCCGATTTTAAGGTAATGTATTCTATTAGGTTGTTTTGTTTTATTTTGCTTCTCCAACCCCATAAACCCTTTTTATTAGATTAAATTGTAACCACACCAGTATATTCAATTTACTAGGATGTTTTTATGAGAAGTATTTTATTTAAACTTACACACACCTCCATCTATTGGTTATAGAACATACAGTTTTTGTGGGTGGAGAATTACTGCCTCACGAAACGATGATTGTTCAATATTCTTTTAACCCCTTTCATGGTGGACATTAAGATGTCACTATATTTATATATTTTATATATTATGTCTATGTTTTACTAATGCTTATTTATTTTTCATTTATGGCTTCCCTTTATGATTTCCATTGGGGGTAAACGCGATAATTTCATTTTAGGTAGTGAAGACTACCGCCCCATCACAGTAATTTGAATCGTTAATACCATATGTGGGACATATAAAGGAAGGGGTTAAATGATATTATATATCATATTGGAATTATAAATCCCATTATATAATTATGATTTAATTCTACTAAATATTAAATATAAAAGAAAGGAGCATTCATGCGTACGTACGACTTACCGTCTCTATAAATGATGCATTTCATTTCTAACCTCTAAATGTTATGTGATATTATAAATGCATGTATATACTGGATATATATAATATATATGATATCTAGATCATGAATATAATTTTGGAGATAATGGATATTTTAACGCATGAACAACTTGTAATTATAAGAAGTTTATTGTTGACCCAAGTACCAAAGATCGACAAAACGACCGTTATTAACTTAAATGAATACATAATGTTCATAACATGGTAATGAGTGATATGAGAGGAATAATGACCTTTAAAAAGGTTATTAATAAATTAGATATTTACACTAGTTTATTATTCAAGAGATTAAAGAACGATCGAGTCATGTCGGACACGAGGTAAGGGTTAATTCTACAACATATTCATTAATCATGGTTGTTCATATGTAATTATCTACTGGGACCTCTTTATCATACACATCCATGATTCTTAAATTATATTTCAAATCATTTTTACAATTTATTTGATAATGGTTTAAATTCCTTTATACACTTATTTGACCTTATATGTTTTTGAAAGGAATCTTTCCTTCATTTTCCAAACAAGGTACTTTTTGACATTTTCGCCAAAATTAAGGTAAGAATGTCTTTTTTAACTTATACGGCGGGTGAGGATATTTTCAGACATTATAAAATAATTGATGCTTCCCTTACAATCTAATAATATTATTTTCAATGTAAATGTGTTCTTTAACAATTATGTGACATCTAAATGATTTTAGAAAAGATATTTCTCTAAAATAGTTTTGATTTCATCCATGTCAACATCCTTTGATGGATTTTAAGATTATTTGAAGTTGATTTATTAAGATTCTCAACATCCATATTGTATTGAGGGTTTTGTGATATTTTAGACTGTGGATGTGTTATTTTTGTACCATTCCTGGTTTATAGAGAAAGTATTGACATTTCGTATTCTAGTTTTAATACGAATGTTTGTGTTATGTTTAAACCTGTTCATATGAGGAATGCATTTGACATAATAAGTGACGGGTGGAGAATCCTATAGCTCCTTGATGCATCGGTAGGTATCATGAGACAAACTAGTGTCTTGGCATGAGGCCTCGACAAAATCTTATTTGTAGTCTTGGCACGAGGCCTTGGCTACGTGGTTATGATAGTCTGACATTATGCATTCCATCATTATGAAAGTGGTTATTGATATTGCATGTGATTATTAGACTACTAGAATAACCATGTGAATAAGTAAATAGATTTATTTCATTTTATTTTTTCCATGTTATTCTGAAGTTCATATTTAAAAGGATTTTGTATTAGTTATACATTGCCTTAAATGTTTATTCTTATTTATGAAAGTTTTCGCTATATTGTTATCCTTAATGGGCATCTGCGCTCACCCCATTTTATGTTTTATTTTTCCCAGGATGAGATGAAGTAATTTATGAATGACCTGTAGGGATAGTATGAGGGGATATAAGGGTGGACTATGGAGACATTGTTGTTATAGTTTTCATTTTATGATGTAATGTAAGACTGGTGAATGTAACTAGTGATTCCATGGATACTAAACTAACCGGTCCTTCGGGACTTGATGTTTTGTGATCATGCCAATGTTACGTAATAATTCACTGACTCTAGATAACTGGGGTTGTGGCGTTACATATGTTTTTGGGGTAGAAATATTCAATTTCCTAGAAACACGGTATTCGATGAATGCCTCAACCTAATGGACTGTGTACCATGATCGAAAGTGGGACACCCATGAGTTTCATTAATTCTATATCCTGAAAAATTTCCATAAGCAGGAAAGTCATTTATCATCCAATTAAACATGTCTTTCAAAGTGAAATATTCATTATTGTAAGCATTATAAAATGTAACACATGAGTCCCACAATAATTTGAAATCCTCAATCAATAGATCCAAATAAACATCAGTATCATTACCCAGTTGTTTTGGTCCTGATATAAGCATAGATAACATGATGTATTTTTTTTCATGCATAACCACGGTAGTATGTTATAATTTACCAACATAATCAGCCATGTAATATGACTACTATTTTAAAAACCATAAGGATTCACCACATCTATATATAACACAAGACGTAGGTTTCTTGGCTTTTTTCCAAATATATGATATTCATGTTCAATTATCTTGTAAATAAGATAGTCTGCCAGGTGACGTAGTTTCCCATCATCAATTCTTGTATCTGCATTCCATGTCAAATTTCCTCCATTCTCCTCAAATTCATATAGGTTCCTAAAACATGGAATGAATGGAATGTTCCTTACAAATTTCTTAAGACTGGAATCATCTTTCTTGTATCAATAAGAACCACACTTTAGGCATTTTTTAAGTAATTTGTGGTCCTTGTGAAACAATATAAAGTCACTCAGTAATGTGTGTATTCTTTCAGAGATCATACTCATCGAGCATAGAATTTGTCTGGCATCGTATTTTCATCTCGGGAGCCCATTATCTTCTCAGAGCATGTCATTCAGGAAAGAAAGTAGTTCCGCCCAACTAGAATCACTCCACCTGTTGCCTAATTTAATATTATACAACTTTGGAATGGGTGACATGTTGTATATTCAGTGCAACCAGTAGATTAAATAATTTCTGCACAACACTTTAACATCTCAAACAATTTTGGGAAATCATGAAGTTCATCTTCAACTATCCTTATCATTTCCTCCATACGATCTTGATCATCATTCTCATCTGTAATCACATCCCCCATACAATCATATTCACTATTCATGCTTGTAATCATATCAGATGATCCACAAAACGCCGTTTTATCCGAGCCACTACGTACATTCATTTTCCCTATTTTTATTCCAACATGTATAACTTCGATCTATTCCAGGATAGATCAGGTGTTCTACTAACTCTTATGGACTAATTTGTCATGAATAATAATAGCATAAACACAGAAAATAGATTTTAGAGGGGTCACATGCATGATCTCTTGCTAACATGAAAAACTATTTCACGCCATCTTTATACTCTTTTCTCAACTGATTGGCATTCACCCATTATTTATTAATATTCATCCTATTTGATACAGTAATATTAACATTTAACCAAATAATTACACAAAATATGATAAAAAATCTATAAGAATACTTTGAACTAGAATGTTTTAGTATCCCACGTGAGATCTATTTGCATTGTTGTAAACTGTTTTTTTAGTGTTCCTCTAGAAACATAAGGTCTCTTGTTAAGAACTATGGAACTAAACTAATATATGGTATGATTTTCAAGAGAGTTCTTGCAGGTGGACAGATTCATTACATGTGTTGTTATGGTTATTTGACTAGGGTGTCCGTAAAGTGTCTCATATAGACCTCTAGTGAAGTGGTTTTCTAGGATTCAGTGGAATTTCACTAGTAACAAAGTGGTGGTGCAATTGAAATGGGTAATGTTAGGATTGATTTTTAATAGTGGAAGAACTACAGCATGTAAAACAAATGGCATACCATTCTGGAAAACAACCACAACACCATACAAACACATAATCGTGATTAAAATCGCAACACCATACAAACCAAAAAATCTCAATTTTACATTTTACAAAGAATCCCATATTCAATTCCGTTAATTAATTCAGGGGGTATCACAGAAGTTTTATCATCCTTTGGCATTCATTAATTATTCATGTATAAGTAAATTACAAATTTTTATATTCAAATTTTCAACATGAACCAACCAACATGCAATTCATTTAGTGTGCAAAAAAGTACCACCAGCGGCCACGATTTTCAGCGGCTCACTTATCCCATTCATTTCAAATTATAATCATCAATATCAAATGGTAATAACATGCGAACAAGAGGTAACCAATGAGTAATAGGAGAAAACTCACCGTGAAGGTGTCGTTCAACATGTGGCAGAGGTGCACTCATAGTTGAGGACATGCGCACGACATAAGAGATTACCAACTGAAAAGAAAACATAAAATGAGAACTCATATGTTATACCTATCCAAAATAGGTCAAATGAGATTTAGGAATGGGACATGTCTGGTTAAAAAATTTATTGTTCAATTGTGAGATTTTACTTTTCATATATTATATATGGTTGCAGTTTATTTATTTTTTGTGTATCTATATTTTTCCTAGATTCTCAACATATGAATAGAAGATGTCTTCTTTCTAGGAGAAAGATCATTTTAAATTTACTCTAATTTATGGGTAAACGATTCCATGTTAATTGTATATTTTTCCTAGGGGATCATTGTTATCCATTAGGGATCTTGAACACCTCTTAGGTTAGTGGAAAGTCAGGTCAGTTATTGGTTATGATATCGGCCTGGGTCATATCATTAAATTTATAATTGTAATTAACCCATTTCTATTTAAATATAGGATTGGGTGGAAGACACTAATATATAGAAGGAATGTGAGGGGTAAAAATTATCCTAGGAACTTCAATACATGTGATGAAAGATGAATCATACATTGGGTCAGGTAGAACCACCTAATAAGAGAGGAAGGCGAGGGTGATGTAGCGTGGAGGTGTTCTCGACGAGAAAAGGGAAAAATCCAGTAAACCATAAAAGATTAATTGGGGAAGGGGGTGGAATGTCAGGGGGTAGGGGCTATACAGGTTTGGGGGATGGGGTATGGGTTGTCTAGGGATGGGGAGGGGGGCTAGCCAGGTGGGGTGTGGTGGTGGGGGGGGGGGGGAGGTACGGGGGTGTGGGGGAGGGGGTGTGGGCTGTTGAGTGGGGGTGGGTTGTCCACTATGAAACGACCATTAGGGATCCTAAAGAGTGAATTATGAGGGGAAAATTATAGGGAATAGGTGTTTGGGTGATAGGGTTGAGTGGAAAATAATGAATAGGGTATCCTCATTGAAAAGACTAAAAAAATTCTATTTTCATTTCAAGAATAGGGTACATTGTGGTGTAGCCTAAGTGTCTATTACATAGTGCACCCTATGATGTCACATTGTTGAATTACCACAAGGTATACACTGAAATACTCATCATCATGGTAGAACCATTAAATCTTGATCAAGAATTGGTATGTGACTATATGACTCATGGAATAACATCCACCCCCCAAAAAACAGTATGGAGGGCATAACATAGCCAACCTCCGACATGAACCAAACCATTAACATAAGGCGTGTCACATGAATAAAATACCATAAATAAAGCAGGACCTAAAGAGGAATAACTAATCTAACCTTCAACACAATACAAACGACGAAAATAAATTATGTCTTGTGAAAAACCGCATATACCCCATGATCTATATCCAAATATAATCTTTAAAAAAATTGGAAGAATGGTCACCTTGGCGAAGTACCTCAACATTGTAATCCCAAGGTCTCTAGGACTCATCTTCATCATTGATATATAATAACGATTATGAAATAATGAATAAGAATGAATGTTAAGCCTTATCCTAGATGTTATCAAGACAATGATTGATACTTAGCATCGAGAAAGTGCATATTACATAAGAATCACATACATGACACAACCTAAGAAGCCTCATTAAATGTATCCATAATTTTCATACCTATATTTAAAAAATATATCAGGACTATCCCAAGATCTATATGTAACAATATATCAAAAAGAAATCTCATTAATCATATTTAGTTACCAACAAACACCACCCCATGTGTGTATTTTCCTACCCATAAGGTCATAAGGAATCCATATTATCATTTACACTAACATTTTAATCAACACCACTCCGTGTATTGTACTTATAAAGGTTCTATGGGAGATGTCACAATTTCATATAGCCATGATAAATATTTTCTGTTGAATAATCAATACAAACCATATACTGAACATAATATATTATTTAAAATAATCTTTGATATATCACACACAACAACCTACCGATTTGTTATTAAATAACTAGTACCCACCATGGCATCCCCATAATCGAAAGGTCAAGGGATAAATATCTTAGGAGAACACAAATACCCTGGGACATAAGATTCTATCTCCTTACCTTCCATGATCTAATGATCAATCACTAATCTATTATCTCACTTGGTCTAGTGGGACACTAACCAAATATTATAGAAATCATAATCAATGGTTTACACATATTCATATTAATACCTAGTCTCATAAGAGTCCTAATACATCAAACAAGGTGGTTAGAAATCAATAAATTCAATTCATCAAGAATCATCCAAATTGAATGCATTTATAAATAAATGATCACCCAATCTCAAAATCCCTAGAATGAAACATCACCATTCTCTATAATAAGAACACCACATTTATATAGAACCACCCATTAGTTAGAAAAAAATGGGAATAATTTGATCATAAAAATTTTATAAAAAACCATTTCAAATAATGTTAAAAAAGAACAAAAAACATTTTAAGGGTGCGAATCCAAATAAAATGATTTAAAATATATTCCAAATCAACTCCTAAGACCAATATTATGAATATAATTTATAAAACCACATGGGTTCCAAACATTAAAAATTAAAACATTTTTAATAGATGAAGTATATCACAATGTTTACAATATAACTCATATGGGTTAACACACCCTGGTAACATCTAACATCCCCATTAAGACACTTCAAGAACATTACACACCCCCAAACACATTTTTTAGAAATAAATACACTACATCAAAAATGGGAAAGGGAATCTCTACACTTTTATCAGTGCTGATACGCTGACAAAGGCCCCCCTTTATCAGTGCTTTTTTAGTAGTGCTGATAAAGGGGGGATTTATCAGTGATTTTTCCAACCAGTGATAAATTTTATGTATAAAAAAAATCATGATAAAAATTATTGTTATCTATGTATATTTATATAGATATAAATATAATATATATTTTTTAAATATGTTTTAGATACGTATAAATATACTATTAAATTTAATATATAAAAATTTAGTGAAAATGGCTTTAAAATATTTCAAACAATTTTATTAATTAATAATTTTCTAAATATTATTGATTAAAAATTATTTAATAACAATTTGAAGACACAAAAAATCCAAACAATTAATAAAGGAACTAAAATAAGCTGAAAATGTAACTCAAAATGAAAACAGTCATAACTTTTGATTCGGGTGTCTGTTTGAGCTCTACAACATTTAAAATCAAAGCCTGTAAAGAGATCATGACCCAAATAAAGCTTTTGTCACATTTTTCACGGAATATAAAGGCCCATAAGTCCTCCAAAACTGAGTTTTTAGTAGGGATGCCCCGATTTGTTACCATTCAAACAAGTATAAATTTGGATCTAGATGTATGTTAGGCCAGTACCACATATCATATCGAAGATTTCTTCATTTTCTTAAATTTGTCTTTTTGTGGAGTTGAAAAGGGATTCTGTATGATATGTTATGGTCATTTTAACATTCTATGGCTTTTTAAATACACATATATATGTATTTATTCGTAAATATATATGTGTCTGTGTATATGTATGTGTTTTATATAAGTATGTATGTATGTATTTATTTATTTATAAACACACATAAAGAATATATTTTTTCATAAATTTATTTAAAACTAATCTTATAACTATATATTAATATACAAATAAATATTTGGATAAAAAATTATCACTAAAAAATATATAAATAGGTATAAATATATATTAATATACTAATGAAGATATATATATACTAATATATGAATAAATATATTTATATTAATATGAATCTATATCAATATATGAATAAATATAATTATATATATATAAATAGATATATCATTAAATAGAGAAAAAAACGAATTGACTTAGTGGTTAAGGTGCATCCGCGAAAGGGGGGAGGTCGTGGGTTCGAGTTTGTGTGGAAGCAAAGGGGTGCACATGTGTGAGGATGTGGGGGAGACTTCCTAGCACTGATAAGGGGGGGGGTGTGGTCAAGCGTTGTTAAAAGATATCCCCATATTATATAATTCTTTTTTTTTGTTTTTTTTGACTTTTATCAGCGGTTTTTAAAAGCGCTGATAAAGGTCCCTTTTATCCGCGCTAAAAAAAGAACTGATTAAGGAATCTTTTATCAGGGATTTTTTTATCACTCATAAAAGGGGCTTTATCAGTGCTTTTTTGTGCACTGATAAAATGGAACCCCCTATATCAGTGCTTTGAAGGCCACATGTGAATTTTTCTATATAATTGGTAATTAACATATTCTATAATAAGGCTTAAAACCCTCATAGAAATCAACATTGTTCTATCATAGAGCACACATATATAAACAAGATGGATGATTCTTCCTTCAATAAAAACTAGTAAACCAAGACATAATATATCCTTATAAACTATTCAGGGTTACCAAGTAGGAGGGATTGTAGTGCAGAAGGGATCCCGAAGGAGGAGGGATCGTGAAGGAGGTAGTGGCGGCGGAGGCAGCAGTGATAGAGGGGGAGGACAGTCACGATAGAGGAGGATAAAAAGGTAGTGACAAAGGAAGAGGAGGATGAGAAGGGGTCATGTCAGAGGAGGGGTTGGTTCAGCTTCTACGAAGGTTTTAACAGCAGAGAGAGAGTTGGAGTGCATTAGGGTTCTATTATAAAAACAGTTGGAACCTTTATCGGTGCTAGTTAAAAGCACTAGTTTAAAGTACTAATAAAAGTATGTTTTACCAGTGCTAAAAAAGTGCTAATAATGTACATATTTATCAGCGCTAAAATTATAGCACTGATAAATACTTTTTTTATAAAAGTATGATTTTTATAATTTATTTATATTCTTAATTATTTATTTAAAATGATATATAGGATATATATATATATATATATATATTAATAATTACAACTATAAATAGTAAATATTTATAAATATATTTATTATTTATTGTAAATTATTATAAACTCATCAATTATTTAATTATAAATATATATTTATAATTAATTATAATATTATAACTACTTTTTCAATTAAAACATTTTATATATATTTGAATTATTGAAAAATATATATTAAATATAAAAAAATGTTTGTTATTAAATTAATACCAATAAATGTTATTTTTTAAAATAAATATATTAATTTTATATAAATTAATAAAAAAACTTTTATCAGTGCTAATAATAGTGCAGATAAATGTACCCTTTATCAACCCTAAAAAACAGCTGGTAATGGGTACACCATTATTGATTCTTGTTTTATCGTTTATAAATATTACCTTTCAATGAATTTAGCTAGCGCTAATAAAGGGGTGTAGTGATGGGAGCTTACACATATTGGTGGGCTGAGGATTGTTGTGTAGAGGTGACACATATAGTATAGGTTTTGACTCCATGGATAAAATGGAAGTAATCCAACAAATGGATTATATACCACAGAAAAGGTGGATTGGGAGTTTAGTGTGGGATAGCAGAAACCCGATCTGGACCATTCGATTATGCTTCCCACCCATCTCTACTATCTACATCGATCTCGCATACCACAGACTCAAAATTGGTCTGATCCAGGCCATCTAATAGCATCAGCTACCGATCATTGCCATCCACTCAATTCTGTGGATCACAAGATCCGAATCCAGCTCAGCCTGCATGCCATAGAAGCCTCATCTTCAACCTATGGACTTGTTGGGATTATATGATTTAAATTTTAAATATTTAAGAGAGGTAAAATTATTAATGGAGGGATTTTCTCAACATTAATGGGGAATTTTCTCTCAACATTAATGAAGAGTAATTATAAATATTAATTGATGGAATAATGATTAAATAATGAATGTTGACTACATTAATGGAGATATGGATGTGGTGTCTATATAAAAATATGTGGTGTCATGTTTTGTAAAGAATAGTCATCAAGATGTAGCCGTTGTAAGAGAGATTGATGAAGGGGTTCATGCATTTGTGGTAACAAATGAAAAAAAAGATGGTGATCATGAAATTGATGGTGTGTCGGCGGTGATTATTGAAAGCATTGAAGATGGCGTGTGATGACGATGATTCCATGTATCGAAAGTCCTCTTGGTTGTGGAGATCAAGTAGAGTGTCCCTGTTGCGATGATCGGCAGTACAATAAAAATGGTATGTTCATGGGTTTCATGGTGTCGAGAGATAAATCTTTCAGGTGTGTTGTACAAGTCCTTCTGGTTTTGTTAAAAATAATTCGGGTGATGTTTAAAATTCCTTTGGGTGATAAAATGCCTTCAGATGAAATCTTCTCTTCTTGTGTGCTTTCTATAACAACTACTTCCACTACGGCGTCAGGCTCTGAGTAACAATATTGGTATCATAGGGATTGGTTGAATTGCTCGACTGTAGAACACAATGGCATTCATCTGGTGGAGGAGCTTATCAAGGACTCAGATGTCATCGAAAAATGACTGCGGTATCAGCGGTGTAGCTGAAATATCGAAATTCTTCTTGGTCACAGGTGTCATGCAGCATGTTCCGTTCATTGGGTGACATTCAGATATTGGTGGATTCATCGATCATATTGACCCAGATAGTAGAGATGAATGCGGAATATTTGAATTTTAAATCAAGGTGGTGATTGTTGGGATTGTTTGATTTGAGTTTTAAATATTGAGGAGAGAAAAAAAATTTAATGGATGGATTTTCTTAACATTAATGGAGTATTTTCTTCCAACATTAATGATAAGTTATTCTCAAAATAAATTTACGGAATAATTATTGAATAATGAATGATGACTGCATTAATGGAGATATGGATGTGGTGTTTATATAAGAAGATGTGGTAACATGTTTTGGAATGAAGAGTCGGTAAGATGTAGCCAGTGAAAGAGAGAATGACGACAGGGATCCCGTGTTTACGGTGACCAGTGAAAAGAAAAGATGGTGATCATGACATCAATGGTTTGTCGACAACGATGATTGAAAGCTTTGAAGTTGTCGTGCGATTATGATGATTCCATGTATCTAAAGTCCTCTTGGTTGCGGATACTAAGCGGCATGTCCCGATTGCGATGATCGGCGGTACAATAAAAATGGTATGTTCATTGGTGTCGGGGTGTCGAGAGGGAAATCCTTAAGGTGAGTTGTAAAAGGCCTTCCGGTTATGTTAAAAATCATTCGGGTGATGTGTAAAATTCCTTCGGGTGATAAAATGTCTTCGGGTGAGATCTTCTCCCATTGTGTGTTTTCTGCAACGACTACATCCGCTGCAACATTAGGCTCCGAGCCCCAACATGACTCCCTTTTTTGAAACACACCTGATCACATGATGGCAAGCTGGACCCCTACGGATCCTCACAAGGAATCCTCTACAATCACATGATCATTTAAGATATAAAAAATAATGCTATGTGAATCTTGTAATTCACGATGCCCCCATACTGGTACATATAAATTCGAACAAGTGAATATGTGAACCTTGATATCGTGAATACCATGAGCTTACTTAACTTGCAGAAATCATTTGAATCCATGTACATGAATATCTTGGAATGAGAATGCCTATTGTAATACCATGGAGTGATGAAAAAACCATCGCGGGACACTTTGTTGAAGACATGTGAACTACATGAACATGAGGGCTTTAGGGTTTTTCAAAGCAACGATCATGCAAATTGAAATCTCTGGCTTTTGATGGCCGAGACAGATGGTCACTGATATGGATGCCCCATACCAGTGACACCCTCATGAACCTTCAGAAACATGTTCATGATGGCCTCCTTTGGTCCCGTGAATATGCCTTCTCCAGTATATGCAGACTCAACAAGCATACCCACTCATAGTCAGGGAGTCCATCGCAAGACCATTTCCCGGTCATATGAGTTAAAGGACTTCCATGGGGGATAGTCATGTGAATCCCCATGAGGCTCTTCCCAAAGCAAACCCCCAGCTATACGGACTAGGGCACACCCTGTATTGGTGTTCAAAAATTCCATCATGTGATCTTTTGGAGATTATGCACCCAAAATATTGATCATGCTATCATGAAGTGCATTCCCATGCACAAGAAAATCTTGATGTGCAACCCCCTACACATGACCATCAGGACTATTGGAAGACTACATCTGCAGTCATGAAAGAAGACCATGTGCCTCCCGATGTATGCATGTGACCTCATAAGTATCTTCATCGACAGGGTGGATCGTCGCAGATGCACCTCGCATGAGAGGCCAACTATGAGGATATGTGGTCTATGTGCTATGAAATCCTTTCCACACAACCATAAATTCACATGAATTCCTTGATAGGTGGTCCCCTTCTGCATGAGTGTAGGGATCATTTAAAGACTACAAGAGGGTCATGCGAGCATCATGCAACGACATGGGAAAACTCTCTCCCATGTGCACCAAGGAACCCACATCCAATTTCAAAACATTATTAAGAAGCCCCTGTGTAGAGGCATGGGGCCTGTCAGGACACCCCTTTATGGAAATGCAATCCAAAGGACTTCATGAGGGGTGTCATGTGAACATCCCCTTTGTGCACACAAGATTTTATGGACAGGAGCTACCTTTTCCATGCAAACCCTATAGTGTACGCCTTCAGCATGAGTACTCTAGTTCATATGCCTCCCATAAAACATAAGGAAAAATCCCTTTGGATATTCACTTGCATCATTTAAATGAGTAAAATACCCTAAGAAAACTTGTGAGACACATTGAGGGTCATGCGATGTCCTTATACAACACTAGAGATGCCATGTTGATCACAAGACAAGCCTCACACAAGTCGATATGGTCTTGCGACAACCCTTATACATGTTCATGATGACATGCGATAACCTAATGGAAAGAAGAATTTAATAAGAGACACCCCATTGGCACATCTGCATTTTCAAAAGACAATCCGCATACAAGTTGAGAATATTTCACAATAACCCTTCAACATATCACTATGGTCATACGACAACCCAAGGACAGGACATCATTCTTGACCGCCTCGCCACATGGAAATCCATGGGTATGATCAGACAACCCTATGATACCCTAAGGACAACCAGACATACATGTCCATCAAATTCTTGTGTACTATCCATGTGACTCAAATTTTTTATGAAAAGATGCTTCAGAAAATCGAGTATAAATCATATGAATTACTCTTATGAAGTCACGTGATACTAAGACTTCATAAAAAAGTGATGTAGATAGAAAGGAGGGTGGGGAGTGGTGTTCGTGGTTTATGAAAGACACAGGACACATCTGCAACCCATCTCTGCAAGACCCTTAGACAAGTCATCTAGACCTCATGTTTTGGTCATGTGCGAGACCCCTCTAATGTCTGACCAAACATTCGTAGTACCCCAGACGTGTCCCTCTTTGACACAAGAAGCACCTCTGACATGTACTCCTAGTCATGTGAGGGACCATAGACATCATATCCTCACTAAAGCGCAGACATTGGTGAAAATTCATTCGAGCATGTGCATGACCCCAGATATGCCCGCTTTGGTCATGAAAAGTATCCTAGACATAATGCTTCACCCATTCAAAGGCATAAAGGTCATGCCAATTCATTGGACATCCCTCCGTGAATGTTTCCACCATGTCAAATAGCTGCCCCAACATATCAGGTATCCAATAATGACATGCATATTATATGACCAAGACGAGTCAAACAAGTCCTCTAAGACATGACAACCATTTCTCACATGCTTACTTAGACCCATGTCATGTGGATCCCAGCTAAGAATCTGCACCCGTATACCCCTTGGACAAAGGATGTGTCCTCAATGATATAGGCTAATGCACTCTTGTGACTCTACCAATATCATTATTTGAAAAATTTTATCATGGTCACCACCACCTCTCTTTAATCTTCAAAAGGATAAATAATGTGTAAATCAAAGGAAGCCTTAGAGTTTAAGACCTAACTAGTGTCATGATATTAGTTCACCAATAACAGGAATCCTAAAAGTGTAATCCCATAATTGGGAAATGATATGAGCTCACCAATAACTGGTAGACTCAGATTGTATTCCCCAATGGGTTACATGATATGAGTTCACCGATCATGGGTAGCCTCATAGTGTAAGCACCAACTAGTGACATGATACAAGTTCACCAATCACAGAAAATGTCAGAGTGTAATCCCCAACCAGTGACATGATATGAGTTCACCGATCATATGTAGCCTCAGATTGTAAGCCACTACCTGTGACATGATATGATTTAACCAATAACGGGTATCTTAATAGTGTAATCCCCATTCATCATCATAATATAATATGTCCACACTGATAGGGGATCTATTTTAGTATAAGCCCCTATCATTCCTAAACTCCATGGGATGTCCATAATGTATCCACACATGATCACCTACCTTATCCTATAAATAGGTTGAAGTACAAATGAACTTCTAGAACTCTAATTCCAACAAATATTGGGATACGTAGGAAGCCCTCTTATGTACAGAGCTCCAATGGGTATCCACTTTGGTGTAAGTTTCTTTCTATTCTTATTGTTCATAGATTGTAGGACTAAATCTTCCCATAGGCCTGTCATCCATGTCTGTCTATAAGCACGAATGAAGAGGACTCATAAATGGGCATTATTCTATGTGTAATCCCCAAACATGCTCTCATGTACTTCAAATCCATCAGCAGGTTTGTGGTCAACTAAATAACAATAACTATACTTTCCACCATACTCGGGTTATGTACAAAGCCTTTATAAGGCCCGATCTCTAGATACTATCCTCCATAGGGGAAACCTTAATGTTTAATCCTTTCAAGGTTATGCACTCATGTTATATGTATAACTACCTTCTATATCTTGTTTCTCAGACCAATCATGGATAAAATGGGATTAGAGGCTAGCAGTGGTTGTAGCAACAGCATGATGAGAATTTCTATAATGAAGAATTTCCATAGAAATGTATGTCTGATTACCTCCCATCACATCTTGATGGGAAACATTCTCGAAGAAGCTATCCATGGAAGTCTCATATTCATAAGTCCCATCTAGGACCTCTATTGTTATATCTATCAAGAAAAAAACAACCTTTATAAGAAATAAATGGACTCTGATTTCCATATTAAACATGATATGTAGGACACCTCATCAAGGTTTGAGCTCAATACTCACATCCTTCCCGTACAATGTTAAACTACATGTGTGGGTCCAGTCATAAAACATAAAACTATATCTAATTGACTGAATGGTTTTTGATTTATATTCCCACAGGATACATAGGATGCCTCATAGTGGTTCAATCCCATCTTCAAGATACCAACCATCTTCCTGGACACCAATAAATTCTAGAGTGCTCGAGAATGGACGAAGTAGGCATAACCATAATTAAAAAAGAGAGTGATAGAAAACCACTAATATACACATGATAATCCCCATTGGTACATGATCATAATCAAATCATTGACATAGTGGTAACCAGTCCCACATCGAGGTCTGGGAAGGATTTCATGAACATATCTTAAATCTAAAAGAGGGTCCTAGAGTAGGAAATAATTCCCTCAAATGGGTGTGATGAGACCAACCTCCCATCCTCTCGGCCAATTCAAGTCCCCAAGGGTTGTTGGGCATGAAAACCCTAGATGACCACTGACCTTTGGAAAGAAGGCCCATACCCAACTACAGGTGTGGGAACCATTAGGAGTTTCAGGGAAAAGTGAAAATGGTAACGCAACGAGTTGAACTCATTCCACGCCACGAAACCTGATGAAACACCTTTCCCCATGAGGTAATAAACATGTGACTAACCCACCATGTCCCCTAAATATATAACCCCATCATATATATCAGAAGTCCTAAATCATGAAAAAATTGATATTCTTGAGGTTAAGTTTCTCAGATGCCTTATGCCCCTAGTTTTAACTACCTCATGGATGACATGATATACCTTGGATTCCACACATACGATGAATCATATATGATATTCCATCAATTATTATAGAATAATATTTTAATGGTTCCCAACAAACCCAACATAAACTATTTATTAAATATTCCCATCATTACCATCCTCCCTGACAATAGTTTTCCACCTTATTGATCCATATTTAGTGTAATTTACTAGTGTTAACCTCTAGATGGTTTTGAGAATGAGTTTCATGAACATAACTCAGATATGTGATGGTGAACCAGACATGGAAATGAGTTCTAAGGATGACTCCGTTAAAGGAAAAACCGGCATGTCATAGTCTCAATCTGATCAATGAGTCGACTTCAATAGTCATAGTGGTAGAGGTTTCTCTTTTTTTGATAGTTGGAATGTGGGGAAATGAAAAATAATTTTGTGACATTGATACGTTCTCTAATGGAAAGAGTTAGATAAAAATGTGAAAATGGCATGGAAATCCTCTCATTCTATAGCGATCAGATGCGTAACATTGGGAACCGTCATATTTGAGCATCAGATATTCATCACCAGACCCTACCAAAAAAATATAGGGCTTGACATGGGGCTCTAATCAAACTAGTGGGGAATAATGTAGAGTCTTGGGAATCTATGATCCAAGATATAATCAACTTGGATCCTCCCTCCACCTTGGAGGAGAAAAAATGATATTGGGAACATTGTGAATCATTATCATTGAGCATGTACTGATGATTGGATATATGTGCCTTATAGTACTCCACCTGTAGGATTCTTAGGATGACCCAAAACTAGCCAATGTGAGGGTAAGGGGACCAAAGGTGTGGAAAAACCACACCACTATGATTACTCGTTAACAATAACCCCTTCCATGATGGATGGGTTCCCATTCCCCATCATCAATTATTATATTATACATTGGAGGATTATCAATGACATGTTCCTCAATATAAGTTAGATGGGGTAATCTCGACCAAGACTATGGCCCAAAAAACAAGGATGATTCCATGTAATAGCACCAACAATGCCTCCCAAAAGGGCCATGTTGGTGGGAAGCCCCACATCATGATGAAAAACCATTACAAAAGTATCTATTTGGAATAATCGAATGTATTAATGTGATAAACCAAGGATATGAGGGATGTGTATGTCAAACCTACAATGACCTCCTACAGGGATCTGCCCAGGAGGGATGCCACTCAGCCACGACATGGATTCCAACCAGCTCCATAGGTCAAAGAGAAGGTATATACCAACCCTACTCTGCTAGCCCCAATCCAAAGTACCTGACACCAATTTGGAGAGAAAGAAGAAAATATTACTTGGTATGAGGACTATTCCCCAACTCTTGGGGCCCCATCCACCACCGGTGAACCTTATATTTCCCATACAACCACTACAAGAGGCCCCTTATAGGGCCAATTAGGATAAATATCCCAAACAAATCTTTAGAATATTATGTTGACTATCCCAATTTTTGAAACCCGTAAAAAACATCATGGTCTTTCCCTTGATGAATAGTTTCACCAGATAGGACCTCCATGCACCGCCGCTAAATGATGTAGAGTCCCCCCATTCTGAAGACATTCCTTGAATTGAAGTTCCATATCAAGGTAGGAGGATAAAAAACTTCCATGGGGACCAATCCTATGGAAAAAAATTTAATGAATCTGGAAGAAAACCATGATATTATAAATGAATTGTGTTCGATGAACACCCACTCCATTATATATAGTACCACATAAAATTTAATTTCACCGTCGATCACTTAGAAAATGATATTATAGATTACTCCATGACGGTGCCTTTACCTCCACTGCCTGACTAGGGGGTAGAAGACTATCAGATGTGGTTAACCATCCCTGATTCCAAAGCACAAATCCTCTTAAATCCATAAGAAATTAAATTTATTTTGGGGATGTTTTTCCACCTACTAGGGTCTCATGGTGTGGTCATCATGGCCTCCATCAGCCTCCCTCCTCTCAAAATTGACACTAGTTGTAGAAGATAAATCCATATCTAGATTGATGCACTTAGAAAACAACGAATACTCTACTAATCCCTAGAATGATGTCATGTTTCTTGAAGGTTGGGAGGTAGTAAATATTCCATCCTACATGGATATGGTGATGAATTTTCCCATAAATCTAGGGGATATTTCAAAATTTTATTGATGAATGGACCATGTTGTACTCCACCTTATAGAAAAGAAACATTAGGTAATGTCCATGTCTGTGCCACCTCCAATTTCAAGGAAAATGAAAATCATTTTTTGAGCTAACCAATAATAGGATGTTTCTCCGAGTAATGAACAAGAGTAGGAATTTTGGGGTATTTAGGTAACTGACTAGCTCTTAGTCACATATTGTTAACCCACAAACTTGAACTTCATCTTCCCATATTTCCTTACAAATGTCCAGACAACATGCTTCAACCAAACAATTTGGGTGATGCTCAATCACATTTGGGGTTTCTAGTGGACATATTTTAGAAGCATTGAGCATCCCAAATACATTAAACATTAATTCCATAGATTTGAAAATTTAGTACTCTCGGTGAATCAACACAGTGATTGTTATGGATTACAATAGAATTTACAGCAAAACTACTTCAAGAGACTCATTGTTCTCTAATGAGTCATTGAAGAGGCATCCCACTATGTACATATCAGAGGCTATGGGTATTATGTCGACCCACACTCCCTACCCTGGGTACAATAGGATCATTATTCTTGTATATACCCTAATGGAAAAGGTTCCCCTCCATCCAAATATACACTAAACATCGTCATGATGAATCCCATAGATGATCTGAGAAAATAGACAATTGATGAGGGGAATGACTGAGAAACCCACTGCGAGGGGAGGGAAATCATCATGAAGACCTTCCGGAAGGTGACAAAAATCCTTACTAGATTTATTATTTGGGCCTTCAAAGTCCACACAATGAGACATTGATACCTGCACATGAACATATCAAATATTTAAAGGCACCTTGTCAGTCCTTCTGAGACCCCTCAAGAAACTGTGTCGTACACCAGATTGGATGCCTTTCTTCAAAAAATTTGTTCTCTAAGAGACTCATGATCATGATAATTGATGAGAAACACCCAATATTTGACAATTTCATAGGTGACCCCATATCACATCTAGTTGAGCACCTAGTCCTCCTTGGTCAGGCATCCAAGGGTGAGCATAGTGGTCATGTGCACCAAATCCGGGTCGACGTTGGTTACTATGGAAAATAAAAAAGATATGATTCACATACTCTTCCTATGAACCAAAAATACCTTTCCTAAGATCGGGATCACTATGCATATCAAGTCACAGGATGATCAAATACATAGTGACTACTAAATCTCACAAGGATGATGTGATGGCTGCTCTCACTAGCCACCTTGAGTTTTTTGAATCTCTGTTGGTTTCTATACCGCCTGAAGGGAAACCGTATCCGACATGGTTGGACCACATCTATCTGACTCTAGAATTCATCAATCTGATACATACCCCATTAAATTACATTGGTTACCCACTAAAACATATTGACCAATCTACCTCAGAGTGCATTCTAATAATGGTTACCCTAGAATAGTAGGATCCCTCTTTACTCTGGTGTTTTGTTCAGACATTGGAGGGACCCAACTTCATACGGTATAGTTAGTTTCCCTAAAGTATATCACCAGTTGGGAGGATAACAGTAGATAATTCCTCTACCATTTCATATCTATCTTATTCATGAAAATAATCATTGAATCCTTTATGTGTAAGAAGAGTCCTGATGAGCAAGTTTCTAACTTCATTTCCCAACAGAAGAGACTAACATATTTTCTCAATATGTAGAATTACTAGGATATACAATTAATGAAATTTTTTGGTAATTTCAAAAATGATATGGTCTCACACCAATCTTATATAATTATCTGGGTAATTCTTTAGAGTTTTTGGAAAGAGTTCAGCATTTGGAATGTGCATTATAATAAACAAAACAATAGTCAAACCCATTAACTCTTCTAGATCCATAGAGAATTCTTATGAAAGATTTAATATATACATTCATATAAACTATGTACCATGATTATATCTTAAATCATAAACCTCTTAAAAATATGCATATCTTGCTAAAACCTTTTTAAGTACAACCTCATTAAGTACCACATAATTGGGTGCAACCACATTATGAGGATCATCCACATGTTCATAACCATAAACAAGAACATAAGATTCCAATTATTGAGAGGAATAATAATAAATTGTCTTAAAAGGATTAATAGGTCTCACCGTATTTAATCAGTGGCTTGAGAAATTAAATGATGAATCTAAGGAAATGTAGATGGACCTAGGAAGCTGAATTTATCGACCGTGTGAACCACTACCCATACCATAGGATCTGACAAAACAATATCAAAGAATTATTCTTCTTAAATTATTATCTCCAGTATCATGTATACCATGTCATATTCAAGTTGGTATACATTTAGACACATGTATCACAGTTATCAACCAACCATGGTAGTGGTAACAGAGACATCAGTGAATGGAAGTTGGTCCCCAAAAATGGTACATAGAACTATGATGACTAGTTAACTCATAAAACAGTCTCTCAATCCCATGGTATTATATGTGCCCACTTGAGAAGAAAAAACATCCAATAGTATCCATGCCTCCTCCAACAAAAACATATGAGTCAAATATTGTCATGTTTTAGATGAGAAGACACTCACAGTGCAAGGGAAACCAATGTTCCTCATTGATGCTAAAACCAACATACAAATTGATGATTTTAGGCCCCCTGAACAGGGAAAGACCAATATAATTCACCCTTCTTTTGAATATAACACTAAAAAAGTTAAGTTATGTTCCTAAATCATTTTTATCTTTCTGGTAGATCCACATATGGTACTCATTGACGTAAAACTCCATGTGCCCCCATGCTCATCTAGATGATTCCATCCTTGGAGTGATATATGCGACATTGGTAAGAAAGGTTTCCAATATAATGCATTATAATGATCCATCCATGCCACTGAGACAAGATAGTAGGATTCACATAATTCCTAGTAGGATCAACCATATCTAACACCTCTGTCAGTTGTGCCTCCACAACCGATGGTATTAGTCAATCATGTGACCCATCAACAACAATATCATGTGAAGAACATTCTATATATGGTTTGACATAATCATCATAGTACACCTTATATTCAATCCAATAAATAATAAAATACTTCCATGACTATATATTCCATAACACCTGAGTCATCTGTTTCGTCCATGATTCCTTCTAAAGAGTGGCCCTCACTGAGCATAAATACATCCCCCATTCGAAAATACAATGTGGCAAAGCACCTTTATATAATTCCTATGAGGATTTTATCCCATGAAACAATTATATTATAAACAAAGATACATGAGGCTCTTATCAAATCAATTACAATACATCTCTTGTTTGAAACTGAGGAATCCATCGTTGAGTCTTTTCATGTAGAGGAGGACAATCTTGAAAAATATTATTCTTTACTTCTCTTTACATATAGATATGGGTTTTATATCATTCAAGGGCACACACACCACCTATATATCATAGGACAGTTCTACAACCTAAAAATCAACACTTATTAGTAGATAATGTCTCAGGGATCAATCACATCCCCACCCAAATGCTCCACAATTATGTCTCCTGGAAGAAAATATGAGTCATTCAGACCAGAAAATTATTTTTCATCATAAAAGTGAGAAGAATACACACAAAAAGATTCAATTGAAGATGAAATTCAGTGGTTTAGTAGAAAAAAATAATTTAATATTGGTCTCATAGGATAAAACATACAACAAATTCATAGAAAAGATGTGATTCTGTCTCCAAGTGTTTGTCCACTCTTTATACCATCATTGCCTCAAATAATCCCCTGATTGTCGAGTAGGAGAGATTCACGATAATTTTCCCCCTTCATCTCTTATGAATCCCACCACCTAGATGTGGGGTAGTAAAAAATAGATGGGAACCAAATCCATACTGATGGGGTCCACCATATTACTACTCTCAATGACTTGAAAACTACATTAGTGGATCCATGGGAGTATTTTAATGACACCCTCATCTTTACAGTCCATCGGTTGGAGACAACAAGTATTGATATGAGAATCTCTTTCATAGTCCCAAATATGATGTATTTATCATAGAATACATCATAATATGTCATAGGATAGGTTCAGGTGATATCATAAATCTCAACCCCCTATGCAGTATCAATATGTTTTCCCATGGATATTATCAAATGGAATTTTTATATGTATTAGAAGGTAAGGATATCAAAAAAAATAAACCCACCACCATTGATTCAATATCCAATCGGGGCCTCAGATTCACATACTATGCATTATCATCTCATCAACCTCTATTGTCATGGTCTCTATAGAATAGAATCCCCTCATTTAGGGTTCCTCACCTGTCAAAGAAGATGATTTCCCATCCACTATTTAGTAAATAGTCCAATAATAGCCAGAAATTACTTATGTCACTCACATATCATATATTGAATATCATTTGGAAGACACCATTCCTACATCTAAAGAGGGTTTCATCACCACTATAAGACAAGTTGACTCAGGTAAAACAATTCACAGTGAAATACCTAATTGTAACATTGATCAATGTTTTCATTTCTCTGAGGAGAAACATCATTATGTGAAATTGCAAAAAACAACACCATGATATGTTCACATGGATAAAAAGGAACATTGTAGGACTTGATACCCATGTTTTTCCATCTTTTTGGCCTCTCAGGTGGCCACAACAGATTCAAATTTCCTCTTAGAAAATGTATCCTTCCCATGGATATATGGTTGAGGCCAATGTTGAAAATAATATAAATGATAACATCTTTAGATAGGTCCAGTGTCCCATGTGTGTAGACAAAATTATGCCAGTATAGAATAATAATATATATAGGTCATGTGTTTTATTAACATCTGATACCTTAACCTCCATTCCCTAAAAGATGATTTTCACTTTTGGTGATGTATATTTTGATTAATGTTATGACTTGTTTCCAATCCCTCTCATTTATGGATGGATACTCCTAGTATAATCAAATTCAGATGGAACTCGAGGATGAGGATGATACTAACTTTAAGGTACCCTATGGAACTATCTATTACCAGGTGATTCAATTTGTTTTGAAGAATTATGGAGCCACATACAAGAGCTCCATGAACTATATTTTCAATCCAATCCTTAGAAAATAGTATGAATGTTCCATGGATTATTTGTTGTCCATATAAAACCAAGTCTAGGACCATCTAAATGGTATTTAAAAAGTGTTCAACTTCATATGCTCACATAACTTAAAGGTGAAACCCTTCATGAGTGAATTCATGGTCACCTATAAAAGTTTTCAGACCTTCTTTGTTAGAAATATATGCATGAAGATCGATCAATATAAAATCAAGGCTATCGATTAGAAACCTCCACCAAGAAACCTATGGGAGTTGTGTGTCCTCGATGGTGACTTACCCTATAAACTCCAATACAGTAAAAATATGTCCAGTAAGTGTAATACCTTTTTTAGGATCATTAAGAATGAAAATTTCAACCAGTGGGATAAGGACTTATAGGATTCCTTTATGGACATTAATAAGTATCATCTACAGGCTCCGGTTTTGATGCCACCTACGTTGGGAAAACCATTCTTCCATTATGAAACATCCTTGGAATGATATGTTAGTTCCCTTATATATTAAGATAATAATTAAGGTGGGTAAATAATCCTATATTAACTCCTCTACATGATCTTCCACTCATAGATCATATATTCTTCCATTGAGAAGAGTTGCATCACCTAGGTCATTGTAGTCCAAAAGTTATTAAAGTATTTGCAGCAACATGAGATACAAATAATATCCTGTACCAATCTATTGATGTGTATTATCAAGAAAACCATGTTAAAATGGTGATTTGGACTCTAGGATGTAATTCTCTAATAATATTTCAACACGTTTGAATGACAAAAAATCCATTATGGCCCATGAATTGAAAGAATTCAAACTCTTGCATTTGACCCCTAAGTAACTTCCCCTAGATGTTGATTTTCTAGATGAAGTGACCCTATTAGTGGATAAGGATGTACCTTTTTGGTAGATACATTTCTATGGTGCCTTCTAGAACTCGACTGGTAGAAGGACCAACACCCCCAAAATCAATAGAGTAGTCTTGTGGATTATCTTCAAAACCCCAGAGTAGGTCATATTTCCACACTCATTCTTATTTTTAGAAGTATTCACAAATAATGAAGCTAAGTATCATGCCATTATTAAATGTATTGATTTGTACCTCAAGATTGATGATTCCAATTTGACATGAAGGGATATTATGAGTTAGTCATTTAGAATATCAACAATGAATATATTTTAAGAAAAGAAGATATTGTTCCCTACTAGAATATACTCATAAGATAAAAGACAAATTCCTTTACCAAATAAGTTACTCATGTTTCTCAATCATAGAATATTTTTTTCTAACACTCTAGAGAGCCTGAACACATTCCATATAAAACCTTACTAATATGACCCATTCAATTAGGCAGTATATCAGAGGGTAATCACCACTACCACTTATGAAGGAAACTAATGTAATGTAAATCAGCTGGATTCTGGTACTTTTTCACTAGGCCTATAAAATTTCCTCAAAGTTGAATATATGACTGATTGGATGACTCCCATCACTGAGTATCTCTAGTATGACACTCTACATCTAGGTTGATCTAAGCATGAGATAATCCACTAGCATGCAATGTAGTTCACCATCTTCAGTGGACCTCAAAATGAACAACCCATTTATATAAGAGGATTATAGGGTCTTCTTATCTACATCATAAAAGGGAAGGTGTGCCTTAGTTTATGAAATAGGTCCATGATGGGTCCTGTGGATCCCATCACATAGGATTTAATCTCTCAAAATAAATATAGTGGTTGAATTACTTAAGGATAACAATGGTTTGTGAATGCATTATGTTCACCAATAGGGACCATGCATTCTGGATCCATGAAATTTTTTGCACCAACAACTAGAGATTATCCATACCACTAAGTATTCATCGACCTATAAAATTAGGGGATTAATGTTGTGTGTCACTACGACATGTGAAAGATCAATAATGGAGGTTCATTCGGATAGAAATAGACTTATTCTCAATGTGGGAAAAAGGAGTTCCTCTCAAAGATGTCACAAACCAGTTCATGATGGAGTTCATGAACTCCCACATCATGCATTAGTCCAGGGTTCCTCATAATATTATCAAGGAAAATGGAACTAACTTCTCATCATCCTTGTTGATGAAGGTGTACACCAAGTACAACATCTGGTCCAACCACACTTTCTTCTTCCATACCTATAAAAATAGATAGATCAAGGTTATAAGAAAGACCCTCTCTAATATTACACAAAGTAGTGGACATGAACAAAAAGAGTAAACCTGATAGACACCTCAAATGCAACTGGTCCAATTGGATGAAAATTTAATGTTCCATCCATGTGACCCCATACTACTTGGTATATGGAATAGAGGTAGATTTACCAATAAAGGATTAGTTTCTATCACTTAAAAGGCCATTTTTGACTTGTAGAATATAAACTGTATACAAAAATTCTATATAGACAAGTTAAAAGACCTCATGTAATGTAGGATCTTGGACTATAGTATTTTGGAGTGGTACCAAAATGGAGCAGTGTTTCTAAAAATCAACAAGAAGGTTCACCTCCAGTAATTCTTCTAGTGTTACATTATACTAGAACATAGGATTCCAATGATACCAAAAAATAAACTGTTGAAGCTATAACCAAATTAAGAAGGACCTTACATCATCCATAAGGTATAGTACAATGATTCATAATCAATAAACACTATGAAT
This sequence comes from Viscum album, assembly GCA_963277665.1. NCBI lineage: Eukaryota > Viridiplantae > Streptophyta > Magnoliopsida > Santalales > Viscaceae > Viscum > Viscum album. Next base: position 1,162,799,736 of record OY728130.1, on the reverse strand, counting down.
GGGAAGTGTATCACACCACCAACAATGCCAAGTTTTTTAAGTGGTACATCTCCTGAACACCAGTATCAGTTTGAGATCTCGTACCCTACACTAACAACAGCCCTTTAATATGAGCTATGTGAATTGAAACTATTGAGACAAACAATCTTAACAAATATTATTTAAAAGTGGAAATTCGAGGTTTAATAAATCAAGGATGCCTAATGATAACTGTGGGATGATTTAACATCCTTGTTAGAGAGGATTCGACCCTTCAACCGTTGTTCTCCATCCATGACATGTTCCATAACTACATATAACTTGATTCTCAGCCCCATGTGATATGTAGGGATGCCTGGATCTTTTATCCTGGTCCTAGACCCATAGACAAACACATTCCACCTATGATTTCAAACATAACGCCTACATCAATATATATCATCCTCATCCTCTCAATAGAGATATCACCAAAATAGTGATAGTGTATGGAGAAAAGGGTTTTCCTCACATTTGGGAATACACCATGAAGGGTTCGTAGTGACATTTGTCTTTTCCCATGTTTCAAACATGGTCAATGTTTGGAAATAATTTTTTGTCCCATCCTCAAATGGTGTAGTAGCGGGATTTGTTCTTCAGACATGTTCATCAACTACATCAACCATATTTCTCCCAATTTTTATTAAATATTAGAATCCATGATTTACCTACTTCTCTTGCTCCTTTTATTCTGGAAAGATGTATTCAACCATGGTGTTGTTACCATGATGTATCCATACATAGTGACCAAGTATGTTAGAATCATTAGGACATTTCCATATCTGTTTTGGTTGTCCCACTTTAACCCTCCCACTAGTAAATGGATCTTTTTGAAACTCCTTGTTTCTCATAATTAGCATAGTTCATGTGTGCATAAATATATGTTGAACTATTTCCCGATCATGGTGGAGGTACATTGGTCATAAAAAATGTAATCCCATAATTGGGTATAATTCAAATGACTTTAAGGATGTGTAACTGCCCCATATAGCCCCCAATTTGAATTTTTTACCCTCCTATTTCTTATTTACACTAGAAAAAAACCAGCCATTAACAGCATTAAAATTTCCCTATGTCAGCAAAAAGAATTCTTATTGTTGGTACACAATTAAAAGTCCCAAAATATTATCATCGATAGTGAAGAGATAACAATGGAGACCACTATCAGTAATAAAAAATAATAAATAAAGGGTACCTTCATCAGTACTTTTAAAAGAACTGATAAATGATACCATTATCAGATCATTTAGTAGTGCTGATAAAGGGGAATACTTGTATTAAATTTATAGCACACTACAATAGAAGAAAAAATAATGGAATCATAATAAAATACACATCCAAATACAGAGCTTAAATGAAATATATTTACAACAAAAACAAAAGATAAACATATATATAATATACAATTCATTTTTTATACAATCCAATTAGTTTGTAAAAAATAGCATAGACATTAAAAAAATAATGTTTTTTTATTTGGCCCCTAACCCCCACTAATGATATTTACAAGAAAACAACCCCATCTCAAGAAAAATAATGAACGAGTATAAGTAAATAATTGCAATGTTAGTAAAATAAAAAGAAACAAATTAAATAGAAATTGTTAATTTTAAACACAACCTTGATTCCTAATTGGAGCACTTCATATCATATTGTTTTATGATTGATTCTTACATGTCAAAATTTTTTTTTTCACCTTCAAGAATTATGATTATGTAAATTAAATAAAAAGGTATAAGAAAAAAATTGTAATAAAACTAATTAATTAATAGAAGATAGAATGATGATAAAAAATCTAGGCTCATTTTCTCAGTCTTGGTGATGTGATGCACATTTTAAAATAAAATGAATCTTGTATATTAAAAACACACACTCATAGTCATATCAGTCACATATTTTGTAATATTGATGTTCATATGGTTCCTACATAACCCAAAATAAATTATATATCATTTTACTATTGTATCAATACAATATGAATTAATTATCCAAGTTTTGAGTATAACAATTATGTTTTTTTACAAATTGTCATTTTAAATTGAATACACATTCTTTGAGTCATATAAGTCACATCTATCCTCAGTTCAGTGTGAGAGTTACTCCAACATGTTACTAATGACTCATGAATCATTTTCCTAAATTATTAATTAAATCTGAGCGTGTTTTATTGGTTTTTAGGGAGTGATGCACTCTAAACTAAAATATATATTTTAAATTGATAATGGACACTTTCAGTCATAATGAAAACATAGTGTGTCATATTATGGTGTGGATAATTCCTACAGATAAAAAATGACTTATGGATCTTTTTAAAAAATTATTAATAAAATACTAATGCATTTTCATGGCCATGAGTATTTCAGTTGTCTTTTTTTATTAAAACTAATGTCAATTATAAATAAAAAATAGACACTTAAAGTCATGAAAGTAATAAATTCTGTTAGATTGAGGTGCATCTAATTCCTACACATAATAATATACTTAAAAATCATTTTTATTATTTAACTAAATTATCCAAATATATTTTCTTTATTTTGAGTATGTCACTAGTGTTATTTACTAAAATTTCATTTTGAACATTTACCAAAAACAACACTTAGTCTTATTTTAATATATTCATTTTTTAATGTGAGACTGATTTTTACACATCTAAAATGACTAGAAAATAATTTATATAAATCTCAAATACAAACTGAGTGATTTTTTTGGTTTTTAGTGTGTGAAAATTTTGAATTAAATATTCAATTTTAAATAGATAATGAACTAATTGAGTCGTACAATAAAAATCATGTATCATATTGAGGTGAGGATAATTCAATCCCATAAAAAATAACTTCTGGGTTGTTTTAAATAAGTATAAAACAAATTAGAATGTTTTTTCTCAGTTTTGAGTTTGTCAAATTTTTTTTTCAAAAATAAATGTCTCCTTTTAATATGAAATACACATAGAGTCATACCGGTCACAATGTGCGTCAAATTGAGGTAAAAATGATTCCTACTAATCAAAAATCACATGTGTGTTGTTTTAAGAAATTATCAAAAAAATTAAAATTCATTTCCTTAGTTTTGAGTCTATCACAGGTCGTATTTACTGAAATGTCATTTTAAACTAGAAACACACACATTGAGTCATACCGGTCACATCATGTGTCAGATTAAATAGAAATTGGTTCCTACAGATCAAATATGACATATGAATAATTTTCCTTAACTATAATGTCAATCTGAGTGTGATTTGTCATATTATATTGACACTTTTTGAACTAAAATATAAATTTTAAACTAAAAACGATAAATTTGAGTTTTATCGAGAACATCATACATTAGAATGAGTTTAGGATGATTCTTACACATCAAAAATTAATTATGGATCATTTTATGTAAGTATCGAAACAATTTGAATGTGTTTTCTCAGGTTTTGAGATTGTCACCTCTCTCTTTTTATTAAAATTACTATCAATTTAAATAAAAAGAGGCACATAGAGTCATACCGGACACACTATGCATTGTATTGTTGTGAGGATAATTCTTACACATCAAAAATTACATATAGATAATTTTCCAAATAGTCAAAATAATATGAATATTTTTAATTCGTTTGGAATATGTCACTTGTCCATTTTACTAAAATTTAATTCTAGAATGAAAATATGAAATTTGATACATACTTGTCACATATTGTGTCATTTTTATGTGACATTTATTTCTACATATAAAAAATGACATGTGTAAAATTTTCCTAAATTATCATGATAATCTGAGTGTGTTTTCTCAATTTTTTATGAGTGACACTATTTGAACTAAAACGTTGATTTTAAACTAACAACAAGTACTTTGATTCATAACATGCACATCATGTATAATTTTGAGGTGAGGATGATTTTAACAATAAAAAAATTAATTATAGATTTTTTACAAAAGTATTAAAATAAAATGAAATAATTTTCCATGTTTTGAGTAAGTTAGCTGTATTTTTTATTAAAATTAATTTCAATTTTAAATAATAATACACTCTTTGAGTCAATATGGTCACACCATGAATTGTATTATTGTTTCAATGATACATATATTTAATTAATTACATATGGATCATTTTTATAAAAAATAAAAACATTCCAAATCCATTTTCTTGTTTTTGATGATGTCACTTTTTTTTACAAAAATTTCATTTTTAAATGGAAACACACAAATTGAGTCATACCAGTCACTTCGCATGTCATTTTGACTTGTAAATTATTCCTATATGTAACAAATTTATTATTAATAATTTTCAAAAATCACCAACAAAATATTAACAATTTTCATAGATTTCATTTTGTGACACATTTTGAACTAAAATATCATTTTGAAACTTATAATAGTCATTGAGTCATAAAGGGCACAATTCTTTTCAGATTGAGGTGTATATGATTATTAAATGTCAAAAATAAATTTTAAATTATTTTAATAAAGTAAAAAAATAATATGAATGTGTTTTCTTTGTTTTGAGAATGTCACTTTTCTTTTTTACTTATAATAATGATAATTTTAAATAAAAAGACACACATAGAGTGATATCAGTCACACCATGCATGATATTGAGGTGAATCTAATTCATAATTATAAAAAATTACTTTTGTATAATTTAATTAATATATGAAAATAATCTTAATGTGTTGTATTATTTTTTTCGTATATGACTTTTCTTTTTTAAAAAAATCTCATTTAAACCGGAAACACACACTTTGAGTCATATTGGTCACATAATGTGTCTGATTGAGATTTGAATTATTCCCACATGTTACAAATGACTTACAAATAATTACACTAAATTATTAAGAGATCATGAAATTTTATTTTTTGCTGAGTGACATTGTGATATAAAATGTCAATTTTAAGCTGATAACTACCACTTTGAGTCAAACTAGGCATATCATGTATCCGATTGATGTCTAGATGATTTCTACGCAACAAAAATGAATTATAGATCATTTTAGATAATAAATAAAACAATCATAATCCATTTTCTCATTTTTGTGTATTTTGTTTGTATTTTTTTACTAAAACTAATTTCACTTTTAAATAAAAAGACAGACAGAGACTCATATCAGGCACACTGTGTGTCTGATTGATGGGCGGAAGATTCCTGTACATGAAAAATTACTTATGTATCATTTTTCTAATTTAACACAACAATATGGATGTGTTTTATTAGATTTGAGTATATTATGTTTGTTTTGAAGTAAAATGTATTATAAAAACTAAAAAAATACAATTTGAGTCATACTAAGAACATTGTTTATTTTATTGAGTTACAATTGATTGAGTTTGCGATGTGTTTTTTACATTAAACTATCTTCACCAACCCATAAAATATAAAACTATTACATTTGGATGAAAAAAATGAATCCCTATGATGCCAAAAACACCACATCCCAAAGTAACATGTTCTCTTTTAATAGATTTTTTAGGAAATTAAAGGAAAAAATATGACTTACTAAAAGAATTTACCTGTATAAGAAAAACATAGTTATGTTAGTAACATTATAAAGAAATAAATAAATCATAAATATGACACAATACATTGATAATATATCAATTTAAAAAAACCACACAATTTTAGTCATACCAGGTACACAGTGTATCCTATTTAGGCGCAAATTATTAAACTATTTCATTAGTTTTATTATCGAAGTTTCAAACATGAAGTAAAATCTCTAATGAACATGAGTATCATCAAAAAAACATCCCCAAATCACAAAAAATAATCAACATATTTAAAAAATAATTATAATGTTATAAATTCTATAAATAAATCAATTAAACATATATATGAAACAATACAGAAATAAAATTTCAATTTTAAATTACAATAACAAAATTTGAGTCATATTAGGTACATAATGTATTAGATCGTGGTATGGTCAACTCCCCCACATATTTTTATCCTATTGTGAATTAAACATTATAGGTAGTATAAAAATATTTCAGTTTGATAATCTAGAATGTTGAATGCATTGAAGAATAAAATGAAAATTGCATCATTATGAGAGATTCATCCTTGTGGCGTGTATGATCATATTACATGAGTGAATCTTCATTTTTGATAAATTCATTTCTTCTATATATCTATGAACAATTCCAAAACCAGTATTAAAGAAAAATGATGAGTAAATTAAAAAAAATTAAAAAAATGAAAAAATAAACCATATGAAATTTGTTCGAGTTATATATCATTAAACTATTATATAATTATTTTTGATCATATGTAACTAATATTTATGGAATGTAGTAAATCTTACATGACCTCTAAAATAGAATACATTGTACTATATAATATAAAGACAAACATTATTTATTATTCCTTACCACATTACCATAAACTGTATTAAATAACATCTAACATATATTATGGTTACCTATATGATATTTCTTTATTAAATTATATTAAATATAAATCTCATAATGAAGTATTTTTTTCACAATGAATTTTTTACATTAAAATATTCTTTTTTCTTCGTCACAACATAAAATTGTAACACTCATTTGTAAAATATAATTTTCCTTTCCAATTAATTTGATTTAAATTATGATTCCCAACTATAGAATTTTTTATTCACCAATTGTGGATACATATGTGATACTTTAGAATATCAATCTCAATAACATGATATACTTAATCAATTTAAAATAACATAACATTCACATTTTAAAAAAAAATTCTATAATTTTTTGAACCTTTTTGGTTGGTCTAAAACTCATATATAAACATTTTCCTTCTTATATGAAATATAAATATACCATAACACATTATATATTCATGGATTATATTAAATATTATTTTATACTATTATTTATAACTATAAAAAATAAACTCTTAGTGTAATACTATTATAATTTTTTATTGAACTATAATAAAATTTTATTTTTTAGATTTCATGGAACATAATATTGTATATATTACCCTATATCCATCATTGAGAGTAAAAAATACAGGATAAACCATTTAACTTCTTTGATGGAAAACACCATTGTGTAAAATTATGTATTTGCATAAGACACTAAACTGCATTATAATTTTTTATCCCCTTTTGAAAGTATTAAACATCGGTATAGAGATTTATAGAATCAAAATGACACTAAAATATAAAACATACATTAAGTGTATTTGGATTTCCCTATAGGTTTGTATGTCCTTTATAATATTTTGGATTATTATATATTATAACATAAAATCATCATTATTTTTTCATCAAAACTAGAAATTTATTATTCTCATGAAATTTTTATTAAGAATGATGAAGAGTTTTTTATAAACGAGCTTGTGAATATTGATAATTTTATATAAAGAATAATAACATTCTTATTAGTGGTGAACTAATAGACACATTTTTCATAAAGAATGGGCACATGCCTCATTATTAACCCTTTATTTTTTGTGATATAATGATAAACAGTTTAATACCCCAATGAATTTACACTTTCATTCCAACTCATGATTTATTATTTTACATATACATTAATACATGATCATCTAATCATATGATAAAATGTTAAACGTCTCCATAGGTTTCACCCCAACACATCACTCCTCCACACTACCACGGATGTCATGTTTCTCAATCGGATAGTTGGGATCCCCATTTAACATGTGTCATGTGAGACCACATACATCAAAATGGAAGAGACACTTAGATATTATATAAAAATATAACTGGGGATTGAATTGACCACATAATTCCACAACCCACTAAAGTGAAACTAATTTATCTTTCTTTTATTATATCATTTACCACTAGTCATGGTGTAACCATAGAGATTGAATTATTATAATTTTGTTAAAAAAAATTCTAAAGAAATTAACTAAAATATTTGACTAAAAATGATTAAATTAACAAAATAATTAGTACGGAGTCACTTGTTAATTATGAGTATATAAATTACAACACCATTTTCTATACTCATTTGTATACAAATTGAATTAGTCCATTATAATTATCCTTTTGTAATATGTCAATAATAATTTACAAGTGTTACGATACTAATGCCTCACAGCCTAAATATATTTATAAGGTCATAGTTTAGACTATATCACAAATATAGGTAGTAATCACTAAAATTTATTTTCAGAAAACATTCTAACACTATTTATTGTACACATATCTAAAAAAATTAATTTTTATTTTTATTATGAGGGTTATTGAAAATCATGGTAGTTCTATGTAAATATAGGATAACAAACAATTAGGAATTTTTTTAATGAAATTTTAATTATATTTGGATATTACCTATTTGGGGAAATTGATATTTTCATGGTTTATGATCTATCTCATATATTTTAAAACATAATATCCATAATCATTATGATTATCAATATTTGGACATTGTAGAAGAATTTACAAAAATACGTATTTTTTATATATTTCATCATAGATAAATATTTCAATATATAACTAAATCTATTTCCCTTTGATTTAATCCACATGTTTTTTATGTTTAGTCTGTGAATTCATTCCACAATTTATCGTATATATAGGGACCTCTATATCATATAAACATTCTTTTTAAAACACATACTAAAGCATATAATTTGATGTTAATATATACAATACTTATTGAAGTGTGTTACAAATTCTTAATAGACATCGTGTGTGGTTTTTTTGTTGTATATCAATTCATTGGATCCAAATAAATATTATGTGTATCCATAGTGAGTGTAATCAGCACCAATTCTTCCAAAAATGAAATAATAAATATGTAAGTATAAAATTAAAATAAAATTATGTGAATAGATTGTAGAGTTTTACCCCTTTATTTTAGGAATAAAAAGAGTATGTATTCTATTATTTTAATATCAATCACATTTTATAGATCACATTTCTTCTTAACAATATCTTCCTTATCCTATTTAGTTTATGGAATAGAAATGATATAGGGATAAATGAATGAAAATCATGTTTCACATAGATTTTCATTTATATAGTACTAATATAAAAACCTGTAGAAATTAATAATATTTATTAACATTAATGAACATAGTATATCATTATTTATACAAAATTATTATGAAAATATACATTATGTATGTATTCAAAATTGAGACCCCCAACCATTCAATACTGATTATCTCATTTATACTCTTGAGAAGAACTAAATTTCTAATGAATGTAAAAAATATTTCTTCTTCATATGTAATATAAGATTTATTTTCATCTCTAAATGTCGTTTTTGGATGAAGTATTAATCAAAATAAATTTTGAAGTGGAACTAGTGAGGAGAAGGTGCTCCTGTAATGTCCTTTTGATTTCTTGATCAATTCTCTAGATTCTATTAATCCAAACTTCCATTTTCCCATCACTTTATCCATATGTAATACCATGACTCTGTTTAATCATTTTTATCAAATTTTATATATTTTTTATAAGAAAATATTTTTTAAAGACATTAATCATGTATCGTTATAATATTAATCACCCATGCTACAGAAGTTTTAATAACAACGTTGAACATTGTAATATCCAAATAATAATTTTGCCTAAGAAGCTCAATGGTCGTTTATTAAGCTACCTCAATACCTACACTCATGTGATATTTTGTGAGTTTTTTATTGTGTAGATTGTCTCCTGGGATACTATACACAATATGGCTAAAAATAATGTCATGTGTGGGTTTTTACATATTGAAGTCATATTGAAATTTTCCCTCCATAATTGTAGTAATATAAATTTATAGGAAGCTAATTTATTCACATTTAGGATAAAGATTTGTGAAAAAATTGATTACCTCAAGTAAGGTATGTGGTTGAGTGTAATAAATATCTTCAAATCTTGTAAGGAAATATTCTTCTTTAGGTTTCGATCTTTGTTCCACTTTCAGTTCACTTTGATCCTTTATCATATATTGGTCATCAAAACTAGACTGGACAATAATATTGTGAAAAATATCTAATTGTGCCCGAAAACCTTTTATCTTTTTATATGTATCTTATTGTATTTTTATCTTATTGAAATATATTCGAGTAGAGGCACCAAAACATACTCCACTAATCTAACCATATTGTTCATTCCACTCCAATTATTTTGAAAGTAGTTTTTCATTAAGTATGGTTGATGCTGATTCTTGAATTTTAAAACTCATTAAAAATTTTCAAATAATTTTATATTTAATCAATAATTTTAGAAAAAATAAATATTACTATTATTTCATTATTACACATGTTTCCAATACTTCTTTTTTGTTTTCATCAACTAGTTTACCCTTCTTTTTTATGAAATATTCCTTCTATAGCACATGAGGTGGGATAGAAGTGGCTTTAGATTTTGATTCAAAAATATGAATATAAAAAATTAAATACTTCTATTTCATATCACATAAACCATTTATCTTTGATTTAAAATACTTACCACTTTATTCTATAGTGAATCCTAATGCATTTTTACTTTTCAATAGAGGTGCATAGGTTTTGAGGAACATTCATTATTTTATGATTTCATCATCCAGTTTACCCACTAGATTTAGGCATGAATCCTTTCATATCAAATATAAATCCACATGAAATAGTTTCAAATCTTGATAAATAATGATATAATTCCATGTTTCATACATTATAATGTGTTCCTATTAAAATTATTGATGAGGCTTTACATTAGCATTATCATCCCTTATATATAACTTAGTAATAAGAGTCTTAAATCCTCAAGGGGAATTTCTAATGGCCATTAAGAAATATTTTTTATGGAAAAAATACAGTATTTAAGTAATATTGAATATGAATTAAATTTTTCATTATATATTTTTTCATTAAAATAAATAATTTATGTCGTACATTACCTTTATATCTTCCAAAATGGTTTCCTTAGTTATAGGATAGATGTGTCACCAAAAATCTATATCAATCAGCACATACTTCATTGTTCTGACCCCAACATAACTAATGAACATTAAAATTATGGGGTCAATAGTTTGTCCAAATTGATTCCATATAACTTCAATTTTTATTCTGTTACTTCTTGAGTTGATAGTTTTATTCATCACTGTGATGTTTGGTCATTATAGTTTTTCCATCAACATGTTGATGGTCCCCTAATATTTCTATAGTTTTCACATCAAATGTCCATTGTTATATGGGGATGGTAACATAATCATGTTCAAATGTAATTTTTGGCTTGAGTAGTCTAACATTTAATTTATATTATATTAATACAATAGAGAATAAAAAATATTATAAAGAAATCATAGTATATTGAAAAACAATTTAACCATATAACTGAAATATAATTAATTTTTGAATGGTAAAGGGATTTGAGACCTCCATCGAGAACCAAAATTCCCTCTTTATCTTCCACTATATCGTAGAATACATTTCCACTATTATGACCTCTATGAACTAATTTTGATTTCCCAATGAAAGGGTCATCCTTGATTGATTTTTTAACAGACCCAACAATTGATTTAGTCACTTGAGGGACAATCATCCAATTTTTTTCTCTATATTTGAGATATAAAATACTTTCACTAAAATTTATCCCATTATTACTGACTCATCAATTTTCAGTTCCACACTAAAATTCACCTTCATAAAGCCCATTTCATCAACTTTAACTACACTTCTGTTTTCCACCCATTAGAAATAGAAAATCAAAACATGAAAATTTTCATAATCCAACATGTATATCTATTGAAGATGAAATATAACATATTTTCATAAATTTTATTTCTATCCATGGATCCAAATATGTGAATCACTTCTACCATAATAGAAACTCCACTATTTTGCATCATACTGCAGTCATAATTTTCTTTTGTATATAATATATAGTCATTGATTACAAAACCATTATAAGATATAAACATTTCATTAGTTACTCTAGCTAGACATAGAATTTGGTCATCATTTGAATTTTCTTTGTGGATAACTCCTTATAAATTCGATATCAGATCCATCTTTTAAACTGTTGATAATGTCTATTTGATATCTATCCTTCAAACCCAGATGGATTAAAATATATATGAATTTATTTGTGGGATTCAATGTGAGGATCCATATCATTACTATTATATAAAATGTAAGTGTGTGCATTTCTCTTACCTGTGATGGTAATTATAACAATATCCCTTCTAGAATTACCATTTCTTATAAGGTATCAACTGTGATGTGAATTCAGGAGACCGATGTTGTCAACATCTTATAGGAAATTAATGAAACATTCAATAGATTATTCAAAAAATATATCATTATAAAATAAAATCCTCTATAAGACTTTGATTTATGACATTCCATTTCAAAATACTCATATACCTTTTAATGGTTTATATCCACCTATAATATATGGGAGCATATAGTTTGACCTGCCAAACTTGGTGAACCATTAGTTTGTCCATTATATCGAATAATGATGGTGGTATGAACATATCTGATTCATATAAAATGATTTCAACCACCTTGTTCATGATTGGGAACTTAGTTGGGTTTATAACTTTACTACACATCGAATTAAATAAAGAAAAAGAGTTTATGTAATGCATGTCCTATATTTTTAGGTAGACTTCAATGTATAGAAATGAGCATCAAATATTGCATCAAAACATGATAGCAGTGTGATTTTAGTCACTGAAATATCAAATAAGTAATTTACATGACATTATTTATATTAGATCAATACACCTATTAAACTTTTACACAATTAAAGAAAATGAAAAATTGAAATTATTCCTATATGCATAGAGTGTAAGCTATTGGAGGAAGAAAATTTAACTATTTACCCTTCACTGCTTCCAACTCATACCTTATCCGCATTTCAAAAATTTCCATCCAAGTCTCAATTCCATATTTTTTTTCAAGAATATTCATTAAGGTTCCAATAAACCTGTAAAATAAAATTATTCTACATGCATGATATTAATAAAATTTGTAATGTAAAAAAATTATAATAGAGTAATTCATTGATAATTGATCTCATTTTATAACATAATTTCATAATGTTTAATGAAAAAGTTTAACCAAAATCAATGTCAATATATTTACTTTATTGAATAGATAATCACCTGTTACTGGATACAATGTTGTACCTTGTTTGGTATTACCATCAAATGTTGTCATCTGAGATAAGTTTTTATATCTTAAAGGTAAAAATTTATGATTTACTAAAAAAATAGCCTTCTAGGAATGTTTCAACTGAAATTATTGTGAGGATTCTTCATAAATAGGATTCCCCAACATTCTTTTAATTCTATAGCTAGGAATATTTCAATAAGTAGGAAATTCATTTATCATCCCATACAACAAGGAACTCAATATTAATTCCTCACATCTACAATCATCGTATATTGTAACACATGTATCCCACATCAAATTTAGATCTTTAATCAATGGATCCAAATATAAATCAATATCATTATCTGGTTTCTTTGGTCAAGATATAAATAATGAAAATATAATGTATTTTCACTTCATTTATAATTATGGAGGAAAATTAGTATTTACCATCATGACATGCCATGTACTCTGAGTATTAAAATGTATAAAAAAGGATTTATTACATCTGTAGATAACATAGGAATAATGATTCTCGAATCATTTCCAATATAAGGATACTTGTAATCAATTTTTTCTATTAATGATAATCTACTTGCTGGAATAGGTTCCTATGTTTAATTTTTTTTATTTTCATGCCACGTTAATTATCTCTTGTTTTCCTGACTTCCAAATAGTCTTATAAACTATGTAATTATACAAAATTACCATATATCATTCAAAGGAATAGATTCATTTTTCATGTATCTATCCACTCCACACTTAGGGAATTATATGAGTGATTAATTGTCTCTGTGACAAAATATGTAATCATTTGGACAAGTATGTATTTTTCAGTGATCATTCCCTTTGAATGTAGCATTTATTTAACATCATAAGATTAACACAAAACATCATTTTCATCTGGTAGAATATTATTTTGGATCTAAGTAGTTCTGTAAATCTCGTGTCACTCTATCCAATATCATATTTTAAATTATTTAACATCAACATAGTTGAAAATGTTTTTTATTTATAAAAACAGGTATACAATGGTCTCTTCTCACAACTAATTAACCTTTTTACAACTTTATACAATCATGGTGTTCATATTCAATTTATATTATCATTTATTTCATGTGAACTCTATAATAATTTACACTGGAAATCATATCAAATGATCCATAAATCGCAGTATCATCCCAATCAGTGTGAACGGTTAGTTTTTCTAGGCATTTAGTCCAACATTTATCACTCTAGTCTATTATTTAATGGAGAAAATATTATTCCAACTATTATTGACTAATTTTAATTGAATAAAATTAATATAAATAAGGAAAAATGATTTTAGAAGGGTCTTATTCATGAAATATTACAAACATAATGAATTATTTATATTTATATTTATACACTTTAGTTATAAGATTACATTAAACCAATATTAAATTAATATCCATCCTATTTGGTATATAAAATATCCATTTCATACAATAAATAAATAAATAATCATAAGATATTCATAATCATAGGTCAATGTTGTAGTTAGTTCAAATAAGGGGAACCTAACAATTTATTATTTCAAATAATTTAAGTACTCATTGAAGGAAATGGGTAGCTAAATTTAAGAAAATAATTACTCCATTATGGTTGGTGTTTTCCTCTAGATTCATCCAAAATGATCACTGATTCCTGGTTTTGGATGAATAATGATTTTAGTAGTTCAAGAAACATAGGTGTATTTCTAGAAGAGATGGGTTATGAGTCTCCTAAAATTAAAAACAATAATAACTATTTGGTATATTAAGCTAAAGAGTATGATATTTATAACCTTAAATATAACTGTTATTGAGTTGGGAGTTGTTGATGAACCACTTTTTTTAATTTGTTTCCTAAATATGAAAGGATTCTTTGGCTCAAAATGGTTTGAAAGTTGTTTATATCATATAATACATGTTCAGAATGATGTTAATGTTTTACACCCCATTCCAAATTCCAAATGGGTTGAGATACATGACCACCATTTCTCAAGTATACGTGAACTACCATCCCTTGAATAGAAAAATAATTACCCCATGACTATAATATGATATCCTAGTATAAACGGAATAATGATTACTTAGTTCCTCTTATTAAAGAAACTATGGCAAGGATCCTAGTTGGTATATAAGGAATAAAACATAGAAATAATCTTCCCTATAATGAATAAATGAATAAGTGGACTACATCCAAAATAAATTTGATTTATGGAAATATATTAATGATGAAGAAAATAATTTTGTTATGACTTTTAATGTTTTCAAAATTCTATATTGAAACCAACCCCTTTACAAAAAACTTTTCAAGATACCACATCATTTAAATTACCACAACATAATACTAAATTTATAAGATAATATCAGAAACTCATTCCAAATTCAAATGAATTATTTTTTAATTTTTAAAACCGCACATGATTTTTTTTTAAATTTGATATGAAAATTGGACAATTTGTTTCAAAACACTTTACGGGATACATACCCCCTTTACTATAAAAAATAGTTATCATCTAGTGATTTTTTAAAATCATATTCCAAAAACCATTAAAATATATTTAATGTTTAAAACCATTTACAACGAATTATGTACACTTTTAGTTGTTTTAAACATTATAAGTTGACATTGAAATCACTTCATGTGTTTCAAAACACCAAATCCATTTTAGTTTATTTTAAGTGAAAGACTCGTTTTCTCATTTCAAACCCCAATTAAGAATTTAAACCGAGTTTCATTTTTTAAAACAATAATTTAAAATAGGAATAGCCATAAAAATTCTAAGTAGGTAACCAACCAACCATCATAATATCATGATTATTAAACATTTCATAAACATTTAATAAATATGAGATGAATAAATTGTTTTTCTGAAGACAGTATTAAATTTATAATTTAAATCCTGACATTAATTTTCTGGAATACATTACTCAATAATGAGCTTCCATTAGGACTTTTAGAATTTTTAATAAAGGGAATATTCATTTATCAAAAACCAATTTCTTAAAATATCAAATAGTACACCAGAAATGAAAGCATTCACATTCAATACAATTTATTCAAGAAATAACATGAAGACAATTTTTTAAATATTCATGACATTGAATAATATTTATCCAAATATAATGAATTGGGAGACATATTTTGTGTGGGATATCGGGATTAGTTTTGATTGGAATTTATCTAATCTTGGGTCAAATTGTAAGTGATCTAGTATCCAGGGCGGGAGACTGATAATAGATTTGATTTTTAATTTCAAAGGAACCAACCATGAAATTACACAATGATTTTGAGTTTTTACATTTTTTGGTGTTTATAAGAGCATGGGATGATTTTGGTTATAGTTGGGGTTTGGATTAGTGGTAAGCACTATGTAATCCTACATGAAAAATGGGGGTTCCAAACCCATTGTTGAGAGGTACTGTAGAAGCATTGTAGTAGTGGCAGGCACTGTAGCGGTGACAGGTCACTGTAGTAGAGGCTGGTACAGTGCGGTACTGTAGTACGTGGGTACTGTAGAAGTACTAAAACAAAATGGGCTTTGGGCCAAACAATTTGGTCCTATGGTCCATATAATGGGATAAATGTCCACTGGGACTTCATGCTATGTAATGGGACTCCCTCTACCCAGTTAAAAGTGGGAATTGCTTTAAATTAATAATAAATGAGGTTTCGTCACTAAAATTTTAAAAAATAGTATGAATTTGGTTATTTAGGAATTTTGATAGAGTAATGAGATTGCATTTTAATGGGTGAAACTGTGCATTTTTAGAATACATATATCCATAGAATGACTAATTACTATTTTTGTATGAGATTTGGTGCGTTGAGATGGTGACCACATCACCCTTGTTGTTAAAATTATGTATTTATTCTTTATTTAGTTTGTAATGTTTGTTAAAAATGTTTACTTATTTATAATTTTTTATTAAATGAAATTAAAATTTTGAACATGTTTTAGTTATTTATGTACCTTATTTCATTTTTATAAGTTATGCATAGAAATTATATAAGCTACAAAACATTTTAAGATCCATAAAGGAATGTAGCTATAATATATTTGGGTTATGTTACAAAAACATATATTGATGAAGTAACGTGAATATTAAAATGTCTTAAATGTTTTTTCAAGGAATGAAATTACTATTTGGTATAAATATTGGTACTAATAACTTGATTACCTTTAGTAAAACTGAATTTACTTTTAGATCATGAGTTTAATTGGTATGAATATAATTCCTTTTGAAATCCCTTTAAAACCTTCTCTTATAATAAAAAGAAATCCATTTCCTCTCACTATATCCTAAATCAATTCTATGTCAATGAAGAATACAAAAATTTGATTGACTAATTATAACCTTGATGAGATAAGGGCTCGGTTTATTAAGTGAGAAGGAAGAATTTTTTATGATAACATATTACAGATCATCAACATCTTTGACTTTCGATAATAAACTAAATTTGTTTAAGTACTAAATGTGTCTTTTTCATAATGAATTATATATGGATTTTGTTTTATATAAATATATAAAATAATTTGTTTGTTTTCATGAAATTGCAACTATATGTATTGTCATTATTGAATAATTTTTTCTAAATAATAATATTACATTACTAATGGGACTTGTTCTTTGTTTTCTTAATGTTCAAAAGATTAAAAATCCATTTTCATCAAATATGTGTTATATAGGCGCATTATAAATTGAAATGAACTATTATACAAAATAATGGATGTTATGAAATTGGGTTTTAAATGTAGAATATTGATTTATATGAGAATCTTTCTTTTTTTTGTTAGAACATGTTAATTAGTTCTTGAGTCACACTATATGATTTCTTCAAGTTATTATTACTAAGAATTGATGATATATTACATTTTACCTATTATAATATTATGATACATTAGTTATTTACTATTACTTGATTTATACCTTTTTTCTTGGCATTATTGAACTTTAAGCTATACATACACCAAACTTTATTCCTTGTTTTTATTAACATAAGGGTATTTGAAAAGTAATGATTATGCCTCATTTTATTTGATATTTATATTCTCAATTATTTTCTATATTGTAACCCACTAATTTAATTAAAATTAAATATTTTTATTATTTCAAAAATAAATTTAATGGTTTAGTGGGAACCCTAATAGAAATAACCATAGACAAAAACACCAAGACAAATAAACAATTTTTTTATGTGAGAGTGTAATAACATCTAAAAACAAGATCAACCAAAATATGAACAACATATCAAACTGAAACTCATACCTAAAGTGTAGTACAATGATAAAAGAAAATGTATAGTGAATGGCCAGGTAGGTATAACCAGATCCCACCTATCATGGTATATGTGTCATGTGATAATAACAGAGGAACTCATGTAATATGATATTGAACTACTGAAAATAAATTTAGGTTAATCTCAATGAACCATACTATATCGCTTATTCCGTCGAACAAGCTAGGACCTAAACCATCCATGGAGCATGAGCTACCATTGGGTGGATTTCAAGAACCCCTAATAGCCCATTCCTACTCTAGATAGACACAATATAATCTATAGTTTCAGAAATCCACAACACCATTTAGTTACCTAGTATTCCCATGACCATGAAACAATGTAAGGAGGTGATAATGAAATGTAAAAACAAACATATCGTAACGGAATCAATATCTTACACCTCACCTCCCTGAATGTTTCATACAATAAACCCTTTCACACAATACATAAATTATATATCAATAAAAATACTATAATAGAACCACACAAAACATAAGGGGTCATTGATGAGGGTATTACAAGTTATAAACCCATTTTAATGTTCCAAAAATCATATAAAAAAAATTAACTCAAGGTGATATTTTATTTTCCATTTATTTGAGATTCCAATGTATCAATAATTAAGAAAAAATAGAAACACACCCTTCATTTATGTCAAAAATTTCCTTAAAAAATTATTTCCTCCTTTAAAACTCAAAATATGGCATAAGCCATCCATTTATCATAAAAATATACTTGAAATTCGTATTAATCATATGATCAAACAGTTGGAAAGATAAGTCTTTAAATTCAAAACTATTAAATAAAAATTAATGGGAATCCCTTTATGCAAATCATGAATGTAAACTAGTTTTTTTCCAAGCCCGTTATAAATTCTACACACATGGAAACTTTAAATTAAAATGAATTTAAAAAGAAGAAAAAAACGAACCACAAGAAATCATATTTGAAGGAGGAGACACCTAAATCAGAAGGAAGAAAAAGGAGATTTACATTAGTAAAAACATAAAAATTGAGGGAGGAGATGCATAAATTGAAGTAGAAGGATGTGGAAAAAATCTTAGGAATCCAAGGAGGCTCGACTGCTCAGGAGAGATAAGAGTGAATATGAGGCATGAAAACACCATAATAATGAAAACCAGAGAACTGAAATGAGTAATCAATGAGTTAGGGGGAGAAAAAATAACACAATATAGAATCAAACCTTGATTTATCTACGAGAAAGAATTCAAGGAGCACCAAAAGTATGGGACTTTCATGAAATCTTGAGATTGTAACTGAATAAATGTGGTTTGGGTTCTTTTAAATAGATCAGAGAGACTTTTAATAGCACTTCCAAAAAATTGTTGATAATGATACCTTTTATCAGCACAAAATTAATAAGTGTTTATAAAAAGTCATTTCAAACACTATAGATGTAATTATAAAAGGAAACCTCATCAGTAGAAATGCTTCTATGTTGATAAAGATTTATAATTATAACTATAAATATTTTTTTAAATATATTTAATTAAAAATTTATATGGTTATATACTTATTTATATCATTATATATATTTATTTAATTTATATATATATTAAATAAAATAATTATATAAATATTTTTTATGATTTTATAATTACTTAAATTTATAATTATATATTTATTATTACATAAGTATTTTTTTAAAAAAAATTATATGTTTTATATATAATTATATAGTTACTTTTTTAATAAAATAATATTTATATATTGATATCATTGTATATATTTATATAATTATATCTATAATTAATAAATAAATATAAATATAAATATAAATATAATTGTAAATATAAATATAAATATAGTAAATATATTAATTTTTTAAATAAATTTATTATAATATTAAATTTATTTTCTTATAAATAATTATTATTATATAATTATATAAAAATATTTTTTAAAAAAAATATTTATTTATTAATAAATATAAATATATTAATTTAAAAATATATTAAATATAAATTTAAAAAAATTATTTATTTAATAATAATTTTTAATAATACATTTTTAACATTATTAATGATTATGTAATATTAAATTCATGGATGTTAAAAATAAGTGAAATTGAATGATTAAAAATTAGTGCACAACAACAATATTGAAAAAATTGATACAATTTATAAATTAATTATAAATAATTTTAAAAATTATATATTGAAATAAATACGAACAAAAATTAAAATTATTAAAATATAGTAAATAAAAAAACAAATAAATAGTAAAAAATGATTGAATTCCAAAAAAACTAAAAACATTAAAATATTAAATAGAAAAAATGAAAAAATAATGCATTACTGTAGTAATATTAAAAATAGATAAATCAAATTTATTTATTAAAAACAGAATATATTAAATGTATCAATTTACTAAATAAAATTAAAAAACGAGTACTAAAATTTGAATACATTACATAAGTATTTGGTATATGTGTTTCTATATAAGATTTCACTAATTTTGTAAATATTATTATGGCTGTGTGGTATATAAAAATTCATTAATTACATTTATGAATGTATGAAATTAATGTAACAAATTTTTGAAATATGTTAAATAAAAAAATGAAATGATATTCAATTATATCGATTACTCAATGAAATTAGTCCAAAAATTTAATTAATATTAATTTTTAATTATAAAGCATTTTTCACTAATATAAAACTTATTTAACGTAAGAATGACTATTTTTTGTTATATAAATTATATTTTTAGAAATATTATATATATTAATATATATACAAATACATATGAAAATATTTCTATATTAAATGTATTAATGAATAATTATGTATAAAAGCCATTAAAAATAAATAAGATAATAATATGTTCTTTATTATTATATTTTACATCATTCTCCATATTTATATTTATTATATATTATTTATTACTATTTATTATTAATTATTATTTCATTAATAAAATTTTAAATATTTTTATAATTTATTCATTTTTTATTTTATAATTTAGTTATTTAAATTAATTTATTTTTAGTTTTTTATTTAAGAATTTAATTATATTAATTATATATATATATATATTTAATATATACTATTTACTAATATATATATATATATATATATTGAATTTGTTTATTTTTAGGAATAATTTTTTAATAAATAAATATTTTATATTTTTATTAATTTACTAATTTTTTATTTTTATTTGTTCAATTATTTCATTTTATGCATTTTACATATCTATATTTAATATATTATATCCATTAATAATTATAATTTATATATATGTATATTAAATTAATTCATTTTATCAATAATTATTTAATTAATAATTTTTTAAATATTTCTAATCAAATCAATTTAAATGTTAATTTGTTTAATTATTTCATTTTATTCGGGACCTTTATCAGTTCTAAAAAATAATTGATAAAGGATACCCATTATCAGTGCTAATAAACATTTTCTCATAAATGGTACCATTTTTCAGCACTAATGATAAAACTCTGATAAAGGGTACGTTTTACTAGTGGTAAAAAAGGATGATAAATATTTTCCTTTATCAGTGCTAAAAAATCACCGATAATGTACACCTTTTAAATATGATTTTTTTTTCAAGCATTGATAAATGAAACACTTTATCTCTGTTTTTTAGTACTGATATCTGGATGCTTCATCAAAACATTTTTTTTCTAGTGATGATAATGTCTTGCACAATTGAAGACCTATTTTTTAGTAGTGTTAGAAAATCCAATGTCCGTTACTTTTTTTGTATCCTCACATGAACGGATTTTCTCCCTTCAGGTGTTGGACTTCTACCAGAGCCAATCCAAAACTACATGTGGCTTAATTTTCCATTAAGTGGGATACAATGTGATTCCTAAATCACCTATCACTAGACAAGATGTAAATACCCATTTCAAAGATGTTTCATGCGATAAGGGATATTATTATACTTCTCTTAACATTTAACTTCCATTACTTCTATGTCACACAAACAACCCTAAAAATTATCATTCCCCCTTGGTCAAACTTACAAGAACATAAAACTGAAGATCCTTGTCCAATCATTATGAACATAAACACTATTCCACTGGTCCCCCATGTCCCCCAATTTTCATATGGTTTTCCTCAACGCTCATGTTAAGGAAAAATAAATCCCCTATCCATTCCACACATCCTCAATTGATAGGATTGCCTCTACTCTATATTTTTATCTTACCGTGTCTTGTTATATAACAACATGTAGATATATTTCTAGTTTTAGGGGATATATAGAGAAGCATAAACTCTTTCTCCATAGGCCCAACCAAAAATTCATGTCTCTAGGGTGTTTTCATTAATTTCCCCCCTGGCCTCTATCCCTATTAGGTCCATTATTCTTGTTTGGTGTAGTCACTCCATCCTCACTATAGATTCAATTATCATGAAATTAAACTATAATATACCCAATTTAACAAGAATAGGATGATTCATATGAGTTTACTAAATTTCCTTTCCAGAAGACATTAAACTATAAGGTGCACCTCCACATTGCATATTGTAAAACAATGTGGTCCCATGGGTCCTCCGCAAAGATGATTTCCCACTCGTCTATGTTATTAAACCACATATATATGTATGTATATATTTATTTATATTATATATCATGTGCTTGGCCATATAATTTCATTAAATACACACACACACCACGTACACAGGCCTGGAAGGCCGGTCATATCCCCCCAAGGGATAACCCACCCATCAATCCTCTATTTATTTAATACATGGCCCGAAGGCCCAATGGGAATTAAGGCCTTACTTGACCCAATGGAACAAAATCAAGCCCGAAGGCCCAATAAAGTATCATGCCTGCATCTTGTCCACATCATCATCTGCTTGCATTATGCATGCGTCACCCCTTGCCTACCAAAATTCACTCACACCTGGATTTAAACTCAGGTCTGATGAAAAATCATGAGGCAACTCTACCACTGAGTTAGACCAAAACCATAAAACATTCTCACAGTGTGGGGTGGAAGAAAAATAGAGATTGGATAAACACTATATTCTTATACTACACTATGATACAGAAATATGTGTTTCTTGATTCACATGTCTCATGTGATATGCAAAGTCACTCAAATCTCATTAACCTAGACCGACATAGTCGTATACTCACCCTATTCCCCTTTCCACTTTTTAAAATTCTTTGTCCCCACATTCCAATACACTGATATAGAAAATCCAAGTGCACAGTGGAGTAGATTACATTGTTTCTAGATGAACATGAACATTCAATCTAGTTTTCCCCAAAGAATCAATTTTTTCTCATTTCGAATCCTAATCACCTTCTCAATATGAATAGGATAATCTAAAGATAAATGTTGTATGGAAATTTTTTTTACCTCATACCTTGGGTACAATCCTAAAAAGATCTATTGGAAATAGATGAAGGTCTCTATGTTTCAAACATGGTCATCGATTGATCCAACAGTTGTTTTCCTCATCCTTGAATGATGATCATGAGACCTATGTTTTGAACATGGTTAGCGGTTGTCTTGTACTTATCAGTCACCCCCATTTTTCATAATCTAGTCTCATATGTTTTTATATACTTGACCTTATGCCTCCCATTATTCTGGAGGAACTTCTACTCACCTGGTGTCACCCCTCCATGTGTTCATACATGTTTGGAAATCAATTCACAATCATTAGTTTATCCTAAGTCAATTTCATTTCCCATATAATTCCCTCCCCGATGGTAATAGTAAATTTATAGGACTCCCTTTTCACACTAATAATGGATTATGTTGGATTACGGGTCAAAGTTGAATTTTTCCAAAATATACCAATATGAAAATACATTCTCAGAAAAACATTAACCTACTAGGTCCAAGAATCACGACCTTAAATTTTGTGCATTTCATCTAGAAAATTCATTGTGTGACATTTGACCTTACTCTCCCTATTTTCACATCAGGTTATTTCTATTTATTACCACACAACCTTCCTTGAGACATTCACAAAATGATCATCAAACTATGAACATAAATTAATATTCTTTTTCCAATAATCATGAACATAAACTGTGTGTAGATTATGTTGAATATTTTAGTGGAACTAGTCCCATATCACCATATTTTCTCATTGAGTTTTCAACTATTATGTAATGGGAAAAAATCATAAAAACAACCATTCATTAACATGGTCCAAGAATAATGACCTTAAACTATGAGGGACCAACCTTAGGGATGCTCTATGCTTTACTATAATTCCTTGGTGCTTTCTTTATGTCAGGGTGTAACTCTTCATAAAAACCTGAACAACCCTAGAGTATCCACTCCTTCTATTCTGAGCACTATGACTTTAAGGAAATCGAAATACAAACCTTAAAATATTGAGATTAAAAACATATACATCCACCCATACATATTACCCCTTATATATACCAATATAGTTTCGCTGGTATAACATTCAACTATCATAGTTAAGTGGAAGAAATTTCTATTTGGATGAAATACACTTTGTGGAAATCTTGAAAAAATTCAAACCTTTGCCTACCAATTCAACCTTGTGGCTTGATAAAATAATGAGGGTGAAAACCAAAGAGATATTAAGACTTCATGAATTTTCATTAGGACATAAAAATAAACAATCTATGCTCACTAGACCCTATCTATTCAAAAATAAGTTAGATCCACATATTATCTCTCTTTACATCATGTGATCCTCTATGAGGTACTACCAATTGTGTTTTCTTTTCATTCTTCCTAATTTCCCAGAATGCGTTTTATTCATTATTTCATTTCACACATCAGGGTAATAAGAATCTAAAAAATACTAAAAAAATATTATTTATATGGAGTTAAATTTTAATACATACCATCCATTCCAAAATACATTAAACTGTATTCCCTCCATCCTTATTGCATAGCGTAAAACTAAAAAATTTCATAGGACCTAAAATTGGAATCCCTTTTCCCCTATAGTACTTATCACCTACAACACCATTTCAGTTATTTGGCCATCATTTAGAATCAATTATGAATCTCCCCATGGAAGATGAGTCTATTTTTTCATAGACTAATACGTACACCCAATTTTCTTGGGTATTCAATGGTGTAATATTGAATGTGTTGAACTCTATATGAACATTCCCTAAATTCATCCCATGTTTCATGACTCCTTTTTTTGGATCCCCAATATCCTTCGATTCTAGGAAAATTCCCAGAAGCACTTCTGATGATATATTAATTGGTTATATGTTTCGAACATGGTCAACAGTCAAACATTATTTGTATGTACTCACTGTATATATTGGGATTGGGGAACCTTTGTTTCAGTCATTACCAAAACTCATTTACATTAAACCATTATATCATCCTTATGTTCTAAATCCATGATGTCTTGATTCATGTCCTCCATCTTCCCATTTGTTATGCTATAATCTTATGCCCCAGGGATTACCCTAACCATTCACTGATTCACACTGGGAAAGAAAATAAGTTATGGGAAGTCCTACTCACTAGAACAATGTTTCCTAATAACGAAACTATCATTTTTAAATGAATAATTATGACCTCAATTTTCCATTTCTCATTTGGTATTCTCATATAATTTTTAAATCTTTTGTTTATCCATTGTTTCTTATATTAAGAAGGATTCACATTAGCTTTGGGATTTATTATTGGTTGTCTTATTAATATGTCCATGATGTAGTATGAAAGACAAAAATTCCCACAGGAAATTGAAATCAATAATAAAAGTCCTTAAAAAGGAGGGACATTAATAGGCCAAAGACTCTCTATTATTCTAAATAAAGGTTGAAAAATCAAGTTAAGTCAAAACATAATCAATCATGTGCTCCAAAGAGGAAATAGTTTATTGAGAACCCTCTGTTATATCAAATGTATATAAATATGGATAAATATAGGGAGGTGAATTTTATGTTTTAAAACATTCATTTTAAACATTAAAAAATAAATTTTTTAAGAAGATTAAACAAAGAATTTTCCAAAACCCTTTTATTTATTTAAATAGAGTTTATACGTAGCTCAGGAGTATAATAATGAGAATATCCTAATTCGGTAGATTATGATATACATTTCATAAGTTGTAATGGGATTATATATTAATAGATTATATAAACATATTTAATATGCATTGGTAATGTATTGAGGGATTAATCATATTTACTGTAGAAATGTTTTAATCTGAGTAAACACAAAAAAAAGATCATATTCACAATGGTTATAATGATTTAGGGTAATACAAAAGTAGTGATTCTATCTTAAAGTGTATTGAATCAAAATCAAAGTAATAATGTATTATAAATTTAATACAGAGTAAATGTTTTTATCATAATTAATGATATTATGATAAACAATAAAAAATTATAATGTTGAATATAAATGGTTTCTGTTTTTATAATAGTTTCAGTAGGAATAAATGATCTATAATAAATAATTAATACAAATGAATACTATTTTGTGATCCCAAATATTAGGGTGTCCAATCACATTTGATTATGGTCCCTTGTTTAATATATATAAGAATGTCTGTGTTTCTCTTACTAGGGAAAGCCCTTAATATGATGATCAATATTTATCACAATCCCTATGAGCCCTCGATATGATGATTGTCATGTATTTTTCACTATTACCATGATCCCTTGATGACCAAATCGCTCGAAGGACTTATTTTTTTTATTATGGATAATAAATTTTTTAATGGTTGAAGGATAACCAGTACAAGACCTATATGCCCAAGGAACAAGGCCTGACTATCCCGCAATACATGACCCAAAGGCCCAGAGGCATACCATGCCCAATACATGACCCATAAGTCAATCCCACTTGAACTGCCCCTCCCCACCTTCTTCGTCATTGATCACCTAGCTCCCCACCTTGGATTTCTAATCGGCTAGCATTTCCCCGTACAAAGTTTCACAGTGTTGGGTCTTGATGGCGGCTGCCATACCCTCTCATTCTTCCAATCTAGTTAGTTGTACTTTTGTTGGCATCTACTTTTGTTGATATGATCCTATTTTGGGGCCTATTCTCTGTGAACTGGGCTTCTCCCTGGTCTATGTGGCCCGAAGGCCCTATGGCCTGAAGGTCATTGATGACCCGAATGCCCTTGAGACCCCTAGGCCCAAACTGGTGGCCCAAAGGCCCATATCAGCTGATTAGTTCCGGCTACTATAGTACTGAACAATAACTACTATAGTAACTACTATATAACTACTATAGTACCCCTGGAAATTCGCATTCACCCAGTTTTGAACCTAGGTCTCTTGGATGCCATGTAAGATCCCTTACCACTCGGGTATGGGCTTCATGGCCCCATGAGCCCTTGATACGATGATTAGATTGTTTGTATTTCTATCCCTACAAGATCTTTATACAATGATCATCTACACTATCTCACTATCCATTTGAGCCCTCAATCATATTCACATTCGGATCTTACAAAGAAAAAATGAACTAAATTTTTTTAGAAATATAAGGAACAAGATTTTCACTCTTTTACGCTTTTGTAATATTACACACATTGTTTTTTGAAAATGAAGATGATCAAAATATTTCAAAAAAAAAAACGCTTTTAATGACAGTGTATTTACTGGAAACTCCCCAATTTTTAACATGATATTCTGATGATCATATTTTTCTATGTTTTTTATTATGAATTGGTCACATGAAACATAAATGGTCAAATTATAACAGAGTACCTGATGTTGTTTTAATGAACACCATTTTCAACATAAGTGGTATTCCATTATAATATAATATAATTTTCATTATTTAGAATTTAAACTTAGGTAAATACGGTTGATTTCTTTATAAGATGTCATGAAAATTTTCTGTATGAGTTTGACTACAATGCAATTAGCTTCGACGTCAAGTCTGACTAAAGAAATTTGTCATTAAAAATTCAATACCGAAAGTCTTTAAGTGGGATTTAATAAAGGTGAATCAAATTATTGGCATATCTATGATCAATAAAAAACCGCAATGAATAAAGTAAGTTTATATTTACAAACACCTAAAAAGTTAACCTATGTATAATAACACATATATTTTTTCTATAAAAACGTACTTAAAACACTTAGTAAATAAAAGATTTACTTTTTAAGTATCTAAAAAGATGTTTTTAATTTCCAAAAAAATTAATGGAAAATTCATAAAGAAACTTTTGACATAAAAATATTATTATTTTTTGAAAGAACAAACAAAAATACATAAATAGAAAATAACGTTGAAAAAAAATTAAGTCGATTATTCTTTTTTAAAAAAATTACCTTCAAAATAATACATTAATACTTATCTTCCACAAAGTTTATAACTCATCCAAATATAATTATGAATACAACTAACTCCCATTAGGATAATAAATTCTATGAGAACCATATTCTCTTCTTTTTTAAATATTTCTCCCATTAATTATTTAATATCACCCATTCTATAAAATTATCCACCATTATATAAATTTCTCTATGTTTTTTATTTTCAGAAAGGAATAGGGAATAGTAATGAAATACAGAAAAATGGTATGAAAAAATATTATACAGAACACCATATATGAAGTAGTTGATCGTCCTAAATAAATGAAATAATTTTCAACCAACAATGAATTTTAAGTCATTCAAAAAAATTGTTGATGAAAAAGTCATTCATTGAATGTCCAAACAACAAAAAAATACCACAAGAGTTTTGAAAATTTAATATATTTTTGGAATTAAAGATATTAAAATTATTTTTAGATTCTTTAATTATTTTATGAATTCATCCATAATTCCCTCAACTCTTCATATGACTTGTTTTTGTTTTCTATCCCTTGAACCATTTTCTATTGAATCTGATTTTTTATCTTTTACATTAATATTTTATTCTTGAGACTAAATCTTTTATTCCAAAATATTATTCTAATCTTCTGGAGATTTCACCCTTTCTGGGAAAAAATCATAATAATTATTCAAATCGATAATATCATCTTTATAGAGTTTGAATCATGAAATTGTATTGAGTAAAAACTGCAATATCATTTGTAAGTCTGATATTTCTTGAGTCTACTTCTTGGATACTCTTCACAATGGATCAAGTCATATAACCATGGTGGCTATATACTTTTCAAGGAAATTGAATGAAATATAATTTTGATCTAAATATTTCTTGAACATAAAAAAATTATCATCATGGAATATAATATCATGAACATACCATGATACCATTTCACCATATTATTACATATTTTTCTATGAGAATTTGTAATTTATTGAATGTTTATTAAATATTTCTCTAATGGTATCAACCTGTCTGTTATAGATTTCACTATATCTGATTATTTTTATTGATTCTAAACAACCATATATTCCTTTTGTTCTAAACTGAGAATATAGGGAATAATTTTCTCTAATCTACTCAAATCATGAAATATAAAATCAATACCTTGATTAGTGATCATATTAGGAGAATCTGATTCTGTTTTATTATTTCTATTAATGGTTTTGATTTCTTATTGCACAGTTTTCCTCTTTTCCTTTCTATGAGACTGATTTATCCATTCTTTGGTCCTTATTCTTTCAATCAGAAATTTCTATTACATCAACATCAATTATTTTATCCTTCAGCCTTTCGGTTCTGATCTTGGTCATTCCACATGGATGAAGATACAAATTCTCTAAAGGATGGATATTTTTTTCCAACTAGCTGACAAATCGTTACAATTTATAAAATATGATAATTATTTTGAGGATTTGTGAGAGGTCCTTATAGAGTGATTATCAGATTTTCTCTCATCATTATTTTCATTAGATTGTGTTTTCTCTTGATCACCATCCCCTTCCATAACATCACATTATTCTTTTTCTTGTTCACTTCCTTCTCATTCTTCACCTTATTCTTAATGATACTTTTCAATTTATTAGGACACATTTTCCTCTTCAATAATTTCACATGCAAATTCTTTCAATAGCATATGAAGGTATGAATATGATCTTCAGTCAGATTTCCCAATAGAAATTGATTCATTATCAAACAAAATAGCTTTACATTATCAACAATAGGGGTAATATGAGTATTAATAATTTACAATTTCTGAAAATACAAATCCTCATCAAGAGGTAAAACAAATTTCACAAAATCATCTTTTTCTCCTTTCACCAATATATAAACCAATACATAATTTTGTTTTTTCTTTTTAAATTTCTTCCCATTTGTTTGTTTCTATAATTTCGTCACTATTTATATATATGGAAAGATATTCAACTAGGGAGGGTCCAAACTAAGTCTCTCTTTATACATGATCAATATTTTTTCTCCATTATTGAGATACAACATTTGAAACTTTTTTTATCATTTCATTTCATTTTCAGGAGGAACTGAATCATCTGTTCACTTCTTAACAACTTTATTAGGTTTCTTTATCATGGAATGTTAGACCTTCACTTCAAAAATTTGACGACTCTTAAAAATATTTTATGATTCTTGATCAAAAATAAACTTCATCCTCTTTATAACATCATTATTGATAAAATAATCTTTTCTATGATAGGTCCTTTCTTGATTGCAATATTGAAATGTATCATGGCTATTAAAATCATATTACAAATAATTATCAGAGACATTAATATATTTGACTTGATTGGATTGGATTTTATATTCATAATAGTCAAAAGAATAATAGTGGCCAAATTGATTTTCCTCATATTGAAAAGATAATCTTGAATGAAGAAATTTAATACTTTTAATGTATCTATATCTCCTTTTATTGGAATGAGGAAACCTTGCCTCAAAATAACTAAATCATTGTGATAAATAATTAAACGAGTGAATTTTATTAGTTCCTTATTTTATACATTCTTGAACTAAAACATTTTATTTCTATCACTGAAAGAAGAGTCCTTTGAATCTAGTAATTTATGAGATAGAAAACATTCATCTCCTTCATCAGAAATATCACGAAAACTAGCAGTGGACTTCTGTGTCATCTTATACGATAAATCGCAAATATGAAAAGAAAAAAAAAATTCATTTCCAATTTCATTGAAGAAACATACAAAATCATATAAATTTATAACCAAATACAAATAAATCAAATCATAACTGCGATCAGATTGTTCTACACAGAAATCATACCATCCTTGATACTCCATAATTATTTAAACGATTAATCATAATTCTCATAAAATTATCTTCTAACATACTATTTAAGGAATATAAACCAATTACAATAATATTTTTCATGATCCGTCATATTTTGAAAAAAAAAACAAAGGACTCATAGATGAAGAAATAAATTAATCACAGAGTTTTAATTGTGTTATTTCTTTAGGGAAATAATTTTCAAACATATAAAGTGGGATATGAGGGGAGAGGGAATCCTTTATTTAGGGTATGAAACATGATGGTTCAGATTCCCAATAGATCTGACGTATGATATTTGACCCCTTTGATCAAACGGCTTTGAGATTTCCCGAAGATAGATTTTTTTAATATAAACACATAAATATTTTAAAAACATTATCATATTGGGTTAATGAGAGGAAATTGAATAAACATTTCTATTATATTGGGGGAATATGATTAAAAATAATTTTAAAAATGAAAATTTTTTTAATGACAACAAACAAGAATGAAACTAATCAAAACAGATTAGTTTTGAAATATAAAATAAAGAAGAATAAATTTTAGAGTTTATACATCATTAGTATTCTTTTAATATATTATGAATATTGAATGTGAAAATATTATAAATAAAGTAAATTAGTTGAATATGACAGTTTTGATTATGAAAAAGTTTTTGAAAGGGAAAGTCGAATCCAAAAATATGATTAAAATTAATCTGAATAGGAAAAATTTTCAAATCTGATTCGAATTAAACTTGATTCCAGAAACATTAGTTCGAGATTCAAAATGTTTATTACAATTTTTTTAGAAAACAATAAACATTCAGAAAAAACAAAAAAAAATTTAAAGATTAAAACATTTTTAAATCATCAATCATATATAACCCCTATGAATAAGAGTAACATAATGTAAGAAGATGTTTTAAAAGATATTTATATTTTAATGACTACTTTATAGTGATTATTCCTAATTTTTGTTTGATTTATTCAAAAAAATTGGAAGGTAATTATTTTTTAAAAATATTAGAAACTAGTTCTTTCAATCTTATTAATTGTAAAATTATATATACTTTTTGTGTGTGATCCCTATGAAATAGATGCCAAATATATATGTGTTTTGCATGAGAGTGATGTGATGGGGTTTTACTTAATGAAATGACAGTATTTTTATCACATAGTATTCGAGTTATAGAAAATCACATTCCATAATCCATGACTGTGTGAAGCAACCACAACACTTGAGCACAAAAAATTCTAGCTGCCACATATTTGGCTTCAGTAGTGGAATGTGCTACTGAGTTTTGTTTCATAAAAGACCAAGAAACTAATGAATCTCATAAGAAATGAAAATTTCAAAAGTACTCTTTCTATCCATTATACAACTACTAATGTAAGAATCTGAAAAAAAATTTAATTCCAAATAATTTCCAAATTAATAAAAATGTCCTAAATCTATTATTCCATTTAGATAATTAATGATTCATTTTACAACCTTTAAATGGGATTCATTAGTATATTCTTGAGATCGTCCACATAATCATACAAAAAACATTGACTCTGCGTTACTAGGAGGTAAGTATAGTAAACTCCAAATCATACCTATAAATATTGTTTGATCAATTGGTTCCCCATCTTTATCAATATCAAGTCTATTTGTGGTAAAAATTAGAATACTAATACTCTTAATATTGTTATATCCACAATTATTAATAAAATATTATATATACTAATGGTGATCTATGAAGTATAATCTATTTTTTGAGAAATTTAAAAACTAATATAAACAATTAACTCTCCCACAATACTCTTTTCAAACTATGATTTCATAAGATTCTCAAAGGAATCTGTAAATGATTGTTGATTTGATCCAAATATAATTTTATCAACATATATTTGAATAAGGTTAATGTTTTTACTTTATTTATAAAAATTGTTGGATCAATTTTTCCTGTAACATAGTTTTTTTTGAAACAATTACCCTTTTAATCTATCATACCATGGTTGAGGGGATTTTTATGTATATATAAATCTTTGTTAAATTTAAAAACATATTCATGATGTTTTGTATCCTCAAAACTAATAGGTTTTTCAACATAAATTTCCTTTTATACACATTCATTAATGAAAGAACATATTACAACCATTTTAAAATGATCTAAATTACTGAATTCTATAGGGGATAATAGAATATAAATAGATTCAAGTATAGATACTACCACATAGGTTTCTTTATAATCTATTTTGTCCTATTGATCATAACCATTAGTAATAAATCGTTATTTTTAATCATAATTCCATTTTCATAGCATTAGTTTCTGAAAACTCATTTTATTTTAATTACATATGTTTCTTAAGGTAATTCTAAAAGGTTTCATACTTTGTATCTTTTAAATCCATTTAGATCATCTTATGTGGCATTAATCTAGTCCCCATCACCGAAAGCCTCATTAGATTATTTAGTTTCATGTTGAGAAATAATAGAAAGTTGTTCTACTTACATCCTTAAATAACTTCAAGTACTAACTAGATGATTGACATCACTAATATTACAATCACTATGAATATTCTTAAGAAACAACTAAAATGAGTTTTTTGATTTTTTTTCATCAATATATGGTAGAAAATATTCATGACTAAATACTAAGAAACTATTTTTGAGTATTTTAATTATTAGAAGAATATTATATCAAAGGATGAAAATACGTTTTGTAAAACACATCGAAGTTTATTGGTTGGGTTTTTTAAAAAACAACAAGATATATTTCATCAAATTTAAAATATAATATTTACTCAACAATACAAGAATTTTTATTGAAAACTCTATAAACCTTATAAGTTATAGAATAACCTAATAATATACATTATTCTGATTTGGGTGTGAATTTGTGTAAATTTTATTATTTATTTTTGATGAATACGTTGCATCCAAATACGCTCAATTATAAAACTATTGGTTTTAATTAGTTTTACAAATTGTAAGGGGTTTTATTAATAAAGGGTTAAAATAAATCAAAATTTATAGTAGAAAAATTAGTATTATCTTCATCAGCAGAAAATATTTTTGAAATTGATTATTCACTCAACATGGTTCAGGTTATTTCTTGATGAATATAATTTTAATTTTCAATAATACCATTTTTGAGGAGTTATAGGAGCTAAAATTTTAGTGTAATGCATTTCGTAATTAAAATAGTTTCAAAATTAGAATTTACAAATTCTCCACCATAATCACTATGAATAATTATCATGGGATCATTTTTCCATTTTTATCTTTGTCTAAAAAACTTTTCAAATAAAAAAATTCATTCTATATCATTGATTGAAAATAAACCCATGTGTATCTAGTGTAACCATAAAATAAAATAAATACATAGTACTTTCCAAAAATACTTACAATTTGTGAAGGACCAATATGTTCTATGTGAACTAACAATAAAGCATAAAATGTTTAGACTTAACTAATTGATTATAACTAGGATTTTCATTCTTACTATACTGAGAAGGGCCATAAACTTTTAAAGAATCAAATATATGTTCTGGTAATTCCTTAGGAAGAATTTTCATATTAAATTTTCATAAGAATATATGGTTAAATATTCCTAACCATCTATTCATTAACAAATATTTTTCTTCTATTGCACTAAGGTAAGGTAAGTCTTGGATCCTAAGGTCTTCTATGTTAAGAGTGTAAACATTCTCATGCCATTGGGTAGAAAAAATTAGTTCATCTATGGAATTGTGTACTACACATTTATCATCTCTACAATTTACAAGGTAACCTTCATCACATAATTCACATATTCATTTAAGGGTTTTCTTATGACCTTTAAGAAAAAAACATTTGAAATTAATACTTTACCAAGAAGAAGAACATTACCTATAATGATAATATCTCCTTGAGAATTATCTAATAAAGTAAAATTCCACCTTTCATCTTGATAATATTTTCGAGGAAGTATTTTTTTCCAATAATATGTCTAGAGTGCACAATATTGAAGTACCATGTATTATTTTTTTTCTTACTACATTTTGTTTCCTGATAACAAAACAATTATACTTTCAAAACCCAAACATTATAGGGTCCGAAAATGTTAGAAATTAAAATATTCAGAATCCAATTATTTTTTTTAAAAATTATATTTTTTAAACACTAAGGATTGAATTTTATTTGTAGAACAATTATTTTCCCAGTGAACTCCACTTTTACATTTAGTACAAAATGGTGAATTTTTAGTAACATAGAAGTTGTTACAAAAACAGGTTTTCAATGAGTATATTTTATTCATAAACTAGTACTATATAGAAAAAATTATTTAGAAATTTTATCAAAACCTTATCTAACAGTAGTAAAGTTATATAAATGTTTCTCCAGGGAATATATTTCATATTTTAAATTTACAACAAAACTATAGACCACATCTGTATTAGTTTTGGAATTGATTTTAGAAAAACTAGTTTTAAAAGTGTCTTTTTCAGAAATAAAATATTCTAAATCATTGAAAATGATATATTTTTCAAAAAATTGATTTATAAATAAATATTGAAAGATATGAAATTTTATTTTAAAAAAAAGCAATTTATGAATTATCTTTCTAATGTTTTACATTATCTTTATCATTATTTTTATATAATTTTCAATTTTTATCTTCCAAAAGATTTGTAAAGAGAGAAACTTATTAAAAAGAAGTTAAATAATTATATTCACTAGTTGAGGAGGATTATTCATATGATGATTTAGAATTTATATCATTAGATTAATTATAATTTAATTATATATTTCATAATTAATCAGCTATGTGTATCAATTCCATAAAAAAACTAATATTTAATAGGTATTATAGTAATAAAACCAATATTCATCTAATATAGACATTCATTATTTAAGGAATTGATTGACGAATCACCTCCACTAGAACCGCAGGTGTCAATAGATTTAATAAATTTCATACTTTTAACTTATAATAACACTTAAAATTCTTATAATAATTTTGATCCTTTATATATTTTCGTTTCATCATTAGATAATCAGGTCAGATATGTCCAACTATTTTTCATTGAAAACATGTAACTTCGAAATCATTTAATTAATTCCTATCCTTGCTACTTTTCTTATAATGATTATTAAAATCATTTATACCAATAATATTATTCATTCTTTGATAAATATTAGATAATTCACTCTCAGAATGTTTAGAGTCACTGGAATGAGATTGAACAAATACCTTCTTTTTATTTACTGACTTAAGAACCTTATCAGGAGTTTGAGATTTTATTGGATTTGATGTAGTAGTAAAAGAAACATAACCCTTATATTTATTTTATTTAACCTAATATATTTTTTAACAAACCCTCATTTTTTAAAAGGGTTCAAATTAATCCTCAAGAGTGAAATTGTTTATTTACCTTGATGCATCAATGACAGTTCTCTAGAATTACCCTCATTGGGCATAATATCAATAATATTTTAAAAAAGGATTTCATCTTATAATCCTTTCTCTCCAATAGACTGTAAACTATTGAATGCTATAAAAAATAATTGTTTTATAATTTTAATAGGTTCACTAGAAGGAAATTTAAATTCTTTATTGGTAGCTTTATGAATTTCCATTATAGTTTCAAAAACAGTTAAATTACAAAATGTGTAATATCTAGAGTTTTACAAATACTATTACAAGTCTCACAAGAAATAATCTAACTATAAATTATACTTATCAAAGAACATAATAAAGTATTTTGAACTATATAATTCAATTTTTACTCTTTATTTTCCTTATTTTAAATTTAATTCACTTCATTGTCACAAATATTATAATCTCTAGCTAACGTGATGAAATTTCCAAAACTATTATTTATAATGGATGAATTCATTCTATATCTTTGATACTCATAATCATATCCATTTAAAATTGGTGGTTTTTTGGATTGAGGTTATTAATTGAACCAACATTTATTACTACCATATTTAGAAAAATAAAAAAACTTCTATTCCAAAATACAAATTTTTTTTGCAAATATTTATAAACATAAAGATTATAATAAAATTTATCCAACTTTTAATAGTCATTAATATAAATGTAGTAAGTATGATCAGTGAAAACTTCCACTGATACCAAATGTAAGTATCAGTAAAAAATAGAATTGGATCTGGTAACAATTATTGGATGAAAATGTATATTAAGATGGCTAAATACAAGAGGGGATTAATTGTATGTTTAACAAAAAAAAATTCAACCTTGAAAGAAACATTTTTTACAAGATTAAGAAATCGTATTCACCAAACCTACTATATATTTAAACAATGATTGGACTTGGACCAATATTTTGATAATGATAATATCATAATTTGGTATATTTTGATATATATTCCACATGTCATAATGGTATTCTATAGTTACATTGTATAAAATCCCATTTAATAATAAGTGGTAATGTATTTAATCTTTAATTGTATTCATAGTAGAAATGATTTAATCTCTGTAAGCACAAAAAGAATCTCAATCACAATTGTTATGAAAATTTAGAGTAATATAAAAGTACTGATTCTATTTTATTTCATATATAATTATAATCAAAGTAATAACTTGTTCCAAAAAAAATTCAGAGTAATATTTTTTATCTTAATTAAATATATTACGGTAATTATGATAAAAATATAAAGATGAATATACAAGTATTATCTTCCTATAGAAATTGCATCCTAAATAAAATACTAGTAATAAAATAAGAAATAAAAATAAATACACTTACTTTATCTAAAAGAGTAGGGTATACAATCACCTAGGATAAATATCCCCTATTATATACATTTAAGAATGTATATATTTCCCTTAACAAGAAAATTCTTTGATACAATGATCAGTATGTATCACTATCCCTGTGAGCACTCAATAATATGGTTGTATTTTCTTCATTTCTATCCCCATGCACCCTCGATACGATAATCATATTTTCGATCTTTATATCCCCACAACTCTCAATATAATGATCGACTACTTTATATCACTGCTCCCACTAGCCCTCAATCATATTCACAAATGTAATACATAAAGAAAAAATGGAACCAAAAATATTACAAGTAAAAGGAACACGAAGTTCAATATTATATTATTTAGAGATCTCTAACATTAATATTTTTTAAAATGAAAATGATCAGCTCTTTGATACAAACTCTTTGAATGGTCAGGTATTTATAGGTAACACCCCAACAGTCATCTTGATCCTCTAATAGTCATATTTCCTTGAGTTTTTTCTAATGACTTGGATAGCTAACAATTCGACAGTTATATTATTATAGAATGTAAGATTTCATTCTAATATACACCATTCTTAGTGCAAAAGGTATTATATTATAATAGAATTTAATTTTCCTTATCCATAATTTTAATATATGTAAATACGATAGATTTTTTCATAGGATTTCATATGATTTTATGTATTATTGTATATATTATGATATTGCCTCCTACGTCAAGTCTTATTAAAGAAATTTTTTGTTACGAATGAAAGACATAAGGTTTTTAAGTCATATTTGACAAAGGTTAATGTGATAATTATCAGATCTGGGATCAATACAAAAAATGTTATGAATATAGTGTGTTTATATTGACGACCACATTAAAACTAAATCTATGTATAGTAACACATATATGTTTTCAATAAAAACATTATTAAAATACATAATATGTAAAATAGTAACTGTTTATTAATTTCAGAAATTTTTTGTGATTTCCAAAAAATGTAATGGACAATTTTTAAAGAAATGTTTGACTCAACATCCCCTAAGGCTAGTTGCCTCTCTACTATCACCATTGAATCCTACTATGTTATATGAATAAATTAATCATCTTTTATCTATTCTTGACCCTTTTAATCCAAATAGCTAATAAAGTGGTTTCCTATTCTACTTCAGCTTCAACCTCTGCTAGTTGTTCCCTTAGATGTTCGACCATCGCCCTCATAGTAGAAGAAACTCTGTGATGTTTTTGTATCTATCCCTCTATCCACAAAATTATTTAATATGAAACCTAGAGAACCTTGGTATAATTGGTTTTATACATATACCCAGAGACAGTGAACATCTTCCATTTCACCCACACACATTTATTGAGAAAGAACCGAGCTAGGGTATTAATACCACAAAATCCACATTTCTAGTACTAAGGGTCACTCACCAGTTGTGAAGAGACCCCATCCAACTAAGTAGTTCTGGCTCCAGAGTGTAGGTGATGATGTTCCATATTCCCTTCTATGATATATGTCATATGATTCAGTAATTATCAGTCATATCAAATTCTATGTGATTTAAATCTTGGATTGGAAGATGATCATACTTAGGGAAGGTCTCCATCACCATTGTAACAAGGTTATCCATGTGAATCATCTCAGAGAGGGTAGGCTTGAGGTTTGGAAGGAAGTCTCATTCATCTACCCCTTCACACACAATGGTGGTTTTTTCTACATCCTTAGGTATATATGGAAAATGCCTGTTAGACTCAGCCTCTAGATCCTTCTGGGTCACCACTGATTGGACAACATATAACACCCTGAGATTTTTTAAAATTTATTATTTGAATTAATTTAATATTTATGATATTTTTCATTTCATTAAACAGAAAAAATATTTTATTTTATAAAAGAACTATGTTTTTATTGAGTAATACAGAACACCAAGTTAATTTTTTACTACATGAAAAATTAATTTTACCTTATTTTATATGTAAAATCAACATGGAATATGTTTCACAAAAAATCAAAATGGTGTATGTTACACAGAACACTGAGTTTCTACAAAACAACATTTTATTGTTATAATTATTTAAATGAGATAATTATAACCTAATTGTAAAAATTTGAAAAATAAATAGTAAAAACAACTTTTAATATATTTTTTACAATGATCTTATATAAATAAAACATGTTTATAATTAATTATATAATGTTTAGTAATGTCCTTATATGTTTTAAAATACTATTTCTCAAATGAACTACTTTTATTGTCCTTATTTGAAAATTAATAAAATTAATTTGATAAAAAATTTGAAATTTAGTTTGATAATTTAAAAATAATATTTAAATGATAATTTTGGAATTATCTTACTGTAGTTTTTGGGATTTTTCTAAGAGACATCATTTTTTGTTTTTATAATGAAAAAAAAAGAATTTAAATTCAAAACTATATTTTCATTTAATTTATTTATGAGAAGAAATTATATATTAATTTGGTATCAAATTTTAATTAGGTAATATTGTAACCAATTAATATAATGTAGGTCATTATAATCAATTTTACTTTAAAATAAGGTATACAAATTTAGAAAACATTTAGACGTTTTTATTTTCAAAACCCATAGTGTTGTCTCATCAGCATGATTAATTTTAAACTTATTTTAGCAACTTATTTGATTAGAATTTTGAAAAATGGATTAAATATTGGGAATTATAATAATTTATAATGTATAATAAGGTCAACATATTTTTTTACCAAATATATTAGTGAATGTGATTAAAATTAACTAAAATGGTTAAGAGAAAATTTAAGTTAACAAAGAACTAAATCATAAACTTATGGCCCAAAATAACCTAGAAACTTGTCCAAAACTCAATTTATGGAATTTATTATGCTATTATCCTTCCAATATTTCGTTTTTTTTGTTTTTTATAACTTTTTTGAGTTAAAAAAATGGGTACACCAATCTCATTTTAAAAAATGCCATGTGTGACCTTTCCATTCCATATGAAAGGCCACCAAAACTACCTATTCTTCACACCTCTCAATAAAATTAAGTTTAGCCATGATCTACCCAATAAACTTATAAACATCACTCCATTACTACTTGAATCCGATATTAGGAGTGAAATTAATAATGTAATCCTTTTTGGCATAAACCAAAATGAGTTAGCCATATACGAGGCAACATCTTCTCTTAAGAACCATAGTTTTATTTTATTTTCCCACCCACTACACTCTATTTACTATATAATTTCCGAAAAAACTAATTATATTCATTATATAATGAATTTTTTATGATAAGGGATCTCTCTACATAATCAATCACCTCCCTCAAATTGATAATGATCATAACATTTACGTTTATGGTGATCTACCGCCTCACGAAATGATGAATGTTCATTTTTTATTTTATCACCTTTCATAGTGGAAATTACGATTTAAAATGTGTTTATTTATGATATTTATTATATTTATTATGTATGTAGTCTTCTATAATCTTTTACAACAATTATCTTTACACATTCAACATGGTGTAAATATGATAATTTCATTTGACGATTTGTGGGCTACCGCCCCCTCAAAGCGGTGGGATTCATTGACATACTAAATAGAATGTATTAAGAATGTGTTTATTGAAATTATATGATATATATGATTTAAAAATTCATCTTTAATTATAATATATATATATTTCAATTTTTAATTTCTTTTAATATGATAATAAAAATGGAAATAATGTTATTACGTACATATAGATTACCGTCTCCATGAATAGTGTATCCCATTTCATACTTATATATTATATAGATTATTATAGTATAAATATATTGAATATAAATAATTTTTTTTATAATTTTTTAATTTATTTATATGATTATATAAGTATAAGTACCAACTATAAAAACAATTATGACACATGTGAAGGACAAAACGAATATTTCCTCAAGTGAAACCATCAGATAGGATTGTTAACAAGAGGGTAATATAAGGTGATAATAAAACCATATATGGTATTATATATAAGAATAATATTATGTAAAATATGCATAGTAAATTTATATTCATTATATTGAAATCATGTATGAGTACAAAGAGAGTCGAGACACAAGTTAATTGAATTTCATCTCAGCTTTTATTTCTGTGAGATAAATGCTTTACTCACCACCCATTCTTTTTATGTTATGTATATACTACATATGGATGTATTCTATGACTATTATACATAAAATTATGGTAATTTACATATCCATTTTTTATATTTCTTTTATAGTGATTTTGTTTCAAAATATACCAAATCGGTATGATATTTTTGTCTCAATTGAATTTCTTTGAGACACAAGCCATTTTATGCACCTAGATTTCTATATGAGTTGTACATAATACCTATAAAATGTTATAACATTAATATCATTAAATTAAATTAATTTTAATATTCATTTAATATCAATTTATTACATGGGAATTATGTTTTAATGTTACTATGTGATAAGAGTTTATTGAAATAATCTCATCACATTTCGAGATTATTTATGATTATTCTTCCTTATATGAAATAATAAAATATGTGACTCATCAACAATCATGAATTTTATTTTCCTCTAGTAATTATTGATAAATTCATGTATTGGTACAATTATTTTCTCTTTGGTGCATAATATATTTATGAAAGCGTTTTAATGAATGCGTGACTTTACACTCTCTTCGATCAGAAATTTGTGTTCCTTCAAAACCATGTTTTCTAAAAAGGGATTCCAAGTATATAGTGATATTATCATATAATATTTGAAAGACATTTTTACCCTTTCATTTTTTTACCAATGGATTGAAAGGAATATTTTTCTTTTTCTAAATAATTCATTTTTCTAGCCTCTTTAAAATGAAAAAAGAATTATGTTTTTAACGTCATACATCATGTATGGATTTTCCCAACTGTCATTTATATGGAACACACTTCTCATGATTAAAAGTTTGATTTTTAATAAATTTATTTTAAAAATAATTTTTCGAGAAATGGTTTACAAAATATTTATATAATTTAGTTATATTATTTCAATGTATTTTTCCATGAAAGTGAGTTTTAAATGGATTTTGAGATTCTTTTCATTGTTTTTATATTAATTAAGTATTCAAAATGATTTGAAGCATTAATAATATTTTTTTATACTGTTTTCAATGAAATGGTTTTCAATATATCTATATATTTTTTCAAATAATTTTTTTTGAAATTTTTTTTCAATGATTTCATTATAAGTTTTCAATTATATTTTCAAGAAAATAGTTACCAAAAGGTTTC
Organism: Viscum album; assembly: GCA_963277665.1. Taxonomy (NCBI): domain Eukaryota; kingdom Viridiplantae; phylum Streptophyta; class Magnoliopsida; order Santalales; family Viscaceae; genus Viscum; species Viscum album. The sequence goes on along the minus strand of OY728130.1, from coordinate 1,162,756,311 downwards.
ATGTTTTTCAAATAATTTTCCAAATAAGAAAGCATATTTTATCAAGAAATTTTTTAAAAATAAAATTATATTTTATTTACCATCTATGATGACAAATGTTTATGTTACTCATTCACTTTTAAAAAATGATCCAATGGTTCCATTTATATTCTTTCTTGAATTGTTTATGTTTTGATTGATTGAGGTGAATGAAACCCATTTCTTTTCCAAAAGTTATATTATTTTGAAACTCACTTCCTTTCATGAGTTATGCCTTGATGAAATGATTTTGAAACTTATATTTTTCTGTAGCATAATATATGATTACACACTGGTTATGAGGTGATTATTTATGAATTTATGGCACAAGAACGTATGATTTTATTTTGAGATGGGTGGGACATATATCATCATCCAAACATTGTGTAGATATTTATATCTCATGGGATAGACATGGATGTAATGAAGAATGAACATGGTTTAGTATTATAGGGATGGAATGTGAAATGAAATTAGTTCAGTATTATACTTCTAGAATGAGGAGTGAACTCAATTCAATAATACTTGGATGGAAATAGGAGTGAACCCGGTCCAGGAAAGGAACTTTTCCACTAAGATGGACTTGATAGTAATGACTTTACTACAATGTAAATCATTATTTATGATTATGTTTCTACCACAATTTCCTTTTTCATTCTGATGTCATTCTTTCATGGTGTATGCTATTTATTTCCCTATGACTCATGACTTATGAACATCCAATATTTATTCCATGATTCATGTTTATGATATTTGATATGTAGATAATGATATTATATTTTCATGATTATGTCTTCATATCCTTATGCTCATTATTATGATTATATATCTCCCTTGTTTACCCTTACTAAGCATTTGAACTCACCCCTTTTTAGGTTTCCTTGATCCAGAATATGATTATTTGTATTATGTTTGATGTATCTAAAAATTATGATAGTTATAGAGAACCTAGTGGGATATGATGTATCACATTTATGTACCAGTGTTTTTGTTTCCCTAATTCTAAAGGCACTAGATGATTATGGTCTTTGGGCTTCAATTTGTATAATGTATTAATTATTTTGAAAATTTTATTTAAGGTTAATGTATGAAAATAAAGGGTTGAAAGATTTGGCATCCAGTCAAAGGGTTTGTTAACCTTTAGAATATATGATGATAAAACTTTAGTGATATCCCTAATGGCATATCTAAGGATAATTCTAAGGATGAGGTAATGTTTTGGGGAATTTCCACGAATTTTAAAAAAGGATATAGTGAGTGGATTCCAAGAAATATATCCCTATCTTGAGACTACATGTGGATATGGACCTAGAACAGATGTAACTAGGTGTAAAAACTCCATCAATATGTCCCAGGGCCGACTAAGGTTAATCTGGTACATGACAACATGCCTTGCTACATACGTGGTTTCACACACCCAGGGGATATGCTTTGGAAATTCACAAACTCTTCACAAACCATCATGAAGTATTTAAATATATGTTTTCTATGAATAAACCAAAATGAGACTACGATGTCATATATTATTTAAGGTGTCATTATTTGGACATCCTATAAGTAATTAGTTTTAGGAATATGTTATTTTCTGATATGACTTGCAATTCTCACACAATGATTCTAGTTTAATACAATTTCTTGAACCAGAAGAAACTGGATTAACATTGAATATGATGGAAGATTTTATGATGAGAGGTCAAGTTGGATGATCCCAGAAGTTATATATTTTGTGATCATTCCTAATATGTTTTCAAAGAAAATGATTAACATTGTGTACCTTAACAAAATATCAGACTCACTACGGAAGAGAAAGAAGTATTTCAGTGAGTGCTTGGGTAATTGAGACTATAAGGGAATAAATATTAGGTTTCATTTCTCTCGATAATGCGGAATGAATCACCTATGTGAATATATTAGAGGAAACAAAATATGTTTGGAATATGGAAAACAAGGACACAAAGGAAGAAACTACCAGGAAAAAATTGAAGTGTTCAGTTAGTGAAATGGATGACAATATTTTCCTCTATATGGAATTATATAACATTATGTTTTTAAGTGTGAAATAAAATATCATTAAGAAAATCAATGTCCAAAGAGGAAATCTCCTGATGAGAATCAATAAGGTGGTGCAAGTAATGGTTATATTGCCGATGACGGTGAGACTAAAAATGAAATGTTAATGGAAATAGGAAATAAGTAATAGGATTAGGTATCCCTCATATGGATTATGGATGAATTGGAAGAATCAATGGTTTTTTATATTTTGGATTCAATAATTATATTATATGAATGGTAAAATAAAAAAGGATTATCATGTATATGTTTTTTAGTAATGATTTAAAAGATAATGTTGCATGTTTTTTATGGAATTAAAAAGTTATTTAATTAAAAGGAAATATTTTTAATAAGGTAAGATAATAATTAAAATGTTACTTATTTTATGATATTGTTATTTTGATGAAGATAAGTGGGATATAAATATGTAAATTCGAAGATACTGAATACCTTGGATGTATTTATGAACTTATTGACAAGTAGTTTATGCTATCATGGATGAACATTACAACATCATGGATTTAGGGAATATATAAATTAATATATGATATAAAGGAAAAATAATGTCATCAAAAACGATTTATGGAAATTCTATTTATTGCCATGTTCAAAGAGAATTTAACACAAGGGTATTCACACAATTCGAATGTGACAATGAAGAGTTACTTTTTGATACATGTGGGATCAATGTTAATATGATTTTGTGAATTTATTTATAATTTTTGGATTTCAATCATTCAAAAGGGTTATAAGGTTTACAATTCATGAAAATTTTAAGTTAAAATTCATGGGAAGTATTTCGGTATTGTTATTGTATTGGAAACCTTAGTTAAAATTTTATTTAGGAATTAACATTATTTCAATGATTTCCACCATATTTATTTTGGACATTAAATTAAGGTGTTTTTTTGAAAATAACATCCTGTATACTGCATGAAAACCAATATTGTTCGGGAAGGTTGTAGGTCCTGAACCCACAACTGAAAGATGATAAGGGTTTTACACCTACCACTGTACTATGTGATGTCCTAGTTAATGTATAATTATTTTTGATAAATAATTATTTATGATGAAATAGTGGTGTTAATTTTTATTTTTAGATATTAATTTAAAAACTATATCAATTTATAATAATAGTTATACATTTCGTTCTTTTGTGGGAGTTAATATATTCTAAAAGTGGATTCTCGTGCTTCAGGAATCAAAGATAACTTCGAGACATCCATTTGTTGAAGTAATGGGTGAATTAGAAATAGTTAAGACCACAACCAAATAATGAAATTTAGTTTTTTGAAAAATTTAATGTAGTTATATTTCCTTGTATTATCGGTAAATAAATTAATTACTCAATGATAGCATAATGATAAAAAAATTATTTTCCAAATACCTTATTTTTTTTGAACTGGTGCCCTTATAAATCATCTCATATAGATGACTGTGAGGACCTAAACATTAATTTATTGATTCACTTATTTGTGTTTGATGAACTCAATAACTCCGTATAAATATTTACACTTTTCTGTATGTGAAATATTTACTCCCAACCAATTTCATCCTATGTGTAAAACTAGTTATATGTTACTTTGGGAAACCGTTATGGTTTAAACATTAAATTTTTAAAATAAAGTTTAGTATTCATTTTTAAAATGTGGGTTTCTATGAGTGGAATGTTAAAATACTAAAAAATTGATAAAAGAACTGAATTTCTAGGTAGAAATTCATTTTAATGGGGGTAAAATGTAACACATCAGGATGATGTGAAATATATTTTTTGAATTAATTTTATCTTTTTTATATTTTTAATTTCACGCAACCCTGAAAATAGTTTATTTTATAAAAGAACTGTGTTTGGATTGATTCATATGAAACACCTTGTTAATCATGCAATAAACACATCATAAATTTTATGATTTTTACACAGAACATCAACTTTGTGTACATTACATGAAAAACCAACTTTGAGTATGATATATGCAACATTGAGTATCTACGAAACATCATTTTACTATTATAATTATTTAAATGAGATAATTATAAACTAGTAGTTAAAGATAGTAAAATTAATAGTTATTAAAAAAATTTAAATATTGTTTATAATGATTTTATATAAATAAAACATATTGTTAACTAAAGATATTATTTTTAGTAAAGTCTTTATATGTTTAAAAATACTATTTTTAAAAACAATTTTCTTTTAATGTCCTTCTGTGAAAAATAATGAAATTATTTTTAGACTATTTTTGAAATTTAATATAATAAAATATTTTTCTAATTTATAATTTCAGAATCATATTTGTGTGAATATTTGGCATTTTTTCTGAGAAAAATCATATTTGAATGAAAAATTAAAAATACTGGATTTAATTTCAAAACTACCTTTTAATATAATTTATTTATAATGCTGAATTATATTTTAATTTTGGGTAGAAGTTTAATTAAAAATTATCTTTTATCGATTATCTAATTTAGTTCATTTGATTAAATTTCACAGTTAAATTGTGTAAAAAAACATAGCAAACTTTAGGACGTTTTTACTTTTAAACCCCACTGTGTCATCCAATCACTGGGAAGAATTTTAAATTAATTAATAACACTTCCATGATTAGAATTGTGAAAAATGTATTACATATTATGAATAAGAATAATTTATAATGTCTAATGTAGTATACTTAGTTTTTTTACCTAAAATATTAGTGAAACTGATTAAAATTAATTACAACTGTTAAGAGAAATTTTATGTTTACAATATACTAACCATAAATTTAAACACAAAATTACATAGAAATTTTTTCAAAATCCATTTTATGGATCTTTATAAACCATTAAAATTTTATTCTTAATTAATTATGGTTTGTTATGACTTTTATTAGGTAAAAATGTGGGTACACCAAATTTGTTTTCAAAAATGCCATGTGTAAGCATTCCCTTCCCTATAAAAGGCCACCAACTCTACCTCTTCATCACACCTCTTAAACCAATTAGGTACAGATATTTTAAACCCAATAAAATTCTTAGAATTAATATTTTTCTCCTTTAAGTCACTATTTTCAAATAAAAGAAACCAAGGAATTCGTTTGGCACGAACTAAAAAGAATTTTCCGATTAAGAGGTAACATCTTCTCCCCAGATCATTTATTTTATTTTATCTTTGTGAATGAAACCAATATTATTAATCCATGGTTGTATTGAAATATAGGTATCTATAATATAACAGTATTTTTTATTCTATGGTTTCATCTTACACTTATATACACCTCCATCTGACGGGTAATGAACATACCTTTTATGTGTATGGTGAACTACCGCCTCACGAAACGATGATTAGTGATTTTACCCTTACTGCCTCTCAGGGTGGAAATTATGATAAAAATATATTTATATATATATATATATTATATATTATGTAATTAATCTAATTTAATCCTTTTACAAAAAATATTTTTATACATTCCACTTGGTGTAAATATGAAAATATGTTTTGGGGAAATGTGGACTACCGCCCCTCAAAGCAATGTGATTTTTTCACACAGAACATGGAATGTATTAAGGATGGTTTTAGTGAAATTATATGATATATATAAAATAATAATTCTTCATGAATTATAATATATATATATATGTCATTTGTTTTCTTTCTTTCAATATGATAAGAAATACTGAGAGGGCATTCATGCGTACACACCGCTTATCGTCTCCATGAACGATGTATTCATTTTTATACCTCTTAATTATATAGAATATTATAATACGCATATAATTAATATATATGATATTTTTATCATGGTGTACATTCTATAATTCATTATATAAGTATAAGGACCTAATATATAAAAATTTAAGATGCCTTGAAAGAACAAAATGAATATTACCTGAAGTGAAACAATAAAATATGACTGTTAACAAGAGGTTAATATAAGGTGATAATAAAAAATAATATATGGTATTATATATAATATGATGATAATTTAAAACATTTATAATAAACTTAATGCATTATATAAGAATATTGAAGGAGTATGAAGAGATTCATGACACAAGATAAGGGAATTTCATGTCTGTTTTTTATTTCTGTGAGGTAAATGCTTTATTAAACACCCATTCCTTTTGTGTGGTGTGTATACATCCCATGGGTGTATTATATGACTATTATAAATAAAATTATGGTTATTTAAATATCCAGTATATTATATTTTTTCCATGGGTTTTGTCCTTCAAAATATACTAAATTGAAAAGATAGTTTGGTCTCAATTTAGCTTCATTGAGACACATTCCATGTTATTCACTTTATTTTCATATGAGGTGTATATAATAAATTTTATTTTTTTTATAATGAATATATATATAATTTAAATATATTTTAAGCTTCATTTAACTTTAATTTCTTATATGGGGATTATGGTTTAAATTTACTATGTGATAAGATTTTATTGAAAAAATATCATCATTTTTTGAGATTGTTTACGATTATTCATCCTTTGATGAAATAATATAATCCATATCTCAGTAAAATTCATGAATTTTCTTCCCATATGGTTATTCATTATATATTTATATATTGGTACCATTATTATACTATTTGGTTCATAATATAGTTAGTAATGTTTTTTTCAGAAAGACTGAATTTACCAACTCTATGGTGGGAATATGTTTTATTTAAATTAAATAATTTCCAAAAAGAGTTTCCAATAATATTTTAATATTTTCCTATGATCATTAAAATTAATTTTTACCCTTTTTTCTTTTACTAAGTACTTAAATGTAATATTCTTTTAACTTTCCAAATAATTAATTTTTCTAACCATTTTAATGTGAAAAATGAATGTTCTTGTTACCTCATACGACATGTACAGATTTACCCACTACCATTTCATTGGAACTTCCATTTCATGTTTAAAATGTAATTTTTTAAGAAAATATTTTTAAAAATAATTTTCAATGAAATGGTTTTCAAAACATTTTCATGATTTATTTATATGTTTTTAATGTACTTTTTAAGGAAACTATTTTTCAAAAGGTTTTTCAGACTCCTTTCTGTATCCTTCAAGGAAAATAGTTTTCAAAATGATTTCACGATTTATATATAAGTGTGAAAAGTATTTTCGAAGAAATGGGTTTCAAAAAGTTTTCAAGATATATTTATATTCATTCAAAGAAAACTGTTTCTAAAATATTTTAAAAGTTTTCTTCTTAAATATTAAATAGTATTTTCAATAAAATATTATTCAAAATGTTTAATTATTTAAAAATAATTTTTAGAGATTAAAGGATATTTTACTCATGAATTGTTTTCAAAATATATTTCCATATTATTTCCTAACAAAGATGAAATCTGTTAATGTTACTCATTTTATTATCGGAAATGATCCAGAGTTTCCATTCTTATTTTTTGAATGGTTTATGTTTTGATTTAAATGGTTCTTCTTACACAGATTTCTCTTCCACTGGTTATTTTTTTTTGGAACTCAATTCCTTTCAAGGGTTATGACTTGATTAAATGATTATGAAACCAATATTTTTTCACAAGTTACGATATGAATACATGTTTATGACAACCATTTTATTTCATTAGTTATGATATTATTGTTTATGAATTTTTGTTAAATGTGTGAATGGTTTTATTATGATATTGGTGGGACCTATATCTACCACTATTGAGTTGGGTAAAGATTTATATCTCATTACATAGACATGGATGGAATGAAAAATGATCTCAGTTTTGTATTATAGAGATATAATGATAAATGAATACGGTTCGATTTTACGGGGCCAGAACGAGTAGTGAACTTAGTTCTGTAATACATGGATGAAATGTGGAGGAAACTCGATTCAGAAAGGGAAATATTCTTATAATAAATCCTATAAAACAGTTCCATAACTACTATGGAAATCATTATATATGCATATGTGCCAGCCAAAATTTCTTTTTTTATTCCTATTTTAATTTTTCATCGAATATATTCTTTATTCCATATTAATAATATATTATGAACTTCCAAATTTTACTCCATGATTCAAGTTTATGATATTTTCATTATAGTGTATGATCTTTTATTTTCATGATCATGTACTCATACCCTTATGCTCATGATTATGCTTATGTATCTCCCTTATTTACAAATATTGAGCATATGAGATCCCTACTTTTTATGTTTCCTTATACTAGGTTATAAAGATATGTATTATGTTAGATGTGTCTAAAAAGTGTGATAGTCAAGAAGAACATAGTGGGAGATGATGTAGCTCATTTGTGTACCAATGTTTATTTTTCCATGTTTTCAAAGGCACTAAACTAGTACGGCCTCTAGGCATTTATTTTTATAATGTTATATGTATTAAAAAAACATTTTTTAATTTCAATGTATCAAAAGTGAGGGTCTCTATACCATGACCTCAACATCAATCCCATATGGAACCTATGTGGTAGGATTATCCACCACAACCACCTCCATTAAGCTAAAAACCTCATTCACTACTAGGGAGGACATGAAATTTTACACTTTCTAATATGTAACCTCTAGGGGAGGCTTGAATATTATAGTTAACTCTATTACACTATCTAATGCTACTAATTTGACCATAATTACTTCAACTACATGCCTCACTGACTCTAGCATTATCATAGAATGATATACCGACAACAAAATTTCCACTACCATAAAGACCCAAGGTTAGTGGGAATCATCTATTTAAAGGTATCAAAAAATGGGGGACGGTAAAAAATTGGATAATAATGAAAATATTCATAGAGACCAACAGGTATGCCTCTTACATTCACTAACAGATATGCTAGTTATGGAATGTCTACATGGATCAGTTCCATAGTTTTTGAAGTCTATTCACTAGAACATTGTATTAACTCTGATAAGAAGAAATAAAAAAGTCATCACAAGAATATAAATGAAAATCAACATGCTAATCTGGGAGAATGGAATTTACCAAGAATATCATGGGATTGTTACACTACCAACATAGAAATATACAATGCTTCAATGATATAAAATTTACTACCTGTGACTACAATGTCAGGAGGAGTCACTAAACATTCCCTTTAAAGGGTTTGGGATCAATTATCCTCCACCATAAATTCATCAAAATCCTCCCTTCCTAAATGTTCAATAATTCAGGGGCAATTTTAAAAGGAATTAGATAGTGATATTAATGGGTTAACAATCATTCATGGAATAAAAAATCCAAAAGTTTACATAATCATCTATAAAATCTTCTGCCTCATTTTAGTATATATAGGCATCAATCTCATTGGATTAATCCTCAACTGAACCCTCTCGACTGACCACACCTATAACTGGTTGAAACCAGGATAGTATTATAAGTGGGGTAATATCTATTAATAGCCTCACATTGTCCATGAAGGGACATTTGGTTCCTTGAGAGTGGACTATGTATATTTATACAAAAAGTTACTACATCTCCTCAACAGAAGGAGTGGGGAAGATTTACCTTACATGTCTCTATCCAGGGAGGTTTCTTCCCTTATTATAAATACACCACCACAACACAAAGATATATTTGATTTGTCTTTATATTCCCCATATCTCTCAAGAATCAGAGAAGATATTACAACTATGGATATCTAGGTAGTGAAACTATTTCCGTAGAGTCTCAACATGTGTCGTCATCACCACTACAGAGGGTTCACCATTCTCCAGAGGTCAATTTATCAGAATACATGGGCCTATATATTCTCTCACTTTGGGAATTTCATGATCGTTGGTCATTATTCCCCTTCATACTATACCGAATATTATTATATGTTATACCATACCATCCACCAAATTCCCCTAGCCTCATGGCTATGGGGATCCTCCCATGAAATCTTCTTCAGTTACTAATCTCCTTATCATATACATAGGGTATATGATCTCTTATATTAACACACATATGATGCATTGAATGGTGAAAACTCATTCATTCTTCAACCATCATGAATAAAAAACATCTACCATATCTGTCGAATAACCAAAAGCTGTTTATCTCCCTTATGGAATTGCAGGATATACAATAGTTACTACACATAACTATAACTAGTCTCTTCCTCCATGGTATTACCTACCTTAAAATGAATTACCCCTACACCATGGATGGTGGGATCATTCCAAAAATTATGCTTGATTCATTGTAATCCCTTGAAACTCTCTTGGATATGCACTCTCCTAACACAGAACACACTCATGGAAGAGAATGTACACGAGGTTGATTGGTGAAAAATAAGTACTTCCTCAACCATACACCTATTGAAACATCTTTCAAATATACCATTGGATTCAAGGGTGTCTTTTAACTCATAAATTAGTAAACATACTCAAATTCATATTCTGAAAATAGAAAAATTGATTAGCGAACTGGTTTAAAATGCACAACTTGAAAAATACATTACAATTCAACCTATCCACCAGTACCCAACATGGAAGGTCATGAGGTATGAAAACTGCTCTATATTCTTCATGCCCATTTCTAATGCTAACTGCATCCAAAGGGAGAATGGGTGTAAGATTAGGCGATCTAACAGTCTGATACTCACTAGTACGCAGACTAGATCCACCTCAAGAGGTTTCCTATCGATGATATTGAGAAACTAAAACAAACATTTATGCCCAAAGGGGAGACTAGGGTTATGTAATTGTACCCCACATGTTTTCAGGTACCCAACCATATATAATGTGAATGGTTCAAAACAGACTGAGTCAGTCTTCCTATTAATGATGCAAGGAATCACTTTATATAATTATTTCTACACAAAAACCATGGAATTAGTGAAAAACCCCATTAACATCACAACTTAAATGATCAATGTTCTTGGACACACCCATATATGTGCATCATCATTTGGGATCATCCACATAATAATGAGAGTAGTATTTAACCCTGCCAATATGATCATGGTGGCCTTGGTATGGACGTTTAGCCCCACATGTTCCACTTTCCCACCTCTAGGATCCTCCAATATGAGTGATACTTCTATAACAGTGAAACATTTAGTAACTAGTGAGGTCTCCCTAGTAGAGTTTCTATTGGCTCATTTAGAAAGGAACTAAACAACTTATAGAATGTCATATCCTTCATCCCTTGATTTTTATTGTCCTCCCCTTCAACAAATATAGTAAAGCTGATTATATGGATAAAATCTACATTGGGATAACCATAATGAAATTAATATGGATTAACTCATCATAAATATCCAAATTTATAGGGATCACTTTGATTGGGTGGTGGTCTAATAGGATGATATAACATCCCTATAATGAAGTTGATACATTTTGTTCATTGGTGGCCACCCACATCAATGATATGACATTATTTATTTTGTGGTGGTAGTTGTGGAATTCTGAGATAAATTATTCTTTATATATCTACATATTACAATTATCCAAAAAAAAGTTATCACAAGATCAGCATGTCCAAAATTCCCAATACCACCCTATGCACAAATATTACACCTTGATTCTACCTTGGAGGAAATCCCAAAAATCCACCTCGAGAATTTTCTCATAGTGAGGAGGGGAAATATTTTCCATAATAGTGTAATGAATAATCTTTTTAGTGAGGTATATATTTTTTAATTCCAATCAAATACTCATTGATTTTTCATTTTGGTATTGACCCTGGTGACCAAGCCATTATGATGGTCAGTTTTCTTCATAGAAGGAAGTAACAGGGGGATTCTGGTTATCTATAGGCCAAATACATTATGTATATTATAAATAAATATGTGTATTTATAATACACAACTTGAAAGTGTATCTATAGACCCATTGAATATCAAGAAATGGTTTTTACTAGGAAGGAAAAAACTACGATTTGCATGGCCTGTAAAGTATACACACTATGTAAGTGCCTTGAATCATTCCTTTAAAAATGTGAAGGGGTCCATTTTAATAGATCATTCAACCATTCTCCATAGTAGAAGCATCACAAAGATCTCCAAATTTCCTCAACATATGTTCCTTTGATTATCCTTCATCCAAACATTAATTAGACTATCATTGGTTGTGTTGGATATCTAGTAGTAAGATCTACACACCAATTCGTTCGTTCTATAGTTTTACAGACATTAATATTTAATATTATAGCATGATACAATATTCCATATTTTTATGTTATTTTTTAATTTTTGTGGTGACTCCATAATCCAAAAAATAAAAAGTATGGAAAACTTATAGGATGACATGGATTTCATTGGTATTATAATTATATCCCCAATCTGAATTAGTTTTCCCAAAATCCTTCAATCTATTACAATGATGAACTAAAAATATGGAAAAATACAAATCCCTCATTAGAGGTTTGGAAAAACCTCTATAGATTCCAATGACCCCATTAAATATCTTAGGTGAAGCAGAGTTGATTTTAAAGTAGATCAATGGAAAACATTCCACTAAAAAAGATTAATTGTCCACTTTTTGGATTATAAGTTAGGGTAAAAGGATGAGTTACCATAAATTACAACACTGTCTCTCATCACACATTCAGTAAACAAAAAATACAATGTGTTAACCAATGTTTCCATGAATCTAGTAGACTGATAACATGATGGAATCATCATTGAAATTCCACACTATAGGATGCTCTTGACATTTATACATAATGATATTGAGGGAATCAATGTAGTTAATACCAAAATTAATGAAGGATATTCCATATCCTCACCAATTAAGGAAACAACTATATGAATATACCCAATATTAAACTTCCACCAATGTGGGATTTATTCATTAGACTGGTCCAACAAAGTTGATATTCGATAGTGGGAAGTGAATTTCATCCTCAAGGATGAACCAAATTCCGAGAAGGTCCTTAAAAGAATAGATTCAAGGGAATATATCTTATATGTATTTTATGATGGGAGAAACTAACAATATGAAGTAATTTAACATAAGATTCAAAATCTTCACTATTTAGAAATTAACATCCTCTATAAAATTAGGAGACATGGATAATTTTGGAATTCAATAATGCAGGACTACAAATTACCCACCAAATAATCTTGCTAATTTTTTATAAGATGAATTAAAATCATGTATAAAATCCCATTTAATCTATATAGTAAATAAATTACATAATTTATTAATATTAGTAATCTTTATTTTAAAAATAATAAATATAATATATAATGTAATTTTGAAATTAAAAAGTAAATATTTTTATTCTTACAACATTTATCAGAAGACTCAGGAGTAGGCAAGCCTACTCCTAGAAAAGCTTATATAAAAAAAGTAAATACAGCAAAATAGGAGACACATAGGTTTAAAAAATACATGTAAACACATCACCACATGCATCATCATCAAACGAACCACAACAGAAGGTTGGTGTAACAAAATATCATAAAAAGAAAACCTCCTCAATCATAGGCTTAGACAGAGCATCAGCAACCTAATTTGCCTCTCTGTAAGCATGAGTGACAACCAAACAAATCTGGTCCACAAGCCTGAGACAATCATACCAAGCAGAAAGCATATTCTAGAGGACATTCTTTGAAAGAATTTGAAGAATATCGACCACCCGAGTTGAATCAAAATCCATCCATAAGGTCATCCAAGCATGAAAAAAGCACAACGAACATCCTTGATCATAGCCCATAACTCTGCCTGAATTTCCAATCCATTTTTTAAGAAGTGATAAAAACAAACTTTAACAAACCCCCAATTGGAAAACACCACCACATCTGGAAGGCCCCGGTGAACCTGAATCTATTCCATCCACATTAACTTTCAGACATCGAATGATCATAGGAATCCACCAGATATATTTCATCACAATTGGATTCTTACACCTTCTAGAAACACCCAGTGTCTGCAAAATAATGAGATCAGAAACATCATTCCGCTTGACTCCCTTTCGATCTGGGGTAGAAGTAATAACATTAGTATGAAGCTCCCGAATGCCGATGGAAATCATAATATTTCTATTATCAAAGACCAGAGCATTTTGTGCTCTCTAGATAAAAGAAACAACCGCTGAGACAGTAGAGAGAAGTAGTGGTTTCACCAGAGAACTGTAATCAGATTGATAAATAGAATCCATAAGCTGTCCAAAACCTTCCATGTTCAGATGACATCCAAAATCAACCTACAAATAATCCCATAAACTAAAGGCAGAGAAACAATATATAAATACATGATCAATTGTCTCATCAGTAGCAAGACAACGAAAAGAAACAGGTTCAAGAGAGAATCCAGCACACTGAAACATCCATTGCAGAGGTTATCTACACATCCAAATCCTGCACACAAGAAAATACTGAGCTGGCAGGATATATGCAGCCTGAAACATAAGCATCCAAGAAGGGACCATCAGAGGCTCAGTACACATGAATCTATAATCCTCCCTAGTGCTGAATTTTCTAGTAATAATGGGAAACCAGACTAAAGTATCCGACACAGAATAATGTTAGTATTCCAACTCCATTTTCAGTGAATCAGAAAGCAACCCCTAAGCCATGAAATTATTATGAATGTCATCAATTGAAATATCCTTCAAAGAAGTTGGAATTTCAGTATGATCGGCAAAGGCACAATACAACCAAATAGTCCTCCAACAGTTCAAAGAAGATCTATGACAAAAAACCCATTTAGAGGATTGTGCATGGATGAGATAAGAGTACTAAATTGATGACCATATCGAGGAAGGGACATGAAGGGAGTACCCATTGAGAATCCTGGATCCAAATATGTTGCATATAAACTCCAAAGAGAAATAACTAGAGGTTAAGAGTGACCAAGTAAACTTTTTGATGAGAGATTCATTAAAACTCTTGAGGTCCTTAATCCCCATACCACCCATGTCAACATGCCGAATACAATCACTCCAAGAAACTGTAACAAGCTTCCTCTCATGAATTGAGCCAGTCTAAATAAATTTCCAATTCAGCCTTTGTAAATACTTAAGAAGGGTTCTAGGCCATCTGTATAAGGAAAAACCATAGGCACACATAGAGGTGATAACAAAGTTAACCAGGCAGACCCGCCCTGCCTGAGACATAGATTTACATTTCCATGTAGCCATTTGATTTAGAATTTTGAGATATAAATTTTCCAAGTAAAACCTTTTAATATCACCCCAAAATAGGGGAACCCCAAGATAGATAAAAGGTAGAGACCCTCTTTTAAACCCAAGCTTCGGAGAAACTCTGGTTTTCCTTGATCAGATGGCCCCTTCCCCGAAAAACAATGAGGACTTATCCCAAATGATAACCTGGCTAGATACAACATCATAATGCTAAAAATCCACTATAATATATCAAATAGTACATCCATCACCCTTAGAAGATAGAAAAATATCATCATCATTAAAGAGATGTGAGGGAGCAAAAAGATTCCTGCCAATAGTCATTTGTTGTTCCAAACCAGCATGAACAATATCCAATAGACATATACTAAAATAATTCTCATCAATAGAAAAAAGGAGGCCAGATAAGGGATCACCTTACTCCACTCCCCTGGAATATTTATCGAAACCTCTAGTAGAACCATTCTCAAGAACCGATAACATCGAACTTTGAAGGATGATGCTAATCAACTTAATGAATCCAGTGGAAAATCCAGGAATTTTTAACACAAAAAAATGAAACTCCATTTCATCGTATCAAAAGGGTTTTAGATTTCAACTTTCATATCCATATTCCCATAATTCACCATTTTTCTCATAACATTAACACATACAGACGCAGTATACAAATATTTTTAAATGTTCCTTCTAGGAACAAACCCATGTTGATTTGTAGAAATAAATCCCTTAGCAATACTTCCCAATCTATTGGCCGAGATTTTTCTTATATCATTTGGAATATTGTTCCCTATTGACATGGGCCTAAAATCCCCAATGTCAAGAGCATTCTCCTTCTTTGGAATAAAATAAATAAAGCTATGATTGGAACCACAAGGGAAATAAGAATGATAACCAAAGTCTCTAACTGCATGGACAAATTTTGTGTAATGAATATCCCAATAATACATAAAGAATCTATTAGTGAAACCATCAGGACCTACCACACTATCAGAATTCATAGAGAAAACTACCTTCCTGACTTCCTCCTCTCTAGGTATTGTAGTGAACATATCATTCTTCGAGGCCTAAACTGAAGAAAGAATAATGCTGAACATATTATGAGTATTATCATGCCCTGATTTAGTGTAAATATTCTCAAAATATCTACATGTAGAATCAGAGATGTCTTTTTATGAGTAGAAATGAACACCATCGACCATGACAACATTAGCTCCATGCTTCACCTTTTTCTCTCTATGTAAGCAATGAAAAAGTCTTGTATTTCTATCCCCTTATTTCATCCACCTGGCATTATATTGATCCTGAGAAAGACTTTACTTTAAATCTAGTAACTCATTAAATTTAGAAAGAGCATGAAACTCTTCCCTAGACGTAACATCATGACCCTCATTGATCCTTTGACTTTGTAAAATATTATCCTCAGCATTATGGATATCATGATCAAGACATGAAAAAGATTTCTTACTCCACTCTTTGAGCTATGCTTTCACAACCTTCACCTTAATTACCATTATATGAAAGGGACAACCAATCAAAGTAGTTTCCCAATCCTCAATGACAGCCTTCCTATAACCTTGAATAGATAACCAGGTATTATTAACCCTGAAAGGTAATGGAGAAGATCTCAGGCTGCGGAGATCCAAATCCATTAGAATAGGATTGTGATCAGAATTATCCCTTGGAAGAGTAATACCAGACATAGAAAAATCATAATATCCCCCATCAACATTACAAAATCACCTATTAATATCATTTTAATTAACTTTATAATCAAATTTGGTATACAAACATTTTTACACTTAAAAAATCGTTTTTTTGAAAAACTATTCTTCATCGTGTTTTGGGGATTAATTTTAATTATAATTTATTACACTTATAAAAATTTAATTTTTTAAAATGGAATCAATTTTTTTAATCATGATTTAATTTTTTTAAATATTCTACATTCAGTTTTGGTTATTCTTAATTGTGTCCTTGGTAAGACTCTTACTGATTATGGTTAGAGTTACAATTGGTTAAAAGTAAAAAAATAAGGGTTAAGATTACATACCAATTTTCTAAATACTATATGGACTAATTTATAACTTATATCACCTAATATTTTTACATGTTCTATTTTGGAGCCTTTTATATTTAGTAATAAATTAATAAATTTTAATATAATGAAAAAAACCCAATTGTGTCCTTTCCCCAACTTATAAAAGTATATATTCTATTCTTATTTATCAAAATATCATGATTCTATTAGATCAAAAAATTCATATGTAAATAACTTCCTAAAATAAATCACCATGACTTATAGGCTCTTATTTGATCAAAATAGCTGCATTAGGAGGCCAAAGTTAAAACCCTATAGAGATTGTCTAATGATGAGTTAAAGAACTTAACTAGGTGTTCTTTATTTTATTTTATTTTTTATTAAAGAAAATATTAAACATTAAAATATAATAAAATTAATACCTATAAAATATTTATATTTTATCATTTCAATTTGATATCCTTTATTTATATCCTCTTCTATAAATTGGGAAATGAATCCATCATTCAAGTGCACGACAAAATACCGCTTCACGAACCGGTGTAATTCATTTCCCACGACCGTCTAATAGGGATGGTTATAAATATTGATTAAATATATATATATATATTATACTATTGAAATAATTATCATTAAATAAATATATTATATAATTAATTTTCTAACAATTTCCTCCATTCAATAATCATAATGTCGTTCCTGGGTATGCATGGATTACCTTCTCTATGAAGAAATGTGATTAATTTTTTGAAACCAAATCACATGGATTGTATATATAAGTGTATTTAAAAAGATAGTATTATATTTATAATATTATAATATTTATGTAATGAAAATATGATACTTATATTTTTACATCATGTTCATTGAAAAATAGAAACATTATTCATGTGTAAGTACCACTATCTCAATGATTCGAACGTAATTCATCAGTCATCACAGTAATACATAGTTGGTTACAAATATACAATTAGTTTATAAAAATTTCAACAATTACATTGTTAATATTATATAATTGATATAAAAGTGATCCTTTTGACCTTATTCAACCCACCAAAGTCATTTTATATGAATGAACGAAATATCCTCAAAACATTCAAAGTAAACCTAATTGATTAAATAATTACATATTAAATGACTATAAATGAAATACAAGTATTAATAAAATTGAAAAATATTACTAATAATGAAAATAATGAAAATATTTTTATTATTCTGGAAGATAAATAATGTACATGACAAGGCATACTCGATGATTGAGACAATTTACCATAAAATATGATCTGAAATGTTGTAATGATTTATTGTATGAATAATTTTTACCATGTAAATATTCTTAAAAATATGTTACGAATTTATTTTTTTGGAAATAAATGATTTATATTGGAAATGTTATGTCTCATTTTGATTTATTGAAATTTTTTTAAAGAGAAATATTTTTATGTATTTTATACAGGATGTTTTGACATTATTTTGAAAAGGAAAATAACATTTTATAATTTAATATATATAATATTGATGTATTTTACTTCTTCCCAAACATCGTTTAATGATTTTAAAGCTTTATAATTCTGTGTTTTTTATTCTAATAAAAATCGTACTTCAATGTTTTATGTGGATTTTTTTTTTTAAAATGGAGTTTTGAAAGAAAGAGATATTTAAATATTTGAAATTTTTTTATTATGGGATATAAGAATAGTTTTATATGTTTTATAATTATAATACAATCATGTATCTATTTTATGCATGTTTTTCTCATTCAAAATTTTTTATGATGATGGGTGAGATCGTTACATCTCTCTAATTCATTAGGTGATGATTATTTTCTCCATATAATTATTTTATAATTAACCATATATCTTATTTAATTTATAAGGGATATTGTAAGGGGTCTATAAAGATGATTCACTAAGGGAACTACATGAATTTCCTATGATTTATAATATTGTTTCACTAAAATATTCTTATTTCACAATTTAATATGATTATATTTTGTTTTAAAGGAAGGATTATTCCTTTGTAGGGTAAAAAAGTATGCTTTTATTAATATTTTTTACAAGGGTTATCTTGTTTTCTATGAAACTGCAATGATTATGATTTTTTAAAAGTATTTTTATAATTACATTTATGAAAAAAGGTGGGGAAAAAGATATTTTAATGTGTATGAAAATGATGATTTGATATCAATGTTTATTATGGTAAAGATAAAATTTGTTTTATTATCTCAGGGTTTTGAGACGGACTAATGTATTATATTATTTGTTTTTATATTAACCTCATTGATAATTTTGTTCTTATCCCATTTTTTCAAATTGTTTATCACATGGTTTAAGAATGATAATGAATAAGAAAATTAATTTGAAAATCATGAAGATTTTTCATTGAATGAAATGTGTTTCAATTTAAATATACTATATTTTGAAAAAACACACATATTTAGTATATGTGTCCAAATTTTTATGCATAAGTTTTTTTGCAAACAATTTGAGACCTACTTTTCTAAAACACTAAACCTAAATAGATATTTGGGAAAGAATAAAATTAAATTTATTTTTAAAAATAAAATTATTGGTTGAATATGCATCAGGTACTTATAGTTCATATAAAATGTAGTGAATAGATAATTTTAGAGGTTTTGATAATGTATGTAAGTAACATTAAATGATTCAAATCTATGGTTTTCAAGAAATATAATTTGAATATTTCCAAATTTATTCACCTAATCATTGTCTATTCAGAGTGGTTTCCATAATGGAAACTAGGAATATTATGTACTTAGAAATCAAGAGGAAGGAATCCATCCATATTAGCAACCATGAATAGTTCTAATTGGATTTGAGTACTATTTTCAGTGATAGATTAGTTGATTCAGTATATAAATGGTGGTAGTATCCATGTGAGTGATCAACCAGATTCACTATAGAGGAACATGTCAATAGTGGATCATTTCCTAAAATTGAACTATCTATAATTCATTAGATAATCCACCCCTATAATTATTGATGTATGGTATAATTCATTGGAGCTGATATTCAGATTCTTGTGTTTTTCATTGCAAAATATCTACCAAAGGATGTAGGAAAATTGGAAAATAAATATTTTTATTTGAGGTAGAAAGAGAAATATTCAATAACCGCATGTGAATAAAAGATCACCTAATTGGAAAAGTAGTCACCAAACTAAAACAGATATCAAGACTAAAAAATAAACTAGTAAAACTCACTATTAAAGCCAAAATATCAAAGTGAATTTTCTTCTCCTAAATTTATATTTTATTAAGCCTTTTCAATGTGCCAAAAGATTGAAATAGTGTTTTTTGATGATCATATACTCAATGTGAACAAGTAAAGAGAGGGGTATATATATAAGGAAATGTGGAAGCATTTATATATGTTAATTGAAAGTAATAAAATTATTTTACAATATTATGATATGTTTATTGATAATATATCTAGTCAATGTCTTATAAAATATATGAAGTGAATCTGATGTTGTATGTTTTGAACTTTAGCTCATGACGGTAAAGAAAAAGACCACATTAATGAAAAAGAAAATAAAGAAATTCTTAGAGTATGTTCTTTAAATGATGATGAAATGGTCCATTATGAGAGTACATTTTAGAATATAGGAATAGTGGATGAAATTTGTAACAAACCAAAATATGTACTCCAAGATTTGGTGCATACAATTTAATTTTTTTATTTGATAATGATAAATGTGTCCCAATTTTAAGAATCCAAAAAATATAACATCAAAAGGAAATATTGGATAAAATACATACTTAAGGACCTTTTATCTTTATATTCCTAGAGAAGTAGTAAAATATATTACATAAAAACTTCAATATGTAAATAAAGTGTCCATAAAAATTTACATCATCTCACCCTACGTTGTTCCAATATAGTACCCTATTTAGGTAAAACAAACATAAAACATTTCTTATCCTCCTGGGGAAATGATAATTGTAATAATGTTGAGATAAAATTATTTTAACAATTATATATAATATAATATATCTTGAGTAATAATTAATAATCAATTTTCAAGTTAAATTATTGAAAACAAATTCTATTTAATAAAAAAACACGAGCACGAAGAATAATCTGGATAGAAAAACTAATCCTAAAATAATTCTATATAAATAATAACATATTCTTAAAACTTATCCATGGATATAATATCAATTAAAATAAACACAAGAAAATATATAACTAAGTTCATAATGATGTAATGAATAATCTTTAATGTCATAAAGATATTGTAAAGGACTCATTCCATGGCATCTCAAATATACAATCACGACCTCATGCTAGATATCTGACATAAATTTTTAATGTGTCTAAAATATACCCACACTCATTTTTATCATAATAAATATCTATGAACCAAGGGGATATAATGGTCCCCACTAATCAAATGTTATGTAAAATACATTCATCATATGAAATGGGTGAATAAATCTTCAATAAATAATTATCCTAAATAATTTTTTTTCAAAACTAATATATATAGAATATTAATATTTTTTTCCTTTCAATAAATTTAACATGATATTAATTCATAAATAGTAATATATACATTGGTATAAAAATATTATATCCCTATTAAATCATAATATTCACTAAATAATATTAATATATATGGAAATACTTTAAAAAGAACATTTGAATTTTTTATTCAAAAAAATACCTATTCATTTTGAAATTACGTATGCTAAAATCTATAAATTTCTTAAATACTATGGAAAATAATAATCTTGAGAAGAAAATTAGAAAATTTTAATGGAATATTTAATGTAAAGAGTATGTAGGTTGGTGTAAAATCCCATTCTTGCTGTGTATGTTAATACAATATTCTATTCACACATTTGGTGAAAAGTGCATCATTTATAAAATGGAATGATGATTAATTTTACACATTTTACCGAAATTCAATATGTGTAAAATATAATTAATAATTTTTAGGGTAAAATTAAAATAATTCTTGAAAATATTTAGAAGAAAATATGAAAATAAAATTAAATTATTTCTGACCAAAGTTAAAATTATTATTGATTTTACTTAAAAGACTTTTTATTGTCTTATTAATTTAAAAATAATGTACAAAATTGAAATAATACATGAGATACAAATAAGTTACCAAAGGATAATAAATTCATTGGTTTTAAAATTTAATGATAATAAAACTCTAATAATAGAAACTTAAACATAAATAATCTCAACTAATGATGTGATTGTGAAATAAATCCCTTACAACTATGGTAGATTTCGAATAAATACATTGTAAAATAGAGAACATTATATGGATATATAAATCAAATTAAATTTTCTGATAATTCTAATATAATATATTTATGTTTAGTATATACAACACATAACAGGAATAATTTTTTATTATAAAAATATATCATAAAAATAAATGAGAGACAAACATCCCTTACTTAAAGTATCATCTGTATTTTTACACATTTAAACCCAATATATAGTAACTATATATTTATTATACATATATTATAGAAACAGTCATATATATATATATATATTACCAAATATGACTAACTTATAATATTATATCACCCATGAATTAATAATGATTTATTAAAATAACAATTCCAGGTGAAAGATGCTTCATTTTTATGCATATTTTGGTTCAATTATCCTGATATATAAACAATTATCATGGTTCCATTATCTTTATAATAATAATCATGAAATAAATACAAAATATATATTCATCACAGAACTATATATATATATATATAAATTTATACATAAAATATACAGATAGAAAAATAGACTACAATGTTCACAGAGATATTAGGACGTACGTACACATGAATGTAGTTTTCACTTTTTAAAGAATACAAAAAATACAAGTAAATA
This sequence comes from Viscum album, assembly GCA_963277665.1. NCBI lineage: Eukaryota > Viridiplantae > Streptophyta > Magnoliopsida > Santalales > Viscaceae > Viscum > Viscum album. The sequence continues at coordinate 1,162,733,294 of OY728130.1, read as the reverse complement.
ATAATTCACCTTTTAAGAATAACTTTTATATAATAAATTAAATATAATAAATTATATATATATATTTATTAAATATATTGTTACTACCATTCATGTAAAATGGAAGAAAAAAATGAATCACATCACTTCATAGAGGTGGTAGTCTATACATTTGTAGAATCACCATTTTAGTTTTCCAATGTATCAGAAGTAGGTGGATTTTTTTTCCAATTATATTTTGGAAGGGTAATACATTGGGGTTGTAATGTGATTTTCTTTATTTCCCAATATTCGTTATTTTCAATTATAGGAATACTACACCACCAGATTTGGTGACGTTGGTTACATAATCGAAACAAGATAATGGGATATTATTTCCTCCTTCCATGGAATACTCCTTAGATAACATCACCGACTTTGGCTATCCATCAAATAGTTGATTCATGTTCACGAAACTCCTTTTTTATGCCATCTCACGGTAGAAACTGACTAAATTCACCAATTATAACATGACAGAGTATCTAACTTCATTAAGAGTGGATGGAATTGTTGGACATTTATGAGAATCTGTGGAAATTATACATATTAGGAACCAGTAATGTATTCCTCTTTTAGAGTTGATGTGATCTCATATGTGATTCATATCATGTTCAGAACTCAAGTCATTATAGGTTAGGCATGAGGTTGTTGATTCCAAGGGCATATGGAATCGAAGGCTCTTTTTTACATAGCATATCACATTCGTTAAATGAGGTAGATATTATGATTCATATGGTGGGATCATAGGTTGAAGGTCTTTTGATGAAATAGTTAAAAGGTTTAATGTCCGATAGGTATAGGTTCATCATATGATTAATGTTCTATGTGGAAATTGTTCACAGATTTAATGACATGTAGGGATAGTGTATTCACACATTTAACAACTTATGTGGTTAGGATTAAATGTTTTAACATCTTATGGGGACAATCTAGTCACAAGTTTAATTCATTATGGGGATATGTTTGTGATATTGAGTGCATCCCAATGGTAGATTACCATAATTTAGGGTTATCACCTTTGGGGGGATGCATATTTAATATTAATGGGGTGGATCAATATTGATCCTTATCCGAAGAATGCAGAGATTGAACCTTTCATAGGCATCCTATGTACCTTGTTAGGTGATAGGGTTAAAAACCATCTATTAAGAGTGTGTATTTTATGTCCATGTTACATTATATCTCCATGTAGTTTAACATCATGCAGTAATGATTCTCAAATTATGTTTTGAGTGATGAAAAGGGATAGTATATAGATTATGGATAGGGTATGGCTACGATAGGAGGATCATTTCCTGATGGTGTGGGAGAAGTGTCATCCCATTCTAGTTATACACATGGAATCATGTTTTCATTTCCCAATGTTGGGCTATAGGTTAAACTCATGTGCTATGGACCTTTCTATAAAACTCAAAATCATGTGAATATAATTTGGTGATGTAAATTTTTTCATCTTACCGATATTATGTGTTAGTGTAGAACACTAGGGGAATCCATTTCTATGATGGATATGAGGATAAGACACTATCCATCATCATACTCAAATGGGAATCAATTTCCCATAATGATTCCACATTTGAGACTTACATGACTTTTTCATAGGAGCCTATGGGTGGAACTAGAGTAAACAATGCCATTTTGAGGAGTCACATGAGTGTCCCAATATTTGGATTAATTTTCATAGATGCAAGAGGTGATGAAACTATCCAGACCCTTTTTCACAAAAGGGGACTATAATGGGGGTTTATTATTCTATTCATGAAATTGTTGAAGGATTGAAAAATCCAGGTTTGTATTGGTAAATTTACTTGAGATCACTATTTTTTGAGGTATATAAATCGAAATGGGGAAATATGAAGGGTACAATAGGGAAGTTTAAGGATAGATGAGAGATTCAAAATGATTAGGTGGATTGTGAAGGCATGAGGCTTTATAGGAGAACGTCTTTATTGAAATTGGATGGCCCTGCATTGGAGTTATGTCTTACTTCCCATTGGAAAGGTTTCATGTGAGTCATATATGCTATGGTATTTGATAATAATGAACTATTGGGAGTATATTCATGAAATATAGGTAGCTTTAGGGATCCACATATCCTTTTTTATAAAAAGTATACATGTTGGATGATGTCTCGTGAATTGACAGCTTAAGGCAGTTATTAAAAGTTCACACGTCATTAAAATTTAAATGTAGGGAGGTATTTACAATTTATGTGAAGGATGAGAGATATGTTTCATGAAAGTATCCATAATTTTTCATATGGTCATCCTTTATAGAAGACATATACCTTTACAAAATGACATATATGTTATGAATGTCATCATCATTTTCATGATATATTCTTTAGTTATACCTGAGAGTTTCATGATACATAGAACATTCCTGAGGGTTTGACATTCACAAATCAGTACCCTTTAGTGGATTTGAGCCTATATAATCTTTATATTTACTCTAATCATTCAATTTTATTTTGAGGTATCCTATATCACATTTTTTATATAGGAAAATCCCCCCATTGAATAGGATCTGATGTGAGAAATGAGGGTCAAATTATGAGGTGAAAGCACCAAAAATAAGTGATATGGGGCCCATTATCACAAAAGTTGGGTTAATCCCATGTCTAAAAAATGGTGGATGGGTTTTATATGAGACATGAACTTTTTTCCAATAAGATTTCATGATCCAATGTTTTTATGAAACTCATCACTTTCTTGAGAATTTTTTAATCTCAATCTTATACACTCACAATTATTTTTCACCTTTATGTGATGTTCCTCTTTGAGAATAAATTGTGAGACCATGAAATTATGGGAACCATATAACTATGGACATGATCTTTTCAAAACCAAACATTATGAACAAACCATTAAACGGATTTAGAGTTTTGAAGATGGTCTCTAAAGGTGTTGAAGCTATTACTACTCTATGAATGGAGAAGGCTAAGAACATTATGATAAGAAAGAAATTATATACCTTATCATTACACAAAACTCTTTCTGATCCAATAAAAAATATTAATACGGGTTTCATATTACAAAAGTGGTTTCCAATCTATGGATTCATACATAGGGATGATTTGTTTATCCCTAATTTTGAACGATACATGCTCCATTACTAGTTCAAAAATTCCCTAGGGATTTATAGATGGAACATGGATACCATATGTCACCATGTGAAAGACCATGTGTCAATCAAAACAAATTATGTTTGGAACCTCATGGAGACCCTCTATATGGAAGAAATATTTTGAGTGAAATTCTCCTACTATATGAGACCATCTTTAAGGTGGTTCTAGAAGAGTAAAACTGGGGATGGACTAAAATAAGATAACTATGACCTAGTGGAAACTTTATAGAATAGTGGGACTAGGGATACATCTTATTCCAAACCAATAATGAGTTCATGGAAGATATAAAGTGGTTTGGTCTACATAAAGTTGTGTAGACTTTGTAGTTCTTCATCGACAACCACAATGACATCATTGCTGAATTACATAGTAGTTGGTCACTAGAAACCAATACCTTTCACTTTCATCATAAAGAGGTTAGAATCATCCTTCGGGACCACTACCAGTTTGGGGGATCCCCATACAAGGGAAGATGTATAATGAGTATATCCTTCCATAGGATGTATGGGAGGAATCAGAATAGATTAATGTAGTAGTGAGGGTTTTCTATTCATAGTAAAAAAATAAAATGAAATTAATACGTGGATAAAATAGGTCCCTTTCAAAATGTAGTTCATTTTCATTTTGAATCAGTTTGTGGACATGTATCTCGAAAGACCAAACCATTGTCTAATGGTGTTGTAGAGAGGGAATGAGGGATCATATTGGTGGATTATGGAGGCGATACAATTAAATATATGGGGGGTAAAATGTGAATAGCATTGTTATTATGGTTATACTAGATAGATTCATTATAGTTCTCATCATCAAATGGATTCTCCTAGTCTATGATGGATACATGGGGGTGTTGTTGAGCACAATAAATAGAAATATGGTAATGGAAATAAGAAAGCAAACCAATCTTGTGGTTCTTGTGATGGTGAATTAGTATAAGGGTTTTCAACATTCCAAACAGATGAATACCCCTTTTTGAGTTTGTGGTACATTCCATTACTTAAAGGGATGGGTTAATGCACACATGGAAGGGTACAAGTAAATGAATTTGATCTCCCATCTCAACAAATGATTTTGAATGTCACAGTTGCATATTTTCATGATATGACCACTGTAACTAGGATAGATTGGTTTGATATTAAGGATCAGGTAATCAATGATCATCATACTTCATCCATTCCACCTCCATATGGGAATGGTTAAAAATTATGACAGGCAGCTTGAAGATCTCGTTTGATATCTTCTAAACATTCGAGGGAGATTATTGGTAGTGAGGATCAAATGTATGGTCAATTGGGAACCACATTCCCAGTATCCGTTTGGCCTCCTGTTACACTTTATTCATAGGATTAACTATAATGTGTAAATTAGACTATAGTATCAAATCCAACCATTATTCCTCCATAAAATATTGGATATGTTTTCATTTGAGGATAGAAAATGGAGGAGTGTGTTTTCACCAGAAAACACCCCCTATGGGCTTTCGCATGAGTATGAAAAGATATTGGAGACAACATAACCATGATAATCATTATGTAACATTAATCATTGGGTTTCTATTGAAGAGGGATTATAAAATATACATCACCGGGGGAATTATGTGAACAAGGGATCATACTGATGAGAAAGACATAGCCCAATTGCATGACTGAAAAATATATATCTAGAGGAGGTGGGGGGGGGTTAGGTCCAAGGCTCCAGGAAAAATAGCCTTGGGAAGAATGAAACCCTTCCAAGGGGATTCCTAGGATGCATGTTAGGGCCTTAGGGAAGAAGTTGTGCCATACAGATATTCAATGTGATTTATTCTCCCTTAATTCTTGGAATTTCTATAAGATCATTAATATACTAAACTAAATCTATGGGATGTGGCTACATCTTCATTATAATGGGATTGAACTACCTAGACTAGTCCATTAAGGGGAAGGATACAATGATACTTAGACTGAGGTGGGGAAATACCATATGGTGAAGGAAGAAATTGTACACTCTCAGGGTATAACACACCCATTGACGAACCAAGTGAGGGTACTGTGGGATACTCCCTCTTCTAAAAAAATCATTATCATTAAATCAGATGTAATAAAATCCTACAAATATAGGTTGGCCAAGGAGGAATAACAAGGGAGTTATTCTTACCAATAATTTCCCAAGAGATTAGATCTCGATATTGATATGGAAAATATATTACCTTCCTGATAACTGGTAAAATTTACTATTCCATTAGGCCTTATAACTTGTTTTATAATTCTGGTGTAGGTATTATATGATATGAAAGAGGTAGATATCGATGATGGTTTATTGGAGGATAACATGTAGGACACATACATTGAAAAGTTGGACACAACACCTCCCCTTAAAACAATGATAACTATTGACCAGCTATTTTTCACCGAGGCTACGCCTATGGATTGTGTAGAAACTAAACTGCAATATGTGCCCCTTGGAAATATACAATACTCCCCCTATTTAGATCGATTAATTTCATTATGAAGTTTTAACATAACTTTTATTTATGTTAAATTGATCCAACATATTATGATGAGGATTAGCCCTTGGAATCCCAGGCATTTGTTCCTATGTAAATTTCATCATTGGTTAGGCTTCTAGTAAACAACATGGACCCACTAGAGAGCATTTATGAATATTATAAGAATCATTCCTTTTCAAACCCCATTTTTATTCATCCGATGAATGGAGTCTTTTTAACCTCATTTTATAATTAAAGTGAAATCAATGTCGGGGGATCATCCTACAATGGAAATTCATGAACCCCTTAGACTTTTATTTGAGGCAGTTATGGATGATGTTAATGGCCTAATGGGGGAGGCCAGGTTAACATGCTCAGAAGAGGTGGTTAAGGAGCCTATGATTTTCAAAACTTCTCTAGAGGTGATGAAAGAGATGGAGGTAGAGTGTTTAGACATAAAATGATTTTTAAAGAGGATGTGATGTTCATTCATATCTCATAGGTGTCAGTGGTGGTGAAGGCCAAAGAAGTAGGTAGAGTGTTAGATAAGGAAGCATTATTTTAGAAGTAGAACCTAGTACTTCTAAACAGATTCCCATGTACGATATTGTAGATGATATGTTGGAAGCCTTCAATGGATACAAGTCCATGCCACCCACGGAATTCAAGGAATCTGATTCAAATGTGGAAGAGGAGAATCAGATAGTCTATTGTAAATGATGTAGGAGTGAATATAACATAATCACATTCACTCCATGGTCCAATATGAAAATCTTTATCACGTCACTTGACCACAATATTGTGAGAATAGGGATTTGTGGTATGAAATCTCAAGTAATTCATGCTTTTTCCTGAGACATCCTCTCCGAATGATTATGGGGAAAGTGGTATCATAAGAGACAACTTTATATGAGGAGAAATATGATGGAACTATCATGATTTATGCATCCAAGGAGGATCTCACCTAGATTGATGGGAAGGCACAACAATAATATGGATTTTTTTATCACGAGAAGGGATAATCAATTACCAAACGTTTCTGTTGGTAGGGGAAGAGGTTGAAGAAGAATATAAAACATCCTAGGTGGTGGAGTTCATGGATTAATAGGATTATGTGCAGATCTGAGAAGATGAGTTCAGCCCAATTGTTGAAGAGGAAGAAACATATCTAGTTAAGTGGTGATGAGCCAGTAATCCCACCTAGTAGAGGATGGATAGACTGGGGTATTCATTGGCCCAGATCTAGCCTTAAGAGATTCCTTTAGATGAAATAAATGAGGTGATCCAACCTTTGGATGCACCTCCTCAATATGGGTTTTAATGTTTTTTTATTAAATTACTCATGTGAATATATCTTCTTTGTATACATCCCAATCAAACTAGAAAGATAATAAACTATAAACCTAGAATCCAACATGATTTAAGCTCGGTGTGAAAAAGTGGTAAACATAAGATAAATAACTTATACCATAGTACCAAGAAGGGTGGGGTGAAAATGATCAATAGACTATTGAGGATGTCTTAATGAGGAAGGTCTTAATCAGAGAGTGGGACTCTATATAGATATCATTCATTCTTAATGTGAATAAGGGTATGAGTATGGTAATTACATGGGATTTGGATTCGATCTAAGAAAAAGGGGGAGATTAAGGAAGTGAATCGGGATTTCTCTAATTCAAAACAAGAAAAAGGGTGATAGATTGAATGAGGATTATCATTAAACATGTTCTAAACGCATGCCGCAAAATCACACTACCATGGGTGAGGAAATTAAAATGATAGTAGACCATTTGTAATGGCCTAGACCTCTCCGGCCCATTCCTTTGTCAAAAAGAGGGTCTTAAAGTGTTCTGGAGGGTAAAATGGAATTTTCACACACTTTCTAGAATTTTGTAAGTACACGCCATGTAGTATGAGTACACTCCATGTACCCGCATCTCCGGGTATACCACATGTTTAATTTCGTGTCCTTGCCCTGTGAAATAAATGGGTGCACACCATGTACCCAATACTACACGACGTGTACTCCCTCCCCACGTACGCGTTACCGTCAAACTGTGTGTTGATCAGTCAACGGTCGTGTGTCGTGTCGGAGCTGTGTCCTTGTCGTGTGAAATAAATGGGTACACTCTATGTACCCAATACAACACTCCGTCTAGTCACTCCCTGCGTACACGTTACCCTCAAACCGTGTGTTGGCCAGTCAACGGTTGCATGCCGCGTTGAAGGTCGTGTTGGAAGCTGCATGGTTGTCGTGTGAAATGGCCAAGTACACGCCATGTACCATAAAGTACACATCGTGTAATTTTGTTTTTCACACCTATAAAAGGAGGGGTTCCCTCCTCCTTTTCAACACACCCCTCTTCTCCCCTCTCCTCTGAGAAGAGCTCTCCCAAGAGACTCAAAGGATACTTTTTATTCCATAACTTCTTCGTCCGAGCTCTGATTTACGATCTATCAGTTGCCACGGGATCATAACGACAAGGCAGAACTTATGAGCTTGGATCTGTTGTCTTTCCTTCAGCCTTTCCTTTCTAACATCCACCAGAGGAGGTTTTTCCAGGATTTGATAGAAGTGACGGACGCCGACGGACATCTTCTAAATTTGATACGGGGGAGCGTTGTGATCAGAACCTGTTGAGTTAGGGATCTTAGCTTCATCTCTCTAAATTTTGCATCATGCGGGGTGGGTTTCCTCTTGTTTATGTGAAACACATTTGAACCAGTTTAATAAATATAATAACTAGCTTATATAACAGGGATGGGATGTTGTGAATGCAGTTACCTTATTTATATCCTGTGATTATATTTTGTGAATTGAATCGTATTCTGCCTACTGAAAATCACTGTCATTGGGGTCCTTTTCATGCACAATTAAATGTTTCCCTAACTTTGTAGACTATTTTTCTGGATGGAAACTTCATGGAATGTGGAAATTGGCTAATCACGTAAAGTTGGCTGATTACATGAAAATATGTAACCCTTGTGTGATCACCCCAGTTGAACCAAAATGAAATAATAAACATGTGGGTGCTATTGGGGTTAATTTATGGGAATTTGGGGTGTTATTGTGGGTTGTTGTGGATAGAGTAAGCAGCGGGGCTGCAGTTGGTTTGGTTGTGGGTTGGTGTTAATGCTATGTTGGTGATAGGCAGCGGGGTTACAAAGAATGGTATTAAAGGGATAATGATGTATGGGTTTCGGTGTGATTGTGGTTATGATAGTTGGCAGTGGGGCTGCAGGGATGGGCTTGAATGTGAATGAACTATGGGTTGTGAATAATAAATAAATGTGTAAGAGTTAATGAATGATGGGGCTTGGTAATGAAATAGAATAATAATCAATGGGTTGGTTGTTTATTAAGAAGGGACTTATTGTGCTGCTTTTGTTTTCCTAACTTAATTTGTGGAAGGCGGGGATATGCTTTACAAATGATCGGTGTGGTTGTGAAAATTTTCCCAGTAGATAAGTAACTAATAAACTGATTCTATTGAAACATGAAAACCTAAATGGGGTTTTCGGGATTGTTTTTTGTATGCATGCTTCGTAGTAGCAGTGTCGAGGCACATGCTCAGATCTCTGATTAGAATCCATAGGTTGGGATGAGTTTTTGGTATATATATATATATATATATATATCTGTATCTTTGTGTTTTATCGCATCCCACCCATGTTGAGCACTTACTGTCGAACACTCACATTTCATGGGAGAGGGTGTTTTCCCAATTGTTACTAGCTCCTTCATGCTCCTTCTTCCTTAAGTTATGATGGCTTCAGTCGACCTTACACCCAAGACTCTTTGGGTAGGATTCGATTGGGGTGGTTTAGCCCAAGACTCTTCGGGTAGGTTTTACAATTTCTCAAGAACCATCGAGATGAGGCCCAGGTGAATGCGGGTGGACTACATGGTTGTGAGGCCCAGGTGTGTGCGGGTGGGATATGTGGTTTTGAGGCCAAGGTGTGTGTGGTTGGGATGTGTGGTTCTTGAGGCCTAGGTGTGTGCGGGCGGGAAGAGTGTGGCAGCATTAGGAGGTTTGCCATTAGGAAGAGTAGCTAACTAGTGGGAAACTATGTGGGGTACCCAATACTCTTGTTCTTATATACTACTACCTGTTGTGATTGTGTATTGATCAGTGTGGCTGGTGAGGTTGTGTGGATAGAATTCATTTCTAGGTTTCTCCTATTGTTCTCATGAGGAATTAGGATGTCTCCCCACGTGTGCACGAGAGATTTAGGTTTCCCTACTGAGTATACTTGTATTCTCATCCTACGTTTACTTTCAGGTTTCCAGGAGCACTACCAGGGCCGTGCGGGAACCTACTAGTCAGGATAGTTGGAGTTGCTGCAGTTTTTTATACTTTTTCTTCTGGTATTGTACTTTTGATCTCTTTTGTACTTATACCTTGTTTCAGAACTATTTAAACATGCACGTGGAATTGGTTTGGGTTTATATTTATACACTTGTTATTTTTCTTTTTTGTGGATTACTTGTCCTATTTCCTGATCATAAATAATAAAAAAGGGTAATGCCTACCATATTTATGAAAACTCATACCCTTGGTGCTAGTGGCCACCCTGGGGCCTACTAGAGGAGGGACTCGGGGTTCATTATATCCCTTTCACCATTGCCAGCTCAGGAGGGGCATCTTTGGTGGGAGGGGGTCATGAAAGAATGGTATCAGAGGTGATAGTTGAATGATAGGATGAAGTCTGGAGTTAGGCACAGTGAGGATTGCATGGGATGGTAGTGAAACAGTTTTGGTTAATCTTGGTGTGTGACATAGGCTAGGGAAGACAATCTAGAACATGGGATTTTAGGGCCCCCCATGAACCGATGCAAGGACTATGAGCCTTCTGAATGACCAAGTGAGACTACACTGATTGCATGGTAGAGACCCTAGGTAAGGTACATGCATCATCATGATTGTGTTTTACTTGATTTGGGTGTTCTGGGAAAGAAATTGAATAAAATGATAAAATGAATCCCTACAAAATTTCATTACTACTTGGGATTTGGAGAACTTTGTTCACCGTACATCTATGGCACCTAGACGTCATCCCTGGCTGACTTAGATTTCCGAGGCCCAGCAGATTTAGGTGGTCGATCAGTTTAGGATTGACTGAGAAGAGGAAGATAGCCAGCGGTAGAAGACTCTCCGTTCATTCAAGTAGTAGCCCGTCAAGAAGTATGAGGGAAGAACTTCGGATGTGGAGACGGAGGGGTGGATTGAGGAGCTGGGGATCACTTTTATCATGATCCGTGCTCTGAGGGAGTACTGGGTTCCCCTAGTAGTCAGTTAACTGAGAGGTGGGGCGCGACAATGGTGGACGCTCTTCCTCGGGAAGAGGATAGATGCAGAGGTTCCATGGGGTGACTTTGAGAAGGATTTCCGAGAGGAATTATTTCTTCCATGATCAAGGAGAAGAAGCAGTAGGAGTTACTATCCCTCCAGTAGGGGATTATGTCAGTACGATAGTTGGGGATCAATTTCAATGATCTCCTATGCTTTTCTCCGGATCTCTTTCCGGATGAGGAGTCTCGGGCGAGACGTTTGGAGGAGGCGCTTCATCCTTCGCTATAGTATGCTGTCACCCCCTTCACCCTTCTGACGTATGTGGTGGTACAGAAAAAGGCAGAGGTTGTATAGAGGATGCACTCGGTGGGAGGTGAACAACGAGAGGGGAAACATCCATGTTCATCGAAGTGGAAGGTAGTCTGCAGTAGGTCTCCTGTGATGGGACCTTCCCAGTTCAGGCTAGTGGGGAGAAGGCCCTCGCAGTTCCAGTTCATATCTTTAGGTCCTCATCCCTTTTCCACCAGCCTAGGACCGAAGTGTTTTTCTAGTGGAGGTTTCGGGCACATTCATGGTTGGTTCCTGACCTGAGCTCAGTACGGTGGAGGTGGGCTAGTTCAGCGCCCACCTCAGCAGCACAAGTTTCGGGCGAGGCCCTTATAGAAGCACCAGGACCATGCTCCTCTTTGGGAAGACTTTACGGGGGGAGGCCGACCTCATGGTGCTCCTCAGGGACCTCGACCAGGGCATGGTCAGGGAGGTGTAAGACATCAGAAAGGCAGAGGATTTGGACGTGGACATTTGCACGTAGTAGAGTTGGCAGCTCCAGCAGGACCAGAGGTGGTACGCGGTATGATTTGTAATTTTAGCACTATCATTTCTGATTTGTTCGATTTAGGAGCTTTACACTCCTTTGTTGCAACTGGTCTAGCCCACGCTCTACGACTAGAAGTAGATAGACTTTCCAAACCACTGGTGCTAAGTACATCAGTTGGAGGCCAGACCAGCGTATCTTGTGTTTTCCGGGGATTTGGGCTGACATTGGGACCACATCGATCTAGTGGGGATCTTCATTTGCTATAGAATCAGCCATATGATGTCATCCTAGGCGTTGACTGGTTTTTTTCTGTTAGTGTCGCTATTTACAGCTTCCGGAGAAGAGTCGTGTTCTCCGACGTGGATGGGCATCATGTAACTTTTGTTGGTGAGAGGAGCTATCAGGTGGGAAGCCGGCGTGTGGAGCATTTCCTTTCGTTATTTGGTGGGTTATCAGGGGTTCCAGCTGATACAGAGGTGGTGGATGTCCAAGAGGTTATTGGGGAGTTCCTCGATGTATTTCCTGAGGAGGTTGTGACTCAACCCCCCCCCCCCCCCCCGATGTGATGTTGAGTTCGGGATATACTTATATTATGGTTCCCGTCCGATTTTGATGGCCCCTTATCGGATGCCACATTAGTATTTTCAGTAGTTTCGAGTTCAGATTGACGATCTGATGGAGATGGGTTTTCTTCCACCCAACGTGTTTCCATGGGGTGCTCCAGTTTTGTTCGTGAAGAAGGCAGATGGTGGTCTCAGGTTATGCATAGACTACCGAAGGTTGAACCAGGTAACGGTCAAGAACCATTACCCCCTTCCAAGGATAGATGTTCTCTTCGACCAGCTGAGGGGAGCATGTTTGTTTTCTAAGATTGATCTACGATTAGGGTATCATCAGCTGAGGGTGAAGGATAGTGACATCTCGAAGACGGATTTCAGGTTCTGGTATAGGCACTTTGAGTTTGTAGTGATGTCATTTGGAGTTACAAATACACCAGTTGTGTTAATGGGACTTATGAACTTTGTCTTCAGAGAGTTTCTGGACGGTTTCGTCATTGTGTTTATCGATGACATCCTGATCTACTCAAGATCAGAGGAGGAGCATGTTGAGCATCTCAGGGAAATCTTGGAAGTCCTTCGACACCACCATCTTTATGGGAAATTGTCAAAGTGTAAGTTCTTGAGACAACAAGTACACTTCCTTGGGCACGTAGTGTCTCAACATGGAGTGTTAGTGGACCTGTCAATGGTGGACGAATTTGTTTCTTGGGCAGCACCCAAGAGTGTGGCGTATGTTCGTAGTTTTTTGGGGTTTGTAGGTTACTATCAGAGGTTCGTTTCAGACTTCTCTTGAGTTACTGCTCCATTGACATCTTTGACTAGGAATAACTAGGTCTTCCTATGGAGAGATCTGTGCCAGAAGTCTTTCGACTACCTGAAGGAGAAGTTTTTTAGTGCTCTCGTACTCAGGCTTCCAGAGGAAGGGTTGTTGTATGAGGGGTTTTGTGATGCTTATGGCCTTAGTATGGGGTATGGGCTGATGCATAATAAGGGAGCGATCTATTATGGGTCTAGGCAGTTGTGCCCTCATGAGCGTAACTATGCCACCCATGACTTGGAACATGTAGCAGTAGTGTCCGCACTAAAGTTGTGGCAACATTACCTCTTTGTGGAGCGCATTGTGGTCTTCTCAGATCACAAGAGCCTGCATTATATCTTCTCTCAGAGTGACCAGAACTTGTGGCAGAGGAGATGGGTCAAGTTTCTCCAAGACTATGACTTAGAGATCTCCTACATTGATGGTAAGGGCAACGTTGTGGCTGATGCCCTGAGTAGGAAGTCAAATAATGAAGTGGTTCAGGAATCTGCTCAGGCTTGGAATGCGATGGAAGAGTTGGCAACCTTGCACTTGGATGCAAGGGTAGAGGGTGTTAGAAGTTGTTTCTTTCAAATGATGGTGCAGTCCTCCTTGTTGCAGCATGTGGAAGTGTCTCAGTGGGGGGACTCCAAGGCGAAAGTAATGCAGGATCATGTTGATCAAGGAAACGCTCCATAGGGATGGTCAGAGGACACCCGACATCGGATGCTTTTTTATGTAAGGTTGTTTGTTCAGGAGGAGATGCATGAGGGAGTTCTCCGTGAGTTCCATAGCTCAGCCTTTTCGGTACATCCAGGAGTTTCAAAAATGTCCCGAGGCCTGAGGTAAGAGTTTTGGTGGCCTGGGGTAAAATGAGCAATGGCGGAGTTTGTGGCTAAATGCCTAGTGTGTCAGCAAGTGAAGGTTGAACACCGTGTTCCCAGTGGTTTCTTGCATCCTCTATGTTTCCCCGAGTGGAAGTGTGATGAAATCTCGATGGACTTCATCATAGGACTACCCAGCGCTCAGGGTGGTTATGATGCTATATGGGTGGTGGTGGATCATTTGACGAAATCAGCTCACTTCTTAGCAATTATGAAGTCTATCTCTGTGAGTACCTTAGCATAGAGGTACGTAGATGAGGCAGTGCATTTTCATGGAGTTCTGAAGACTGTAATCTCAGGTCGGGTTACTCGGTTTACCTCACGAGTTTGGAGGGGGTTACATCATGCTTTTGGTACCCACCTATGCCTTAGCACTACTTCCCACCCCCAGACTGATGGGCAGACAGAGCAGACTTTCCAGACGTTGGAAGATATGCTGCGAGCATGCATTCTAGATTTCGGAGGATCATGGGTACGACACTTGCCTTTAGTTGAGTTTACCTACAACAATAGCTTCCACTCTACTATTGTCCTGGAACCGTTTGAGGATTTTTATGGAATCCCATGTCGATCACCCATTTTCTGGGCAGAGGTTGGTGAGACATGTGTTCTTGAGCCAAAGGTAGTGTAGAGCACCACAGAGAAAGTCCAGCTTGTATGTGAGAGGATGAAAGTGGCTTAGGACCGATAGAAGTATTATGCTGATCGTCGGAGGAGTCCCTTGGAGTTTGAGGTGGGATATCATGTGCTCTTGAAGTTCTACCCACGACGGGGGAAGCGGAGGTTCGGTAATGGGAGTAAGCTCTACTATAGGTTCATCAGACCTTTTGTGGTACTGAGGTGACTCGGCGAGGTGGAAAATCAACTATCCCTTCCACCTCAGTTGGATAATGTTCATGACGTCTTCCACGTCTCCCAGCTTCATTGGTACATACACGATGACACTCACGTTATCGACTGGGGTGATTTAGATATGGGAGATGACATGCCCTTCGAGGTACGACCAGTCAGAATCGAGGATCGTAAAGAGAAGGTGCTCCATGGACAAACCATTCCCTTGGTTCACGTGTTGTGGAGGAATGGTGGCCTCGAGGAGAGAACTTTGGAGCAGGAGTCCCAGATGTATGATCAGTACCCAGATATGTTTTTACGTGTGTTTACTTTGTTCTTCTGATTTTTTTTTTGATGTTATACTTTTTACCTTTGATATATGGAATTCTTGGCTTGTCGGTTATGGGACCTTTTGTTTCCTTGTTCTCTAGGAGTGTATAACATGTCCTGGTGTGTGGGGAAGGGAAAAACCTGATCCTTAATTGAGTCGCATTAATGTGGATGCGATTGAACCGGTGCAGGCGAGTCAGTGCCTCCTAAATCAGATAATATCTCGACATAGGAAAAGGAATTTTCCCAAAACAACGTGTTCGGGCAGTGTGTGGGTTGTACAGTGTTGGGGTAATTGTGAGTTAAAAAATCCTAATTTATGGAAGTGGTAATACCCGATTTTTAATCAAGACGCATTAAAGAGGATGCGATTAAACCCGTGCAGGAGAGTTAGTGCCGCCTAAAGCGGATAATATCTCGAAATAGGAGAAGGAATTACTAACACCTATAATTAGGGTTGATGGTTGGGTTCCTGCTATAAAAAGAGCCCTAAGAGGTATCTTGTTGGGTTCCTCTGGGATGGTTTTGAATTCTCGGGGACCATAATGTTTTAAGACGTATCTGATGTAATTTCCTAGACCTCTCCGGACCATTCCTTTGTAAAAAAGTGGGTCTTGAAGTGTTCGGGAGTGTAAAATGGACTTTTCCCACACTTTCTAGAATTTAGTAAGTACACGCTGTGTAGTGTGAGTACACATTGTGTGACCACCTCGCAGGGTATACCACGTGTTGAAGGTCGTGTCCTTGCCGTGTGAAATAAATGGGTACACGCCGTGTACCCAATACTACATGCCGTGTAGTCCCTCCCAGCGTACGTGTTACCCTAAAAATCTGTGTTGACTAGTCAACGACCATGTGTCTTGTGCGAGCCGTGTCCTCGCCGTTTGAAATAAATTGGTACACACCATGTACCCAATACTACATGACGTGTAGTCCCTCCCCGTGTACGCATTACCCCCAAACCGTGTGTTGACCGGTAAACGGCCACGTGCCGCGTTGAAGTCTGTGTTGGAAGCCGCGTGGTGGCCGCATGAAATGGCCGAGTACACGCCGTGTACTTTTGTTTTTCACGCCTATAATTTGAGGGGTCCCCTCCTCATTTTCAACACACCCATCTCCTCCCCTCTCCTCTGAGCAGAGCTCTCCCAAGATACTCGAAGGATCCTTTTTCTTCCATAACTTCTTCGTCCGAGCTCCAATTTACAATCCGTCAGTGGCCACGAGAATGTTATGAAGAGGAGGAATTTCTTTTCTTGGATCTGTTATCTTTCCATCGGCCTTTCCGTTCCAACATCCACCAGAGGATGTTTTTCCAGGATTCGACAGAAGTGACGGATGCCGTCGAACGTCTTCAAAATATTACATGGGGGAGCGTTGTGTTCAGAACCTATTTATGTACGGATCTTACCTTCGTCTCTCTAAATTGTGCATCATGTGGGGTGGGTATCCTCTTGTTCATGTGAAACACATTTGAACCGGTTTAATAAAGATAATAACTGACTTATATAATGGGGATGGGAAGTTGTGAATTCGGTTACCTTATTTATATCCTGTGATTATATGTTGTGAATTGAATCAGATTCCGCCTACTGAAAATCACGGTCATTGGGGGCCTTTTCTTGTGCAATTATATGTTTCCCAATTTTTCTAGACTGTTTTTGTGGATGTAAACATCATGGAATGTGGAAATTGGTTAATTATGTAATGTAGACTGATTAAATGAAAATTTGGAACCCTTGTGTGATCACCCCGGTTGAACCAAAATGAAATAATAAACATGTGGGCGCTATTGGGGTTAATTTATGTGAAGGGGGGGTGTTATTATGGGTTGTTGTGGATCGAGTAAGCAGAGGGGCTGCGATTGGTTTGGTTTTGGGTTGGTGTGAATGCTATGTTGGTGATGGGCAGTGGGGCTGCAATGAATGGTATTAAAGGGATAATGATGTACGGGTTTCAGTCTGATTGTGGTTATGATGGTTGGCAGCGAGGTTGGAGGGATGGGCTTGAATGTGAACGAACTATGGGTTGTGAATAATAAATAAAAGTGTAAGTTTTAATGAATTATGGGGATAGGTAATGAAACAGAATAATAATCAATGGGTTGGTTGGTTATTAAGAAGGGACTTGTTGTGCTGATTGTGTTTTCCTAACGTGATATGTGGATTGCAGGGATATTCTTTACGAATGATGGGTGTGGTTGGTTGTGGATATTTTCCCAGTAGTTAAGGAACTAATAAATTGATTCTGTTGAAACATGAAAACATAAATTGGGTTTTTGGGATTGTTTGTTGTATGCATGCTTTTTAGTAGCAGTGCTGAGGCACAAGCTCATTTCTCTGATTAGAAGCCATAGTTTGGGATGAGTGTTTGATATATATATATATATATATATATATATATATATCAGTATCTTTGTGTTTTATCTCACCCCACCAATGTTGAGCTATTAGTGTCGAACACTCCCATTTCATGGGATAGGTTGTTTTCCCATTAGTTACTACCTCCTTCCCGTTGCTTCCTCTATAGGTTGTGATGCCTTGAGACGACCTTACTCCCAAGACTCTTCGGGTAGGTTTTGATTGGGGTGGTTTAGCCCAAGCCTCATTGGGTAGGTTTTACTATTTCCCAAGAACCTTTGGGATGAGGCCATGGTGTCTGTGGGAACAATACGTGGTTGTGAGGCTCGGGTTTGTGTGGGCGGGATATGTGGTTGTAAGGCCCATGTGTGTGCGGGTGTGATTTGTGGTTGTGAGGCCTAGGTGTGTGCGGGCGGGATGTGTGGTTCTTGAGGCCCAAGTGTGTGTAGGTGGGAAGAGTGTGGCAGCTTCAGGACGTTCGCTGTTAGGAAGAGAAGATAACTAGTGGGAAATGGTGTGGGGTACCCAATACTCTTGTTCATATATACTACTACCTGTAATGATTGTGTTTTGGTGAGTGTGGCTGGTGAGGTTGGGTGGATAGAATTCATTGCTAGGTTTTTTCTGTTGTTCTCATGGGACATTAGGATGTCTCCCCACTTGTGCATGAGAGCTTTAGGATTCCCTACTGAGTATACTTGTATGCTCATCGTACGTTTACTTTCAGGTTTACCGGAGGACTACTAGGGTCGTGCGGGACCCTTCTAGTCAGGACAGTTAGAGTTGCTGCAGTTTGTTGTACTTGTTTCTTTGGGTATTATACTTTTGAGCTTTCATGTAATTGTACCTTGTTTCAGAACTATTTAAACATGCACATGGGATTGGTTTGGGTTTATTTCTATACAATTGTTCTTTTTCTTTTTGGTGGTTGACTTATCCTATTTCACGATCTTAAATAATAAAAAAGGGTAATGCCTCCCATATTTATGAAAACTCGTACCCTTAGTGCTACTCACCACTCCGGGTCCTACTAGAGGCGGGACTCGGGTGTCATTATCTCCCTTTCAACATTGCCATCTCGGGGGGGGGGGGCATATTTGGTGGGAGGGGGTCATGACACCATTGAACATGTTTGAAAAAAAGGACACGTAAGATTTCATAAACATTTCTCTAGGGAATTTGGCAAATATGTGAGGTGAGCCATGTTGGCTAGGAACCATCTTCAATATTGGGCCCGTTCAGATGCAGAAGATGGTGGGGATCAAAATCAAGGGATTTATGAAGCATGGAGTGTATTTTAGGGAATGCTTGGATGGATTGCAACACTGTTATGATTAAAACACTATTTCTCAAAGCACATTGGGTGGTTGTATACATCTAAGGAAGATACATTTTTATTTTCCCATGGGAGTGAATTCTTGTTTTTTATGTGATGGTCAATAGACTCATGTAGATGGGTTGGGAACCAAAACCAAATGGGATAGTTTCTCTCAGGAAAGGGCCTAAAATATTTTTTCAGTTAGATGTTCTGAAATTTGGATTGGTGTGAGGTATTATTTAATGTGTCAAATATTTAGAATATTTAGTTTATCATCATATTATGAGGATGATGTGTCATAGATTTTACTTTTTTATGAAGAAGATATATGTAGTATAGTTTTTCATCATGAGGATGATATGTGTGAACCAATGTGTTTGAAAACCACCTCAATAAGATATCTCAGTGAAAAAAAGGGAAAATTTGGGTGGAACCTTACTAAGGGGACAATGAATAAAAGGAATTAAGATCTACTTATGATTGAACCATTAGATCAAGTGAGCATAGACATGTTTCTTCTGGTTCTCAATGACAAAACCTTCTATATTTGTACCTCTTTCATTCACATTATCTTTTTCTCCCAAGTCACAAGGGATAATTTGTATGAAAAAAGAATGAATTTTTCTTAGGTTTATACTATTGGTTTTATAGTCGATAGTTATATTTTCTTCTTTCTTATGGCAGTGTAAGGTCATCCTAGCTTGGCCAGATTGGTATATATTTAGGGACATATGTATTAGTGGTTGCATATTGATTAAAGGTCACGATTCTTGGACAAAGTGGGATGATTGTTTAGGGTCCTATAGTTTGGAATATAATTTTCAAAATAGTTTAAGGTAATGATTATTAAATCAAAATTGGAAGTCATGTAACATCTAGAGTTTTAATAGGGAAATACTATGTTTGATAGCGTACATGATACAATAATCGAGATTAAATGACCAACTTAATATTATTATTTAAATGTTACAGTTATAACCATTCCATTGGAATGAATGGAATGAATAGTATTAACTTAATTATGAAATAATGAATTACACAGGTTTATAATTAATTCATTAGTTCATAATTAATTATAAATGAATGCAAAATCCTTTTTAAATAAATGGAAATATTTTTATAAAAAGTAATTTAAATGAAAATAAGTGAGTTTATAATGTAATAAGATAACATTTGTTTTATAAGGAAATAACCTTAACCATTACATAATATTGAATTAAATGAATAATTCACAGTGAGGATCTTTTCAGGTTTAGAGTTTTATAGAATTAGGACATAACTATTACATCTCAAAATATTACAAGGTAGACATATCTACATAGTTTCCATTTTTTTCATAAAATAAATTCTCTTGAAAAAAAATTCATGTCTAATTCCATGTATTAGATAGCGTGACTTTTTTCGATCCCATCCTTGACCCTATTCATCTTTAAGTCATGTGAAAACATTTCAAAACTTGGGATGAGCCAAAAAACCTCAGAAAGGGTTATAAAACAAAGAATGAAAAAAATTGGTCATAAATACATACAAAACAAGAAATCATTTACTTACCTAATGAAATAGTAAGATTTATGAAAGAAACATAGAAATAATTAATCATAAAGATAACTTGCGGCATCCATATCATACATACATTATAGCTATCACTGCTACATAGGGAGTTACATTGGAATATCCATAATAGTATATTCCCCAAATCACTTAGGAAAAACATTCTCATTTACCTCTATCATATTACCCAATGCATTGAAGAGATATCTCGGGCACACCTACCCTAGGTTTATCACGAAACCACCCATATACATAAATAATGCCCAAGAACTAGAACATGATCATAACACATAACATAAGCATAATGGAAAGATAAAATTTCCACATTGCAATAATAAAATATCATTTCTAGATATTGAAATAATAAATCCATTATCAATATCATTTTCAATACCAAAATACGTAAAAAGAGTATATGGTATTTATTTTTCCTTTTAAAAACATTTCAGCTTGTTAAGGAATCCAAAGATCAAATAATACTCACAGCAACGGAAAGGTCATTGTCATCGCTTACGTAAAAAAACATTCCTTTTTTCATTTAGTTAAACACTTCATATAAAATGATTCTCTCTGAATAAAATGAAATTTCCAAGGGGTTTATACACTGTATAAATTAAATTCATGAATAAAACTAAAAATGCCTAAATGAAAGGAGATTGAGACGAAGTCCCTTACCTCGTGTACGACATGACTCGATCATTATTTAATCTTCTGAATAATAAACTGAAGTTAATTTATAATTTCATAAGAACCTCATTCATGTTTATTATTACTTTTGTATCACTTATTACCATGTTATAAACATTATGTAATCATTAAAGTTAATAATGTTCATTTTGTCGATATTTAGTACTTTAGTCAAAAATAAACACTTTATATTTACAAGTTTCCCATGGGGTCAATGGTCCATTTTATCCAGAATAATAATCATTATTTAGAAATCATATATATAATATATATCCACTATATGCTTGTATTTATAATAGTACATAAAATTTGGATTTAAGAAATAAAATGAACCATTCATGGAGAAGGTAAGCTGTACGTACGCATGAACACTAATATCATTTCTATTTCTTATTTTACTAGAATTAAAACATAAATAAACCTAGGTATATTATAATTACTATATTATATCATATATAATATCATTAAATCCATCCTTAATACATCTCACATATGTAATTAACGAATCACATCACTTTGAGGGGGCGGTAGTCCGCACTTCCTCAAATTAGATTATCATATTTACCCAGTATGGAAACCATAATGGCTTGATATAATTGGGATGTATATAAGCATAAACGAATAATAAACATAATATATATCATATATAAACATAGTTCAATCATAATGGCCACCATGAGAGGTGGTAAGATGTAATTGAACAATCATCATTTCATGATGTGTTAGTTTTCCATCCACAGAAACATTATCTTATTCATCAATTAGATGGAGGTGTGTATTAGTGTATTTAGAATACATCTCATAACAACATCCTAGTATATCGAGGATACTGATGTTGTTACCAAATTAAGTAATAAAAAGATTTTAGGGGTTGGATAAGTAAAATAAAATAAAACAATTTAAGAGAAACTGTTTCCTTTAATTTGGGTAACTCCCTTTGGTTTGAACCAAAGGACTTCTTGAAGTGCCCTCTGCCTAAGGTAAGGCATCTAAGAGGAAGATAGGGATGTAGTTAGATTAATTGGGAAGAGTTTAGATGAGCCAATTGGCTTGAAAAGTGTGATGAATTGGTTAGAAATGGTCTCTTTTTATAATGGAGAGGAGGGGATCCTTAGGAAAGTGTGAAAATATTATTTTATAATATAATTATAATCGGTTTCTAATGATCCAAACATCATTATAGTCGAAGATAAGATGATTCATGGTCAAAATAAAATCATCCAATCCTAATTGGACATGTTTTGGATACTATTGTAATCATTTTAATCTTATTTATTTAAATCATTTATTAATGAGGTAAATACTGCATAATTATTGTGTCATAAATAATTTATTTTATTCGATGTATTAAAATTATAAAAAAATACTATTATGTAGAAAATATTTTTATATTTCCAATTAATATTTAAAGTCTAAGATATGACTTATATATCACCATATAAAAATTAATTACTAAAATATTTTTGTTAATGTCAATTTTGTCTTTATATTAAATCAATTAATCTAAATTGTGATTATCACTCCGTAGTGGCTCAATGAGGTACCATAATCGGCCCAAAGATGCCCATGGTCGTAAATGACTCAACCAATAAGGTTTGGACACGTGTTAAGGTAATTTTGAATTATTATAATATTTTTGGAACCTTGAATTACCTTATTACTTTTAAACGTGGTAATAAAAGTCAAAAGTTACTATTCACCAAAAATTATTTTCATTTTAATGAACCACATTATACTAATATATAACAACCATGTATATCGTATTTTCAAAATTAAATTCACAGAAGTGGTAAAATTTCATTTAAATGAAAAAGTTATTTTTTTTAACTACTACTAAGTGGTTACACTATTCATAAAAAATTGATGTTTTTTCACAAAAATGTAAAAACTTCAGCATAGGCTATATTTGATATTCTGAATTCAAAAATGATGTCTATTTTTCCAAATTCAAAAAATAGAAGTGGTATTAATTAATTTGAAATTTAATTCACGTTATCAAAAGAAATAGCGTGCTTTTAAGAAACAATAACTATCAAGTGATTGATACTTGTTTATGTCGAATTTCAAAGTGAAATTAATTAAATGACAAAAATTGGATTAAATGGTAAAAATATATTTTAATTACACATTAAAACCAACTAAAAAATTAATATAACCATATAAATAAATTATATTAAAAGGCACTTCTGAATTAAAATGCAACATTTTTCACTATTCATTACAAAATGAAGTCTATCAGAAAAATACCAAAAAATTAACCAAAGTAAAATTTGATGCCCCATTCTAATGAAATATTTTATTTGGTATATATTATGTATTAAAGTATCCAAAACTAGATTTAATGAGGGTTCTCCATTAAAAGGTGATAAATCATCTTTTTAATGTAAATTATGCTTAAATTTAGATTCATTCACATTTTAAGCGTCTAAATTTTTATTGGATAACGTAAATAAATTTAACAGTCATCTGTAATCAAATTTTATTTAGTTTTTTTCATTCCTTCCAATACAATGGCTAGATGTTAACTACCATTTCAAATAACAATATTATATTATTTTTGTGCCACGTATGTTTTCAAAGAAACCTGTTTTTATGTATCGGGTACGCTATCGAACATAGAATACACTTTAAAGTAAAATTAATATTTATTTCAAAAATATTAATAAATATTAAATATGTGTTATTCTTTATTTACCTTGGATGTTACATCCTTCCCCCTTTTGGGAATTGCGTCCTCGAAATTTTTATTCACTTATCAAAATAAGTGTGGGTATTTATCCCTCATAGAAATTTAAGATTCCCACATTTCCTCTTAAACCATATAAGTTTTCCACAAAACCCTTACCTAATGAATCACCTTATTCCGAAACACTTGCTCTCTATGGTAAAAAATCATAATTGGTTGTTCTTCATAAGATAGTTTTTCTGCCAACTGAACTACCTCTGGGCTGAAAACATGAGATGGATCTGGCATATACATTATCAACATTGAAACCTGAAAAAAATTGTGTACCTGGGATAAACAAGGAGGTAGATCCACTCTATATGCAACTTATCCAACTTTATCTAGAATTTAATAAGGTCCAATGAAAATCAGACTCAACTTTCCCTTCTTACCAAAACACATCAAACTTTTCCATGGAGAAACATTGAGAAAGACATGATCAGCTACCTCAAAAGAAAGATCCTTCCTCTGATTATCTGCATAATGTTTCTATCTACTCTGACCTATTCTCATGTGCTTCTAAATCAACTAAACATTCTCTGTCATCTCTTCTACCAATTATGGTACCATCAGGTTCCTTTAACCTACTTTATCCCAAAATGATGGAGTTCGACAATGCTTTCCATATAATGCCTCAAATAGAGCCATCTATATACTAGAATGAAAGCTGTTATTATAAGAAAATTCAACCAAAGAAATATGTTGGTACCAAATTCCATGGTAATCCATCGAGAAAGAATGTAAAATATCCTCCATGGTCTGAATTGTTTTTTATGACTACCCATATGATTGAGGATTAAAAGCAGTACTAAAATTTAATTCAGTACCTAATGTCTTTTGAAGGCCTTTCCAAAAGTTAGAAATGAACCTGTGATCATGATCATAAAAAATTGAGAGGGGAACTCCATGAAAACTAACTATCTCTTTAAGAATCAACCGAGCAAGTAGATATATAGACAAAGTATCTCTAATAGGAATCAAATTAGCACATTTAGTCAATCGATCAACTATAACCCAGATTGCATTATTACCTCAAAGTGTGTTTGGTAATCCCACAAAAAAGTACATGGATATATTTTCCCATTTCCACTCTGACACTGGTAAAGGATGAAGCATTCCATTCAGTAACTATCACTATGTATTAACATTCTTACAAGTCAAACACTTCACAGTAAAATCTGTAATATCTCTTTTCATTCCATCCCACCAGTAATACTCTCGAATATCTCTGTACATCTTAGTACTTCCAGGATGAACTAAAAACAGAGAACTATGAGCTTCACATAACGACTAATTCTTCAATTGTGAATCACAAGGAACACATGATATCATAAAAAATCTCAAAACACAATCATTATCAAAGTTAAAATCAAAAAACTTACCCTTCTGAACCAACAAAACCTTTTTCTGCAACTCACTATCTTCCTTCGGTGCTTGCTTAATTCTGTTTGATAGAGATGATTTTGCTGACACCTGAAACAAAAAATAAAAAGTTTTTGCAACAAAAACATCAATGCCAACGTTCATTAAATAAATAACCAAAGGATATCGTTCCAAACATAACATGGTTAATGAAGTATTACTTTTTAGACTCAAAGAATCATCCACTTTATTTTGTTTTCCTGGATGGTAATGGATCATGCAATCATAATCCTTGATTAATTTCAACCATCTCCTATATCTCATGTTCAATTCTTTCTGAGCTAATATATATTTTAATATTTTGTGATCAGTATATATTTCACACATCACTCTATACAAATGATGCCTCCAAATTTTTAAAGCAAAAACAACAGTAGCTAATTCCAAATCACGTGTAGGTTAATTTAAATCATGAGTGTTCAACTGATGTGAAGCATAAGCAGTTACCAGATCATTTTGTATTAGGAAACACTCCAGTCCTTTCAATGAAGCATCAATGTAGATAAAAAACTCACCATTTCAATAGGCCAGTTCCAAAATTTGAGCATTCACCAATCTTCTTTTCAATTCCTGAAAACAATCACATTATTTTTTCCAAATAAACCTAACACCTTTTCGAGTTAACTTAGTCATTAGACTAGATAACTGTGAAAAGTTTTCATCAAACCTCCGTTAATAACCTTCCAAACCAATAAAAATAATGATCTAAGTTATATTTGTGGGTCTTGGTCATTCTTCAACAACTTTGATTTTAGCAGGATCAACAGTTATGCCATTTTTTTATACAATGTGACCAAGGAAAGAAATTTTTTGTAACCAAAACTCACACTTGGTGAATTTCCCATAAAGTTTCTTTTCTTTTATGGTTTTCAAGATAACACTTAAATTACATTCATGTTTTTCCATACTTTTGTAATAAACCAAAATATCATCAATGAAAAGAACCAAAAACTTATCCACGAACTTATGGAAAATTCTATTCATAAGATCAATGAATACAGAAGGTGCATTGGTTAACCCAAAAGGCAAACTACAAATTCATAATGGCCATATCAAGTACAAAACGCGGTATTTGGAATGTATGTCTCTTTTACATTCAACTGATGGTACCCCGACCTCAAGTAAATCTTCAAATAATACTGAGCTCCCTGGATTTGATCAAACAAATAATCGATATGAGTCAAAGGATACTAATTCTTA
Source organism: Viscum album (assembly GCA_963277665.1). Lineage (NCBI taxonomy): Eukaryota > Viridiplantae > Streptophyta > Magnoliopsida > Santalales > Viscaceae > Viscum > Viscum album. The sequence continues at coordinate 1,162,706,913 of OY728130.1, read as the reverse complement.
ACAGTGATGTTATTCAATGCTCTATAATCAATGTAAAGTCTCATTGAACAATCTTTTTTTTAAAACAAGACATGATTACCCCATTGTGATGTTCTAGGTCGAATGAAACCATTATCTAATAACTCCTGCAATTGCATCTATAACTCTAAAAGTATAACTTGAGCCATTCGATAAGGGGGTTTTGAAATTGACTTAGCATCATGAACTAAGTCAACAGCAAATTCAACTTCCCAATAAAGTATAATACCATGAAACTCATCAGTAAAAACATCAAGGTACTCATATACAAATGACACATCATTAATCCGAATGATTCCTTTGTTTTCAACAATATGTGCAAGGTATCATTCATTTCCATCTTTTACTAGTATCTCCACATCCTAATAGGTTATCAACAGCAAGGGTTATTTTTTGTATACAAACTGAAAATATTTTTGAAATTAAACCTCTTTAGCTTTGAAGTTAGTCTTATAATGATAAACAGAAATCCAATCCATGCCCAAAATAACATCCAACTCTACTAGAGGCAAATCAATATGTTTTGTATGTAGATTATTTCTACACACAAGGACATGAATGTTCTTATGGTTTCATTTTGTCTCAACATTTCCTCCATGTGTTTTTAACAAAATTTCAGTATTCATATCATGAGATGGAATTCTCAATTTAGTAGAAAACTTATCATAAATTAATGAATGTGTAGACCCTGAATCAAACAACACATTGGCATAATCTGAACAAACAAACAGTGTACCTGATACAACATCATTTGATGGCCCAACATCCGCTAAAGTATTTGAAAAAGATTTCACCACCCCTTTCTGCTTGTAATCAGGTTTCTTTCCTTCAGTTGAGTTCTCTGTTGGACACTCATTTTCATAATGACCCATTTCATTGGACTTAAAACATTTTACTGACTGTAAATCAGATTTTGTCTTACCATTACCATGATCCTTTTCAGTTCAATTTCGATCCTTATGTCACATATTACCGCATCGTTAGCACTAAACAGAATTCAAAAGGCATTATCCAACATGATTTTTACCACAATTTTCACATACTGTAAACTTATGTTTCTTCCCCTCAGACGTTTTTGAAGAGTTCTTCCCATTCTCCCGCCACCTCGACCTCTTATTCTATTGTTTGTCAAAAGATACATGATCATAGATGATTTTATTAATATTTTCATGACTTATTATATACTCCCATTACTTATTTTATATGAAATGTGCATAATTTTTGTGAAATATTAATGTTTTGATATTAAGTATAATTTTTGAGCATTTTTAGAAGTAGTCCAATTGAGTCAGTTTACTATTTTAATAATAACAATCACTATAATGATCCAAATTGTGTGGTTATTGTTTTTAAGGATTCTCGTTTCAATATAAAACATTTCATTAGAAGGTACCATGGGCCAATTCTGCAATTTGAAGGGTCATATGGTCCTCACAAACATGACCAATGAATCTAGGAAGGAACTGGACTATTCATGAAAATTGATTTACTAGGCCAAATACAGAAGTCCAAATTCCATTATCTTTCACCATAGTTTGGGGGATAATTTTAGGATTCAGGATAAATATATGAAGGCTTAATAATAACAACATGGATCCCAAAATATGCATTGATTTCCAGCCCACCATTATGACCGAGAAATAAAATCAGCACACAAATATTAATATTTCTCTTGATGTGGACATCCATTAGAGCTGAGCTTTTTCAGTGTGAACGGGAAGATATGTCCAGACAATGCTATTGAATAAATTATTGTTATTTTACGGCATCTTACTATTCAAAAACTCATTCACATTTTGGCCATTGGAAAGTCTGGATTGAAATAGACAGAATTCCATTATTTATTAAAACCGTCATAACATTGGCTACAAAATTTTATTGGTGGCCAAATGTTTTGGGTGCGTAGAAGACATTAATATCTACATCATTTAAGAAGACACCACCTAGTGATTCATTTTTCTAGATTAGTAAATATTCAGTTCAAGTGGAGGTAATTTTTTTGGAATGCAAACAGTCCACTCCTTGGTCTATAAATACTGTCCCCTTCTCTCCTTGAGAGGGGTTGGCATTTCAGAAAAGAGGAAATAATATTGGCATGATGAAAACGAAAGGTATGAAATAACCATTGAGGTTAAAACATGTTATGGTTATTTTATAAGAGTTTATATAATTTTTGGAATGTTAAATGAAATAAATAGTTTTTTATGAAGGGTAACTCATACACCCTATGACAACCTATCATGTCGGACAAGGTTGTGGGAATCGAACCCACAATTGAAGGGAGACAAGGCTTTATTACTTGAAAATATATATATGATTTCCCTGGTTTCCCTGAATTTTGTTTTCAATAAAATGAGTCGATGGAATATGAATAAGTTGATTTTGGAAGCTTATTTCTTATTAAATGTATACCATTGGTATTTGAAATTGATTTTGGGATTATGTGATAAATGCAATTTTGGAAGACGTTCACTATTTTAGGAACCCTATATGACTAAGGTAAATATAATAATATGTGATTTAATTTTATGATTAATGAAAGGAATTTAATTTGTAAGATTCTTTGTATATATTATGGACTTATGTTGATTCGGGTTATTTATGTAAATGATTAACCAATCATGGAGAATATGTGATTTTGGAAATTAAATTTTTGAAATAAGAAAATGAGAGTGGTTTATGTTATTTAAAGATAAATGTTAAAATATATTCAGAAATTCTGTAATAAAATTTTCCATGTTTTGTGTTTCAATATTAGTTTGGATTATTTTTAAGGGATATTAATGACAATTATTTTTTGAATGGTATATGTTGAACTTTTGGTATTACAAATGAATTTTCCAGATTAAATATTTTTTTTCAACATAAAATGGTTTATTATTTTTGAATAATTGTATTATCATAACTAGGAAATATTGGTCTTGGTTAATTTTTCAATAGAGGAGAAAAAGATAGTTAGTATTTTTTGGGTTATTCAATTTTATAGAAGTTGGATCATCATGAATACCCATCATTTAGAGAAAAAGATGAGCATGTGGTGAAAATTTATTAAAGGAAGAATATCTAAATTTCAAGTAAGTATATTTTTTTATGTTCATACTATCTGTATTAAAATAATACTTCAATTATATGTAAAGGATTAAAAAAAACGTTATCAGTTTTCATTACATAACAGGAAATCAAAGGCCTCTTAAGAAATCACAAATTTATTATTTTGTGATTCTTAAATTTCCCCTATATCTTTTATATCACCCACCATCAGAAGTTTATGGTTAATTTTCTCTTCCATATCCATGTTTTCTTACATGGAACCCTAGTATTGGTCATCTCAGGTGATCATTATACTTGCCTTTCTTTATTAAAGTTGTAGTTTTAGTAATCATTTTTCCGATGTGGGATTGCAATAAACGTATTTTGAAACATCAAACCTTATTATCCTACCCCAAATTCCAATTGTGAGGAAATAATTTATTAATGGGATAGGTTAGGATGTAACTTCCTAATTTTTAAGAATGAAACACTATGTTCTATAGCATACATGAAATGCTACAACAGGTTTAAACGAACAACTAAATATTATTATTTAAATGTTAATATTAAAACCTAGACATTGTAATTGGGAGGAATGAATATTATTAACATAATTATGAAAAAATAGTCTAAAAATGTTAATAATAAATTATTTGGTGCACAAATATTTATAAATGAATATAAAACCATTTTTAAATAAAATGAATCATTTTTCTAAAAATTATTTAATTACAAATAAGTGAGTTTGTAAAGTAATAAAATCACCATTGTTTTATTTGATTAATGAATTATATATTTAAAATTTTCAATTTAATGTTTAATATTCATATTATAGGTCTTATAGAAATACATAAGAATAAATTCAATTTTTCAGGTAAAAGAAGTATTTCTGGAAAAAATGAATTTTTGCCACATTTTGATATAGAACCATTTTTAAATATCATTTGGACACATTTATAAGTAATATTTTAGTAAATAAAATTATTATTTGTAATAGGAACATAAAATTGTTTTTTGGAAATTTTTATAGTATTTTTTTGATAATATTTGTTTTTTAATGAATATGGAAAAATACAACATTTTAACTCAAACCTACTTTTCAATCTAATTTTTTATATAGTTAGGTCTTCCATTTAATTTTTTTAAAGTATTTTTAGAATATATTTGTATCTATTAATACAACATAGGTCATTGGAATAAACATAAATTTTAAAATAGATATAAAATATTTCAAACTATTGAATGTATCACCTTAAAAACATGCTTTTTAGTATAGTCTACAGAATTTCATATAAATATAATCGCCCAATTTGGTGAATTGAATATGAAAAAATGGATTCCATATTTGGACTAATAAGATAAAAATTATGTTTTAAGGTAAATTTAAATTATTAGGTATTAAAAATTTACCATGTTAAAAAAAATCGTAATAAAAGAAAACTTTTGACACTAGTTAAAATTAAAATTTAAACCTTAACCAATCGAAAAATTACAAAATTTAAATAGTGGTTGATATTTAGATACATCCTAACCATCCTAAGAAATATTTATTAAATAAAAAATTCCTTAAATTTAATCCCACCTCTATGTGGTTGGCTATTAATATAAGATAATCAATAAACTAATCACTTGATCCCACATCTTCTAAATTTTGAATAACACCTCCCCATCTACCATTTTCTAGAAATAAAAGCCTTTTGGATCGTAAAATTTCTTCCAAAACATCTCATACTCACTTTACCCATGTCTTAGATCCTATGGAATCACCAAAACACTAAATCCAATGACTTCAAGGAACTTTCAAGAGGGGATATTCAAGAGGTAATTTTCTCAAAGTACATCTCTTAATTTCTTTTCTTTTTATACATTCTTCTCACCTACTTTATTCACAAAAAATGATAACAACATAATCATTTATATAAATTATTTGTTTTTTTTATAATGTAACATATCATAACCATTTATTTTATCAACTCCTCTTATTCAAGGAAATGAAATTATTAATCATGTTATGTCGGTTGTTCACCTCTGTGAATTTGTTTTGTTCTTTTTCAATTAATTACTTCATGGATGATATTAAACCTATTTTATGATGAAATAATATTTAAATATTTATATTATAACATATTTTATATTCTGAAAATTTTATATTAAAAAAACCTTCATGCTTTCCTTATTGTTGTAATGTGATAACTTCATTTGGGGATGTGTGGACTACCATCTCCTCAGAATTAAGTGATTAGTTCACATATCACATTAAATGAATTAGAGATTATTTTAGTGAAAATATATTATATAAATGAAACATTAATTATTGTTTAATGATATTATATATTTGTACATATTTAAATATATTTCTTTCAATTTATTTCTTTTTATATGATAGAGAAAATGAAAACAATGTTCATGTGTACATACAACCAACAGTCCCTCAGAATGGTGTTTTTATGTTGTCATAAAAATATTATTATAAATAATTATATAATGAATATACATGATATTAATATGATGTTTTATATTATGTTGATGATGTACTTCTAACCACATAGACTGTTGAAATAATATCATGTTCATTTTCAACTCAAGAACATAATATCGAAAAAGCATCAATCATGAACATAAATAATCATGAAATTATTACAACATTATAATTAATTATATAAAAGAAATAATTAAAATAAAATGGTTATTAATAATTTATATTTTAAATTATTTTTATTATTCAATAAAACAACATAAGAGACCTGTCGAACTCGAGGTAAGGGAATTTTCTAACTCATTTTCCATTCATTGCATTATACATCAAATTATATTAATTTTTTATACCAAGATTATTGGTGGAATCACTTTTTATTTTTTATGTGGTATTTAAAATTATCTTAGTGTTGATATTCTATTGTTATAAATAATCACCCAATTGATAAGTTCTTATGTCATTTATAAAAAATTTGTAAGGTAATTTCATAACCCAATATCAATTAATTGTGTTAAATTTATACTTTTTGATTATGTCGTTCAACTCTTATGTGAAAAATTAATTTTTATAATATAAAATTTTATTTATATCATCAATTTCAATCTAATTTTTAATGTAATATTTTTATATGTACTGTTTTACTTTCCATATAAAATGACTAAAGGAATGTTTTTTAACATTTATGGTGACAATGAATTCATTGTCACCGTAACTGTTATTTGATATTTTGATTCCTATATAAGTCTTATTAATTTTAAAAGGAAAATAAATACAATATTCCCATTTAATTTTTTTTGTTATTGAAATTGGGTTTGGTAAGGGATTGATTATGTCAATATCATGAAATGATATCTTGTGATTCTAATGTAGAAATGTTATTTGTTTTCATTATGCATTATTTATGTGTTGTGATTATGTTTTGGTTCTTGGGAATTTATTATGTATATGGGTGGTTCCCTGAATAACTGAGGGCGGTTAAGCCTATGATAGCCCTCTAATGAAATGTGTAATAATATGTAATTAAACAATGAGGTTTATCCTAAGAGATTTAGGTAATATACCATTATGGGTATTCCAAATGTGACCGTGATGGTTACACACTATGTAGATGTGAAAGATAATATGTAACAAAGATATTGATGTGACAAGTTACCCTTATGATTTCTAAGAAATATTATCTTGAATATTTTTATTTCACGAGGCTTGTTAAAGAGATTATGTTTCTTTGGGTGAAATGTATGATTTTTTTAAAATGTTTCCATGAGTTTAAAATATTCGTGGACTAATGGATTCATTCCATATTTTATATCCCTTAATAAGATTTGTGTTCCCATCCTAGATTTTCTGATATTTTTTCCATTGTGTATAAGGATGGTTAAGAGAAATTAATATGTCATGAATATTTTCTTCATGAAGATAAATCGTGTCTTATATTATTAAAAAATGAGTAGTGAGTAGAAGTGTCTACTTGTAATATTTGACTAGTTATGCAATAGTTAGGGCCTAATTATCTAAAACTTTAAACATGAAAATATCATCAATGTGGAAACATTTAAAATCTAGAATAAACTATAGATAATTTAATGTTTAACTATGGGGCCTTATAAGGATGGTCTTCAAAAAATACTTCCAACATGATTGGGTTAATGTACCAAAATTATAAGATGGAGAAAGATGATTGATGCTATGTAATCTCTAAAAAAAGATGAAAATAGTTTATGGTATTGCTAATTATACCTTTGGGTTTGTGTCTCAGAAATCGATGTTAGTGGGATGAAATCGGTAATATCCTAATATCAAAAAGGCGGAAGGGGCCTAGTGCAATAAAAATATCCAAAATGAGATTCACACAATTTGAGGTCATAATTCTTATACCAGGTTTCATAGTTTTAAGGTCATAGAGTTCACATCAAGAGTGAAATTATATTTTTGGATTCATGTTCTCTCGAATCATCATTGGAGAGAATTACATCATGAATCCTAAGCACGTGTGATCCATGATCAGGGTGAGAAACAAGGAGTAGTGGAATATTCCTCTCTCTACAAGGGATGCGGTAATATAAGAGAAAATAAGAAGAATTTAGATGGTCCCAACAACACTATATTTATTGTTCACTATGAATGAATACAGAGAGGAATAACACCACAGGTTTTGATGTTCCAAAAAAAGGTAGGTGAGAAGGTAAAAGATATTATCTTCTGAGTTTGGTCTAGGGTTGGGGGTGACTAATAAGTAGGGTAATACTATTTTCCAAGTTCAAAACATATGTCCCATGACCACACATGTTGAGGATTGGGAGAAATGTTTGATTGACCTCTGAACATGTTTGAAACACAGGAAACATCATCAGTAATAAAAAATATTTCTTTGCATGTTACAAGGATGAGAGGTGAGGCATGTTGTCAAGGAACCATTACTATTACCAGACCCATTCTAACTAAGATGGTGGTGAGGTTCTGAATTGAGGAAGGTGTGAAGTGTGTAAGCGAACATTTCGGTGTATTTAAGGAGAAATTACACCCTAATTCATTTATTCCAACATGTTGTGGAATTCATTAGGTGACCATATCAACTTGTGGGGGATGGACATATTCAAAGGGTAATGGTACATTATCAAACTATTTTACATCATGAAATTGGGACATAAACAAAACAATTTAACATCGTGTGGAATTTATGTTAAGTAATATCATATTTTTATTTTGAGGCATCCGATTTTGATTACACAATGGGTTTATATAGTTTAATATCTTTTTATGAGGATTTAGGGATTTTAGTTTGAATTATAAAAAATCAAATATGGATTTATGTTAGTTTATGATAATATATATGAGTCCATGGGAAATTTTGTATGGGCAATGTTCATGTGTCATATGGGAAATGAACTTGATGTGAATAGAAAATACAAATGGGTTCTTTAACCAAAAAATAAAATCTAGGGTGTGTAGTAAAATGTTTAAATTCATTATTATTTGAACATATGTTGGTGAGATAACCTATCATGAAATTTTTAATTAAACCTGACATGAATTTAAGGAGATAGATAGGGCCTAACAATATTTTTGTTGGAATATGTGTCTCACAAAAATACAGGAACACATTTCAAAGTTGTATGTGAGTGTATTTTCACACAGTTTATGTTCATGATGCTTGAACCATAGGGTCCTTCCCATTTCAAATGTTCATGTGGCGCATCCATTCTAGGTACTATATAATCATAATTCCTGGTCCAAAATGATTCATTCTTGTTGTAAGAAAAATGGATTGCTAAGTATTTCTATTCACTATTCGTGAGTACATAATTTGGGTAATAGAGGTTTCCTATACTGAGATTCAATGTGGTCAAATATCCTACAAAATATGCTTTAATGCATAATGAAACAAAACAAAGGTTGATAAAATCCCACCCAAACAAATGAAGTTGGTAATAAGGGAAACCTTGATTTCTTAAATCAGGATCATAAAATGGAGGTGACTAAAAGTCAGATAACAACTGTTTACCATATATAGAACATAAGATCCGCTATTACATCAGTCAAGGACATGAAAAACAAATGTCTGATCAACCATGGATATGTTTAAAACAAATAAACCATTATATATATCCATAATCATTTGAGTCATGTGCCAAGGACTGGAGGGGATCAAAATTTTTCTAGGAATGGTTTCTATTAGTGGTGGATTATTTGGATTTGGAATAGGGTGATGATCTAGATCGAGGGAGACATGAACTATGAAGGTGTATACTATAGGGGTTTCTAGGTGGAATTAAGGAATACGGGGGTTATCCCCCCATTCACTCTATCATGCTAAATGGACACATCGGTGAGTAGGATATGTACCTGATCTAAGGGGACATACCCTAAAATAGATTTATGGTTGTGCTAGGCCTAGGACATATTTTGTAAGAATTTTTATATATACCAAGATATTCGGAATAAATATATACATAGTTTTACAATGTGTTACAACAAGTAATTTTTATTATAAAGGGGGAATTTCCTCTTAGGTGAGGGATAAAGATATTACATAGTTTTACATCATGAAACTAGGATAGCGTTTATACCTAGTTAGTGGGGAATCATCTCAAGATTATTAGATAACACATCTCAACTCATCATATGAGGGTTCTTAATTTTACAACACAAGGAATACCATATTCATTGTGAAGAGTATAGCCATATTTTAACATCATGTTCATGAAAACTATGTGTGGGGAGTAAAAATTGATCTACGCCTTCTTCCTCTTTATTGATAAAAGGAAATATTTATTGATCAATGTGTAGAGGGATATGAATGGGGATACACTCAATTGGGAGGCCCATAATTATTATTTGAGAGTTTTATGGATAAAATATTTATCTTTTGGGGTTTTGAATCTTTCTATCATTACTCACATTGGATTATGGAGGAATGTCGGCCTGCTAGTGGGTCAATGGGTGTGATCGGGGCTGACACATATAGAGGTGGCCCATTATGACTATATGGGGGTTGTCTTATGATCATTAGATGAGGTATATTATTATTGATTCATAAATCATATCATTTCATCATAAGATGAATCCAATAATTATTACATTGGTTATACAATAGTTTTTCTTCATTCATTTAGGAACTATCGTGTTGTTGGGGTGGCTTTGATTACATGGAATAATGGACCAAACATAATTAGAGGCTGTGGGGGCCAAGAACTAATGAATATACCCTCAATATGGTGGAAAAATCTATAGTTATGTCCAAAGACAAGGGTTATATAATTCATTACATATCTTATTAAAAATGTGAATCACACACTACATGTTTATGAATACATGGCATGGTAGAAAGAAAATACTATAATAGTGGTATCCTATCTAAAAGGGACTCAGGGTATCTTTATGTTTGGAATCTTGAATTGGGAATTGGACCCCACAATTGTTCTTCATGTGGAAAGGATGTTAAGTCATAACGTATTTTCTATATAAGGAATCCCATGTTTACCAAATAGGGTGGGGATACTGTTTAACATCAGGTGATGAGGTTGTTAAGAATTATATTATAAATTCTTAGTGATCTAACTTGGGTTGTTGTTAGTTTAAGGCCAAATAGCTCATACCATATTCTTGAAAACTTTTTAGTTCACAATTCTATGACCCTTGTGCAACTAGTTTAAGGCCTCCACAATTGGGCCCCTTTGTTTACACAAAGTACATTTCGAGGATCCAAGAATCTTTGGGAGGTGTGATGCACTCTCTATCAGTGGTTATTAGTTAATACGTAACTTTTGGGTAGGACATATAGAAAATTAATGACCTTCACTCATAGTTTCTATATTTCATGGTTTCTTATTAGGTATCATTAGAATCCGTAGATCCAGTACCATGTCACCCAAAAGGAAGGAATGAAGGAAAAACTTTTTATTGAAATAGTTCACTACCCGATTATGATTGCATTCTAGGTGATATAACATATAGACACTATTCTACTTATGGATTTCCAATTCATCCAAACATACTTATATTATCCCATTCAGAATCTATTGATTGTAAGTGGTTATTCAAAGTTATGGAAGATAAACCTTTATTGGTAGAACTGTTCCACTACCATATACTAGGGAGTATGAGGAAACATGGGTTGGAATTTTGAGTAATAATTCCATATGGATAGAGGGAATTGCATAGATTATCAGAAAAAATCATCTTTTTATAACACCCATATTTTCTATAATGTTATATATGGTTTTTTTGATTGCCTTGATCAATCCATTTGATCATATGTGATGGTGGGAGGTGTGGTTGGAATACCTATTTTTCATAGAATACAACTTATTTAGCTCAACATCCATGATGTTACTTCCATTTTCTATGATAAGGGTGTGAGGGTTCTCGAATTTATTGATGATGTGGGACTTCACAATCTCAATAAAAAATTGTTCCATAACCACTTTAAGGGGGATGAATTCCACCCACATTAAGAAGAATCCTATTTACATAAAAATGAAACTACATTATTGAAATGTCAATAGAGGATAGGGTCCAAAAATATTGATCTTTTATAATAATATGTTTCTAAATCATGTATGGGTATGCTCTATAAGTTGGCACACAAAATTGGCTTGTATCTGGAATGCATGACACCTCATTGTGAATTCAATGTAATTGCGAACAATGGTGGGCCAGATGAAACCAAAATATTTAATTTGGTGGGAGAACACAAAAACTTCATGATGGCCCCCACTTGAACCAATGTATACCTCGTTAAAACCATGAGGTACCTTCCAACATATGATAAAATAGAGAATGATTCTATTAAAACTATGATTATATAGAGTTTCCTCGATATTGATGTCGCTTTGTTGGTTTAATTGTACGATATAATAAAAAATTTACTCATTGATGGGTTTTTATGATGGGAGAGTATTGTGCTAGAAATACTCCATGATGTGATTCATCAAATTGGGCATATATTTCACTTTTAGGTCATTATAGGGACCTAGTGCAGAATAGTTGACAAACATCTAATTTGATTATCCGTCATCATTCTCAGTGGGGATGGTGGTGATAGTTTTCTAATATTCCATATGATTAACTAGGTCATACAGATTGGGTCCTATAAGTGATAAAACAAGGCTTCCAAAATCATCATCATGACTAATTTTTTATCAATGGTAGTGAGTCACTATAGGATGGGATAAGAACTGGTGTATTAGCTCATATTTCAGCACTAGTTTGGGGACGATTTCATATTTCCTAAGTACATTGTAACTTTTGATCTTTTTGATGATTACCATAGAGTATCCATTCCCATTAAAATATGTGACATCTATATCGAGGTCCATCTCGAGACCAATAATGTGATCTTGTTACTAAACATTATTTTTGGAGAATCCTTCTTTGAAATAGGAAAAAGTATAACATGGAATCTATTGTGGAAGTGGTAAATATAATCCCCAATACTACCCTATTATTTTTTGGTGACAATGAGCCTTCTTATGGCCAAACTAAGAGATGAATAATTGATATAAATTGGACAATATAGAACAAACTGATCCACATATTGTGTGTATTGATCCGGGAAATCAACATCCAGGGGTACTTCCTCAGGGGTCAGATATGCATCCAGGAAATATGCTAGTTCTTAGACCATCGAAAATTTATTTTTGGTAAAACAAATGTTGAAATATTAGAATATTACATAGAAATGTTCCTGTAGGGTCCTAAAAATTCTTCCAAGTGAAGAAAATAACCCCACAATCACTTCGTAGAAGAAAGAAAGTACTCTTACAAGTCTAGCAAAGTGAATGGACTCAAATTAAGTTGAAAATTATAGAAAAAACATGATGAGATTCATGTTTTGATATAAATTAATGTGGCCCACATACCATCACCACGAAAGGTCCCTGGACAGCCCTGATCGCAATCCACCAGGTATGTTGAACGATCCATGATACATTGGCCCACAAGGCAATGGCCAGTGAACAAGGCGTACCGCGAACTGCGTCGGCAGAGGACTCATGCGCGTGAAGGCCATCCATATACTATTATGAGAACTCATCAGTTAGCAAATGAATCGAAAAAGTAGTGTTTCAAAAACTATTATTGTGAACTAAATCTTCTGCAAACCCATGATTGACCAAGTCTTCGGCATGTCCGGATATCTCTTCTCACACCTTTGCAAATGGTTCCATGTGCCCAATAGATATAATTTCCTTGATGATCTATAAAAGGAATAAAATAGGAATGAAAAACGATAGATGAAAAATATTTGAAGGGGAATCATAGGTTCAGAGAAAGAGTTTAGAGAAGACCCCAACTTCAGTCTTGATTCATCGACGAAGCCCGAATCGCGAACTACACTCTCCGCAGTTATAGCCAGATGCAAAATATAAAACGAGGAAACTGAATAAAAATAATTGAACTACAAATCTAAATTATGAACTGAGAACCACATACTTCTCATGATTGAACTCCCCACGAAAGATAATCCCCCAGACCATCTTTCAATATGGTACTCCACATAGTGCATCGCTATGTTGATTGAACCCAACACTGCATACTACATAATTATGTGGGTGGAACACAAAGAGGTGTGATGGTCCACATATCACTATAGTAAGCGGTGATCTATAACCATATCCGCATAGTGCACGGACACACAAACAACCCCTCTGACTTATACCACTACGGTATGTAGAGCCTCCCCCATCCAGTATAAGAATCTAGTATGCGGAATGGTGTGTTTTCTGGTATTATTTCATCTGGTTCCAACATCACCCTTCCATTACCGTCTAGTCCTCCATGATCCCTCTGTGAACCAGTCCTCCGACATCAAGCCAAAACCTCTTCCAAATCCACAAGACCTATATGATCATACAATTGGATGCATCAGCACACTCTTTTTATTATACATTCCCATGGTAAGAAGAGTCATGAAGGATCTCCGCACAAGGGTCCAGACATAAAAAATGCCTTTATGTCTACATTACCATGGTAACCCAGAGTCCATACAAGATATTGAAACATGAAACTCCCCATTATAGTGATTAAGTGCGATCACATTATTTTCCATTCAATGAGTAATTGTGATTAGTCAAAGGAGTAATGATAACTTCTCTTTTTGACAAGGAAAAAACTCCTCCCCTAGACATAACGTATTCCAGGGCCCGTCCACTATGGTAATTCCCCAATTTTCTGAGGCTGGGACACAAGAACATTAATTCCAATTCACATGGAATGGTTCATCGCTCTGGTCCCTAACCCATGGATGCCCTGGCCTCTTATGATGCAGGCTCTCCCTCTCCAACAAACTGGAGAAGAATAATATTATTTATTGAATATTTGAAATCCTCTTATTTCTAACATCGATCCTAACACATGTGGGATTTTATGTTTGTGATGATTAAAATATACAAGTGAATCTAAACTATGATAACACTGATTCCTAATAATACTAGGATATGTAGTATGCATACCTGATGGCCCGAGATCAAAAGGGATCCCCTCAGAAATGGTCCACCCAATCACGGACCCCTCAAATGGGCATCTCCCGTGCCTAATCCCTAGCCATTCCAAACTACATGGGTTCTGATTTCTCTCTAGAGGATATGTAGGGAACCCAACTTATGGGTCTGATCCCAACATTAAGTCACCTTCTGTCCTTCTTGGTGACTATAAACTCCATTGTGCCTTATTATATTGTTCATGTTAGAAACACCTCCATAGCATCAAAAATATGAATGCCTATGACGATCTTGAAAACTTAGGTTAGCCCATGGATACAATATTTAGGAAATAACCGAGCATTCAAGAACATATAGACACAACATAAATCTATACAAGGGTCCCAGAATAGGAAACAATCCTCCCCCCGAAGGGTGCGATGAGCCAAAACTCACATCTACTCGACCAATGGTGTCCTTAACTGTTGTTTTCTGAATCATAAATCAAAGAGCGCCAGAATTTGGAAAGAAGGTCCCTAAATTATGGATACCAGGGACGTCGGTTGTTTCTGGGTCCACAAATAAACTCATTGGAGACCATCTGAGGAAGTTATATCTAAATAGGACCAATTACATAAGTACTCGACCCCCACACAACTGCCCATTGGGACCATAAATTCCCTCAAGGTCAATCCAACCTACTTTTAAAGTAAAATTCTAATGAATGGGTCGAAACAATATTAATGGTGAATTTTAAGGGAACTCATCTCTATAGAAAAGGGTGGGTTGATGATCCTCATCGTACCATTTCTGTACCACCGGAAATGCATCACCTCAGAGGAAGAACAAAAATGGTGAACCAAACAGGAATCCATAACCAGTGTGGCAGTTCTACCCCAATGATAAAACACAAAAGGACGTTTCATGTTGGCCCATTATATTTTCCTCGGGATGATAAAAATACCGCACCTTAGAGGCATGACAATAATGGTGAACCCGACATAAATTCTTAAC
This sequence comes from Viscum album, assembly GCA_963277665.1. NCBI lineage: Eukaryota > Viridiplantae > Streptophyta > Magnoliopsida > Santalales > Viscaceae > Viscum > Viscum album. The sequence continues at coordinate 1,162,691,457 of OY728130.1, read as the reverse complement.
CATGGTGGTGGTTCTGTTCCACTTAAGCCCCATCTCCCCACAGTAATAGAAAAGGGGAAGGGGGAAAAGATGAAACTCCAAATATGAATATGATTGAACGAATTCTACTTTGACAAGGATCTATGGTTTGTATGTCATATATGTATGTCGTAGGTTCCCGAAGAGCAACCTTCGATCCAAATGAAATCCCAACAACTAATACAGACACACGCATCATTGATCCTACAGGTGGCTGGGGCCCCAATGAAGATAAGGAACCCTATCCTAAACAGTGTCTTCCACGCTGGGTATCCTACAGATTGTTCAAAGAGTACCACCAAAATGGTACTCTCCCCACATTGGAGGCCGTGATACAAGACCTCCAGTCTGCAATGGTATACCACCATCATCCCCAGCTGTGACCAACACCGCATCACAAGGCAGCCCCTATGGCCATCTCAAACTATTTCGTGATCCTATCCCTGGAATGTGACAACTGGTACATCCCATATCATATAGAGGTGGATGAATTCGATGATGAAAACTTTATCTCCACTTCATAAGGATCCTACTAACAGGCCCCCGCTAGAGAACGTCACTATTGATAATGAACGACTAAGCCACCTCCTGATGAAGGGAACCTGATGCCACAGGCACCTTCCAATGTCCATGAGACCAGCACCCCTCGTACTTCCCACCAAGGTCAGAGAATATATAATAAATAACACACTATCACCCCTGTTTCCAAGAATAAACTCTACCATAATAATGAGGTGGCACTAAATGGGAAAACATATGACTAATCCCTCTCCACTAAATCCCACCACAAAAATTGGGTGTTGCAATATGAGTATATGCACGTTCTTGAAATTTGCTCGTCGGTCCCACCATGCATATAGAGCGGAAAACTACAAATAGATGGAGATATATGCTGATACCTAACAATACCTTCATTCAAAAATGGAGACACTCTGCTACACGCATGCACAAATACCTGTTGATGCATTAAAATACCATCAATCAAATCGGGTGGCACTCACCTATATGCAGAAACAAATAAATGATGATGCATTCCAAGACCTCCATCTAAATAGGGAAGAAAGTAGATATGAGCAGGGTCAAATTCGTATTGATGAATAAAAATCCCATGTGACAAATACAGTGGAAACCGAGAATGTAAAAATTACCAATCATGAATATAAATACCACCAATCAAATATGGTGGCAACCGGAGAAGAAAACCGGTGGTAGACTCATTCCTCTATCCCGACACAAGAGAACTTCCAGTGTTTACTGGAAACTCATGGAGAAACGGAGTAGGCACAAACTCCTACTTCAGTATCGAAATGGGCCTTAATACCTGTTACATCCATATATATATCTCAATAAATCCTAGTAATGATGGAAGATCAGATTTCGATTCTATACCATCTCCTATAAACACGCCATGATGTCATTGCATCAGTAGAAAATATGAGAAACCAGTCCATCGACCCTATTTCCTTGAACGAAATCACTCACTCGCAAAATGATTTTGTCACTACAGAGTATTTATGAATCCCAACTCCTATCTTGGAGGGTAAATGACAATATCCCGTGATATATGGACATTCATATTTGTAAGAATACCCATTATAGATGGGGGATGTTGGTCTAACATGGTGGCTACTCTAGGCCAGGTATATATCCCTGCCAAAACTCATGATTCATGTTGGCGTATCCAGAAAAAACATGAGACCCAAAAGATATGAACCCATACATGAAGGCCATTACACAAAGCAGGATGTCCCAGTTTCCCGCAAGAGAGTGCTCAAAAAGTAAATGCACCAAATCAAACCAGAAAATGAAGATCACATACATGATCCTGCTCTTCTAGAAGCTAGGGTTCATGATTCCCTCAAGCATATTTCAATAATTGATCAAGACCCTATCTATCCATTACCATATTATGTAAGTGGTCATAGCAGTTACGAAGACCTTCTCCACAATGTCTCTACCATCAGATCTGAAGGTCCTCCACATAGCTCCCACATGGGATCACTCTATGGGCTAGGAATGACCAATCACGAGTGCATATCTCCTGATGTGCACTGGGGTAGCCCTCCCATCGTCCTAATGATCAGAAAACATGAAATACCTTTCTTGGAAGTTGTCATCACCAATGGTCCTCCCCAGGGTATAAACTACATATATGCTTCTCCTTGTAGTAAATCATAAAGTCATTATGTTATTCCTCACCATGATGGCAGTCATTGCGAACTCCCTCTATGCAATGACAGTTGCAATGAAGGTTCTCCCATAAGTAACATAAAGTAGCAAGAAGGTACTCTCCTTATTGTATCCTGCCTTGAAGGTCATCTCCAGTGCTTACAATGAAATGGCATTAGCCATGGTCGGGCGACAAGTTTCAATAGTATCCCTTGTCATTTCAGCACCAATTGTGAAGGCCCTCCCCACAATCAAAATTCATTCTGGTAGGAAGCTCCTACCCTTTTAGGAACAAATGTGAGAAATCCCTCCTATGTCGAGGCACTCTGAAATGAGTCAGATACATCGGGTACTCTCTCTATAACGAGTGATATTCTTTATCAACCAATGGATGTTCTGGGGACACACTCATATTCTGATCCACCCCCACACTGTTCACATATCAATAAGGCTCCCACCGGCCCGATTGCTTGGAATGAAATTATTAAGATTCAGTCAAGATAGGAATATCAAGTAGAGGATACTCTAGAAGAAAAACAACTGGATATGTTCCTTTTGAGAAGGCAACTAGATAAGGATAATATACTAGTGATGTATTATCCTACGACCACTTATAACTTTGACAGACTAAGAGAGTTTTATGGGGAATGAATGCTTGATATTTTCCTCAATATATGGATGAGTCATTTTCAGATGAAATAAAAATTCCAACTAGATGAAGGGTACGTGGACCATGTAATCACATTAGGGGAGCTTCACCATCTAATCAACCTGGAATCCATCTAGTCTACACAATAACCACAATTAGAAAGGAAAAAGATAAACATTGAACTTTCCTCCCTCCACGAACTGCATAAGTTGTGTTTCCTCATCGGAAATGCCCGGAGTAGGGTTAATATTCAGGTATGGGAAGAACATGAATCTCTACACTTCACCCACCATCCCATACAGAAAACACCATCGGATATGACGTCCTGCAATGTCATCACTCAGGGGAAGCGATCAAGTGAATCCCTTACTCAGAAAATATGGGATAATTAACAAAAATCGGCCTAAAGTATGTCTCGAAAGTGTCAGGACCGAAGAGATCAATCCATCGAAAAGATTTTGAGTTAGGCAACCAAGAAAACCCAGTGGGCTTCCCACATAATAGAATCCAACCCGCACGAAGTGCGTATGTCTTCAAAGGACCATAGACTTCACGTAGGCCTAATTCCATCGCAACCCTCATCCTAGTGGGTGTAATTGAAATTGAAAAGGTGACAATAGCAGCAGCTACCACCGCCATACGAGAACAACCCCATCCCATAGGGCTGGGGGAATTTTAAAATAAAAATACCAATATAATACCAAAAAATCTAGGCGATAGAACATCAAAAGAAAAATAGAAACAACCCTAGCCCACAGGACTGAGGGAATTTTTATCCCAAATCCCCTTACAACGGATGACTTTCTTCCATCGTCTAGGAAGAATGTTTGATAAAGGATTTACTCATTCCACCCCTTCTCATGGTTCTCACCCTATGAGACAGAGGCATGTTACGAAGTTGGATTTGGGCTCCCATTGGGATAATTTTCACAAAGAAACCCAATGAATACTATGTTATTGAAGGATAAAGTCAAACAAAAGGCTCAAAAAGCCTTCCTACAATTCAACACTCGATACACCACCCCCAATGCGGTATGCCTCAGTGAACATGGTTAACCTCAACCCCACACATCTCACAAGAAATGAAATAGAGGTAAAGGATGCAATGGTTGTTAGTTCCCTCCTAGAGACATCACACAGTGAGCCTGATGGTGTCCATACCCAAATCCAAAGATCGGTCTGAAATCATGGCGCCCCCTCAACTAATCTGTCGCTACCTCCCCCTCAAAACCCAAAATGGATAGGAATAAATCAACGTTCATCTATTACCTTCCTCCTCTTCCCCCTGAGGAAGCATACCTCAATCTAAAATAATGGTTCTCTAATAATAAGGAATAAATGAAAGTTCTCAGTTGCATTCATATCTAGCTCCATCGAGGGAGCTACCTCACCAGATGTGTTCCCCCTAGGAAACGTTAGCAGGTGCTCCTAGATAAGGTTCCCTTCCCACATGACCTCATACAAGTGAATTAATTCAATATCTAAGGACCTTTCAACCTATCCTCATAAAGATAAAATGACTTCCACAAATTTGGAAGGAATCTAGAATATATCCAGGTAAACCCGCAAATGATACCCCCGACTGGGTGTCCCCCCTAAATTCCAACTGCGCCTGCATGCCCAGTCTTTTCCACTGCCACACCAACTCAAGCTCAAGGAAGAAAAGATATTCATAAAGGTATCTTAAATATTGTCAAAAAATTAAAATATATACTAGAATCCATGGAGGGGTATCAAGCTCTGATATATCCTGAGCACAAACCCTTCTTTGATTGGTTTAGTAATGTTCTGCCACTGCCAAACTTTGGGAACCCCATATTCCCAGTATTCAATGGCTCAGGGAACCCGGATCAACATTTAATCCACTACACATCTTATTATGACCCCATGATGGGAAATATAGCGCAACAAGAAGAAGTAAAACGCGGATTATTCGTATGAACAATACAGGGATCGACATTCTTATGGTATACAAGCCTTCCATCCAAATCAATTATAGGTTGGGAGGACCTTTGGTAACAGTTTCTCTTCCTGTTAACTTCAATGATGCCTAAGACGATGCTCAGTGATCTTATGAATTCTAAAGAGTGAGAGAAAAAAATATTATCATACTTTATTTCTAGATGGAATGGCTGGACTTATTCCCTCAACCGGTCGCTCTCCAAATATGAGATGCTCGCCATGTGAATTGATAAACATCAAGATGAATTGCGAACACCGCTCACCCCAGTGAAGTACATAAGTGCATTTAGAGACTTCAATTCTATTGCCCAAAGTATATTTGACTCCTTTTAAAGGACCAATATTGATTCTTGAGTGGCCCCATCAGCCCTTTGGAAGAGAATGGGAAAAGCTAAAGAGACTTTTGTCATGCTTAAGCCACCCTCAACACCAACTCCGATTGTGAGGCCCCACTGAACCCTACTGGACCCCAAGACACTAACAACCACTCCAACCTTGGAAATATGAGAGACACCATGCTAAGATAAATCGGTTCAATGAATGAAGAAATAAAGTTTATTCATTCAGAGAAGACCAGGCCCATGACTATTTTATAGCCACCATGAATTGCAATTTTTTTAGCTACTAGTTCCAAAGAGGGTTGAATAAATGGGTCTCAATGACCAAAAAAATCATTGTCCATACCACTGAATAATAGGACACACCATCCAAGAATGCATTGTTTTCATGGATCTCCTACAAAATATGGTGCATTACCAAAAAGTGATGTTGAGTCTGCTTCCAAAGCAAGTGGTGTATGTTTCAACCTCAGAATCAAGGGTGGAAATTGAATGGAAAACAGTTTCTAGTCAGAAGAAGAAATTTATTGACAATTGGATGACCCAAAAGACCATCACTCCAGTTCATGAAATCCTCCAAGTGTATTTGAAACTCCCAAATGTTCCCCCATAAGGTATTAATACATTACAACCATCCTCTTCATCCCTGAAGCTCTCTAAAGGCTAGATGGGTAGAACGAAAGAGAAGTAACATGAGAATACACCAAATCTGAAGTATGTTTTGATTATTTTAGACTTCATGCAAGTAGACATGGTACAACGGGAACCACCCCACCAAATGAAAAAACATAAACCATCCCTCCAAATGGCACCATCATATAATGACAGTCATACAGAAACATTTCCAGATCAAGAACTGATCTTCGGATCCATCAATGTCATTCACATGATGGAAACCTTATCATACAGAGACTATGTCCATAAACCATAATTCCGCGCACCCAATTGGAGAGCTAGAGGAAGAGGTCGTCGATGACAGAGTTTTCTTGGAAGGAATGATCGTGGCAGGTGTCCAATTACCGACCACACCATGATTAAAACTGTTAACATCATGGAAACACACAAAAGGAACCTCTGACAGACACAAAAATAACATAAATGCTTATTCTCCCTTTTAAGAAGAATTATAAGATCAATTATATTGGAATATCCATCAGGGGAATAAAAAATATCAAATTTCCCAAGGCGTATTGGCGGACTAGTTCAAACAAACTTAGAAAGAGTCATAACAACACTGACCCCAACTACAGAGGCCGAACCATACACATCCAAAGCCCAAACCCCTAAAGTGTATGTGAAAGAGAAACCCTGATCGGGAAGCGCAAAACATTAGTATAGAAGTATGATATTATAAAGATGTTGGCATCAGTACAAGCAAAGCTATCAATAATGGGATCATTAATTCTATCTGCAGATCTTAGGGAGGCACTCATCGAAGCCTTACATTGTCCCAAGAAGTTTAAGGCAGATGTAACAGCAGCCGAAGTCTACCGAATAGAGAACTGTCCTGAAGAATTTCAATCTATCAAGTCCTTCACAGATAGGTATGAAGACACCATCGTGTATGGGGATATAAAAAACTAAAATGTGTCTGTTAAGATAAAATAATTTAAGTCTAGAGGATCTTCATCAATAATGGCTCTGAAGTCAACCTCCTCCTACTATGAATGCTTTTTCAGTTGGCATATGACTAAGAAAACATGACACCCTACACCAGAACTCTAATGGGATATGAAGAAAGCCAGCATAAACTGTTGGGATAAAACAAGCATAAATCCTGGCTCAGAGATCTCATGTAAGATTCAGAGTTCCTGGTAGTAAGGAAAAGTTCAAACTTCAACGTCCTATTAGGAAGGGTTGGATTAATAACCACACTAAAATTACATCATCTTACCATCAGTGCATCAAATATTTTAATAATTGGAAAAAACAGGACATTTCACACCAATAAATCTTTGTTTGAGTCTTGTGAGTCACATTATATCGACATAGGGTTCTATGAATCAGATGAAAAACATCTCTTGGACGACGACATTGGTTGTATCAATGCCATGAATGGATTGGATATGGCTACTACAAACCACCTACAACAACATGGGGAAGATTATGTATTACCCATCAACTAAGTTGAATACATGAGTAAAAGTCTTAATGCAGTCTTAAATATCTGCATGATATCTAATGAGGCCACCACTTTCCAAGAAATGGAATTGTTGACTGACTCCCATGATTTCAGGAGAGGTCCTATCAACGATGCTCTTGGCCCATGCACGAGACCTAAAACTACCCCTTTCTCAATCACTAAGGCAAAATATGACCTCTCTCATGAAATTAGAGAGTTCATCTCAAAAGTATTATCCCCATCAAAAGAGGAAGAATATGAATATGATAAAGAAGAAGAAGAAGAGGAAGAAGATCTCAAAGACACCCCTAAAGCATTCTATGAATGTGTTCCACCACCATCGATGAACATAAAGAGAAAAATCTAGCAATTGAAAACAAACCGTGATCCAGTTTGATCAATGTGGCTATTCCTATCGAGGAGCACAAAGTGTTTACCTCCTTCCTGAAAAATAATCGAGATGTGTATTCATTGAACTACACTGAAATGCCACAACTCGATCCCAAGGTTTCCACTCATCATATAGGCTTACCAAAAGACCATTGGGTCTATAAGAAGGCAGCCATACAGACCCACCTGATGCATACAACCAAAATAGAGGCTGATGTTGACAAGATGATCAAATACAACCTTATACAGGAGGTCCAATATCCGATCTGGATAGTGAACATAGTCTCTATCAAAAAAAAGAATGGATAGATTAGAATATGCATTGACTCTAGGGAGTTGAACCGGAATTTCCTAAAAGATGATTTCCCAGTCCCGATCATTGAATTTGTGATCGATGCAACAACCAAATATGAGGCTATCTCTTTCATGGAAGGATATTCTGGATACGATAAAATACATATGGCCCAAGGAGATGAAAAATATACCGCTTTTAGGGGCCATCAAGGAGTGTTCTATCATTAAGTAATTCCATTTGGTCTGAAAAATGTTGCACCACGTATCAGTGCACCATGCATTTCATCTTCTAGCCATTCTTGGGAATGTCCTTCGAGTGTTATGTTGATGACCTAGTGGTTAAATCATGACAATTCTCAAATCGGCTGGCTGATTTTGAAAATTTCTTCAACAAGTTGTGACAACACATTGTAAATATGAATCCCCTAAAGTGTGCCTTTGGAATTACCTTGAGAAAAATCTTCAGCTTCATCATATGAAATTGTGGCATCGAAGTCGACCCTGATAAGAATAAATCCATCCTTGGCATGTCCCCAACTCATAACCTCTCCATGTTGAGAGGGCTCCAGGGACACCTCGTGTACATTCAGGGCTTCACATCCAAACTAGCTGATAAATGTTTACCATTCACTAGACTCATGAAGAAAGGAGTTACGTATGATTGGGATAACAATTTCCAAAAAGTGTTTTACAAGGTAAAATTATATCTTCTAAACCCATCAGTGCTGATTCCACTAGTTGATGAGGGACTGCTCGTTTTGTACGTAACCACCTTGGAACAATCATTAGGAAGCTTCCTTATGTAGAAGAATGATGCCGGCAGAGAGAGTGGCCTCTATTACCTCAACCAAAAAAATATTCATACTAAAATACAGTATTAAAAAATTGAAAATAACAACTTATCCCTAATCTTCGCGGTTCATAAACTCAAGAATTACCTACAACACCGTGAGGTCCCCATAGTCTCCTACTTCAACCCGCTCAAATATATCCTCAACCATACCATTCTAAATATATTACAATCATGATGGGAATTCATAATACAATGGTTTGACATACAATGCATTCCGCAAAAGGCCATAAAAGGCTAGGTGTTAGCAAACATCCTAGACGAGAACCTCTTAGATGAAACATAACCGTTGGATACCGAACATCAAGATAAAGAAGTGTTTTCCATTCATGAGGATCCCCGGGCAAGGGAAATGTATTTTGATGGTGCTTTAGGATTCCCAAAAAGGAAAAGGATGGAAGATCCCAAGATCATCAAAGTGGGGATGAGAATTATACTTGTAGCCATTGAAAATTTCATCTTTCTATAATCCTTCATACTTTCAGAAGGGTGTACCAATAATGATGCAGAATATCTAGCCCTCACTACAGGCCTAGAACTGGCACATCTTGTATGTTCCAAACACCTATAAATAAAGGGCGATTCTAAGATAGTCATCAAATAAGTCAGTGGGGACTACTCCATCAAGCAAAAAGTATTGGTACCATTGATGAACCATGTTCGAGAACAGATGGTAGAATTCCCATAGCAACCAATGTTGACTTATGTCCCCCAGTCACAAAATGGACAAGCGGACACTTAAGAAAATGCAGCCACATCATAGGCCAATCCATACCAGGATGAAACAGTCTTTATCATTTCCCATCATTAGATGGTCTTTCCATTTATCCAGAGGAATACAGAGGATATTTAAAAAAATTTCCCCATTTATGAGCCTCATTATCACACCACTGGCGGGAAGACACCCATTTAAAATTACCTTTGGAATAAAGAACTCCCTCTAGATTCCTCTAGAATAGAGTAGGTCAAAATTTGGGATGTAAAACTTTTCTGGTGCAATGGGGTAAACCCAGAAAAGGTTATCTACAAAGAAGGATTTGATAGAGTACTTCTATGGTGCATTGATGGAGAAGAAACTATTTCTATAGTGAACGTAGTGCATGCTCGAACTTGGGGATCACATCAATCAGCAACCAATATCTCTCACAAAATATGAGTGCTTGGATATTACTGGTCCACTATGATACTGGATTATTCCATATTCACCATGAATTTTCATTACTTCCACGTACATGCTAATTTCATACACCAACCCCCAGAGTTAATTCATACAGCTATGTACTCCTAGCTATTCACTACCCGAGGGATGGATTTGGTGGGACCATATCCTCCAACCACAGCTATAAAATTCATGTTCCTACTCACAACGACCAAATTATTTTCTAAATGGGTCGAAGCCATACCCCTTAAAGAAGTTGGGGTGAAAAACATTATTAGAATTGTGAAGGCCAACATCACTACCAGATTCGGTGTTCTTCATACAATACTGACAGACAATAGCACCAACATCTGCTCTACTACATTGGAAAAGTTATATCATGAGTATTGAATTAAATCCAACCAATTATCCCGTTACCATGGGTTAGCCAATGGGCAGACAAAGACTTTCAACAAGACTCTATCCAATATACTCTAGAATATGGTCGATAATTATAATAAATCTATGCTAGACAAGCTCTTTCATGATTTTTGGGATTACCAGACCACAACCCATACCACCACCCAAGAAACCACATACTCACTAGTATATAGGGAAGATGCGGGTTTTCCTAAAAAAATTCTTGTTTCATCACTTAATGCGGCCATTTCAGATCAATTGTCTATGGAAGAACAATCCCATAGATGGTTTGATGTGTTGGAGTAGGTAGATGGAAAAAGGATGCACACTCTATACCATTTGGAAATCTACCAAAATCAGATTGTACGAGCCTTTTAAAAAAAGGATCGCCTTTGATATTTTTGTGAAGGAGAAATGGTGTTAGTCCTCAGAACCCCAATGATACATTGGAAGAATCCCCAAAAGATTTAACCTATGTGGGAAGAACTATATTCCATATATAGGGTCTATTCCAATGAAGCATACGCCCTAATATCGATGGACATATAGCTCATCACGACTCCCACAAACACAAATTTAATGAAGAAGTATTTCTCATAATAAAGCGCCAAATCATGGTCCAAGATCTATGCCCCTAAACTATAAGTAATAATACCCTGAAGTTATGGCCCAAGATGTAAAATCATAAACTATGAGTTATATTGCCATGAAGTTACGGCCCAAACTCAAAGAACTTAAACTATGAGGACTCTACCTAGATGTCAAAGTCTACTCTCTACGACCCTATACTATGAGTTATAATACCCTAAAGATATTGTCCTAGATCTACATCTATAATCTATGACATATAATAGCCTAAAGTTATGGTCCAATCTCTAAGACCTTAAACTGTGAGTAGCACTACCCAGATGCCAAGGTCCAAACTCTATGACCCTGAACAATGAGTTGTTGTCCTGACCACATGATGTTAAACTATACAGTATTAGTCCACGACCCATGATATTGAACAATGATGCTAATATAAAAACTCTATGACCTTAAACTACGAGTCACCGCCCTTTACACATGACATTAAATTGTAAGGAATTCATCCCAAAAACATGAAATTAAACTGTGACTCATGTCCTTGCTATAAGATGTTAAACTACATGGCACATAGTGTCCTAATCGCATGACAATAAACTGCAAGATCTCTCACAGAACTACGTTGGACTTGATTCATGCACTCACATGATACAAAGTGACGCCTCGATCCTCGATCTTGGCCCATCCCCCAGAAAAAAACACCCATCATATTATTTGGCTCCCCACACTTGCGAAGGAGACCCTATGTACACTCATTGTTTTTCAGATCAAGTATAATTCATGTTAGCATAGGATTTGTGGAAAATATTCTCTTACACAATAAAATTATAGGGAGATATAGTAGACCTAACACCCATAGAAAATGAAACAAAAATGTCTGAACACATGGATGGAGCTAGATCGGAACAAGGAACATTTATAACTACATGTGGCATGATTCCTTCTTTCACAGGGTACGTAGTGACGCTTAGATTTGGCATCCTAGACTATCCATTATATGAAAATGAAAAAATACCCTCAAATGTCCCTACACACTGAGAAAACATTTTTAGGGAACATTATGAACTACGTGTTTCTTAATTCCTACCATTTTAGGATATGTAGTAATTCCATGATCTGTCATCCCAGCCCAGAAACCATAAAAAAATTCCCCTTTTCCCCATACATTGGTCAAAGTTGTATGGGGAGTCCATTAAAGGTCATAATCAAATGACAATAAACTGCAAAATTCTTCAATATTTTTGTGTGGTCTAGTCCTCGGTGTTACGAGACCTCGCACATGCCCCCCACTAATGTGAAGTCAAATGATACTACTCACCCCCACTACTGGAAATAATGGAATTTGCGACGGGTTATTTGTGTCGGGATCCCGTTGCTAATAGGCTTTTGCGACGGGGTCCCGTCGCAAATAGCCCATCGCAGAAAATGGCGTCGCAACAACAATTATTTGCGACGGGCCCGTCGATAAAGGTATTATTTTCAACGGAGATTCTTCCCGTCGCAAATATTAGTCCGTATATTTGTGAAATCATTAAAGAACTAATTGCGATGGGCCCATCACAACTACTAATTGCGATGGGCCTGTCGTAATTAGTTTTTTTAAAAATAAATTTAAAATAAATTAATAAATTATTTTAATCAATATTCTAATAATAATATTTGCGACGGGCATAGTATCCCGTTGAAAATACTAAAAAAATAAATAAAAATAAATTATCAATAAATTATTTTAATTAATATAATAATAATCCAAATATAATTCAAAAATAAAAAAATATTAATAAATTATTTTAATTAATATAATAATAATATAATTATAATTCAAAAATAAAAAATAATAGAATATTAATAAATGATTTTAATTAATATAATAATATTAGAATTATAATTATAAATAACAAAATATTAATAAGTTATTTTAATTAATATAAAAATAATAGATTTATTTTACATTCAAATATTAAAATAATTCTAATATTACAAAAAAATATAATAAAATTATAAAATTATAAAATTTTTATATATATATAAAATATAATATTATAAAATATATATAATATTATTATTCAGATTAATATTGTTATTTCAAAATATAATATTATTAATATTTTATAATGAGATAGAAACCACGAATAGAAAAAATATTTATATTTTGATTTAACAAATTTTATAACATAAAAACAAACTCTAATCTAAAGGAGGGGGAGGGGGAGGGGGGATCCGCAGATGCTGGTGGAGGAAACTCCATCCCTAAAGCATGAGTGAGTCGGCGCATGTACTCCATCTGCTGCTGATGCTGCTGCTGCCACCGACTCTTCTGCCCCTCGTATAGCTACTGCTGGCGTCGACGCTCCTCCTCATGCTGCTGCGGCTGCTGACGCATCTTCTCCTGGTCCTTTCGGAAACACTCTATCAGTGCAGTCTGAGATTGCAACTGATCCTCATACTATGTAGCAGACGAAGACGCACGATCTCCTCTCGAGCTGGACGACGACATCGCAGCACTGCCATAATAATCTCCGGGAGTCAATCGAGAGCTGATACCAACTACCCGACCCTTCTCGAAGGCATACTGGGTGGCCTGCATCCATGTCGCCTCATCAAACTGACAGCCAGTGATCTGATCTGATGACTCGGCCTGACTCGCAGGCCGGGTCTGTGATGCTGCGGCATCATATGACTCCTGTAGTTTCAATTAAAAATAAAATTTTGAATATATTATATGCAGTTAATTTTTAAACTTGAAAACAAATAATACTGAACACGATGTGACGCTGACGATCACCTCTGAGCACCCAGTAGCAGGATCACTATACATCCTCTGATATACGTCGTACTCAGTAATATCAGGCTGCTCGACAGCTTATAGGAATAAAAAATAAACTGTTAATATTTATAGTTATATAAATTATTTATAAATAATGTACGTACCAGATACTGTCTATGAGTATTGAAAGTACAACTCCCAGCTCGATGAGTCACCTTCTGTCTCCCCCGATTCTGCCTCCCCACCGATTATCTTCTCTAAAAGGCATCACTCAACCAATGCACACGTAATCCATCCCATACATGGGATGAAATTTACTCTGGTCGGTGTACTCTACATGACTCATCAAAAACTGACACTCCTGCTTTCTTCGTGGAAGCTTTCCTTAAATTGTGCAAAAACTAACGAAAGCGATCACGCATGGCCACCTCCCATGCCTCGTGGATGGTGTCACGCCTGTTATCCTTGATCAGATACCATAAACCCCAGAAATAAATCAAAATATAAAGATAGAAATGAAATAATTTTCAAATTAAAAATTATTTATTCATGTACATACCATCCAATGGCCGAACATGGCCTGCTACACATCAATGGGAATCTGCTCCCATGTGGTCCATCACTGAGAGAAATAGTTGCGCAAAATAGCGCTGCCTGTTTGACTGCTATATGCATAAAACTGTAAACATAATAAACATTTATTGTGTGAATTGATTATTGAATCTTAGTCAAGTCCAAAGGTTATCACACAGGTTATTACACCTCCATGTGGGTGGATCAAACCCAAGACGTGGACGTCGCTTGGGGACAGGGTCAGGAATCATCAATCGTACAAGACCACGCCCCCTCCGCGTACTCCCTGGAGCGCCTGCAGGCTGAGGGTCATCTGCCAGCAACTCATCCACATCAAAAGGCAGGTCAGCATCCGCCAACTCACGAAATGTGTCATCGTCCATCTGAAATAGAAAATGTCAATGTTGTTAGAAAATAATTGTTAATTACTATTATATATAAATATATATTTGTTATGATTGTATATAACTACCATGAAATTCTATCAGTGTTCATCTTCATCATCATCTTAATTTATGTCAATGTCATCCTCATATTCCTCTTCAACATCATCGATATCCTTTCGAGTTCCAATTGCTTCATCTCTTACCATTTCAAATTCATACGTGACATTATTAACATCATCGTCATCACCGACTCTTAAATGTGGGGTGTCGTCATCGATACTCATGTCTCTTTGTAATAAATATTGATTTTGAGTAATCTCTTGAAAAACTTCAATTCATTACACATCAGTGAAAGCACATTCACTTTGACTAAACTGATTGTCTCAAATTTTGATTTTTACTATACTCCACAAATCAGTCAACACTCTTGATGTAGCACAGTACGTTGCGTAATAAAATTTATGTGTCTGTTGAGCCAATAAGAATGGTTCATTTACTGCGAGAACACATTTAAATTTAATATCAATGATTCCATGAGTCGGATGAACATGCACGCCTCTCTCTGTGTCCAACCACCGACATTTGAACATGGTTATGTATTGTTT
Source organism: Viscum album (assembly GCA_963277665.1). Classification (NCBI taxonomy): domain Eukaryota; kingdom Viridiplantae; phylum Streptophyta; class Magnoliopsida; order Santalales; family Viscaceae; genus Viscum; species Viscum album. The sequence continues at coordinate 1,162,676,191 of OY728130.1, read as the reverse complement.
CCCCAGATAACAGAGTTCAATGATTTCATCAAGTATGCCATAAAAGTCAAATTCATTTTCTCGATGATGATATCCTCTCAAGCTAACTCCACTTTTCATTGTTTTTTTTATTCCCCATATGCATGTGTGTGAAATCGAAATCCATTCACCACATATGCATTATAAGTTTTAAAAAGTTTGGGAGTTGGGTTACTCAATATACATAGTCGTTTGTCAATTTTATCAGCAAGTCGAGACACCTGAAAATTGGTGAAATAATTATCAATATAGTAAACTGTACATTGAATGAGTTTCTAAAAGATAAAGAAATTATGTTACCAGTTTTTGAAACCACTGAGAGAAATTTTTCTGTCGGCGTTCTTCAAGAGCAGCTGCTGTAATTTGTGGAATTTTTTTCTTGATATGATTATCATACAACCTATAAAAAACAAATTTATTTACTGTAACATAAATTATAGAATAAGTGATATAAACACTTCTAGTAAAACTGATGTCATCTCTTCCCAATTGAGCAGAACATACGTATGAGCTCTGTGATGTTCATCATCTGAAAGACAGCATTCATAAACTCCACCAAAACCAAGCTCTGGCTAGTTGAAAACAAATAATTGATTGTCGATATCATCAATATTTCTATCATTCCGTCCAATTCGATTGTGTTTTTATGGATACTCAGATTTAAAATAATGGGAGCAGAAAAAAGATATTTCCTCTTGAAACTAAGCTTCTGCAATAGATCCTTCAACATATGCTTTGTTATGTACTTTTCTTTTCAATTTTTGCATGCATATTTCAAATGGGTACATACATCGAAACTGTACTGGACCTCCACATTTGGCTTCACATGGAAAATGTAACATCAAATGTTCCATTGTGTCGAATAAAGATGGCATAAATATTTTTTCCAGTTTACATATAATTACAACAACATCTTCTTCAAGTTTCTATAGAACATCATAATCTGTTGTAGCCGCACAAATTTCCTGAAAAAAATGAGACATGTCTGTTATGGAATCCCAAATCACAGAATTCAACAGACCTCTTAATCCAATGGGTAGAATTATTTCCATTATAACATGACAATCATGACTTTTTAATCCAGTAATATGACCATTCATTACACATCTACCCAAATTTGAAGCACAACCATCTGGAAGTTTCAAATCTGCAATCCACTGACAAAATAATAAACGGTTTTCTTTAGACAATGTATAAGCTTCTTTTGGTTTCAGTAAAATTTCTGTTCTGACATTTTCAAAGAGTTCCAGTTCTGGACGCCTGAAAATTTGCCCAAGATCTAAATATGCATTTACATTGTCTTTGCTTTTTCCTGGCGTATCCAAAACTGGATGAAACAAATTATCAAAATAGTTTTTCTCAATATGCATGACATCCAACATGTAGAAGACCAACAAATCAGACCAATATAAAAAATCCCAAAATATGCTACGTTTAATCAAATTGTGTTCTTTCCCAAAACCAGAAATTTTCTGTTGGTTTATTGTGGGACCAAAAGTGATGGGAGGTAATGAAAATACAACTGATTGTAACTCCAAACCTGATAGCATTTCTGGAGTTCCATCCCTTTCAATTGTTCCTTTTCTGAAATGAGATCTGTTTCTGTGAAAAGGATGATCAGCTGGTAGAAATCTGCGATGATAGTCAAAATAACAAAGTTTCTTTCCATGAATGAGAATAAATTCTTTGTTCTCTCCCATATAGTAAGTACATGATTTTTGACCATTTGTACTCTAGCCAGATAACATCCCATAAGCCGGGAAGTCACTAATTGTCCACATCAATGCTGCTCTTAGTATGAAATTCTGTTTCGTAGCAACATCATATGTACTGACACCAGTACTCTACAATAAACTTAATTCATCAATCAATGGTTTCACATTAATATCAATAATTTTCTTCGGATGTCCTGGAATTAGTATAGTCAAAAAGATATATGGCTCCTTCATCATCATCAATAGAAGTAAATTTTACGGAGTTAAAAAAATATGCCAACATGAATATTGACTACCATAAGATCCAAACGGACAGAAACCATCAGTGGAAAGGCCTAGTCGAACATTTCTAGCTTCTAAAGCAAAGGATGGATGCACTCTATCAAAATGTTTCCATGAATCACCGTCGGCTAGATGATTCAAACTTTTATCGGTTGAAATATTCACTATATGCCATGACATCATTGTTGTTGTATTCATAGACATGAATAAACGCTGAAGTCTGGATGTAAGCAGAAAATATCTCAACTACTTTACAGGAATCAAAACAGACTTCCCATGTTGCCCTTCTTTATATCTCAATTTCCCACATGTGGGACAACTATCTAACGACTCATTTTCCCCAGAATATAAAATGCAGCCATTTGAACATCCATGAATCATCTGACAAGTAAGTCCCAAATTTCGAACCAGCCTCTTACTCTCATAGTAATTTGTAGGCAAAACATTTCCTTCAGGTAACATTGTTTTAAGCAAATAAAATATCTGGTCAAAACAGGTGTTTGGCATTCCGTTATCTGATTTGATAGCCATAAATTTTGCAACTACTTCTAATTTGCTCATCTTGAAGCCAGGATATAATGCATCCATAGCAGACCTCAACAACTCATAAAATTCAGACGGTGCCAACTCAGGATTTGAATCTATATCAGCCAGAGTTATTGAATTTTGAACAGATGAACCTGTAACATCATGTACTAAATCTTGAAACTGGGATGCATCCGGAATCAAGTTGGTATCACCTACTCTGGAACTGTATTCACCGTGTTGATACTAAAAAACATATTCTGGTTGAAAACCAAAATGCAAGAGATGTCCCCCCACTTTGTCAAATGTTCTCAATGCACATTTTCTACAGGGGAATTTTATTTTTCCTTCTGAAACAAATTTTGGATTTGATGCCACAAATGATAAAAAAGTCTCTACACCCTCTATATATACTGGATTTAAACCAGAACCATTTTGATTTCTATGTTGATTTATCCATATGAAGTCATCTAATAATGACTGTTGAAAACCTCGTTGTTCCATATTTTTCTATAAAATATAAAATCATTACTAGTTTTGAATAATTTGTTAGAAAAAACACTCAAGCAAAGATTGAATATGTTGAGAATAAAGCAAAACATGTTACAAATATTGATAATTTTAAAATTATATTGATTTTTTATTATTTTAATAATACTAATATAATTTTCTCATAAATATTAATTATATAATAATAACATTATTATATTATTAGTATATTTTATTATTAATATTAAAATAATATAATTTTATATATTATATAAAATTCTCCTTTCATCTCTGTGTTTAACATTCTTTCTCCACATGTAATATTTGCATTCACTTTCACCACTCTATTGGCGAGTAGGTTGATAATTTTGAAAACGAATGAAAATATTACATGTGGAGACAGAAAACACACAGATGAAAAGAGAATTGTATATAATCTAGAAAATTATATTATTTTAATATTAATAATAAAATATACTAATAATGTAATAATGTTATTATTATATAATTAATATTTATGAAAACAATTATATTGGTAATTATTACTAATTATTGGTAATTATTACTAATTATTGGTAATTATTGGTAATTATTGGTAATTATTGGTAATTATTGGTACTTATTGGTAATTATTGGTAATTATTGCTAATTATTGGTCATTATTACTAATTATTGGTAATTATTCGTAATTAATGGTAATTATTGGTAATTATTGGTAATTATTGGTAATTATTTGTAATTATTGCTAATTATTGTTAATTATTGCTAATTATTGGTAATTATTGGTAATTATTGCTAATTATTGGTAATTATTCCTAATTAATGGTAAATATTGGTAATTATTGGTAAATATTGGTAATTATTGGTAATTATTGGTAATTATTGGTAATTATTGGTAATTATTGGTAGTTATTGGTAAATATTGGTAATTATTGGTAATTATTGGTAAATATTGGTAATTATTGGTAATTATTGGTAATTATTTATAATTATTGGTAATTATTGGTAATTATAACTAATTATTGGTAATTATTACTAATTATTGGTAATTATAACTAATTATTGGTAATTATAACTATTTATTGGTAATTATTACTAATTATTGGTAATTATTGGTAATTATTTCTAATTATTGGTAATTATTTCTTATTATTCTTAATTATTACTAATTATTGGTAATTATTACGAATTATTATTAATTATTACAAATTATTCTTATTTATTCCTAATTATTACTAATTATTACTAATTACTACTAATTATTACTAATTATTCCTAATTATTACAAATTATTCCTAATTATTACTAATTATTCCTAATTATTACTTATTATTACAAATTATTACTAATTATTACTAAATATTAATCCTTATTACTAATTATTACTAATTATTGGTAATTATTACTAATTATTTGTAATTATTACTAATTATTGGTAATTATTACTAAATATTGGTAATTATTACTAATTATTGGTAATTATTATTAGTTATTGTTAATTATTACTAATTATTGGTAATTATTACTAATTATTGTTAATTATTACTAATTATTGGTAATTATTACTTATTATTGATAATTATTATTAATTATTACTAATTATTGGTAATTAGTATTAATTATTGGTAATTAGTAGTAATTATTGGTAATTATTTCGAATTATTACCAATTATTACTAATTATTGGAAATTATTGGTTATTATTACTAATTATGGATAATTATTAGTAATTATTATTAATTATTGGTAATTATTGGTAATTATTACTAATTTTTGGTAATTATTTTTAATTATTACTAATTATTGGTAATTATTTTTAATTATTACTAATTATTGGTAATTATTCCTAATTATTGTTAATTTTTACTAATTATGGGTAATTATTGGTAATTATTACTAATTGTGGATAATTATTGGTGATTATTACTAATTATGGACAATTATTGGTAATTATTACTAATTTTGGATAATTATTGGTAATTATTACTAATTATTGGTAATTATTTGTAATTATTACTAATTATTGTTAATTATTAATAATTATTGCTAATTATTGGTAATTATTACTAATTATTGCTAATTATTTGTTATCATTACTAATTATTTGTAATTATTACTCATTATTACTATTTAGTACTAAATATTGGTAATTATTACTAATTATTACGAATTATAGCTAATTATTAGTAATTATTACTAATTATTACTAATTACTGGTAGTTATTGAAAATTATTACTAATTATTGGTAATTATAGGTAATTATTACTAATTTTTAGTAATTACTACTAATTATTACTAATTATTGGTAATTATTACTAATTATTCCTAATTACCATTAACTATGAACAATGAATACTAATAATTTAAATTTATTAAGTAACAAAACAATATAAACATAATTAAATTAATACTAATTAAGAAAAATTGAAAATAATAAAAAATTTAAAATAAATATTAATTTAAAATGAACATAAATACCTTTAAAATGGATCTGAGGTTGATCTCTGATCGTTGTTGAAAACTTCAATATCAACACCAGAAAAAAAAAGAAACTTAAGAAACGCTGAACTCTAAATATAGAGTTTTGAGAGAACTAGAAGATGGAGTTCGAGAATGAATGAAAAAAACCGATGGGGGCGGTATTTATAGGTTAGATTATTTGCGACGGGTGTATTTGCGACGGGATACCAGTCGCAAATACCTTAGCCCACATTTATTACGGTCAACGGGTAAATAGTCATTTGCGACGGGACCCGTCGCAAATAACAACCTGTCGACATACTATTTGCGACGGGGGGTATATTCCCGTCACAAATATCTTTTACCACTGCCGGTTATTTGCGAAGGGCGGTTACAGCCCATCGCAAATAACTCGCACCAGTCCTTTTGCGACGGGGGGTATATTTCGGTCGCAAATATCTTTTACCGCCGTCGGTTATTTGCGACGGGCAGTAACCGCCTGTCGGAAATAACTTTCCCATGATTTGGCGCGCAAAGCATGCCAGTCCTTTTGCGACGGGAAAGCTATCCCGTCGCAAATAACTACTTATTTGCGACGGGGTTTCTAACGGGAATATTTGCGACAGGATTTATCCCCGTCGCAAATACCCATTTTCCCATAGTGCCCTATACATATGAGTCAGACCTATGTGGAAGCTCTAGTAGTTCACGGGTAATCAAAATATGTATACTTCTCACTTTCCTATGAAAATCTATCACATTTTATAGACTCTATACACTGGGAAAACTTGGATCCCCATAATCATTCAAGGCCATCTGATACAGAATGCTAGTTTCCTATAGACACCTTTGATTGACTATTCAAATCATGCTCTGGTGGCTCTGCATATGTTTCCCATGAAAATGGATGTCAATTAAAGGCAAATTCATCCCTAGGAGAGTCCTCTTCTATCTTAGTACGCCCAATAGATTTCAATCCCCATATCTTCCCTCATCATTCATGTTTCCCCTGGGACTATGGTTTAAACCTTCTATAATAAATACTGTATAAGCAACTCTAGAACATCTTGATTACGATTAACCCAAGACAATTAATGATCTTTATGATATCATAATTCTCCTCACTACATGACTCTAAACTGAACATCATCATGTCCTCACTGAAAGACATTAAACGACGAGGCCAAAATCATCCTTGATGCATGGAGTTAAACATCATGATAATAATTTAAGCCTAAGGTTTCCTTTGATGTTGATTTTTCTTTTCCTAGGTAATGACTCAGAATCCTCGTACTTTCTTATTTCTCACACCGAGAATAGATGACATGAGCTTTGGGATCTTAGCGAGAGATCCACCGTTACATTATGGAGAAACAGTCCAGGAATTTATTCCTAGAAGCATGAACCTAAAATTCATGTCACAGTTTCCTTCCCCGAGAGGAACCCACCATCCTAGCAATACAATGTTAAATGAACAGGTACCCCAAAGATGGAACGATTTCCTCACCCTACATATGAGTCAGATCTACGTAAGGGACACCTGAGTCCATGAGTAAATCGTAGCCCAAAGGTCCCCAATATGTCTGGAAATAGTCTTTACATACCTCAAACCCTATGATTTTAGTGATCTTGAATCTACATAACCATCAAAGGCCATCTGAGATGGATGGATAGTTTCTTGCATAGACATTTTATTGAATATTCACATCATGCCCCGGTGGATCTGCATACGTTGCCCAACAAAATGGTTGTCAATGGAAGGAAAATTCATCCCTAGGACAGTCATCTCCTATAACAGTACACCCAATGGATTCCATTACTCGTTCCATCCTTCCTGGTGTTTGGGACAACATATTAATTGATTACATTTTCCTCCCTATACACATCCGGAATATATTAGAACATGAAAGATATATTCATTTTTTTCCCTTTTGAGGATTCTAATGGTACCCCATCTATATGCGTGAAGTTGATATGAATACAAAATAACATTTCCCTCACTCATTTCTAGGTTTCCCCGAAGAAGTTTAGTTAAAATTCCCCATTTCATGTTTAGGTGGACCCTTGTTGAAGGTCACATAACGTATTTAAAAATTTCCCAATTTCTATAAACATTCATAGCTATTAGATACAGAAGGACAGTGTCCCGCAGATACCTCTAATTTAATATTCACATCATGCCCCTATGGACTGTATATGTTTCCCAAAAAAATGGTTGTTAATAAAACAAATGATTTTCCCCAGACGAGCCCTTTTCCAAATTCCGTACGCTCAAAAAACATTCATGTCCTATCACACCCAAGATTTGGAAAACTCTAGGATAACCGCCTAAATACCTTCTTCTTTTAAAATTCCCCCAATATAAAAAATTCATCTAACTGAACTAACCATTCACCGGCTCTCCCACATGCATGTAAAAACCCTATGGGAGAAGTCTCCCCCTTCAAAGCCGACCTGAATGTCCCTAATATTTTTGGACACCACTATGATGGACAGCCACCCACTATGGCTCCTAATATAAAAATAAATTCAAAATGTTGCATAAACCTACCAGGTCCTCGGAAATGGAAGGATAATTTCATGTAGACACTATTGTTTGATTATACACAACATTCTCTAGAGGCTCTGTATTTGTTGACCACAAAAATGGTCATTAATCCAAGGAAAATTCTTCCACTGGAGAGTCCTTTCCTACATCCGTACACCGAAAATGGATCCTCAGCCTCAAGAAAGTCCAAGATTCACAAATTAAGGGTCATGGAAATCTCTTACCAATGTATGAAGGATTTATAAAATTCTCAACTGATGGTCCCAATTTAGGGTCATACCCCATTATGATTGGTCAAAGCTATTAAACATAAAACATCAATAATGAGTTTCACTGGAAGGACTGTGAACTGCATGTGAAAAAGACCCCATAATTTTAAGATGGAAAATCCATAGAATAAACCTCTGGGTAAAAGTCAAGTATTGGTTTGTTAAAAAACACTGAGCCACCAAAGAATGCGTAAATCTAGTTAGGTCAAAAACCATCAAATGGCGGCCTAAGAAAAATTCAAGTTATTCCCGCTAAGCCCGTTTGAATAAGGCATAAGAAAAAATTATGTTAATAATGAAAAATAAAAAAAATATTTGTGAGGTATTACAGAAAACCTTAGAAATAGTCGAACTACGCTTGTTGAGTCCCGTAGCTTAGGAATCATTTATAGATTGATTCAATTAATTCAGTTTAGCTAGTTTCAAATCATGGTTTAAAATTAATTCCTAATTCAAGTGATGTTTATATGATATATTATAATCAATTTACATGACATGAATAGGAAATGAAGAAGTGTTCATTGGAAAATCAATTCCATCATATTCCATAAAAATATATGGTGGGAATACACAACCTGGAGACTCTCCTTTTAAGTAAGGCATGACCTTTAGAAGAGACATTTGGTAGAGTCGTAGATTGGCATTAATGATTTGTACGACTCCTCAATTTCTTAGAGAATATTCAATAAATTAACAGTCTAGGTCGCTTCACTCGCCCATAGTGCCTTCACATCCATCATGTCTTGGTGGCTAGTTCTTTATCCCTCTTATATTCGCCACCTCCCCTCCTTAACAACGACTATTGCTTGAGCCCACTCTAGTTTGACCCGCTCCAGTTTCAGGATTTGTTTCTCCACTTCCTTGTATAGTTTTTCAATAAATGATTCTTTCATTGTTAGTTTTTTTTCCAACATTGAAACCATTCTATAACGATTGGTAGCTTTGTCAATGTGAATTTGTCATGTCCAGCCAGATGAGCCGTCAACTCTGCCGGGGAGAATCAAGATTCAGGTGCACCAGTTGCATCTCACGTGGCAACCACCTATCTTACTATATCATAAATTCTATTATAGTAAAATCCACAAAAACCTTGGAACAGAAACCAGTGGGGTAACATGGGAAATTTCATTTCCATCTCATCTAAATGAGTCTGAGAGATTAATCTCCAAATGTTTCTCTATGCCTTTTTCCGAGTGGATCAAAGTTCAACTAGGATATCTCGATCGATCTCAAAATCACTCCCTGACAATGAAATGTTATTAGCAATGAATTCCACCAGAGAGGGACTTCATTCAGAAGCTACAACATAGCTCGACCCTGTTATATCCTCATCTCTGGTATTTGTAATAAATGACAAATTAGGGGCATCTTCTTCCATTTCAAAGGCTTATGGTTGTGGTTCTGCTGATGGAGGGGAGATTTCTTCAATACCTCCCATCCCTGCATTAGTATCTCTATATAAAATAGTTGTCACTACATATTCTAGTCATTACTTATGCTGCGTGGATACGTGGGAATACTGATAACCAAGGGCAATGCTCGGACAAAACAATATACCTCAAGGTGGTCATCAAAATGTTTTCGATTAATATAAGGCATATAGGGACAATCATTCCAAATAAGGATACTTGTCTTGGAATCCGAGGGATCTAAAACATAACCCCTCTCAGAGATGGAAAAGACGGAAGAAAGCCTACTAAAAATTTTTAGGGGAAGGAACATCAGCTTAGCTGATTATCACATCACTAGAGACACCATGATTAAGAAGAATGTTAGTCACCGATGTTACTCCCTCCATAGGAAAAAAATCCAATCAATCAAGATTAATTATCTCCGCTATATTTGAAGACCCTCCAAGATTCAGCATGGACTAGGGCTTTCTATTGGACACGGCCCCAACTATAAATTCCACCATGTCTCTCTCCATGAGAGTTGGCTCAACATAATCAAGAAATCCCTCAACATCTATATGTCCTTCCATTATTGGGGAAAAGACTTTTCAAGTAAGAGAAGGTACACCTGAGGGGTCAGAATCACCCATGGTCTCTTCAAATGTCATCGCATCCCAGTTTCTATCAGCCGCAACACATGGATACACTTACTCTAACCTAAAAGAGATTTGAACTGTAGATGATTGAGCAGTCATTGTTTGGTCACCAATATGCCCTGCATCCAGATATATATATATATATATATGTACGAGTAAGTCAACAAGATAAGGGTAATTGGTTCAATCACCAGATAAAAATATTCTTACATGTGGTCCCCCTTCAAATACACATGGAAAACTGAGAGGCTTGCTTTCATTTATTTGACTACCGGGGGGATGGATCCTAAATAAGATCAACAGGAGGAGATAGAGGAGAAAATTCCCTAAAAGGGTTTTCAATAACAATTTACATGTGTTTTTGGGCTTTGTAGAATCCTCCCACAGTACCCATACTGCTGATGGGTTGCACTCCCTAGCCATAATACCTCCAAGAGAATAAATTGGGGAAAAATACATTTCCTAAAATTCTGTTGGACTTGGAAGAATAGAAAATGATGGAATGAGGACACAATTATCATCTCTGCATTAAATGAATTTAAGGCTATAGGATTCTGATAAAACATGTCCCATCAGCCATCATAATACTACTATCAATTCCATGTGGTATAAAAAAAATTCATGTCCATAGGAGAATGAAGACACATATCCATTTTAGTCAGGTTATAAGCCAGCTCATCAAGCTCTTCGTCAGCTGAAATACAGGTGAGTGAAATGCTTCCCCCAAAACATAGAAGATCAAAGAATTACCTCAAAATAATCCTCCATATATCTTCTTTAGAAGCAATTGATATCAATTCATCCTAGACTCTCTAGGAATACAAGAATGCTGCCGTAATTGGGATGGACAATGCTAGAGGGTTGGTTCAAGGAAGCAGAGTGGGTGTCGACAATCACAAACGTTTCTCGGGTGTCCCTAAAAACTCAGGATCCTATGAAGAGGAATGTTTATGATGCTATGGGAGCAAGTAGGAAGATTTTTCTATTCCTTCTAAAAAAGGAAAGCCAATGGAACTATCATTCTCATCAATTGATTATGGTCACAACATGGTACGTACCCAATGTGAGTACTTATGACGACCACTTCAGGAGTGGATGAGGGTATCAAGGTGTTTAAGATAATAGACCACTATATGTGGATCCTCATAAAATATGGTCATTTTGTGCTGACATGTAGCCAATTCTAGTAAGTTAATCATCCCTAGTCTGGAGAAGCTTCCATAAATCACGTGGGGACCAGTCACGGGTAAATGGATGACCTTTTAAATGGTCACATTGCCTAGAGGCCACAATAAAATTATACTTATAAGGAATGGATGATGGAATCATCACAGAAACTCCAATAGCTTATTCCACCGCCCGTGAGGTCAAATCCCCATTATTCACAACATTCCTTGAGGGGGGGACCAAGAGGCCTCTTAGCGACTTATCCTAGCCAAGAGTGTTTAAAATATACCTTTTGTTTCTCCTTTCCATTCTTCTTGGATGCCATGGATGTTTTTATGAAAGGAACCAAGTTGTCTAATTGGATATCAGGATATAACCTAACCTAGACCTCAACATAGTTCTTGGTAAGTAAAGTCACAAAATACCTAGGAACTAGATGCATGTCCAAGCTCTGGGTGTCCTCCCAGGTGAACATTATCCATAATTAAAGAGCTATCATGAAATGCTTCTTCTAATGAGAATTGTTGAGAGTCGGGGTTTAGAGACCCAAATATTGATGTACATATACATTAAAATAATTTTTCAGAATACTTAATACATAACAAAAACAGACGCCAAAAGACCATATTAGTTTAGTGTCTTTGGAAACTAAAAACATAATCTTCTAATCGTGGTGAAATATCTTCAACATCTGCCATAAAGATCATCCCCAATTGTTTTTGTACCTAATACCATTATTTATATCCTGGGGAAAAGAAAACATAAAAAGGGTGAGCTCAAATGATCAGTAAGGGTAAACATGGAGAACATAAAACAATACATAATAATTTTAACGTAAAAACATGAGCATAAAATCTAAACATCAAACTATTTAGTAATGAAATAAAACATGGCAGTACATAAGGCATAGGTAATAAAGTAACATTAATCATGATAACTATAATAGGAATAAAACATGTAATTTTTGAATCCATTAAGCACATGATATTATTTACATAGTAGCCAAAGCATTGGTTCCAAGACCATCAAAGTGGACCAAGTCCGTTACTGAATCGAGTTCACTTCTCGTTCCAGTCCTGTATCACTGAACCAGATCAACTTGACATTTCAGCCGCCATGTATATCTCTTGAGATATAAATAATTACTCGATATATTGGAGGGAGATATAGGTCCTATCAATCTCATAATGAAATCATTCTTATGTGTGCCGTAACATAAACAAAAATAATTCATCATAAACTAAAGAATAAAATGGGTTTCATAAACATCATCCCATCATAACATATTCCTTATAAAAAATGGATATAATTTAATTATTTGAAAAGTGAAACCATGTAAATAATAGGGAAATTATACTTGAAACAAACACATTTGAAATAAATTTATCTTAGATAGAAAATTATTTTGATAATATACTTGAAATTAATTCTTGAGGAAAATTTCATTTCTTCTTCAAAATAATTTTCTTTTCAAAAAATGCCTTGCAATTTTAAAATAAAAGGATTTTTTTAAAACTAGTCATGAAATATTGTAATGTATTCTTTATGAAAATAAGGCATTATAAAACTTTACAAAACCTTTCTTGCAGTATATGTTAAAAAACCTTCATGTCGTATTGCCGGAAAAATCAAAAAGTTCCTCATATGGAATGCAATAGAATGATTCCTTACATAACACAATGTAAAAGTTAAATAGTGGTAAAAATGACTTTAAAAGTACATGTAATAATATTAAACACATTATTAAAAACATTTTTATATACATGGATGAAAAATAAAACCCTGGTAAATACTTATGAATAAACAATCTCAGATAAGAACGAGATTGGAATAATTTTCCCTTACCTTAGGTCCAATTTCTTCCGTAAGTGTCTGAAATTCAGGTATAGTTGTTTTAAACGTATTATTAAATTTTAATAGAACCATAATAATATTTATGATATCATATATGATTCACTTATGACATTATATTACCCGTTCTTTTGCCAATTCCATGTTAAAGCAACATTTTGGGTAAAATATGTTCATTTATCGTATGTGTTTGGACTTGTCTTTCTTGATATTATTACTTATATCCTGATTTATATAATTCTATAATGTAAAACATTATTTATATATAAAATATATATTCATCATATAAATATATATGTTAGATCAATAAATGGAATGAAATACACAGTTCATGGAGACGGTAGGCCGTACGTACTCATGAACGTTGTATTCATTTCTTTATTGAATTGAATGAAATTAATTAAACGAAACATATATGTACATAAATACAGTATCAATATTATGTCATATATTTCATTATTATTTATTATATATACTTTATAATCATTCTTTAATGGTTAACATTGAGAATGAATCTCATCGCGTTGTGGAGACAGTAATCCGTATGTATGCACGAGCGATGATATCATTCCCATAATTATTGAATGGAATTGGTGTGGATGATATAATATCTCAGAATCATTATGATTTTATAATAACCATATATATTTATTCTTTACACCATTATAACCATCCAAGTAAGGTGGTGGTGGAAAAACACCACAGCGTGGAGACGGTATTCCGTACGTATGCACGAGCGGTGATTTTGTTTTCCATAGGATGGATAGATGGTGAAATAGGGATGATTAATATTTATAATAACATATCAATATATGAGTGATACTTATGTTATTAATTTATAATGAAACAAATAAATAAGAGGATGTGGAAGAAGAAAGAAACTTGAATGATTCGGTGGAAGATATTGCCTCTTCCTCGATGTTCCTCTTGTAAACTTCCTCTTAGGGCACTAGATTAAGTCTTTTGAGAAGACCAGAACCACTATTATATAACTAGAGATGTTGAGAAGATAAATGGGAAGGGTTTGGCCGAGCATGACGGCTCAAAATTGTGTGTGGAAGAGAGAGAGGAGGTGCCCTTTTATAAGGGAGGAGAGGGGCCCCTTTGGAAACATAAGATATATTAATTTATAATAAATTCAAAACCCACTTAAAAACGACCAAAAAAGACTCAATTATAATATGAGATAATATAGTCTTGTAAAATAATCAACCAATAAAATTCAGACATGTTTTGATATATTTTAAATCTTATCAAATTGATTTATCCTTATTTAATCTATTTAATTTTATTTGTGGTAATAATATTCTAAATTTTAAATTGTTATAAATAATTACTTATGTGTTGTGAATTGTCCATAATTGGATACTTTATGATATTTTAGACCATATAAATTTAAATTTATTATTTTTAAATATTTATTTGATTTTTAATAAATTTTATAATATGTTATTTTTATAAACTAACAACAGTGTCAATTTTGACACTTTTCATTTATTTGAATTTAAATAAAATCTACACTGAGGATATAATCAAAAAAAATTTAATAGATTCATAATATTTCATATTAATCTAGAAAATACTTTGATCACATTAAATAGTTTATATAATATTTATTTTAATATTTTGAAAACCATATGTTTGATATTTCAATTAATAAAATAATTTATATATCACTATTGTGTCATCATTAATGATATTTATTAAATCCCTAAAAATTATAGATAAATTATAATGATGTATATAATTTTATTATATTTATGTATAATATTAAATTTTGATGTTTTATGAAGTTTATCACTAAATTAAAATTATTATACTTATAAGATATAAGAGAGTGACATGTTGTAACTTTTATTGGTTTTAATAATAATTAAATACTTTTCATGGTCCAAAGTCCATGAAATTAATCTATTACGACAATTAAGTGTTATGGGTAGACTTTTATTCATCTAATATAATTTTGGAAGGTGTTAGGGTCATTTTATAATCTTATTTTTACCCTTAATTACCTGATTTACCTTTAACTGTAGTAAATAAAAATTACCGTAGTTACTATTCATAATATAAAAAAATTAAAGTAACCTATTAACATAATTTGGACCCCCATAATCCAAATATGAAATTCACTTTTTAAAAATTCAAAACATAGAAGTTACAGAAATTAATTTAAAATTAATCTCGTTGTTAAGAAAATGAGTTTTAAAAGTTAAAACATTGTCAAAGATTGAAATGTTTTTACCTATGAATTCAATATAAAATTAATGGTAACTAATTGAATTATATTAAATGGTAAAAATATATTCTCTTTATACTATAAAACCATTCAATATTATAATTTAACCATATAAATTATCTCGATGAAAAAGGTTGTTTTTTATTAATATTTATTCTATGTTTACTATTCATCAAAATAAGAAACTTATCAAAAAAATATCAAAAATTTATCCAAAGTAAATTTTTATATCTTGATTCAAAAAAGAATTTTATATTGTCAAATTTAACATATAAAAATTTCAAAAACATGATTTAATGTGGGTGTACCATCAAAAGGCGCCAAAACTGCATTTTTGGAAAAACACTGATTTTACCCGAAATAATTATTTTGTTCTCATAACATGTTCTATAAAATGTGTAAGATAAATTATAATGTCATAAAATTCAATATGTAGTTATTAATATTAATAAAGGCTAGATCATAACAATATTATAAAAATATATCGTTATTTAGTGAAACTCGGTATTGCGTACTACACACGCTATCGAGGAAGGTTGTGATTGCGTGTAATGCAAGCCAAATTAGGGCTGCATGTAGCTCAATATCCCTTTGGTGTTTCATATAACATAACAAAAACTTATTTCATTTATACATTAAACAAAGTCTATACTTAATGTTGCATTGAATAATTTCCACAAAACAAACGTGAAATTGTGTCTAACAAGTGTCAAGAATAGTGTTGCGTATACTGCAAGCTAATACGTTGTTGTGTATAGTACAAGCTAATCATGGTGTATTGTTCAATAGAAGACATAAATAAAATTTAAATATAATATATCTCATAAAATCTCAAGGTGTTACATTCTACCCCCCTTAAAATGAAATTATCCCTCGAAATTCGTCGGGGTTATAAATTATTTACTACATGAATGTGTCATTCATAGAAACCCATATCGTAAAAATGAATTCTAAAACATAATTTTCAAAATTGAAGTATGAAACATAATGGTTACCCAAATTAACTCATCAATGGGTTTATAAATAGGGGAACATAGGTGAAAATATGGATATGGAATAGAAATATAAACACCAACCTCTGATGAAGAGTGGTAGAGGACATGGCTATGAAAAATCCAACAATCACAAAGCCATAAATTTGTGATGATCTAAGGAACCATATAATTTATCAAGTATGAGGGTACTAAGAAAAATATTTTGGATTTCATGATCATTTCCCTAATTTTGAAGAATTAAAATAAATACATACTATATTTCAGTACAATCTCAATGTTGTTTGTTCCTTGAACAATTTCCACTTCATCTCTTAAAGAAATGAAGTTGAATTTCTCTTCCGTGAAATGTTAGTAAATCATGCGATAGAATGATAGGTCATTCCATATGTCTCAAACATAAGGTTAGGAAAAATTATACATAAGTCCATCTATGGTTATGTTAATCATATATGATTCCAAAAATGGACTTATACTTCATCTGTCATACTGCTTAATAAAATAAAAATAATTTCTACTAACATGGGACTTCTTTTAGGCCAGTGTTAGTTGATAATGTTCGGTCACACATCGTTTGTGGGTTTGATTCTGGCAACCTTGTCTAACATGACAGGTTGTCACCTGTCCTATAGGTTTTCCCTTTTTCTAAAACTATATTATTATAACAATACATCAGTAATATCGAAAAAAGTTCTAGCCTTAAATAATACTATCTTATGTCTAAATTAATCCATTCCAATCTTTAGGCTTATCCAAAATAATCTAGTCCAAGGTCATAGTATAAAGAAAATGATTACATGAAAGGTCACATAACAAGAACATGAATACAATCATTTATCCCCCATATATCATAAGATATATCTTGTTGGTCAGATTCCAAACATTTGAATTCCATAATCATGTATTCTCTAAAAAAATGAATATCCATTGAACCATAGTGAAAACATGAATGCTATCAAAAGATAACTCTTTCCACATACCAAAATCCCAAAATTTCTATATACTCAAACCATGATATCACTTTGTCCTTATATCAGTCATGAGATCATTAATAATATCCAAAATATTATTTTCTCTTTATCTATTCATTATGCACATATCATCTTCTTTCCAAAAATATCTGAATAACCTTTCATGGTTACATGTACAATTCAACATATGCTTTCAAATAATTTAGGGAAAAAATAGTATAATAATCCTTATATGATTCTTTATTCCATAGTATCATTAACATAACTCTTGGAAAACATACAATCATTCCACTACCTTCTTAAACCACTGACCGAGCATCATCATTTTATTCCACAACACTTCTTTCATTTCATATATCTTTTGTAGTATCTTTGTCATCACCAACAAAAATAATACTCATACGACCATGAAGATTCTCTTCATGAAATTTTCCTTAGGGAATTGGTTTTCATAATTCCCATAAATTCCACATTTAATACATTTAATCATTTTTAATGTCCACAAAATTCCATTATCCTTGTCCATGGTGCTAACTGGTCTTTTTACTTTGCACTTACTGGATTTGTGTTCTTCTTTTCCACATCCAAAGAATATAACAGTTCATTTGAAACATTATCCTTGATTCCTCTTCCCACATGATTTACAGGAGGGAAATTGAACTTTCTTTCCTCTATGATCATCATGAAACACCATCTTTATCTTATTATCCGAGTGAGGAAACTTACCAAAGTTGATATTATTCATCATATTATGAGATTACTGATTAGGCATATTAATGTTGTTTGGACTTCCAAATACCATTTCATTTGGTTGCTCATGAAGAATATCATTCTATTGTCCATCATATCCTCCATTATCGTGAATCTTCCTGTTTCCGGCAATTTTCAAGAACCCAAATAAATAGTGTGAGAGGAAAAAATAATTATAGGAAAGAAACATAATAAATACGGATCACATTAAATATATAACATATTAGGTTTCATTCTAAGATAGTTACCTTAATTCTAGTACTATAACCAATAATTATACTTAACCTTAGAGACATCCCTAGACATACCTTAGAAATATCTCTAGGGATCTCAAAAATGTTTTCGCATCCTAGTTTCCAAAGGTTAACCAAACCTTCACTCTGATAACAACCGTAGAGACCCAAATCATGATGTACATAGACATTACAATACTTTTTCGGAATACTTAATACATGCAAAAAACAGAAGCCCAAAGACCATGTTAGATTAGTGTCTTTGGAAACTCAGAACATAATCTTCTAATCATGGTGGAAGATCTTCAACATCCCCCATTAATATCTTCTCCTTTGGATTTCTAACCTAAAAAAATTCTTCATATCTTGGGGAAAAGAAAACATAAAACGGGAGAGCTCAAATTCTCAGTAAGGGTAAACATGGAGAACATAAAATAATCCATAAACATTTGAATGTAAAAACATGATCATAAAATCTAAACATCAATATCTTGAGCAATGACATAAAACATGGCAGTACATAAGGAATAGATCATAAAGAAACATTAATCATGTTAACTAAAATAGGAATAAAACATGTAATTGTTGAATCCATTAATCACATGATATGGTTTCCATAGTATCCAAGGCATTACTACCAATACCATCATAGTGGACAAAGTCCCTTACTGAATTGAGTTCACTTATCATTCCAGTCCTCTATCACTAAACAAGATTAACTTGCCATTCCATCCATGTCTATATCATGGGATATAAATCTTTACCCATTTAATTTTTGGGAGATATATTTCCCAACTATCTCATATTGAATTCATTATTACATGTCCCACAACATAACCATAAATCATTCATCATAACCCAAAAAATAAAATGGGTTTCATAAACGTCATCCCATCATAACATAATCCAAATAAAAAAAATCGATATCATTTCATCATAAGAAAATTGAAACCATTTAAGTCATAGATACATTATACATGAAGCATACATATAAAAAATAATTTCATCTTAGATAGAAAATGGTTTTTATAAAACACTTGAAATGAATTCTTGAGGAAAATATCCTTTCTTCTTCAAAATCATTTTCTTTACACAAAATGACATGAAATTTTAAAAGAAAAGTATTTTGTTGAAAATATTAATGAAATATTTTAGAGTAATCATTATGAAAATAAGGCAATATATAACAATAAAAATCCATTCTTTTCGTATAAGTTAAACAAATATTCTCCTCGTACTTTTGCCGAAAATGTAAAAAAGTTCCTCATATTGTAATAAAAAGAATGATTCCATCCATAACATAATGTAAAGATTAAAGAGGGGTAAAAATGACTTTAAATGTTCATGGAAGCATATTAAACCCTTTATAAAAAACATTTTTATGGATATGGATGAAAAATATAACCCCAGTAAATAATTATGAATAAACAATCTCGGATAAGAACGAGATTGGAATAATTATCCCTTACCTTAGGTCCAATTTCTTCCGTACATGTCTAAAACTCTGGTATAAAGGTTTTAAACATATTATTAAATTATGAAAAAAATTAATAATTATGATATCATATATGATTCACTTATGAATTTATATTACCAGTTCTTTTGTCAGTTCCATGTTAAAGTAGCATTTTGGGTAAAATCGTTTCATTTATCGTATGTGTTTGGACTTGTTGTTCTTCATATTATTACATATATACTGATTTACATAATTCTATAATGTAAAACATGATTTATATATAACATATATATTCATCATATAAATATATATGGTAGATCAATAAATGGAATGAAATAAACAGTTCATGGAGATGGTAGACCATATACATGCATGAACGCTGTATTCATTTCTTTATTGAAGTAAATTAAATTATTTAAATGAAACATATATGTATATAAATTAAGTATCAATATTATGTCATATATTTAATGATTATTTATTATATATATTTTATAATCATTCTTGAATGGTTAATATGGAGAGTGAATCTCAACTCGTCATGGAGATGGTGATCCGTACGTACACACGAGTGATGATATCGTTACCATAATTATTGAAAGGAATTGGAGTGGATGATATAATATCTAAGAATAATTATGAAGTTATAATAACCTTATATAGTTATTATTTACACCATTATACCCATCCAAGTAAGGTGGTGGTGGAAAAACATATTACACCACGATATGGAGACGGTATTCCCTACGTACGCACCCACGGTGATTTCGTTTTCTGTAGGATGGATAGAAGGTGAAATATGGTTGTTTCATATTTATAATAATATATCAGTATATTATTGATACTTATGTTATTACTTTATAATGAAACAAATAAATAAGAAGATGTAGAAGAAGATAAAAACTGGTAAGAATCGGTAGTAGAGATTACCTCTTCCTCGACGTGCCTCTTTTAATCATCCTCTTAGGGCACTAGAGTTGGTATTTTGAGAAGACCAGAACCTCTATGATATAACTAGAGATGTTGAGAAAGGAAATGGGCCGGGTTTTTTCTGATCTTGGAGGCTCAAATATGTGTTTGGTGGAGAGGGAGGAGGTGACCTTTTGTAATAGAGGAGAGGGGAACCTTTGGAAACATAAGAAATATTAATTTATAATAAATTCCAACCCCAATTAAAATACTCAAAAAATGACTCAATTTGAAGTTGAGATGTAATAGGGTTGTAATCTTATCAACCAATTAAATTTATACTTGTTGTGAATTTATTTTAAACCTTATCAAATTGATTTATCCTTATTTAATCTATTTAATTTTATTTGTGGTAATAGTATTCTAAATTTTAAAAATTTTATAAATAATTACTGATGTGTTGTGAATTGACCATAAATGGATACCTTATGAAATTTTATATCTTATAAATTTAAATATATAATTAATAAATATGTCTGTGATTTTTAATCAATTTTATAATAAGTTATTTCTATATAATAATAATAGTGTCAATTTTGACAGTATTCATTTATTTGAATTTAAATAATATCTACAAAGAGAATATATTCCAACCAAAAATATTAAATATATTAATAATATGTTATAGTCATCTAGAAAATTCTTGGATCACATTAAATAGCTCATATAATATATATTTTAATATTTCTAAAGCCATTTATTTGATATTTCATTCAGTAAAATAATTTCTATATCACTATTGTGTCATTATTAATGATAATTATTTAATCCCTAAAAATTCGAAATAAATTTTAATAATGTATATAAATTTCTTATAATTCTGTATACTATTCATTTTTCATGTTTTATGAATTTTATCACCAAATTAAAATTATTATACTTAAAAGAGACAAGAGAGTGACATGTTGTCACTTTCATTTGGTTTTAATAATTATTATATAATTTTCATAGTCAAAAGTCCATGAAATGAATATATTCCGACCCTTAGGTGATATGGGTCAACTTTTATTTATCCAATAGAATTTTTTCATGGGTTAGAGTAATTTTATAATCTTATTTTCACCCTAAATTAACTGATTTACCTTTAACTATAGTAAATAAAAATTACCATAGTTACTATTCATAATAAAAAAAATAAATCTAAATTATTAACATAAATTGGACCCAAAGAATACAAATATGGAATCAATTTTTCAAATTTCAAAACATTGAATTGGTAGAAATTAATTTAATATTAATCTCATTGTTAGGAAAACATGTTTTAAAATTTAAACATTGTCAACGATTGAAATTTTTTGTACCTATGAATTCAATATAAAATTAATGGTAATGAATTGAATTATATTAAATGGTAAAAACATATTCTATATATACTTTAAAACCATTATATATTATAATTTATCAATATAAATTATCTCTATGAAAAAAGTTGTTTTTAATTATAATTTAGCGTATTTTTACCATTCAACAAAATAACAAAAATATTAGCAAAATATCAAAAATTTATTCCAAGTAAATTTTTATATCCTGATTCCAAATAATAATTTTATATTGTCAAATTTAACTTATAAGCATGTCAAAAACTAGATTTAATGTGGGAGCTCCATCAAATGGTGGGAAAACTATATTTTTTGAAAAATACTAATTTTACTTGAAAAAATTATTTGGTTCTCATACAATGTTCTATAAAATGTGTAAGATAAATTATAATGTCATAAAATTAAAAACTAAGTTACTAAAATTCATAATGGCTAGTTCATAATAATATTATAACAATATATCATTGTTTAGTGAAACCCGGTATTGCTTACTACACACGCTATCAAGGAAGGTCGTGATTTCGTGTAATGCAAGCCACGTCAAAGCTGTGTGTAGTGAAATCTCCCTTTGGTGCTTCATATAACAAAATAAAAACTTATTTCTTTTATATATTAAAAAAAATTATACTTAATTTTGCATAGAAAAATTTCCAGAAAGAAAACTTGAAATTCTGTGTAACATGAGCCAAGAATAGTGTTGTGTATACTGCAAGATAATATAGTGGTTCATATAGTACAAGTTAATATTGGTGTAGTGTACAATAGAATACATCAAAGAAATTAAAAAAGAATATATCTCATAAAATCTAGGGGTGTTACAAGGGGACACAACTTTTGACCATAGTTTAATTGTCGACTAAATCTGTAGGGTGCATATCACTCTCAAATATGTTCCCAACCGATATGAGAAACCACGATTCCTTCTAGCAGGGAAAAGAAGTAACCTTGGTTGATGAAGTTATTAGATGTTTTATTTGTAATAGTACCAGCAGGGAAATCAAAAGGATAGTAAGATAAACATTCATAAATTTTGAGACAATCCATTAAGTCCTACTCATTCTTTTCAGTTTTCTCATCTTGCTTGTCTTATGAATCCCAGGGCGCTAGAATGATGCCACAAGTGATATATTGGTATGATTGGATGGTGGAATGACGAATTAGTAGGTAATTGATGAAGGAATAACCCACTATGTGGGCACCCTATCCAGTCCCAAATAATTTGAAAAAGGGACAGTCTTCTGGGAAGGTGACCCCTCACATATTCGACCAAGTAGGTGGAATATCTTGGAAAACATAGGGATAAAAAATTAATACATCTGTTGGTGGCCAAATGAGAAGCCATGATGAAAGTTGAGGCTCTTACACAACCAGATTCCCACACGGGTAGGAGCCACCCACATAGAAAAATGTCCAAGAAAGCTGTGAGTCTAAATAACCGATTGGCATCAGGGATGATCCCCTATCATCATTTTTGAAAATTACCCTCTTCCAGGGTGGGCCAGTAAGTACCTTCTCGCCATTGGGTGGTTTTGGTAGAACAATCCTTGGGTATTCGTTGATTAGGCTCTAGATCATTATGCTTGACCAAAGCGCCATAGTAGTAATCAAAAAGAACATCCTCATTCGGATAAGGATCACTTTCTTTCAAAAGTTCCTTTTCAAGGATAATAAGTTTTTTGGATGGGGGGTTATTTCCTCACCATCCCAAGTAGAGGAGGGGGAATAATTCATCACACATTTCCCCGATGATAGAGACTCCCAAAATCAGATGGATGTCCCATAGTCTGATGCCAACCTCCACGTCGGTCAAATTGTAGGTGTTGGTATCTGGACTCCACATGCTTAAGAGCTATGAAATAGGGGAAATAGTAATATGTATGTATGTTTAAGAAACCCAACCAGCCCTGTATAGTCCCATTTTTTTAGCTCAAGTTAGAATTCTCCAAAAATATGGCGAACCCAAAAGGGCCACCCCTAGTCCAAACCAAACAAGCCCCCCCCCCCCCCCCGGGAGAGGGTCTCACCTAGAAGACCAACAGTGTTGCTCATTCGATGTATCCCTCCTGGCAATGCTATGGTTATAGTGCGCTATCTGGTCGGGCTTCCGTTGCACTCCCTCTAAGGTTTCAGGTGCGTATTTTATCAAAGACTTGATGTTAGTATCCCTCTGAAGGTACATCCCCTTGGATGAAAACAGAGCCTTTGGAATTGTGGAATTAATTATCCAGGTGGTTGGATGATCGATCATATTTGTTGCTAAGATCGCAATATTAAAAAATTAAACAAACTTGTGGGAAGGAAGCCTGTCAGAGACCGGGATCCACATTGGCCCACCGTAAATAGTTTCTCTAGATATTGGTGAAATTTTATGACCAGAATTTTTTCATCAACCAAATCCACTATTTTCATCAATATATCTTCAACATTAGAAATAGGAGAAGTAATAATAGCCTCAGAAGTAGAAACGTTAGTAGCAGCCTGTGAAGCATCAATTGTAACCTACATCCAGATGCTAAAAAACCACAGTACAATTAAAATTGTTGGATAAAGGCTATGGAAGAATGGTTGATGAACTCAAAATATGTCCACATAAGGCTCTACGTACTATTTCTATAAACTCTATTTGGAAGGAACAATATTCATAATAAAATGTGTGTGGAAAAAACCCCACCTACTTCTACGGTACATAGATGCATATCAACATGTATGACCATGGAACACGAACCATCTATGAGGATTTGGACCCCATATCATTAGCCAATGAAATGAAATGTTCATGGAAAGCAGATACCATGAACCTGGGCCTTGATTAAATTCATTTTCAAAAGTTGCAGATTAAATTTTATCATTTTATTATTAATTCTTAATGTTCAGTATGTGGACACGCAAGTATGTAGCACGCTCCCATGTAGAATCTATATTGTAGTCATTAAATTCAGAAATACTGTTCCCGAAGCCTAAAAAATTGTATGCAAATAGAGAAATGGTGAAAAGATCGGTTCACAAAATGTATGAAGTGGTTCTCAAATGAGATTTTCACAAGGAGAATGGTATGAAAGAATAGATGAAGTTGGGGAATTCAAGAGCACATTTTTATGTGATAAACGATAAAAGAAAAATGACATGGGGCCATATATATTGGTGTGGTCCCCTCATGTTGGACCTATCTGTTCTACAATGAAACTTTTCAGTTCCGGACCACTTATACTTCGGAATAGTCTCCTTTTCATTATGAATAGACCCCATTCAAATGGTGGGAATTTGATGGGTCTTGAAAATTCCTCCAGGGGAATAAAATACCACCACAATCATATTGCAGAAGGAAGAATTTACTCCTACGAGTCTAGCAAGGTTAATGGACTCAAATTAAGTATCAAATTTTAGATGAAATAGCAAGAGATTCATGTTTTCAATAAAATTCAAGTGGCTCATGTACCGTCACTAGGAAAGGTCCATGGACCACTTGGATTGCAAACCACCTGGTACACAGAACGATCTGTGAGATGATGGAATGCAGTGCGATGGTCAGCGAACAAGGAATACCATGAACTGCGTCGCCAAAGGATTCATGCGCGTGAACGCCATCTACAGACCATTTCGCGAACTCATTAGTTTGCAGATGATGCGAACCAAAAGGTTTCCATGAACCATTACCATGAACTGAATCATCTTCAAACCCCGAATTGAACGAGTCTTCTGCGGGTTAGGATATCTCTTCATGGGCCTCCGAAAATGGTGTCACGTACCCTATTGATATAATTTACCAGATGCTCTATAAAAGGAGCATTGTAGGAAAGAAAAATGTATGGATGAGGAAATCTTGAAGGGGAGTCATAGGTTGGGAGAAAGAGTTCAGATCATACATTATCATCAGTTTTGATTCATGGATGAATCCCAAATCGCGAACCACACTCTCCGCAGGTACAACCAGCCGAAATCCCTAAAATAGGGGATGTTAATAATAATAATTGAACTTTGAACATAAATTGTGAATGATGAACCACATATTTATTACGGATGAACTCCCTTCAAATGATAATCCCTTGGTCCCTCCTTCAAGTTGGTGCTCCATGAAGTGCACCACTATACAGACTAAACCTGGTGTTGTGTACTACATCAGTATGAAGATGGAACTCAAAGCGGTGTGCTGGACTGCATACCACTATGTTACATGGAGATCTATTCACAATCCCTCATAATGCACTATTACATGGATAACCCTTCTGCCCACACACCACTATGGTCTGCGAAGCCACTACCCTCCCGTATAAGAAACTAATATGTGGAATGATGTGTTTTTGGGTATTATTTACTCTCGTTCCAACCACAACCTTCCATTACCATTTACTACTCTATGTTCCCTCTGTAAAATATTACTCAAAAATCAGGCCAAATACTCCTACGAATCCATCAGACCTATATGATCAGACAGTTGGGTTCATCAGCACGCCCCTTTGAGGCTATATACACATGGTCAGCGGAGTCACAAAGGCTCTCCCCACAATGGTTCAGGCTTGAGAAATTCATGTGGTTCTATATTGCCATGGTAAAACAGAGTCCAACCTTGGGATACCGACATTAACCTCCCTGTTCTAGAGATTAAGTGTGATCACATTCGTTTCCATTCAATGAGGAATAGTGATTAGTCAAAGGAGTTATGTTCACTTATCCTTTTGATGAGGATGATACTCCTCACCTTCTCAGAACGTATTTTGGGACCCTCTCATGAGTGTAAGTCCCCAATAATTCAAGGACATGTTACATGACCATTAATTCCATTTCACACAGAAAGGTTCATCGCTCTGCTCCCTTTCCCATGATCTCTTTGACCTCTTCCATCATGGGCTCTCCAAATCCCACCAACAAGAGAGGAATAATTTGCATTGTTGAATATTTGAAATCATATTTCATCTCTCACTGAGCATGAATCACGTGGGATTAGAGGTTTTTGATGATTAAAAATTCCACCTTAATCTGAACTATGAGAAAATTAATTCATGATAAAACATCGATATGTAGGACACATAACTCTAGGCCCGAGCTCAATAGTGTTCCCATCCAAAAGGGTCCACCCAATCATGCCACCTCAAATGGGAAACTCCCATGCATAAGCCCCAACCATTTTGAAATATTTTGGTTTTAGTTCCTCTCTTAAGGATATGTTGGAAAACCATATTATGGGTCCGATACAAACATTAAGTCACCTTATATCCCCACTGGATGATGATAAACTCTAGAGTGACTTATTACAATGATCAATTCAGAATCACCTTTGTACCATCAAATATATACATACCAATGACTATATTACAAACTCAGGGTAGCCCATGGACACAATATTCAGGAAAAAACAAAATATTCCTGAACATATGAACAATACTTAAATATATAAGGGATTCCCAGAATAGGAAACAATCATCTCCTAGAACGGTGTGGTGAGCCTGGCCTCCTATCCTCTCAAAAAATATAGTCCTTAAGTGTCGATGGTTGAATAATCAATAAAAGAGTGCCTACATTTGGAAAGAAGGGCCCTGAATCATGGATTATAGGGTCGTTGAGTGTCTCTAGCTCCTTGAAAAACTTGTTGGAGACCATCAAAGGAAGTTATATCCTAAGAAGACTGATTTCACAAGAACATGACCTCCACGCATTCCCCTTTTTGTAGAAACAGTTCTCGCGGGGTTAATCCAACCATCTTTTAATGAGTAATGATGTTGAATGGGTCAGAACAAAAGGAATGATGAATTTGACGAGAACCCGTCTCTATAGAAAAGGGACAGGTGATGATCCAGATAGTACCATTTCCGCACCACCCAAAACATGACACCTCAGAGGAGGAACATTTCCAATAAACTCATCATCATAGGGTTGAGGATAATGTATGTTAGTAGGTCTACATGGGAGATATGCAGGATCAAAATAGAATATTTAGATGCTGAAATACAAGAGTTGGTGGGGGGGGGGGGTGAATTGAAGGTTTACAATTTTTCCCTTTTAAAATTATGTAAAACCATGTTTAACAAATTTAAAAAACGTAAATCCACCAACACTCTTTGGTTCTTACTAAATGGGATAATTGTAAGGTCCATGGTCCAATTATAAGATAACTAAATTTTATCACGTTAAACTTAAAAAAACATATGTAGGTTTAACGTAGGGAAATATTATACCATAAAGTCCATAGAATCTTATTTGCGTTATTAAATATAAGTATAAGAAAGTATAGGAATGTTATGCTTTATTTCATTGAAAAATAAAGTTGAAATAATATATGAAACCAAAATAAAGTAAACATGTAGGAAATATTTTAACCCAAAGAGATGGGTATCTAATAACATTGGATAAATTACCCTTGATTTATACTTTCAATAAATATCTCTTTCCAACACAAGGTTAAGACCTAAATAAGAATATCATAGTCTTTCTTGATATCCCTACAAACCCTTGAAAATTAAGGTAGTTGGAACAGTTGTCTTCCTATCCCCGGAAGACCTCAATTGTACTCAACAAAAATCAGAGTCGCTCAAAGCAAGTTGAACAAGTTATTCAGAAAAAAACAAGATGTTCCCAACTCACAAAAGTCATGGGAGTCTTTCTATCTTTAGAAATCACTTCACAATATACAATCTATTGGATCATCAATTGATAATGAGAACATTCTATTGAGAACTTATTTGAAGTAAACACATCAATGGTCGGCTCCCTCCTCCAATGGTCATTTTTTACTTGAATCTCCGATGGAAATTTACACATGTCAGTCAAAAATAATTAGTTAGAAACAAAATGTATGACAGCATTTCATTGTAACAAAAACATGCGTAAGGAAATGTCATCCTATAAGAAAAACATTCTTACATTTAAAAACATTAAGTAAAATAGGATCCGATAATGTAGGAACAATAATCTAGGAAAATAATGTATCCTAAAAAATATGAATAATTAGAATCATTGAAATATAGAATTCATTGTCTAAATATATGAATAATCAGACTCTAGAAAAATGGATATTTGAAGCCTGAATTTTGAGGAATTCAAATTCTATAAACAATATGATTTTATATCTTAAGGAACTGTACGATTCTGTGTATTTTGATAAGGATATGATTTTTTACATAAAAAAGACATGGTTTTGAGAAGACATTGAATAAGACATTAAATATAAAGGTAAGGAAAAATATTTTGTAAGAGAAGTAAATTTTTTCTTAAGAAAAATATTCTTCGAGAAAGACAATTTTCTTTTAGAAAATCTGTTTGGGATTTTCAAAACATTAGGGAATGGAATAATTGTATGGAAACCTTATTGACTCAAAAATATCCACCTTTTTTGAATGAATAAAAACCTTTAGAAAAATAATATAAGGAATAAGGATTTTTCATTTAGTATAAAAATAGAAACTTATCTTCATTTACTTATGAACCATGTGGAATACAAATAAATCTCACTTAGGTTATGAAATCATTAAAAGTCATATTATTGTATTTTAAAGAGAAGTAAATTTTTATTGATTGAGAAAAAATTATTTAAATAGAGGCGTTATTACATAATCTCCACCTTACATAGGGCATTATCTTGGTTTTACATAATATTCTGTTGATAATTTCTTATCCCCCATTGTGATTTAAATAAAATTAATGGAGGGAATGAAAAAAAATTGTATAAGAATGATTAGAAATATAGAAGACAAACTAATGAAAGAAAAATTTCATTATTATTGGAAAAATTGTTATAGGAATAAAATATAACAAAAGATCGAATTTTCTAGAAAATAATTAATCCTTCTTCTTCTTTGGCTTGAACTTATTCAATGCAGCCTTAAATATCTTCAACTCATTGTGATCATCCCCAAACATCTTGAGCAACTGATCCTAATCTTAATTCTTCTATTCGAGTGCCTTGATTTTTTCTACTTGGGACTTATAAATTTCTGCCTGAGTCTTTACTACATCTTCTTATTATTTGAACTTTTCTTCCAACTCTTCTCTGAGTTCCCTATCTCTCCATAAATTTAGAGCATCCAAATTAAACATTCCATTCAAATCTTTATCATCGTGCATCTGGGCAATTTCCTAGAGAGTCCACATTTCTAAAAAACATGTTATAAGGTTTTTTATCATATAATATGACTTATCAAAAGATTCGTTTACTGAATCTGGAAATTCATCCATGATTTTTATGTTAGCAATCATTCTATTATACTGTTTTGTTATTTCCTTACATGATCTCCTCTGAGAAAAAAAAACCAATATAGAATGTCTTTAACTTATTTTCAAGATTGAAAAACGTTTCCATGATCATTATTATTGATTCTAACATCTGATTTAATGAGTGCCGAAGAAACTGACATCTAGAATCAATAAGAGGAAACAAAGGTATTATATTCTCTTAATTTTTCAAAGGATAAACAATGAAATCCAGACCCATCAAAGATGATGATTCAGAAGCTGGTTATTTTGACGGCGATGAAACTTTATCTAACTCTTCTTCTTTCCTCTTAGATGTTCCATCAAAATGATTCTTAGCTTTCATAACCATAACCTTTCCAGGCATGTCACAAACAACCTACATTCCTTTATCAAACCTGGAAATTTCATTATTAACTTTCGGAGTCTCATGATCACTATATGAGAATTGGATTATATTTTCTTCTTCAACATATTCTTTATTAGCATCACCCTTAACATCATTAGGATAAATGAAATCTTGATTACTACTCTCATCATCAGAAGGTTTATCAACCTTATCCTGTCCATCATCCAATTTTCCTTGAGAACTTATTTTTGTTGAGTCAACATGGGAATTTTTTATTGATATCTCATCTGAAGGAATTTACTTATAATGGTATTATTCCAATTGTTTAATGACATATTCTCTTTCATATTCTTGACCCTTTTCTTCTTCTTCTTCTTCTTATTGAGATATTTTTCCCATAATAGGTTCTGGAATTGAAATTTACGTTCCTAGAGTTTCTATTAGAATTGACTCTTGAATAAAAGATTTTGGCAGCTTGTAAAGACCCGTAAAATTCAAGGGAAATTTTTTCTTAATTTTCTTTAGAATTTTACAAGAGCGCGGTTTCTGACGGCACCTGATTCCGAGGCCCGGAGTGCCCGGAATTAATTTCCGAAGTTTGGCTCGGGTACGTTCAGTGAACGAACGAGCGGGAATTCCTAACTTTTGATCCGGTGCTCGGAATTGAAATCTGAGGGCACCGATGAACTCGCAGCGCCGATATTCGCTTAAAGAGACCTTTTCGGGAGTTGCGTTTGTTGCGAGTTGAATGTTAGTTTTGGGGTTTTTCAGTTAAGTTAAATAAAATTGTGTCAGACAAATTTTATGTTAACTTATTAAAAACCTACCAAAGGAGGTTGGAAGTGGGACCCGCACCCACTTAACCTCCCTTGGGAGGATTAAGTGTGGTGGGGCCCACACGAACCCCTTTTTCTTTTCAAATTCCCTTAACCCCCCTCTTTAATGGCTTAAGTTACTTAATTAATTTTGGGGAGTTAAACTCTTTTGAATTTCAAACATTTGAAATTCTTTTGAGTTTTGTGTTAATAAAATAAGATGTAATCTTATTTGTTTTTGGGTTGTTTTGTTATTCCCTTGAGAGATTTTTGAGAGCTCCTCTTCATCTTCAAGCTCTGACGAAGAACAAAGAACGCTCAAGCTCCGACGAAGAACGACGCCTCTCTTCTTCGTCCTCGGTGTCAACAAAAGGGAACACCGCTTCCTCCTCGGACCTTCTTCGTCGGCAAACGAAGATCCGCCAACGTCGTGTCTCTTCGAGCATAACACTTCGTCAACGGATTTGACGAATGACGACCGCGACGCCCGACCTCCGCGACGCCGTCTTCCGCGGAACGTAGACGAATCTCGAACCTTAAACCAAGGTAGAGGTTGTTGGTTCATTATTTAATTATTCTTTTCCTTGAACGTGGATCTCGCATGTCTAACTTGTTGCTTGAATGTTTAAGTTGAATTGTTTATTTTAACGTAAGGGGGGGGCCGGACCGCATGAACACGGCCGAACCCCCCTCCATCGTTCATGTTTATTTTGCGGAAGAAGGCAAGTGGCGTGGTGCCGTCGCACCACGCGGATGAACGTGCTTATATTTTACACGGCGCCGTCGCGCTACGCCAAGGAAAAATCTTCAAGAACGCGACGCCGTTGCGCCGCGTTGAAAGGATTCATGGCACGGCGAAAGGGGCGCGGTGCCGTCGCACCGCGCCGGACGACGAACACCGCGTCCGGTTCCGGGCCGCGGCGGGACGAGAAGACCGCGGCCGGTTCCGGGCCGCGGCGGGACGAGAAGACCGCGGCCGGTTCCGGGCCGCGGCGGAAGAGGAGACCGGCGGCCGGGCCGCCGGCGTCGGAAGTCAAAGGCGGGACCGGAATTTCCGGTCCCGTTGGTAAAAACCGGCCGGCCAGCTGGCCGGCCGGATGGCTTAAAACCGGGGAATTTAATTCCCCGGCCGGTTCTTTAAAACCCCCCTCATAATGAGGGGGGGCGGTTCCATGTAAGGGGGGGGGGGGGGGGGAAACAGCCCCCGGTCTTTTCTTTAAATCGGCCCCCACGTGGGGGCCGTTTGTTTCAAAGGCACGGCACAAGGCCGTGCCGCCTTGCCCAAAACCGCGGGGCTTAGCCCCCGCGTGCACCGCGGCCCGCCGCCGCCGCCGCGGCCCGCCGCCGCCGCCCCCGCGGCCCGCCGCCGCCGCCGCCACCGCCGCCACCGCGGCCCGCCGCCGACGCCGCCACCGCGTCCCGCCGCCGTGCCGCCGCGCCGCCCCGGGGGGGGGGGGGGGGGGGGTCGGGCCGGGTCGGCCCGGACCCGGACCCCCCCGTTTCGAACCAGTTTTGGTTTTTCGCTCATAACTTGAGCCTCGGACCTCCGAATGACGAACTTTCTGTGGCAACGCGATCCTTGGATCGAGACGGTCGTTTCGGTATATCGCACTCAAGGTTTCGGTTTACTTTGAGTTCGGCCGGGTTGGTTCGTTCACGAAACCAACCGGGCCTTCGGAGCAGAAACGCTCATATCTTGAGCTACGGACGTCCGATTGACGTGCCGTCAGTCGCGCAGTGTTCCTCTTAGTGAGACGGATCTTTTGGCATACTCCGCCCGAGATTTGGACGCAGGTGGAGTACGGTCGGGTTGGTTTTGCCTTAAAAACCAACCGGGCCCCGGAGACGAAAATGCCAATAACTCTCAGACCGGGCGTCCGATCGACGCGCCGTCTGTTACGTTGAGTTCCTGTTGACGATACGGAACTTTCGGATACATCAACTTCGGTCTTCGTGACAGTTGATGTATCAGCCTCTCGGCTCGTGGAGCGGATCCTCCGTACGAGTTTGCTGTATGCGGGAACCCTAGTGCTGGCTGCGACTGTTCTACTGCTACGACTGCTACTGTGACTGCGACGACGACAGTACAGAGATCCTGTGTGGATTTGACGACGACAGTACAGAGATCCTATGTGGATTCGACAACGATGACTTCAGCACTCAGCGATCCTACGTGGATCAGTGCTACAGGTCCTGTGTGGGCCCGATCCTGTGTGGGTCCTTGCGCTCAGCGGTTCTGTGTGAGCCAGCGCCTACAGGTTCTGTGTGAGCCCGATCCTGTGTGGGTCTTTGCGGGGGTTAGTTACCTATCGATCCTTCGTGGGTCCGACGACTTAGATGGATCAGTGATCATCTTTATCGTCCTTGAAGAAGTATACCTGTGTGAGTTGAATCCTGTTGCTTTCCTGTGTGGATTGTGTTGTGCAATCCTGTGTGGATTATGTTTACCTTCCTATGTGGAATACGTATACTTTCCTGCATGGACTGAGTTGTACTTGGGCTCGGAGGTTGGAGCGTATTTGAATTGATGACTTAGGTATATGTATGGGCATATACCTAAGCAGTGTCGGTTGTTACTTCGTGATTGTACTTTTCTTCGTGGTTTATCCTTTGTGGATTTGAGAGACCTTCAGGGGTCTCGGGGTTCCTACTGAGTAGCTTATACTCACCCCTGCACGGGCTTTGCCCGCACTACGTTGTGTTGGTTGCAGACGACGGACAGCGTTGACCTTAGCCGAGGCTTGCAGAGCGGGACGGTACCTGGAGATGGACCACTGGGCGGGGCGTGCACGGAGCGGACGATGGGACCCGTGGAGCAGAGGAGCTATCTGTACCCACCCTTCAGGTGGGATTTCCAGTGGACAGCTCGGAGTAGCGGCTTTTACTTTTCAGTTGCTGTTTTTCCCTTTTCGAGTTGTACTTTACTTTCAGTTTGGGTTTGTATACTGGCCCATTTACTTTTCCGCACTTTCAGTTGTACTCTGCTTGCTTAGTGTTTACTTTCCGCTTGTTTACTCTGTGGTGTGTGTTTACTTTTCAAAGGCAATACCTTCCCTTTTTACTGGGATTTACGCCTTGGTGCTAGTCACCAGCCCCTGGCCTATGGAAGGCGGGCTTGGGGTAGTCACGGCACGGACCCCGAGGGCGGGTCGTGACAAATTGGTATCAGAGGAGTTCGGTTCTACCGCAAACTCTGATCTTTTCTATGTGAAGCAATAATGTTTAGCGTATTGAGTGTGGTTATCAGTCCAGGGAGTCCAGTGTTGGTGCGGCGGCCGACGTATCCGTACACCAGGACCCTGACATCTGATTTCCGACTTAATGCACGAAAACATTGATTGCGTGTGTGTTTCAAAGTTTTATTTGTGATTACTTATATCAGCTCACCAGGTATACTGTTCTAACCGTGGCGCACCTGTTTCCTTTTCAGGATGGCCCCACGACGGCAACCAGCTAGGGTTCCGAGAGTCGAGCGAGACGACAGCCCACCGAGCGACGAGGCCTCGGTGCAGGGCCCTTTTTCAGTAGTGGCACCGGCGGTAGCTTTACCCGCCGAGCCCCCGATGCTTCCAGCAGCAGCCGCTGACGATGCACGTCGCCTCAGCGCACTGCATGAGTTTCAGCGCCAGCGACCGCCCAGGTTTCGCGGGGAGACGGATCCCCAGGCAGCAGAGGACTGGCTGGAGGCAGTAGTTCGAGTGTTTAGGCTAGTGAGGACACCAGCAGACCTCATGGTGATCCTCGCTGCGAGCCTACTACACGCAGCAGCAGGACGATGGTGGAGCTTGATGCTCCAGGTGCACGATGAGGCATCTCTACTTTGGACGGACTTTGAGAGCCTCTTCCGCTCGGAGTTCGTCCGAGCCACCCTTCGTGCGGTGCGTATCCAAGAGCTTCTACAGCTGCGACAGGGCAGCATGACGGTCGCTCAGTACTCGGCGAGATTTACCGATCTCTCGCGCTACTCGACCGACATGGTACGGGACCCATTCTTCCGGGCCCGGACCTTCGAGCAGGGTTTGAGACACGAGATCAGGGCATCGCTGATCTCCCTCAGCATACCGACTCAGACAGGAGTACTGGAGCGGGCCCTTCTGATCGAGAGCTTCCTTGCTGAGTCTACACCAGCACAGCGACCCACCGCAGGGCGGCACGTGGCGGAGTCATCTGCAGCAGGCAGTCGACGGATGACTCAGGGGTCCAGACAGACCAGACCTTCGGGCCGACGACCTCAGGGCACTGGCTCAGCAGTGCGGGGCACACAGCGCGGAGCCAGTCTTACGAGAGGCAGACAGTGCTACTCATGTGGCGGGCAGGGCCACATGGCTCGCGACTGCCCGACCCGCCGTGCCGAGGAGCAGCAGTCAGTTGATGGACCACCGAGGCAGAGGCAGAGGGTCGACCGTGGCGGTCCGCAGGGAGGAGGCGGACGAGGCAGAGGAGCTGGACGAGCAGCCGGTGGTGGGCGACGCTTTGAGGCTCTGCCACCACCACCACCAGGAGGTCCACCCCGACCACAGGGAGCTGGCGGGCAGCGACAGGCACAGCTCTAGGCAGCAGAGGCCTACGACCATGGCGCACCCGAGATGATTCGAGGTACTATCTGTGTCTATTCCACCCTTGCTGTAGTTCTTATAGACACAGGAGCGAGTCATTCTTTCATAGCCGCTGCCCTTGTTCGGAGCTCGGAGATTCCGACAGAGCCGTTGGCTCGATCCTTACGGCTAGAGACTCCTACGGGAGCAGACTCGACGATTACGCACTGGTGCCGGCAGTGTGAGCTTACTCTAGGAGGTGAGAGCTTCGGCTGGGATCTTCTTGTAGCAGCGTCGAGGCCTTACGACGTCATCTTGGGCATGGATTGGCTGTCTACGGTCCATGCACAGATTGACTGTTTTAGGCGCAAGGTGCGATGTGTACGCACCGACGGGAGCAGGTTCACCTTCACCGGCGAGAAGGGAGCCTTAGCAGCATAGGATGGACTTCCGCGGAGGAGAGGACATCCCATCACTCATCAGTTGGCTAGCCTTATCCTTGGAGCAGTTGACGTGCGGAGTCCTGGTTTTCCTGCAGTGGTGGATCAGTTTGCGGACGTTTTTCCCGACGACGTTCCAGGGCTACCTCCTCGCAGAGAGGTAGACTTTTATATTGACTTGTACCCCGGGACAGCCCCGATATCCACTCCAGCATATCGGATGGCCCCCGCCGAGCTTCGAGAGCTACGTGTACAGTTGGAGGACTTGCAGGGCAAGGGGTTCATCCGACCCAGTGTTTCACCTTGGGCTTCCCCGATATTGTTCGCCAAGAAGGCGGACGGGAGCTTACGACTTTGTGTTGACTATCGTCGCCTGAACCAGGTGACAGTGAGGAACAAGTATCCGCTACCGAGGATTGATGACCTCTTTGATCAGCTCAAGGGAGCACGGTGGTTCTCGAAGATAGACCTCAGGTCAGGCTATCATCAGCTCAGAGTCAGAGACGAGGATGTGCAGAAGACGGCCTTCAGATGTCGGTATGGCCACTATGAGTTCTTGGTTATGCCCTTCGGTGTAACCAATGCTCCAGCAGTGTTCATGACTCTCATGAACAGGATCTTTCAGCCATACCTCGATCGGTTTGTCGTGGTCTTCATCGACGACATTCTGATTTACTCTACGACAGAGGAGGAGCACGCCTATCACTTGCGAGTTGTCCTTGACACACTCCGAGAGCACCAGCTTTATGGTAAGCTCTCGAAGTGCCAGTTCTGGATACGTGAGGTCCACTTTTTGGGACACGTTATCTCTGAGGCGGGAGTTGCAGTAGATCCCGCGAAGATTGAGGCAATGTTAGCATGGGAGCCACCCAGGAGCGTGACTGAGGTTCAGAGTTTCTTGGGACTAGCTGGATACTATCGGAGGTTTGTGCCGAACTTCTCCAGAGTTGCGGCATCACTCACAGCTTTGACGAAGAAAGGGAAACCCTTCGTATGGACTGACAGATGTCAGCAGAGCTTCCAGGAGCTGAGACAGAGATTGACTAGCGCACCTATCTTGAGGTTGCCTGAGGAGGGAGTAGGGTACGTAGTCTACTGCGATGCATCAGGGACCGGACTCAGATGTGTTCTGATGCAGGAGCGGGCAGTGATCGCCTATGGATCACGACAGTTGAGGCCGCATGAACAGAACTACGCTACCCATGACCTGGAGTTAGTAGCAGTGGTCTCCGCTCTGAAGACATGGCGACACTATCTGATGGGCGAGCGCCTTATAGTCTTTTCCGATCATCAGAGTCTCAGGTATATCTTCTCGCAGAAGGACCTGAAACTGAGACAGCGTCGATGGCTCGAGTTCCTCTAGGACTATGACTTTGAGATAGTCTATACTCCTGGGAAGGGGAACGTAGTAGCCGATGCCCTCAGCAGGAGGACGGACATTCAGCTACTTGAGGAGGCAACAGAACAGCTAGCCTCTTTGCAGATATCCTTCGTGGATAGAGATGGAGCAGCCTTTCTTTAGTCTCTCACAGTCACTCTTCCACTACTGCAGCGATTCAGGGAGGCACAGCATGGGGACACTGACTGTGAGACACGGCGTGCACAGATATCCTCGGGACAGGCACCTGATGGTTTCTCCCTTGGAGCAGAGCACGACATCCTTTTCAGAGGACGTACCATGGTACCAGTAGCCTTGCGAGAGGAAGTACTGAGAGAGTTTCACACTTCTCCTTTAGCGGTACATCCTGGAGTGGCAAAGATGTACCAGGACCTCAGACGACAGCATTGGTGGCCAGGCATGAAGAAGGCTGTAGCAGAGTTCGTTTCTCGATGCCTTACCTGCCAGCAGGTAAAGGCAGAGCATCAGGTACCAGCAGGCTTTGTACAGCCCTTGGAGGTTCCGGAGTGGAAGTGGGACGGCATATCTATGGACTTCGTGACTGGACTTCCACGCACTTCCAGAGGTCACGACTCCATCTGGGTGATTGTTGACCGACTCACCAAGTCGGCACACTTCTTACCCATCAGAGAGCAGGGCTCAGTGGAGATCTTGGGACGTCTCTACGTTCAGGAGATTGTGCGGCTCCACGGCGTACCATCATCTATCGTTTCCGATCGAGATGCCCGCTTTACTTCCCGGCTTTGGAAGGGGTTACAGGAGGCGTTCGGGACGCAGCTACGTCTTAGCACAGCTTTTCACCCTCAGACAGATGGTCAGACGGAGAGGACCATTCAGACTCTCGAGGACATGCTCCGCGCATGTGTCCTCGACTTTGGTCGCAGCTGGGGGGACCACCTACCCTTGGTGGAGTTCGCGTACAACAACAGCTACCACTCCACCATCGGGATGGCACCGTACGAGGCGTTGTACGGCCGACCATGTAGATCTCCTTTGTGCTGGACAGACCCTGGGGAGTCAGCACTGGTGGGACCGGAGATGGTCCAGGCCACGACAGAGAAGGTCCAGGTCATCCAGGAGCGGATGAGGACAGCTCAGAGCCGGCAGAAGTCATACGCTGACAGGAGGCGGAGGCCACTGGAGTTCGAGGATGGCGACCACGTCTTCTTGCGGGTCTCACCTCGACGTGGTATTCGGAGATTTGGCCGAGGCGGCAAGTTATCTCCGCGCTTCATCGGACCCTTCCAGATTCTCAGCAGGATTGGCGAGGTGGCTTATCGCCTGGCTCTACCACCTCAGTTGCACCAGGTGCACGACGTCTTCCACGTATCCCAGCTGAGGAGATAC
This sequence comes from Viscum album, assembly GCA_963277665.1. Lineage (NCBI taxonomy): Eukaryota > Viridiplantae > Streptophyta > Magnoliopsida > Santalales > Viscaceae > Viscum > Viscum album. The sequence goes on along the minus strand of OY728130.1, from coordinate 1,162,636,828 downwards.
GTGCACGACCCGACGCACATCATTGACCATGGGGAGCTTGACGTTGATGATGGGGCGACTTTTACGGAGGTCCCGGTGGAGATAGAGGATCGACAGGAGCGGGTCCTGCGTGGGCGATCGATTCCTCTTGTGCGCATCAGATGGCAGCACGGGAATCTCTAGGAGAGCAGATGGGAGCGGGAGGCTCAGATGCGTGCTCAGTACCCTCATTTGTTTCCCTAGTTTTTGTTTTATCTTTACGGGGACGTAAAGCCCTAAGGTGGGAGTAATGTAAAGACCCGTAAAATTCAAGGGAAATTTTTTATTAATTTTCTTTAGAATTTTACAAGAGCGCGGTTTCTGACGGCACCTGATTCCGAGGCCCGGAGTGCCCGGAATTAATTTCCGAAGTTTGGCTCGGGTACGTTCAGTGAACGAACGAGCGGGAATTCCTAACTTTTGATCCGGTGCTCGGAATTGAAATCTGAGGGCACCGATGAACTCACAGCGCCGATATTCGCTTAAAGAGACCTTTTCGGGAGTTGCGTTTCTTGCGAGTTGAAAGTTAGTTTTGGGGTTTTTCAGTTAAGTTAAATAAAATTGTGTAAGACAAATTTTATGTTAACTTATTAAAAACCTACCAAAGGAGGTTGGAAGTGGGACACACACCCACTTAACCTCCCTTGGGAGGATTAAGTGTGGTGGGCCCCACACGAACCCCTTTTTCTTTTCAAATTCCCTTAACCCCCCTCTTTAATGGCTTAAGTTACTTAATTAATTTTGGGGAGTTAAACTCTTTTGAATTTCAAACATTTGAAATTCTTTTGAGTTTTGTGTTAATAAAATAAGATGTAATCTTATTTGTTTTTGGGTTGTTTTGTTATTCCCTTGAGAGCTTTTTGAGAGCTCCTCTTCATCTTCAAGCTCTGACGAAGAACGAAGAACGCTCAAACTCCGACGAAGAACGACGCCTCTCTTCTTCGTCCTCGGTGTCAACAAAAGGGAACGCCGCTTCCTCCTCGGACCTTCTTCGTCGGCAAACGAAGATCCGCCAATGTCGTGTCTCTTCGGGCATAACACTTCGTCAACGGATTTGACGAACGACGACCGCGACGCCCGACCTCCGCGACGCCGTCTTCCGCGGAACGTAGACGAATCTCGAACCTTAAACCAAGGTAGGGGTTGTTGGTTCATTATTTAATTATTCTTTTCCTTGAACGTGGATCTCGCATGTCTAACTTGTTGCTTGAATGTTTAAGTTGAATTGTTTATTTTAACGTAAGGGGGGGGGGCCGGACCGCATGAACACGGCCGAACCCCCCTCCATCGTTCATGTTTATTTTGCGGAAGAAGGCAAGTGGCGTGGTGCCGTCGCACCACGCGGATGAACGTGCTTATATTTTACACGACGCCGTCGCGCTACGCCAAGGAAAAATCTTCAAGAACGCGACGCCGTCGCGCCGCGTTGAAAGGATTCATGGCACGGCGAAAGGGGCGCGGTGCCGTCGCACCGCGCCGGACGTCGAACACCGCGGCCGGTTCCGGGCCGCGGCGGGACGAGAAGACCGCGGCCGGTTCCAGGCCGCGGCGGGACGAGAAGACCGCGGCCGGTTCCGGGCCGCGGCGGAAGAGGAGACCGGCGGCCGGGCCGCCGGCGTCGGAAGTCAAAGGCGAGACCGGAATTTCCGGTCCCGTTGGTAAAAACCGGCCGGCCAGCTGGCCGGCCGGATGGCTTAAAACCGGGGAATTTAATTCCCCGGCCGGTTCTTTAAAACCCCCCTCATAATGAGGGGGGCGGTTCCATGTAAGGGGGGGGGGGCAACAGCCCCTCGGTCTTTTCTTTAAATCGGCCCCCACGTGGGGGCCGTTTGTTTCAAAGGCACGGCACAAGGCCGTGCCGCCTTGCCCAAAACCGCGGTGCTTAGCCCCCGCGTGCGCCGCGGCCCGCCGCCGCCACCGCGGCCCGCCGCCGCCGCCACCGCGGCCCGCCGCCGCCGCCGCCACCGTGGCCCGCCGCCGCCACCGCGGCCCGCCGCCGCGCCGCCGCCGCCGCGCCGCCCCGGGGGGGGGGGGGGGGGGGTCGGGCCGGGTCGGCCCGGACCCGGACCCCCCCGTTTCGAACCAGTTTTGGTTTTTCGCTCATAACTTGAGCCTCGGACCTCTGAATGACGAACCGTCTGCGGCAACGCGATCCTTGGATCGTGACGGTCGTTTCGGTATATCACACTCAAGGTTTCGGTTTACTTTGAGTTCGGCCGGGTTGGTTCGTTCACGAAACCAACCGGGCCTTCGGAGCGGAAACGCTCATATCTTGAGCTACGGACGTCCGATTGACGTGCCGTCAGTCGCGTAGTGTTCCTCTTAGTGAGGCGGATCTTTTGGCACACTCTGCCCGAGTTTTGGATGCAGGTGGAGTACGGTCGGGTTGGTTTTGCCTTAAAAACCAACCGGGCCCCGGAGACGAAAATGCCAATAACTCTCAGACCGGGCGTCGGATCGACGCGCCGTCTGTTACGTTGAGTTCCTGTTGACGATACGGAACTTTCGGATACATCAACTTCGGTCTTCGTGACAGTTGATGTATCAGCCTCTCGGCTCGTGGAGCGGACCCTCCATACGAGCTTGCTGTATGCGGGAACCCTAGTGCTGGCTGCGACTGTTCTACTACTACGACTGCTACTGTGACTGCGACGACGACAGTACAGAGATCCTGTGTGGATTTGACGACGAAAGTACAGAGATCCTATGTGGATTCGACAACGACGACTTCAGCACTCAGCGATCCTACGTGGATCAGTGCTACAGGTCCTGTGTGGGCCCGATCCTGTGTGGGTCCTTGCGCTCAGCGGTTCTGTGTGAGCCAGCGCCTACAGGTTCTGTGTGAGCCCGATCCTGTGTGGGTCTTTGCGGGGGTTAGTTACCTATCGATCCTTCGTGGGTCCGACGACTTAGATGGATCAGTGATCATCTTTATCATCCTTGAAGAAGTATACCTGTGTGAGTTGAATCCTGTTGCTTTCCTGTGTGGATTGTGTTGTGCAATCCTGTGTGGATTATGTTTACCTTCCTATGTGGAATACGTATACTTTCCTGCGTGGACTGAGTTGTACTTGGGCTCGGAGGTTGGAGCATATTTGAATTGATGACTTAGGTATATGTATGGGCATATACCTAAGCAGTGTCGGTTGTTACTTCGTGATTGTACTTTTCTTCGTGGTTTATCCTTTGTGGATTTGAGAGACCTTCAGGGGTCTCGGGGTCCCTACTGAGTAGCTTATACTCACCCCTGCACGGGCTTTGCCCGCACTACGTTGTGTTGTTTGCAGACGACGGACATCGTTGACCTTAGCCGAGGCTTGCAGAGCGGGACGGTACCCGGAGATGGACCACTGGGCGGGGCGTGCACGGAGCGGACGGTGGGACCCGTGGAGCAGAGGAGCTATCTGTACCCACCCTTCAGGTGGGATTTCCAGTGGACAGCTCGGAGTAGCGGCTTTTACTTTTCAGTTGCTGTTTTTCCCTTTTCGAGTTGTACTTTACTTTCAGTTTGGGTTTGTATACTGGCCCATTTACTTTTCCGCACTTTCAGTTGTACTCTGCTTGCTTAGTGTTTACTTTCCGCTTGTTTACTCTGTGGTGTGTGTTTACTTTTCAAAGGCAATGCCTTCCCTTTTTACTAGGATTTACGCCTTGGTGCTAGTCGCCAGCCCCTGGCCTATGGAAGGCGGGCTTGGGGTAGTCACGGCACGGACCCCGAGGGCGGGTCGTGACACAGCTAAATTTATTCGGATTCTTTATCAATATCTTTGAGAAGGTCTTGTATAATTTCACCTTCTGACATTTTATTCATCATTTTTTTTCTTTATCTTCCATGATAATCTCTTCTACTTCCTGAATTTTTAAAACCTTCGCCTCATTAGGTTCTAAAACAAAGCTTGAATCTCCCTCCTCCTCCTTCTCCTCCCCCCCTCCTTCTTCTACACTATCTATATTTTTCTACTTCATCAGAAAAAGGTTTTATCTATTTCAGCATGGGTGTAGATGAATGGGATTTCGGAATGGTAGTTTTTTCTTTGTCTTTGGGTTATTTTTATTTTCAATTCTTCTAATATTTCTTATACGTTTGTCCCAATTACCCTTTGTTGATTAAAAATCAAAACTCACCTTTAGAAATATCATAAAACCTTCCAAATTTGTTAATAAAACCAACCTTCATCCTTATCAGTGTGTCATCACTCAGTAACAGGATCTTTAAGGTTATGTATTCTATACTATAGTATATTTTAAAGGACTCTAAAAAAAGAATGACGAGCTTCGAAAAGATCACTAGATACATGATAATATGATATTTGGGGGTACCATTCTTTATTTTGATGATTTTAATAAGGATGTACCTAACCATTTTTATTTTTCATAGATTATGCCAAAAGTCCATCACAAAGATATCACATTTAATTAGAGAGTCCTTATTGCACTTTCTCAAAATAAAAAATCACTTCAAACTATAAGGCTAACAAATTTATGTTTGTTGAAAGATGGTTAATCATTTGTGATTTTACTCCCTTAAGTCTAAGGAACTCAATTTTCTTTTACCTTCTCAAATATTCCTATCTTAGAATACAAACTATGGTAGAAAAAGATTGAATCACCTTGATAACAAATACCCAGATTATTTGTAGCCATATGGAAGGATTGTTTATAGAGTTTTCTATAGCTCTAGAAGGAAAATGTTTCCCCTTCACTTTCATTAAAATTAACAAAATAATAAAATTTTATGAGATGTTGAGGATTAAACACATCTTGAATCTTCAGATTAGCTACACATAAACTATCCCATCTATTAATCTTGATTTTATTTAATTCAAAGAATTATACATAGAAAATAAATTTGGGTCAACCAACCTTTCCCATTTGATTTTCCAATATGTGATTTCCTTGTTTGAAGTCATCTGGTTCAGCAAGGAAATTTTGAGCGACATCCAGAATGTAAGAAATCATGGAAAACTAAACGACTAATTTTTAGAGGATCTGAGCTTTGGTGCCCAATGTCTTGAGAAACTAACTTGGGACACGAATTAGGGGGGCCTTTATGTAGGATTCTGGATGATATTTCAAATTCTTGAATCAATACAATGGTTGATATAAGTTTTATCTGATATTATTGTTGAGATGAAATCTGAAAAGGTTTTGGTAGGTTACAAAATTTTGAGATTTTAAGGAAAAATCGAATTTATGGAAACTGAATATGATAATGTTTTCATAAAATAATATAGGAATAAAACATGTAAAAAAACACAATTATGATTATTTTGGTAAGGAAACATAGCTTCATGATTTCTTGGAATGAATTTTTAGTATTTGAAAACAAATCTTATAAAACAAGTAACTTGAAAAATTAAATGAATGAAATAAAATTTTAGGTTTTGAAAAAAACATAGAATTCCAAAATTGAGGTTTCAGGATTTAAAAAATTCAGGTTCTAAGAATTCAAAAGTACAGGAAAAATTTTAGGAGGTTAAAATGTACTCCACCTAGGAAAATGAATTTCTTAATTTAAGGAGATAGGTTTCAAAAAAAAAATTAATATGGAATATTAATTTAAATTTATCCTTCCTAACTTTGGTTTAATGTATTGAAATATATCGGAGGGTAAAGACATTGTAAAAGCATCAATAGGTTGATCTTGAATTCCGATGAATTGATGAATGATATCTCCTTTAAGTGTGAGATCTCTAAGAAAGTGATTCCTAATATATATGTTCTATTCACGAGAGTGATGCGAATGGGTTTTAATTAGAGAAATCACACTTTAATTATCAATAAATATATTTGTTTTGGGAAAACTAATTCCACAGTCTGTGAGTATGTGTTTCATTCACAACACTTGAGCAAAACAACATTCTGCTACTAAATATTCAACATCAGAAATGGAATGAGATACTGAGTGTTTCTTCTTTCCTGAACAAGAAACTAAGGAATATATGAAATAGAATGTTCTGGATGAAATTTTTCTATTAATTCTACATCCACCAAAATCAGTATCTTAATGTTTTATGAAAAAAAATCATTTCACAAAGAATAGAAAAGAAATAAATCCATGGTTACCTGTAAATAGAACAATTACCACTATTATTAAATGAGACTCATTTGAATTAAATTCATATCTTTCACATAAGAATTGGGAAAATATTATATTTTTATGACTAGATTATAAGTATAATAAACATCTTATCATACCTTTAAAAGATGTTTGAACTACTATTTTTCTAGATTCATCAAGATTATGAAATATTAAGGTATCTATTGGAGGACTTATACTTATAGTGTTGTCATATCCGTACCATTTAAGAATATTTTTTAATAATTATTTTGTGATATATAAGTGCCTTGTGGTTTTTGATAAATATGACGAACAACAAAAAATGTTAATTCTCCCATGATACTCATTTCAAAGTTAGATTTCCTATGATTAACAAATGAATCAGCTAAAGATTACTGAGTTGATCCGAATATAATATCATCAATATATATTTGAAAAATCAAAACATTTTTCTTATCTTTCTTTATAAAACGATTTGGATCAGCAATTCCCTTAACATAATTTTTTTATAAAAACATTCCTACAAGACTATCATATACCAGGACCAAATATATTGTTTAAGTCCCTATAAATATTTGGAATGTTTGAAAACATGTTCAGGACATTTTGTGTCTTCCAAACTAGGAGGTTGTTCAACATAAACATCAAATTGAACATATACATTATTGAATGAACACTTCACTTCCATTGGAAAAAGGTTGAAATTAATGAATGATACAAAGGAAAGTAGAATATGAGTCGATTCATGTTTTGCTACACGGGGACATGTTTCTTCATAGTCAATTCATTCTTGTTGATTATGTCCATTAATGAGTAATATAGCTTTATTTCTTACTACTATTTCATTTTCATCCAATTTAATTCAAAAGACCCATTTTACTCCAATTCTAGAATTTTCATTAGGCCATTAAACCAAGGTCCAGATGTTGTTATTTTCAAATTTGTTTAGCTCATATTGCACAGCTTTAATCCAATCATCATCACCTAATGCATCATCAGTTCTTTTTTGGTTCTAATTGAGAAAGAAATGCTAGATGTTCTACGTCATTTCATAATTAACTTCTTGTTATTATAAGTTCATTTACATCACTGATGATACTATCACTAGGATGATTCTAAAAAAACAACTGATTTGGGTTTTGTAACACTTGTTCATCAACATAAGATAGAAAATATAATGGGGTATATACATAAAAATCATTTTCTTGAGTATTTTCTTTATTATAATAATTTTCTATCGAATGTTGATAATAATTTTTTTGAAAATACATATGATTATATAGGCTGTGGTTGATGAAAAACAAAATGATCACTTTCATCAAATTTAACATGCACCGTTTCTTCAAGAACACAAGTATTGTTTTTAAATAGTTTATGAGCCATAAATGTGGTGGATTAGCCTAATAAAATTCTCACATTGTACTTGGGTGAGAATTTATGTAAGACATATTTAGTATTCAAGATGAATACATTTCATCCAAATATATTGAAGTAAGAAAGTCATGGTTTTCAACTAGTCTAAAATTCAATAGGTGATTTATTAAGAAATGTTCTGATTAAAAATTGATTTATAGTATAACAAGATGTACTGACAGTTTTAGCCCAAAAATGTTTAGCAATATAATATTCACTCAACATGGTTATAATTATCTCTTGAAGTGTTTGATTTCTTTTATAAACAACAACATTTTGTTGAGGAGTTCCAAGGGTTGAGAAATTATGAGTAATGACTTTCATACTACAAAAAGATTCAAAATATGAATTTTGATATTCTTGTCCTTGATCACAATGAATAGTAATCAACGGATGGTATTTCTCATTTTTATCTTGGGCTCTAAAAGTTTGAAAATACGACAAGGCTTCATATTTCTTCTCTAGAAAATATACCCATGTAAATATGGGGTAATAATTAACTAAAACAAGTATATAGTATTTTGATCCAATACTTCTGGTTTGTGTTTGAAAAAAAAGATCCATATGCACTAGTAGTAATTCATCAGAAATTGGGACTTGACTGATTTATTTAAAGCTTGAATTATGTTTCTTTTCATATTGATAAGCATAAAAAACTTTTGAGGAATCAAATCTAAGCTATGGTAGATCATTAACAATTATTTTATGTGAGTGTTTTCAGATGTTCCTAAGGTTATATTGTCTTCTTCTTCTATTCCATAAACAAGAATGATCTTCCATTGTGCTAAGGAAAGGTATTTCATGGATCCTAAGGTCATCTATGTTAATTGTGTAATCATTCTCAGGGCTATGGGTGGAATGATTAAACTCTTCCTTGGAAATGTGTTCTAAACATTTATCATTCCTAAAATTCAAAAGGTTATCATCACATAATTAAATTATGCGAATGAGGTTTTGATTACAGCATTTAACAAATAAAACATTGTAAAATAATGTTTTTACAAAAAGAATAATGTTGCCTATACCAACAATATCTCCCTGAGCATTATATCTGAATGTTACTTTTCCACCTTTCATCTTGATAATCTCTTAAACGAAGTTTCTATTACTAGTCATGAGCTGAGATCATCCACTATCTATGTTCCATATATTGTTTTTGGTAATCTCTATATTTTCCTGAAAATAAAAAGTTTAATAATTTTAGAATATAAAATTTCATGTATTCCAGAATTTTAAAAAGTATAAAATCTTAGAAATCAACATATTATTATTAGAGTAATGTATACGAAAACCTAAGGAATGGTTTTTATTTACAGAACAATTTTCCTCCCAAGAACCTCCACTTTGAGACTTGGTAAAAAATGGAACACTTTCGAAAATAGAATAATTATTACTAAAAATAGGTGTTGAATTAGTATAACCAATTCCTCAATGATTCGCAACAGGCCAATTTTTTAAATACATTTTATATAATTCCATACTTTCCAAAGACCAATTTTATAATATTTTCTTAAAGGAAATTTTTTTTGATTTTATTATGATGGATAAATTCTTATCCTTGTAGTATTTTTCTTTAGAACATGAGTTATTCTAAAAAATATTTTTTCTTCGAAATAATATTTTCATGATCCCTAGAATGTTTATCCTTCTTAAAATTAACTTGGTAATGTTTTTTAGATACACTTTCAAAATCAAGATTTTTTTCATCATGATATTTAAATGATATGATAGTTCTTTTTTAAAAATAGATATTGTAGAATTTTTATTTTCTAACTTCTTTTTTATCTTATAGTTCTCTTTTTCAGGTAATTTACCTAATCTAGAAACTTCTTTAAATGATACTAATGTATAATCTTGTGATGAAGAAGAATCTTCATATGATGATTAATAATATTATTTATTAGGAAAATTTACATTTAAATAGATATTTGTTAAGGACTCCACATTGTGTACCATAGCCATAAGACAATGATTTTTAATAGTTACTATGGCTACAAGACCAATATTCTTCTGATCAAAAGACCCACATTATGAAGATTGACCTGATGAGTCACCACCACTAGCACTCTAGGTGTCATTTTATTTCAATAATTTCTTATCCTTAAATTTTCAATAATTTTTTATATTTCTTTCAGAAAGATTTTCCTTCATATCTTTTATCATAAGAATAAGAAAAGAAGGTCTGATATGTCCATCCCTTTTGCATTCCTTACAAGTTAGTTTAAATTCATTCTTATATTTTATATATTTCTTCATATATTTGTATATAAAATATTTCTTTCCCAAAATATTTCTCATCCTTCAAGAAATATTAGATAACTCATTCTCATATTGATCACTGTCACTTGAGTCAGATATAACAAAAGCATTCTTATCTTTTATCCTAGTTAACATTTATACAGTCTTGGATTTAAATGAAGTAGTGAAAGCTACACTTCCATTACCATTATTATATTTATTGAAATTAGAATCTCTCTTCAAACTGGATTCATGATGATGAATTCAAAATAACTCATCAAGAGTAATTTTATATACTTCCCTATATTAATCAATTGTTGTCTTTTTAGTTTCCCACTCAATTGGAATGATATAAATTATTATATCCACAAGAACGTAATCATCAATACCTTTCTCTCCCATAGATTGAAGACTATTGAAAATGGTCATAAATCATTATTTTACTTTGGAAACATGTTCTCCATAAGGAAATTAGATTCCATGATAATTACCTCTTTATATATCACTACTAGTTTTCATCACATGAGAAGTTCCAAAATGTGTTGCTTCAGGTTTCCTTAAAATAAAGTTGGAAGCTTCACAAGAAGATATATGACTATATATATTACTAGTCATATAACACAAAGAAGTATTGTGTACCTTCTAGTTTAATTGATATTCTAGTTTTTCTTGGTTGGTGAAGGTTCTGACTTCTTTTTCTAGAATTTTTGTAATCTCCAATGAGCATGACAAAGTTTTCCAATCTAGTATTAATAACAAATTTATTCATCCTATCTCTCCTATACTCATAATCATTACCATCAAGGATTGGTGGTTTTATAGGTTTAAGGTTGTCAATATAACTAAAATTCATACCAACCATTCTATAATAAAATATATTTTCCACAAATTTTTTTAATTGTAATGGTTTATAAACAAAGATTAAAATCCTTAACCAAAGCATGAAAAAGAAAAGTTATGCAAAAAAATTTAGAGGAAGAAAAACATGATCGAGGAAACATATATGATATTATATGAATTTTAGAGACCTTCCTCTTATACCAATTGTAGGATCAAAATAGAATATGTAGATGCTCCAATACAGGGGGGTGTATTATAAGTTTAAAATTTGTCTCGTTTAACCTTAAGTAAAACTATGTTTAACAAAGTTAAATAAGGTAAATTCACAAACCCTATTTGGTTATTACATAATGGGATAATCGTAAGGGCCAAGGTCTAATTATAAGAAACCTGAATTTAATAAGGTAAAACTTAATAATACTTACGTAGGATTATATTAGAGAAAGATTCTACTTTAAAGCATATATAATCTTATTTATCAGAGTAAATATTAGTTCAAGAAAGTATAATAATGTTGTATTTTATTTTGTTGAAAAAATAAAGCAGAATTAAAACTTGAAACAATAATCAAGTAAACAAGTAGGAAATCTTTTAACCGAAAGAGAAGAGTTCACAACAACCTTGGATAATGGTCACATGATTTATACATTCATGAAATTATATCTTACCCACACCACGGAAATCCATCAATAATTATATTAGTGTCTATTTTTCTATCTTTACAGGACCTCATACATTTAGGTAATGACATATTTGTCTTCCTATCCTTGGAAGCCCTCTATTTTACTCAGTGATAATCAGAGTCGCATAAAGAAGCTGAACAAATTGTTAACGGCTGAACAAGATGTTCACAAATATCAAAAGGAACTAGAGTCTTTATCTCTATTGAAACAAATTCACAATATTTAATATCCAGGATCATCAACTAATAATGAAATCATTGAAATGAGTTACTATTTACACGCAACAGATTAATAGGCGGCTTCCTCCTCCAATGATCAAATTTTTCTTTGAATCTCAGATGGACCTATACATGTGTCACTCAACCAATGTATAGTTTTAAAAAAATGTAAAACATCATTTCATTATAAATAAAACATGTGTAAGGAAATTTTAACATGTAAGAAAAACATTATTATATTTAAAAAAATATGTAATATAAGACCTGATAAAGTTGGTACAATATGATAAGATAATAAAGTAGCTTAAGAAAATATGAATAATCAGAATCTATGAAATATAAAATTAGGTGTATAAATATATAAATAATATAATTCAATAAATATGGATATTTAGAGTCCGAATTTTGAGGAATTTAGAGTCTGAATTCTGAGGAATTCTGAGCCTAATTTTTAGATAATTCGTATTATAAAAATAGTAAGACTCGACAAATTAAGGAAATGTATGATTCTGATGTTTTAGTTATGGATCAAAAATTTTTACTTTAAAAAATACTTGGTATTGAGAAGAAATTGGATAAGTAAATAAAAACCAATGTATGGATTGAAATATTCTTATAGAAAGAAAATTTCCTATAATAAAATGTGTTTGTGATTTTCAAAACATAGTGTAATAGAACATTCATAAGGAAACCTTATTGACTAAACCAGATGCACCATATATTTCTGAATTATATGTAATGTATGAACTTATTAACTATGAAAACCATAGTCAGGCATATCTTTTCTATGGGGTAATATCAAGTATCAATGTCGAGGATCATACAAATAAGATAATCTAGGCTATTCTATATACCCTCATTGTTCTTTTGGGATATAAGGGAACTATGGGACTGCTCTAGGAAAGTTATATAAAACACCAAAGTCATACCCTATACATGAGAAATGAAGACCATAATCCATAAAAAATAATACATAATATCATAAAAGGTGGTGTAGAATTCATCATCCATGTTATAGAAAAATGGTTTTTTCTTGAGACATGAAAATTGATTACTTATTATAGTCAGGTTTGTGATGAACTAGAAGATATGGGCAATGTATCCATTAAGACATTGTATCTAATTGATATTTCTTAGGGGTGGAATATGATTTACAACCATTATTATATCTGGATGAATTTTGATGCCAAAATATCAAACAATGAATACAAGAATCATTACAAAGGTAACTAATAAAATATGTATTCATTAGATGGGCAAGGAGTATATCAGAAAAATTTTCAGGATATTTTATATGGTCCTTGATTTGGTGGTATTTAACCAATAAATCATCAATTTAGCACTCTATTATTGACTATATTGATGATATGGTGAATAAAAAACTATCAAGTGGTCCATCATTCTTCAAAATAAATGTATTATATTGTAAGAAGATGTTTCCCTGGGGTTCCCTGAAGGTAGTAATTTCTTAATCATAAATGTCCAAATATAACTGATTATACACTATGTATTCATCCATGATGGATTGGTCCTAAAAAAATCCATCGTGTTGATTAATATTTCAGTAACTATAAGGAAAAATGTTATTATTCTTGAAAGAGTGGTTTTGACTAGGAATTTTATACATATACTCGTCTATCCATTCTTCTTCTTAATTGAGCCAATGTTCGAAAGAAACATAGGTTGTTAGACTTACATTTTTAAGTCATTCATAATAAAATTTTAATGGTTATCCTCAACCATGGAACCATGGGTAGGTTGAATTTTTATTGGAGGCTGTTTGAAGCCACAATGTCCCCCCTGGAGGTCAAGGTGATGAAAAATAACATGGGGATCTAGCCCTAGCATTTCATGTAGCTCTTGGAAAAAACATCGCGTCATTGTGTTAATAAATACATATAATGATGAAGTTTATCCAGAAGCATTACAAAATACTTCATTGTTGGTATTTGATATTACTTAGTAACAAGATTAACTTGAGTCAACTCATCAACATTTACATTGATAATGACTTTAAAGGTAGTATACGTTTCATTAAAATACTCTTCGTAATCCAATATATGAGGGCCAAAGGAAGGGAGTGGCTCTTCCAGAACTGTAGACTCTAAAGTGGTAGAACAATCATTTTATTTGGTACGGGTGGAATCCTCAATAAGGTGTTCCAATTGTTTGAAGAATGTGGAAATAAAGGTTGATTTTAACACCATGATATTTTGTGAAATATATGTATTTTCAAATTAATTTAATCTTTTTGATATTTTAAAATTCATGAAACGTTGAATATAAATATGGTTATATGATAGAACTATGTTTGGATTGAATTGTATTCAACACCATGTTAATATTTCACTACATGAAACACATATATTAGCATATAGTATATACAACATTATGTTTTTATTATATTATAAACAATGCTGAGTCTCATTGATAGCTTGCGTAACATAAAAGGTTGAGTTTTACCAATCTAGGATATACAATTACTATTCTAATTAAACTATAATTATAGTTACCACCTATATATTAGAACAGGAGTTATGAATATGATAAATTTAATTATAACAATTGGGTCAACAAATGTACATAAAATTTATCCATTGTTTATCAATAAGCTAGAATTGAATATAATAACTATTTGAAAATAATGGAATTTGTTTTATATAAAAACTATGTACACACACCATTTTGTCTCAATAAATTGATAAAACACTATTTATGAATGTTTTAAAAAAAATTACTATATTATATATTCAATATTTTTGACACTCATCCAGTAGTTTTTATAGATGTAATATAATAAAAAATAAAATTTTATAAATAAAAATATGTATAATTCTAATAGGTAAATTTTTCACTATTTAATGGGGAACCCATTTCAAATATAATTTTTTACACTTTGGTAATTTATATCTGTTAAAAATAATTTCATTTTTGAAATTGGAATATCAAAATTAACTTTGGGTGAATTATTTTAATTTTTCAAAGAAGTTTCATATTTTGATGAATATTGAAAAACACTTACTTTTAATCCAAAAATGTTTTTGCATATAATTTATTTATAAGTAATATTGTATTTTAAATTTAGATTAAATATCAATTATATACATTTAACATAATTAATCCATTTTGAGTAATTGGAACCACATTCAACATGAAATTAGATATAAAAATATCCCAATCTTGTAAACATTTTTTCATAAAAAATACGTTGTCAAAACACATTTTTTGGATAAATATTCAATTGATTTCTACCACTTTTGTCATTATAATTTGGAATAATGGAATACTTATTTGGTATCTACATAATTTATATATTCTAATAAATTAAACATTGTTTTTTATTAGAAATATTATTGAATGTGAATAAAATTAATTATAATGATTAAGTGAAAAATTAGCTTAACAATAGACTCAATCCTAATATTATGTCCCTAATACACATAAAAACTTATTCAAAATACATTGGATATTAATATTTATATAATATCATCCATTTTATAAATTTTTTATAAATATTAGAGCCACATTACAATGGAAAATGAGGGTGGAATTCCCTTTTAAAATGATTACCAGAATGCCACTCCTCCTTCACTTTAAAAAGTCACTCACCCACAAAATTATTCAATCTACTAATGCCCTCAATATTTCACAATGTATTCTCAAATAATATCCCTAATATTCATTGGGAAATGATAATTGTTTTATGAGATCAAAGTATACATGAGAGTGAATACCAAGCCCCCAAAAGGGAACCCAAAAAAAAGAGGGTACAAAAGAGGTAATCCCAGGAATAAAATAAGTGGGTAAATGGGAGGAAATCCCAATCCTAAAAAAAGAGGGTACATGGGAAGGAATTTCAATCCCAAAAAATAGGGTACACAAGAGGGAATTCCAAGCCCCAAACCAGAGGGAACAAGGGAGGGAATCCTACATCCAAAATAAGAGGGCACACAAGAGGGAATTACAATCCAAAAAACAAGAGGGTACACAGGAGGGAATGACAAGACCAAAGTAGGTACAACATTTATTATCCCATGTATATCATGTTGTGACATTCTTGGTAGGTAGCTTTGACATATGGTTTTCTATGCATATGTGTATGAAACAAATTCAATGTATTTCCATATTTTTTTATTTTGTTGATTATTCTCCAGTCTACCTTGTTATTCATGTATTATGAACTACTAATTGTTATACCATGGTTAATTTTTAAGATTTTTTATATTAATGTTATGATCTTCTAATGTTATGATCACATTCTGATACCCTAATTCCCATGTTTATCTCCCTTTTTTTACCCTTACAGAGCATATGAGATCACCCTTTAATTATATTTCTTTTACATGGGATATGAAGAAAGGATTTATGTATAACTACTAAAGGGGAATATATTTTTGGGAAACATTTCAAATCATTCATCAAGAGAGATTATTTCATCCAAAGATTCAAAAGACACTAAACTTTTATGGTTATCAGGAATGCACTTTTTTAATATGATGAATATCTATCTAAAATAAGGTAATATATATTTATGTTAATCATGGGTTTCTATAGTTGGTATCAAATAATTATTTATTTATTGTTTGGAATCTAGGATACAAAAACTATAGTGATTATCCTATAAATATTTATAAGGATATTTCTAGGGTTTTATTGAATGATAAGTCTAAGTATGAGTTAAATTATTGGGAAATATCCTAGAATTTTTGTAAAGGATAGAATGAGAAATACTTAAAAAACATCATTATCTTATTAGAAATGTGGATGTGGCTCTGACATAGATATATATACGGGTAAGAAACCTAAAAACACTATATTGAGCCAAACACGATTGGTAACTAGTGGCCGACAACAGTCATAGCTGCACACCTCGTTTGAGACAACCATGGGAATTAATTGGGAATTTATAAACTCACTACAAACCATTATAAAATATTTAAATAAAAGTTGACTATTAATAACCTAGGAACAAATATATTTCATATATGAATGAAGTAGGTGACATGATTTATAAATACTATAGGTGTTTTTTCATGATTACATGGATCCCCACTGTTATTATTATATCGTGTATTATATGAATTTATGTTTTAATAAATTCATGGAACACCAAAAAAACCATGTTAGTCAGGAATGAAATAGAACAATAATAATCATATTCATTAAATAAAAGTATGTTATGGGATATTAAATTGAAAACCTCTTTGATATTATCATTTTTTAAACCTATAAATCCTGGTGAACATCCAAACTATTCAAGGTGGGAACAATGATCTGGTGAGTCCTTCATGAATCAAATACGACCTTCTATCAATGGTTCTGCTGATGCATTAGTTTATGACGAATATATCAGTTCCACCAGAAATATATTTTTCATTCTTTGGTGTTTATAGAATGAAAAATTCACTCTGGTGGTCTATTTTCTTGAAGGTGAGAAAGATAAATAGTGTAATATTAATAATAATATGAGGAGACAATATGATATTGACTCTATGAAATTGGATGAGTTGAAGAATATTTTTTAATAACTACATTACTTTTTTGTTTTTGTGAATATGGAAAAGGAATTCAAAGAGATTAAGCAGAATGATGATGAAAATTTTGGTGTCTATGAAGACGATTTTACAAGGCTTGTGAGTTGATATTCGATTATTATCTTCCAACTTGAAAAAAAATTGATTGATTCAGTGGTGGACTAAAACCTAGTATTTTAAATTCTATAACTATAAGATAATTTAGAAGCTATGAAAATTTTGTTTGATGTGCTATTAATGTGGAAATATATGTTATAATTGTGTTTCAATCTCATGGTTTTTAAATGAAAATGATGATGGCGTTTAAAAGAAAATATAAAAACCATGGTGAAAAGAAAATGATCCTTCCATTATGCACAAAGTATAGGAATAAACATGGGGGAATCATATTATGGGGAATCCTAAATGTTTTAAGTGTTAAAGGAAATATCATTGAGTTGTTTAATGTACAAGTAGAGGGAATAAGTTTTTTATTGACATGAATAATGAGAAATCCCCATAGAATTATCCTTCTACACATTATTGTTTCAATTACATAGAGTTTTTCCTTAATGATAACATGTTCCCTACTCAAAGGACTAATGTAGATGATAAGCTTTGAAATCCTATGGTGAGAATGGAAAAAGGTAAGTATTATGTAATTACAATGGATGAATTGAATCAGGATAATCGGGGCACACTTATCCTTCCCTACATAGTTGCGATTTTATTTTTTTATTTTTGTATGATTGTGACCTATGGGAATATTATTGATCACCCATCAATGAAATATCATGTGATTTTCAACCACTATATGAATTCTAGAATTATAAAATCATGTTTGATATTCTATAAGTATAGGGATACACCCAAGATTCCAATTAAAATATATTTCGTACAAGATATGTTTTTTTTAAATAATAATGTGTATATGATATTTTGGAAGGGATACAAGGTTAACCATTTATGAAATTGATAAAGTTAAACATTGGATGGTGTTTTATAGATTATTGTGTTAATTAAATATATTAATATTTTTTCATATTGGATAACTTTACCTAACCATGTTTTTTTATAAGGATAGATGGGTTAAGACATTATTCTATGATCCACATGATCTGATAAGGCTTTAGGAATGAAAAATACCCCGTCATTTATTTGAATAAGAATTGATGTGGAAATTGATAAAGGAACCTGAAATGGTGATATTGTTTTGAATCAAGTGAGTATATATTCTCATGAAAATTATTTTTTTCTAAGGAATGGACCATGAAATTTAAAAGGTTATCCTCGAATATTTCTTTTTCGATGGAATCAAATGGTCCCTTAGATCATTATAGATTTATGACTATTTTATTTTTAACATTATGCTTACCTTGTTATTTATAAAATTCAATTAGAACTTGATGGTTAGATTTATATTTCATTTCAATGTTTTAACGTACCACATTTGTTCTCTTATGTGGACACCATGTTATGTGCTACTTTGAGTAATTGTTATTTCTCAAACATTCCCTTTCAAAGTAAATGTCAATATTCATTTTGAAAAGGTTGGTTTCTTTGAATAGATCATTTATTTATTAAACTATTGATAACAAATTTTATGTTAGAGGGATAATTTATTTTTTAAGGTGGGTATAATGAAACAACCTGATATTTAATGAATGTTTTTCTAAATTAATTTACTCTTATGACATTTTACGTTTCACGCAATACTGAATATAGTTTTTTTAATTTGAAAACACTACATTAGGATTTAATTATAGGAAAAAACATTTTAATAATTCACTACATGAATCACTTATAATATCATTCAGGACACAAAACATTATGTCTTACTTATATTACACAACATTTTGAGTTCCTTCGATATCTTTCTTTAAACACAAGGTAATGTTTTACCAAATTGTAATATACTATTATTAATATTATTAAAATATCATTATAGTTTCCCCCAAGATATTGTAATTGGAGTTTTTGTTAGGATTAATTTAATTATGAAAACTGGGTTTACACACATATATAAAATTTATCCATTGGTTAATAATTAGTTAGAACTGAAATTAAGAACAATTTGAAAATAATGAAATTTTTTTTCTAAGAAAACTATGTAAAAATAAATTTTAGCTTAATAAATTAAAAAAACAAATATTAAGGAATTTTTTTAATTAAATTAATATACTATATGTTCAATAAATTTTTTACAATCATCTAGTATTTTTTATAGTCATTAGAAAAGAATAAATAATGGTTTATGATTAATAATATCTACATTTTTGAAAGGTAATTCAACAACATTTGAATGGAAAAACCATTTTAAATAGAATTTTTTTACACATTAATAATTTTTTTCAAAAAAATAAACCTCATTTTTTATATTTTAATATTATAAATTTATATTGGAATTTTATTCAGAGATGTTTTTTATTTTTATGATTTGTAAAAAACAATGATTTTTAATCCAAAACTTCTTTTTCATCTAAATAATTTATAGGGTTAAATTATATTTTTGAATGGTTTTAATTTTTAATTAGAAAATTTTTAATTAAATTTATCCAATGTATTCATTTGAACCAATTTCAAATTGAAATTATACATAAAAACACCTCAAATTTCAAAACACATGTTCATAAAAAACATGTTGTCATGACATGCTTGTGAGATTAATTTTCAGTTAATTTCTTCAAATTAAGTGATTATAATTTAGAAAAATTGATTACATATATTTAATCTTAATAATTTATATTTTATAATAAGTTAAAATGATTTTTTGACTAGAATGATTAGTGAAAGGAATTAATATGAATTACAACGATTAAGAAAAAAATTCGTTTAAAAAGAAATAATCCCTAAACGTAATGCCCAAAATAACCTATAAACTTGCCCACAATCCATTTTATATTCCTATTTTAAAACAATACTCCATTTAATTGTGTTGGGGAGGTTATTTTATGTAATTGAAATGGAGGAAATGTTGGTAGAATTACCTTATATAAAATTTACAAGAATGCCACTCCTCCACTATAAAAAGGCACTCACCCCATCCACTTATTTACACCTATCAATCCCTTTGGATTGCCCAATAATTTGTTAAATAAGATTCATATATCCTTAAATTAATCATACAATCCTTCATTTTTTCATAAATCAATCCAAATAATCTTTTTAGTGCAATCCAGAAGGAGTTTCCAAAAGAGATGTAACATCCTTCCTCAAGATCCATTGTATTATTTTAATCTGAACCCCCTCAAATATTATTTTTAAATGATTATATAAAAACCATAGTATAATAAATATACTGATATAATTTTATTATATCGTTTATACCAACACTTAAAAACACATACATCTAATGGGTAATGAAATTACCTTTATTGTGCACAGTGAACTGCCTTCCCAAGAAACAAAGTTGCTGCTTTTTTCCTTTACCACCATGCATGGTTCTGAATTATGATAGACACTATATTTTTATAAAATATATATTTAATTATTTATTTATTTATTCTTTTTAATTATAATATAACCCATACCTTGAATCATTCAATTTTTTGTAAATATAATAACATCATTTGTCGAAGTGTGGACTACAACCTTCTTAAACGGATGAGATTCATTCAAAAATTTAGTGGAATGTTTTAAGGATGAGTTTAATATATATATGTAATAATAATGAAACTATAATTATAATATATATATATATACATATATGTCATTTAATTTTATTTCAATATGATAAGAAAACAGAAACAATGTTCGTGCATACGTAAGGCATATTGTCTCAATAAATGGTGTTTTACATCTCATATATCTATCCATTAAATGTTAATATAAATATTTATATAGTGAATATATGTGATATTTAAATATTTTTTATATTCTCTAAATAACTAAATCATGATCTATGTAATTTTATAGAGAATGACAAGTCAAAACACGTACGATAAACAAAACAATTATTACCCAGAATGTTGCTTCAACATGGAAATGTTAATAAACAAGAAATATAAAGTCACAAGTGAATCATATATGATATTATATATTATAATATAGTTATATGGTAGATATATATTAAACAAATATTTATTATATAAGAGTTTTGAATGTGTACAATGAATTTCAGGATTTAAAGTAATGGTATTCTCATCTAACTTTTTATATTTTTGAGATACAAGATTTTTTGAACACAAATTTCTTCTATGTGGTATATATACTATCCATGAATTAAATATATGTTTTTTAAAGATAAATTTGTGGGTATTTACATATCAATTTTTTATTTTTATTTTAGGGGGTATATTTTTGAAAAGATACCAAATCAATAAAGTAATATTTGTCTTATGTTTCCTTCTCTGAGATATATGCCATTTTATGAACCTATATTTTTCTATATGGTGTATATAATACCCTTTTACATGTCATATCTTGTTTTTTAATATTTAATAATATTTTTATTTTCATTTAATTTTATTCTATCATGTATATAATGAGTCATTGTTACCATTGTGGAAATATTTTATTACTATAACCTCATCATTTATCAGGATTGTTTACAATTATGCATCGATTGTTGAAAAATAATGAACAATCACTAATGAAAACACTTGAATTTTCTTATAATCTAGTTAAACTTGATATCTTCTTGTATTGGTACCATTTTTTGCACTCTTTTGTATGTAATATAATTAATATTTTTTTTAAGAAAATTTGACATTATTTCTATTTTTCATCGGATATTAGAGTTATTGAAATACCATGTTTTCTGAAAATAGTTTAAAACATGTTTTAGTTTTGAAAAGTGAATTTAATATTTTTAATCCCTTTTATATGATTTCAAGGAAAAATTTTTTCAAAAAAAATTTCATTCTAATTTTTTTTATTTCCTTCAAAAATGTTTTCAAAATAATTTCTTTCCCTCTTTTTTAGTATTAAAATTATTTTAACTGTAAAAATTATATAGTTTTTTTAGTAATTATTTAGTAGTTATTATGTGTTTTCATTGAAAAGGGGTTTCAAAAATATTTTGAAGCATAATTTAAATGTTTTCAATTATATTGTAAAATATATATTTATTTTCAAAATTCATTGTTTTTTAAAAATAATATTTCATAGAGAAAATGATATTTTCTTGATGAAATGTTTTAAATGAAATTAAAATGATTTATTTATAAGAAAAGTATTTTTGAACAAGCTTTATTAGAAATAATTTTCATAGGAAGGCTATTTTTTATAAGAAATATTCCTTCTGATATTTATAAATACATATCCATATAATATTACATACTTTGTTATTGTTTATTATTTACTATTGATATTATATATTGATACCGTTCATATTATTTAGTTAATTTATTATCTTTTGATGGTAGGTTGTTTATGATGCCCATTTTTTCATTATGGGTTATACGCTTTTGGAACCGACTTATTTTCACACGTTATGATTTACGGAAATGATTAGAAAATATATCTATTTTCTATATGTTTTGATGTGATGAGATGTTAATGATACCCATTTCATTTCATGGGATTTGATTTTATGTTTATAACACCTATCTTTTTTCAGGGGTTACGATATGAGGAATGTTTTTTTATCTTTTGGAACTTGCATGGGTGATTTCATTATTTGACTGGTGGGACCTATATCTCCCTTAAATTTAATGGGTAATGATAAATATTTTATGTTATCAAACGGTAAAAGTTAGGGAATCATAATCTCAAAAGAATAGGGCATCCTAATAGTAAAATAAGAGGGTACACGAGATGAAATCCCATGCCCAAAACAAGAGGGTACACAGGATGGCATCCCAAGCCCAAAATAAGAGGGTACATGAGAGGGAATCCCAATCCAAAAATAAGAGGGCACCTAGTAGGGCATCCAATGCTCTAAATAAGATGTTATATGGGAGTTTATACCAATCCTAAAATAAGAGGGTACACAGGACGAAATACCAATCCCTAACTAGGGACACATGTTATTATCCCAAGCCTAATTTTTTATGAAGGCCTTGGTAGGTAGCATTGAAATAATATTTTCCATGCTTATGTGTTTCTCCAAAATTCCATGTATTATTCCAATGTTATGATTCCATTAATTATTCTCTAGATTACCTTATGATTCATGTCTTATAAACATTTAATCATTATTCCCAGGCTCAGCAATATGATATTTGATATGCATGGTATAAAATTCTAATGTAACGATCAAGTTCTCATACCTTTATGATCATGTTTTTCTTCGATGATTACCCTTACCAAGCATCAAATATCACCCCTTTCTTATAATTATTTTCCATAGGTTATGAAGAATAGTTTTATGTAGAAGTACTAAAGGGGGAATTTTTATAGGAAAAAATGATGATATTTTACAAAATTTGAATATTTCATTCCATGTTTCCAAATATACTAAAATATTATGGTCCTTCAGCATAAAATTTCCTAATGTTCTGAATATTCATATAAAATATTAAAATATCAATACATATTAAGCACAAGTCGCTAATAGATGAACGAATCCAATTTGGTTTCTTAATACGAACACCAATTTTTAAGTATATATAATTATAGTGGTTTGACTTCCATTGAGTCATCCATACTTTCTGATACATGAAAACATTAATTAAAATGGTGACCATGGGGTGAAGCCATCAATACATTAGAGGGGTCGGTTTCGTACGTATTGGCATATCTTGTCATGTGTAAGAGTACAATGTAATATATGGGAATTCATTTGTGTTTGAGACTGTTAAATTGTTGCCCGTATCTGGGGATATGGGTTCCAACTGATTGATTAGATGAAAAATGATTTCTTTCAAGTCATCCGACGGAACTAATGAGGTGGTTGTTATATCATTGGAATCCTTGATACACTCATCCCTTTTGGTCTAGAGTTTCATTCCCTCTTTTATTTTTTACCCAACAACTTGGTAGCTATATTTACAATTTTTAAAAAGGGCAGTATCTCCATGGTGTACTCGTAGAAGAACCTCATGAGGTTGTTTGGTGAACTGATGGTAAAAATACGGGACCACTATGCATAGATGGATTTTTGGAATTCACAATAGGGAATTGTAAGATGTATTCAATGAGGCCACCATAAAATCATTTCCTTCAACTATACAATAAAATTGGTTCTTAATGAAAATACTTCCACATGGATTATATATTCCCTAATCATAAAATTGATTTATCAGGTTAGAGGGAGTCAAATATTTTTCGGTATATCCCATATTATGGAGTGTTCTTGTTGATAATTTATTTATCATATTTGTGGAATCCACTAGGATGAGGAATATTTAAACACCATTGAACTCGTATGTGATAAATAATGGGTTTATGAGACCATAGTTTGTCAAACCATCATCTTCCGTAGAAAGGTAATTTATAGACTGACATTCTTCCAGCTCTTCTTCTACTATGTGGTAGGCCTTAGCGATATTTACCTTAGTCTCAAACATAATAAGAGCCTTAAAGGCCTTGATAAGGGCCACATATATATGTTTTGATAGGTGGAATGAATGAATGTTTGAGATATTTCATAGAACATCAGTGAAGTTCTTAAACACATCATATATCCAGGAGAGTGAAAAACATTTCTTGATGAGGATCTATCCTTGGTAGGTGTGGGGAGGGAATGGATGGTCGGGGTGTTATGTAATGGATTGTGTTGGATTCATTCATATATGAACTAAAAGAATTTAGATGATGATTAGATGAATGAGGTCAGACCCTTAATTCACCCAACTAAGCACTACACTATTTTTACTAAGTCATGTGATAAACTAATACGGTCAGTTTTGGGGTTCACCCCACATAGTAACCTAGTAAGGCATTGTTTGATGAGCTCTACATGATGCATGTTGTCTTGTCTTAGTAGCATTGATTTATTTATTCGGATGTGATATCTGAGAAATTTTTTCTACATGTGTGGAAGATGCCTCTCCTTCAAAGGTGACTACTAGAGGAGTATGAGGTGGACCATGGTGTTACTCATTCATGAGTACTATAAAGAGATCTACCATCCTGAGGGTGCTTATAGTGGAATATTTTTTTCTTTATTTGGGAGTATTATAGAATGATAATAATTCTATGGAACTCTCCAAATTTGGGAGGCATGAAGTTAATGACATTGATGATTAGTTTTGTTATAGATCGAGGAATATTGATACCATTGTGATACTATTATCAGTTATTCTTAGACATGGTAGGATATACCATAGACATGGTGTCTAGTGGAGGGGTCAAGACCATATGAGTTTTTATAATGATCATGCGATAATAGAAAAATCTATGGGGATGAGAAAAAATATCAAAATCTATCCAGTAATCGTAATTACATGTTCTGGATGGACCTATTTCCATTTATCAGAGTCTTCACCTTCATTATCGAGGTCAATCGAGATTGTTGAAACCTAAATAAGGACATCACTAAAAACTACAGGACCATGGTATACATGGTTCTTGATCCATTATTTTAAGATACATCAATATTTTATGGTCTCTTCAAGAAACTTTTGGTATTGGAAGAAGTTGGAAAGATCAGTGAGCTCGACATACTAAGACCTACTATATTATTTCAATTTGAGGATGACATTTTCAAGAACACAGGTGAAATATCTCAAGACCTATTTGTATTTTAAGGAGTAGGTCTTGTTATTCTTTTTATTAAAGAGGGATTTCAGTTCCTTTATTTTATAGGAATCATATACATTTATCTATTAATGATTTTTCAATTGAACTGGTCATGATTATCATTGATTCATATGGAGGGGCCTATCTAGTAGAGTTAAATGAAATATAATATGATCTGGGGAATCCTTGTGTACTACAGAGGCTGTATCTACCTTTACTTTCCATTACATGATGGATAACAGATTTAATGGGAATGACTGTTGTCTATTCTTATATAATAATTATTCCAAAATATGATCCCTTTCATTGAACTCTATAAATACACCTAGATACCTCAGGGAGATGAGTGTAGGGACCATCTTGTCTTTGATATTATATGTATAGACCATCAAGAGATATTCCTAGGAAATATGAAAATTGTGTGACTATGTCAGTCCCTTCCATCGGATAATGAAGTCATAAACTAACTCCTTATGTCGTTGATTTCAATTTAAAAGTTCCTTGATACTAGTCTATAATATTATAGTGATGAACCTATAGAGAATATTCCTACGGTGATCCTCCCAACAGGTCATAGATCATTGGTCTAGCTAACTATACTAGAAAAGGAAAGTCCCTCCCTTGTTTTGAAGCCTAATGATACCCTAGATTATCCCTAATTGGAATGTACTATAAGGAGATCTTGGATATGTTATTTAATGTGTCACACATATCATTGAATAGAGTGAATCACATATTTCCTTATTTTGGGGGTGGATGAATGTGACACACCCATTTGAGATATGGATTCCCTTCAGGATGAACCAACACCTATTGTATATTTAAAGACTCAAGGAGGGAAATGAGTGTGTAAATCACATTGACTAATGTATTCCAATGATTTAAATGTCCTTTAATACTGAGAGTCATAATATTCTCAATCCTGAGGTGGTTAATCATCCTTATTAGTTACATCAGGTGAATCATATATTGGATGTTTTCATTATCCACTACTTCTAACCCGATTGGTTGTCTAATAACAACTAAATTGAATCTGGGTGTTCAAGAAGGAGGAAAAAATTCCCCACTAGAAGATAGATATGGTCCCCTCAGATATTATCCCAACCTATTATTTTCTCACTTATAATCCCAATGACGAGCCTCATAAAGCAGTCAAGATCATTTAGAAAAGTATCCAACATAGTGTCTCACTCAGTATTTATCCTAATATAAAATGGACCAGTAGTCTTTATGAGTCAATGGAATTTATTATGATTTTGGATATCATGTGAAAAATAACTCATTGGGAGGACCTCCAAGGCCCAATGGATATCTCTCCAAATGACTGTGGTCACATTCGAAATGGATTTCCTAGTAATATATATCCTCTCACGGTCGGTTCTACCTATAACCTCCAATTTTATCAATTATATTTCTCTTATAATACATGTTACTGATGGTGACGATGTTCATGAAAGTGGTGGATAGTGGATATCCTTTACCATTTGAAGATGGGCCAGACTTGAGATCCTTTCGTTGCAATGGAAGGGGGGCGAAGTAGAGGAAAATATATTACCACCATATTATGATCATCACATGGGGGGTGAATTTTCTATTTCTATCTACAGAATAATGAGGATTTGGAAGAGGTTTGTTAGAATGTATGGTGGTATCCATATGAGTTAGGGCATTGAGCCACTCGGAGAACTGCAGTGTCAACCCTCCTACACTATTGGTGTAAAGCATTGAGGTTTTTATGGATTCCTGGGTAGGCTCATGAGTAATCTAAATGGTGATTCAGAATAGCCTAGCTATTCTATAAATTACATTCACCCTTATCATTGGTGATGAAAATTGTTATGACTAAGTTCACGATATTGAATTTTGAAAACGTGGCTGACAACATATCAATAGCCTAAGCCCCCACAAGTCATCTTTCTCATCATTTTCCAAAGGAAAATCATATTCATGAATTTATCAATCTCTAATTGTAATTTTTATGGACAACCAATGGTGTAACTAACATATACCAACATCACTACGAACTTCCTATAAGGTGGGGATCAAACAAGATAATTGTCCATGAAACATTAAACTATCTTATAGAAATTGGGACAACATCATAACCATATCCATTTAGGATGTGATATCTATATCCTTATAATATAAAAGGGAGAAAAAATATATTTGGTGATCTGAAGAGTGTTCAATTTTATCTAAGGGTACTTATAAATACCCAAATGTATCTCGTAATCCCATGGTAAAATTTGAGTGAAGGGATACTAATGGATATAGAGGTGGCCTCCCAAAATGTTCCTAGATGGAAGTGAAATAATCCTTAATATGTAGGTTTCTTTAGAATTATTTATGATATTTTTGAAACTTTTCCTACTGGATGGTTAGAGAATGTCAATGGTCATCAACTCATTGTTTCAGAAGTGGGGGTGGAGGTTTTTTTGATGAGAAATCTATCACATCAGAATCTGAGTGGTTGACGGGGAGGTAACAATTTAACCATTCATGAAAACGATAGAATTAGAGTTATTTGATTATGATACATTGTGGTGATTAATGGATTCATTATTAATTCTCAATAGATGGTTAAATGGGTGGGACCTCCTTGGTTGTTGTTGGTCCTTCTACCATAGGATATATCTTCGGTACATGGAATGTCTTCATCATGGGAAGGACCTCTGTGTTGGTGGAGGGTGTGGTGGGTATGATTCCTATGATAGAATTATTCATCATAGGTTTAAGGGTCCTTATCAATCCCAAAGGTAGTTAACCATTGTGAGAGTCATCTCTACCATGGTCACTAATTCGTTATAACTGATCGGAGGTTGTTCATGAAAATGACTGCCTATAGGGATCCATCTATAATTTGACTCGTGAAGGCTGCATGAAAGATGAAGTTTTTTTTCAATTCAGATCTTGAGGATGAAGTACATAGGTCTTTTATAATTTAAATTATAATTATGGGAGGTACTTATAGGTGCTTCATAGAAGGGTATATATGTTTCATAAAAATTACCATCTTTTGTATATGATTAACCTCCATGGAGGGTAGTGGCCTTCTTGAACATATATATGTTTCATGGATTTTACAATAATTCATGTGAAATTTGAATTAATTATTTTAGGGAGTTTTGATAAGTGTTCTAAATTAATTAAGGATTTCACCTTCGACAATCTAGACCCTTAGGTGTATCTTCATTCCATTTATTCATAATTTTTCCTTCAAATGTGTGCACATTTTCGAAGGACTCCTTTCATTCATAATTTTTCTTCATCGACATAGATAATGATTATTTCATCACCATAATATGAAAAATATATTTATTATACTCTAATATTTATTTTATAATTGGTACCATAGTTCTAGTGGTGGTATAATAGAAATAAAATTGAAAATGATTTTTTCTGAGTAATTACACTTATTTGGGAAACATATTTTGGAAAACACCTTACGCATTCCAAGGATTATAATATAAAAATACATGAAGATCTATATTATTGGTAATAAATATAGGATTGTAATATGGTAGTAATTGTTCTAGATATATGACTTATAATGTTTGAGGAAGATGGGAGATGAGGTTCCCTTTTATAAGTGATGGGAGTGGAAATGTTTTAATTATGAAACTTATTATATTAATATAAAATAATTTTTATTGGAATGTAGACCCTAATTGATATAATTATACTATAAGATGATTATGAGTCAAAATAATCATCTATAATTAAATTTAAACAATTTTTTTCATTTTTCACAAATAATTCTTAGTTTGAAGCCTTTATTAACTCTTTTGACAATTATAGTGATATCAATGGTATTTATTCATTCGGGGTCAAGAAAGTTACCATAAAATGATAAGTGAAATATAAATGGAATATGGTTGATTTTTTCAACTATATTCTATTAAATGGAAAAATTATAGTATTATTATGAATTTTTATTCATTTAATTCAATATTTTTTATTACAAAATAACATTAATTGTAGTTTTGGAAGTACATAAATTATTAAGATAAAACATCTATTGAAATAATGTAAAATGGGTCCATAATTACATGTATTATAAGATAAAGAATATACAGTATTAATACAATCACACAATAAATTTTTATAGGTTTAGTAACCATATTAAATCTTATATTTCGGTTTAACATTTTGATTAACTAATTTTAATCATAAAAGTGGTAATTAATTGTTAATATTATTGGGTTATAATTTTATGTACAGGTTAACAAGGTGATAATTAACCTCAAAGGGATTTTATTTTGAACTATTTATAATCCAAATTATCTTCTTTAAATATTTTACTATTTATACATAAGTTTATAGAATAAATTTAACATAAAATACTATTACTGTCATTTAAAGAACTATTCACACAATTTGACATTAAAAATAAGAGTAAAAAGATTTAACATAAATATAAACGATGAAAAAATATCTAAAATTTTATATTTGTCATAAATATTCATGGGACATTTTAAATCACCAAAAAATATTACTTTTATAGTGTTTAAAATTATTTAACAGTTTTTCTACATATTCCATATTCAAATGTATCAGTAAATAGTTATAAAAATAAATAATTAAAATATATAAAATAAATTTTCGATAATACTTCATATTTATAATTCATGTTGTTAATTTTTTTTCAAATATTATTTTGGGAACCGAATGTTACTTTTCCATAATTTAGTGATCACTACGTCGACAGTAAAAATGATTTTCATGTTTATCATGATATATTTTATTATTTTTATGTTTTAAATTATTTTTTATGATTTTTTTTATTTTATGATTCAATATTATTCACATAAGTTTAATAAATTTTTAGATAATATGTATTTCTTGGAGATATCCTAAATGATAAAACATTTGATAAAAATTTTATTTTATTTCTATTCACCATAAAGAAAACACGTTCAATTTTTTTTGAAAAACTCATACTACATTAAATTTCAAAATATTATTAAATAAAAATATGTAAATTTCATCAAATTAAATAATTATAAGTTGTTCAAAATACTTTTAATATAAATTTATAAAACAGAAAGATATTTTTTTATAAAAATGTTTATTTAATCCCAAACATTATCTTATACACAAAATAATATATAAAGATTATTACTACGTAATTAATTAAAACATTTATAACTAAAAGAGGATTATCATATTTTAATATAAAACATACACCATAAAGTATATTTTTAATGATAATTGTAGATATATTATAAGAAATTGATATTTTCACTACTTATTAAAAAATCAATCAATTCTGAAAATTATGAAATGTTCACCCTAAGATAATAATAAAACTATGATATAAAAATTATATACTTCTTAAAAATAAAATAAAATAAATTTAAATGAATACATTAAAATAAATTCTCACAAATATAAATAAAAAACATATTCTAAGAAAACATATTTTTGAAGAATGAAATAACATTATTAAAAATTGAGTTCATGTTTGTGCATTATTTTTTAATAAATTTTCATTTAGTATGAAATATTTATATATTTTATAATGTGATTATTCTTATATATAACCACCAATTCAATATCTAGGTTATAATAATTCTATTTAAATAATGTTATTTTGTGGTTCATTTAAGATTTGTGTTACATTTCATATACACTATCAAACATAGTCTTATTTTTAAAATAATGGGGTGTTACATTTTCCATCCCATTAATAATTTTTTACCCCTTACGATTGGAACTTGATTTCAGTAATCAAGTTATTTAAATTTAAAAATAGATTTTCTGGAAAAACATATCATTAAAATAATGTGAAAAATGTTATTTTGAAAAGTGGGAATGAGAAATATGAAGTTCATATAGAATTAATGATAAATAGGTCTCTATGTAAGATATTATTAGTGGGATGTGAATATATTAACTTTGAAGAAAATATTAATCTCTAAATAATTATAAATAGTGAAATAGAAATTTCATAATTAGGAATTGAATGACCATGATAAAATTAAAAAATACAATACCAGAAATCAATACGATGTAAAAAAGGCCATTTATTGATTCGAAATGAATATAATAAGACACCTTTTTTATTTCAATTCCCCTTCCATTTATTTTATGAATTATATTATCATATAGACTAACTGTTTTTATAGATATACTTACATAATAGTTATAATGTCATCCTGAGCCAATTTCCCGCATAATAACATATTTTACTCCAAATGATTAGTATGCAAGCTGAATTTATCATGATCCAATATTAAATTAATATTTTAACATATCAAAATATCTACTAGAGGATTAAAAGATATTTATAAAATATTTAAATATTAACCAAACCTCTAATGTTAATCCCAAGGTAAAATAATATCAAAAATGAATAAACCCTCATAAGAATAAATAATATAATTTACTTCAATATTTCCTTAAAAATAATTATGGTTAGAATTATATAATTAAAAAAATAACTATATATCCCAATAAACCTCAATAACCTGAAAATAATAATTATTTTATCCAAAAAGGTGATATCAAACCGTTCATCTTACATACCCAAAAATTTAATTTAATTTTTCTCAAAAAATCATTCATTTTTACCCAAAAGTTATTGAAAAGGGTTTCATAAAACTAATCTCAATAAATAATATTAAAAAAATATCATTATCAAATATGAGAATAAATATATAATCTTATAATTTATTTAAATTCACCTAGATATGAATGAATCAAATTCATATACTAACCTGTAAGGTAATCCTTATAATGACCACATATATCATTGGAAATATCACTTTGTCAATGAATCACATTTCCATCATATATAATATCCATATATATATATAAATTAGACCATAATCATATTAATATAAAATCTTATACTAATCCAAAGGTTTATTTAATCTTCTATAGATTATTCTTCTAAAACCCCATTAAAACATTCAAGTCACCATAGAATCCCATATCTTAAAAAATAAAAAGAGATATCTATTACATTCAACATATGATCAACCATAAACATAAAAAACATGTTGGGATCCATAACTCTGAAGTTAAACTTATATAAAACCATTATAATCTCTAAATTTACATATATCCTTCTCTAATAAAAACTGTAATAGATCTAAATACTAAATACTGGATCTGGTGCAAAAAATAATTTTTTTCTCTTTGATACCGATAAAAGTAAAACAATTTCTACCATCCAAAGCATAATTAATTAAATTAAAAAGTTGGATCAATTACATGGCACAGAACCTTTTATGATTATTTATTTATTTAATTAATAATAAATATTTAATAAAAACATATATACATAAGAAATGGATCATAAAAATCTACATTAGCTTCAACTATGTACGTTCTATTTAGTATAATTTTTACATATAACATATTTTAAAAGATCTTCTCAACACGATGAAATAGAAAACATTAGAGGGGGATCTCAAATGATCAGAAAGGGATAGAAATAGTGAAATCTGTCATGGGTATGTAAGGTATAATAATTATGGCTTGGTAAATAACTGATAACACAAACCATTTAATAATTAACATGGGAATTAATAATAACATTGTGGTAATTAATTATGGTCTAATAATTCCATATAAATAATCACATAATCTTGAAACTTATCAATGTATATAATAATTTTTTTTAAAAGGATATGGAATTCAATAACCAATTTATAGAGAGATGGGAGATCATCTCTCTCTAAAATCGTGAGCAGCTAGGTTATGCTATGATATAACTCTCTTCCTCTAATGGATGATGTATTTCCTACAGCTGGGAGGATTGAATCCCACCTCTTCCAAAGTCAGGATTCTGATAAGCGAGGATCTGATACCGAAAACAATGAAGGAATGTTTAATGATGGAGGTATCACCTATCCATTCATGGGGATACATAATGGTGTCTCCTTATTGGATGCACATAGAAGCAAAGATCTGAACAAATATCATTTATCAATGAGACCTCCTCTTTTGAAGAAGTTAAATGATGGATATTTAATTTTAGAAGTAGATCCAGAAGAACATCATCAACGCGAGCATCTATGAAAATTCTCCATCATGGGTCGCATGTCCTACTTGAAAGGTGGCCACCCCTAGACATTAATATATCTTAAACCTAGAGTTACACACTATTGGGGTATATCAAATTGGAAACTAGCTCCCATAGGTCGCAGATACTTTCAATTTATATTAAATTTTCAATATGACCTTGATAGAGTATGGGAAACTAGTAACCTACATTTAAACCTTGATTTACTCATGATTTATATTTAGGAATATGCGTTCAATCCTTACACTCATATGAATACAATGGCCCAAATATGTGCCAGATTACATGGATTAAATTAGTACATTTGGCATCCTGAAATACTTAATTACACTGGGTCTTGTATTGTATTACCACTGAATATTGACCATAGAACACTAAATGCTAATTTGGGCCTCTTTGCACGAGTAATGGATGAGGTTAGCTTTACTACACAACTACATAATTCAATAAGATTCATTTCAAAAGATTATAAAATATAAATTAGGATAGAATTTGAGAAAACCCACCATAATGTGAAATTTGAAAACTTATTGGCCACACTATAGTATATTGTAGGGTGATTAGGAAACAAGTTGTCCAACCGATAGAGAATGATTAGAAGGAATTAAAAAAAAAGGCAATCCACGCATCACTGATATCCATGAATCGTCTAAAAGAAAAAAATGAGGTATGGGTGAAGAAACCCATTATATCACAATATGTAATGAACACTTCAATTATCTCCTGGGCTGATATTGTAGAATATGAAGAAGGTAATGATCACCAACAACTTATTGAGCTTGAATCCACTATTATGGATGTTATTCAAAAATAGCAGGAAAAGGAACATGAGGGGAATGATACAGGTAAGGTATCTACCACCACTGGTATTACTCTTTCTAATTCTCATGATTCTGGTAATATATCATTGAACAAAAGAAATTATATGATTTACGGTAAAGTAAAAGGGAAATCCATTGGGCACTATGCTGGTAACCTGGTTGCAGGAATAGAACTTATACAACAATCACCAACTTGCAACAACTTTCCCCCATCTTTGGGTTTGGGTAATGAATTATCTTCAACTGGAGGATTCCTCACAAAAAACACTATAATACTCGTTCTACCTCCTCCAGAATCCACTGCAGGCTGTGATGAAAAATAGGTTGCACACTACCTAAGACCGAACATGTTATTGAAAATGACACACCAACACTCTATTCTATATATAAACCTAAAATGTAATCGGGTACATTAACTCATGGTCCTACCTCAACTATTTTAGGTAAAATATCTCTTCCCTATGGCATTAAATCAGTAGGTATATATTAATCTAATGAAAATGTTATGAATGTGAATGTTGTGATCCTGAATACTCAGAATGATGATAAACATGTTTCCAATAGCACTAAAAACACCATGGAGTTACATGTGAAGTAGAATTCCAAGATAGCATGAACAGAACTACAACAGGAATCCTCTATAGGCGGTGATGCATAATAGTTAAGCAGAATTCCTGAGACCAAAAAACTTATTGCAAATGCATCTGAGTATAATAAATGAAAACCCAAACATGATTCATACATGGGAAGTGGTATGTTAATTAATTTCTCTAAATAGTCAATTTTCATAGGATGTTCCCTCACCAAGATGATGAAATATGAACCTTGGGATTCCACACAATCGACCAAAGTTTTAGGCCATTCCCTATATCTAGCTTTCCTAGTCCTGTAGGGGAAAGTAGAGGGAACTCATGGTCATTCAGACCTAATGGACACACCAACATTTGATTTTGGACATCAAAAATTAATTAAATCAGGTACATATACTCATGTACTTGCCTCAAATGTTTCAGGTACAAAATCTCTTCACTCTGCCATTAAATCAGCAGGTATATCTCAATATAATGACAGTGTTAAGCCTGCGAATGTTGTGAACCTGAATACTCATAATGATGATAAAAAATTTTCCCATAAAACTAAAAACACTATTGATTTAAATGTTAAGGAGAACTCTATGATAGGTAGCACAAATAGCCCTCTTACTTCTATAAGCAGTCAGGAAATGAAAAAGTTCCCAATTACTTATAAAAAAATTAGAAGATATTCTAGAAACAATGGTTTGGGAAACAAAAAAAGGTGAGTTCTATCTCCAAATCTAGGTCTAAATGAAGATTATTTTTTGAACAGTAAGGGTACTCCCAACTATGACACAATATTATAAAAAGAATGGTCATCACCCACTATAATATTTTGTTTTCTATTGCTGAACCTAAAATGATTTTCTCTCCAAAGTTCCACCATTTAAATAAACATGGTTATTCTTTCAGTAGTGCAACTAACAATTCTACTACGGTTGATTCTCTATGGATCTTCTCGCACTCTTCTATTCAAAATGTCAGTATATTTAACATATCGTATAAAGACTTCACTTGTGATTTTTTATTGGGGACACTCATATTTTATGCTCCTTTTTTATGCCAAGAATAGATATCAAGATAGGAGACCACTTTTGGATGATCTTACTTATCTATGTACTAGCATTCACACACCTTGGTTTATAATTGGAGACTTCAACTCTATTCTCAATTCAAGTGAGATTATTGGTCCATCACATTATACGATCTCCATGGGAGAATTCAAAACTACTATTAAAGACAAAAACCTCATTGAAATAAATATTACGGGTGCCAAATACACCTGGTATAGAAGGCACTACAATAAGGTGGCCACCTCCAAACTGGATAGAGCCTTCAATAATGTTCTAGCTTTAGATAAATGGGACACAATTCCCAACACCACCCTTCACGAGCTCCATTCCGATCATCATCCAACTTTTGGTCAATGACTATACCAACACTATTAACCATCCACTTCCATTTATATTTAATAATTATATGTTCTGTAACAGTGAATGCACTGAACTAATTTTTTTGGTTCTCTATGACTCATTGTAATGGTGATTTTTCTTGACCTACAAAATATAAGTATCTTAAACAAATTATCAATGGATGGTGTAACTCTCAGGCAAACAAATCATCATGGATATCCACCTCCTTGAGAATAAGCTCAATCAACCTCAAAATAATAGAACAAACTCTTAATTTTGCACCGATCTAAATCATGAAATCAATATTTTGATAAAGCTCAATTCTTATCTCACATTTAAAGAGATGATAAGGAAACAATCTTTCAAAGTAAAATGGTTATACAACAGTGACATAAACACCATGTTATATAGTTCCCTTCAAGGAGCTTGGAAATCTTGTAGACCATTTGCATCTTCAAAAGATAGTGACAAAATTTTAGTAAATGAAAATGATATTTCCAACCACATTGTTTCTTATATTTTAATCTATATTTAATGGACCTGATCATAACAATGAACTATTACCTAAGATAAATCTGATGGTGGTTGGTGATGATGATAAAAACATTCTTCTTAATATTCCACTTGATCAAGAAATTAAAGACACTATCTTTTTTTCAAATCATGATAGTGATCCTAGACCTGATGGTTTTAATAATGGTTTCTTTCAACAGTACTAGGATATTATTTATTTTTATGTTTGTAAGGTTGTCAAATCCTTCTTCCCCAATGGTGTTCTCCTTCGTGGTCTAAAGTCCCAAATTTTATCTCTAATTTCAAAGGTTGAACATGCTTCTAAGACCCACCTGTTTAGGCCCATTTCCCACATTAACACCCTGTATAAAATCATCACAAAAATCATTACTAAAATGCTCTCTTCATTCACTAACAAATTATTTTCCTTGATCAATTTGGGATTAATAAAGGTAGATCCATCCAAAACTACATTTTTCCTGATTCTGAGAGCTTTAACACCATAAAATATACCAAGATAGGTGGTAATATTTCCATTCACCTTTATATTAAAAAATAATTCAATACCATGCAATAAGGTTTTATATTTAAAGTGATTCAATCCTTGGTTTTAGAGATACATTTATCATTACTATCAGAACATTGCTCAATTAGACCTATATATCCATTCTTATTAACAGTTCCCCAAGGGGGTGTTTCAAATTCAATAAAGGTGTTAGAAAATGGGACCCTCTTTCTTCCATCCTATTCTCCATATTGAAGTACTATCTTATTCTATAACTAAATTTTATGGTTGATCAAAACAAACATAAACCCATCCATGTTTCACGGAATCTGAACACTCGCACTCACTTGTTGTATGCTGATGATATCATTCTATTTCATCAAGGTGATAAAAGAAACATTTGGACCCTTAAAAATTCCCTTTCTCAATATGAGGAAATCTTTGGTCAAAAGATTATATAAAACAGATCTTTTATCTTCATTGGAATGAAATTTCCCCCTAATAGGAAATGCAGAATTATAAGTGAATTAGGTATAAAAGAGGGCTGTCTCCCTTTTATGTACATAGGTGTCCCCATATTTTAGGGATGACCCAAATCATTTTACTTCCGTGAAATTTCCAATCATGTAATAAATCAAATTTTTGCTAGGAAAGGAAAATCTCTCTCTATGGCATGTAGAATCTACCATGAAAAATGTACTATAGTCTTTAAAATGGTTTACACTATAGAGTTCTACAAAAAGCTTGCTAGTATTATAAAAAAATTAATACCTCAATAATTTTTTTTTGGACTGATAGCACTGTGGAAAAGAAAACATGTAACCATCCCCTGGAAAAATTATTCTAAAATCAATTAATAAGGGAGGCATTGGAATTAAAAATCATAAACATTTTAATGTGGATCTTCAAACTAGGCTCACTAGGAATCATTTCAATAATAATTATGATTCCGTCAACTTCCTTAATAATAGATTTCATAAAAAACTTAAGAAAGGAAAATTTATCACTCTTGACTCCTCTATCTAGCCATCCATAATACATTTCTTTTCCACTATTATGAATATATCTAGGTGGATGGTCTCTAGAAACTCTTCAATGAACTCGTGGTTGGATAACTAGGCTGACACTCCTTTAATTTCCAAGGTTTCCCTTTAAACAAATCCCTAAGAACACCAAAATCTCTATTAGAGATGTTGTTTATTCTCAAAATGATTCTCTTTATGATAATATTATGAATTCCATTGACACAAATCCCATCTATAACACTGATGATGTCTTATTTTGGGATCCTTCTCACAATGTCATGCTTGATTTAAAAAACATTTACAACCACTCTTTTTTTAATTATGAATGTAATTTGGGTGGTCAAAACTTTTTGACAAACCTCGGATAAAACCCTCAAGATTTCCTATTATTTTGTGTCTTTCCCATAACTGACTAACCACTAATGATCGTCTTTAAACGTATATTTTTCAAATCTATTCAATGTGCAGTCTTAGCAATCAATAAAGTGAATATTCTAATAATATTTTTCTTTCTTGCGACATTAATACTACTCTTTGGAATTATATTATTAACATTTTTTTATCATATGGTGGATTCATGACTCTGTCAAATCTCACATAAAGAGATGTGGATATTTAAATAGTTCTAAGAAAATTAAGAACATTTTACGTTTTGCTATCGCCGAGCTTCACCACGTGATCTGGTATGGTAGAAATGCTCTGATTTATAATAAATACTCATTGAATCTTAATTCATGACAAACATGGATCCCCTTTTCCATTCGTGATTCCACATTGATCCAAAACGGGCATTGCAACAACATGGAGAACGAATTTGGTATCCTTCTATGATTATGTATTCCTGGAAACTATTTGAAACCTCTCCGTAATTTTGATGTCTTCTATCATGCCCCTCATCTAGGATGTATTATGGTTAATGTGGAATGTTCTTCCAAAGGAAATCATGTCCCTACAGGTTATTGTGTTATCTTCAAGAATCATGTTGGTCATATCATTTGTTGCTTCTATGGTACTTGTAGAATTTTTTCCTCATTGGAAGATGAAATTATGAGTATGATTTATGCCATCTTTTTTTTCCAATCATCATGGTTGGAACAATCTCTGGATTGAAAGTGACTTGACCACCATTGTGCATGTAGTTTGGAATGGTGTGATTCATCTTGTATGGTTGATCGCCACCCGTTGGATAGAATGCATCCATGATCTTCTCGACATCAACTACATCATCACTCATATATATTGTGAAGCTAAAATGGTTGAATATGTTCTTGCAAATAAGTTACTCAATCCAAAAATTACATGGCTTAATGAAATTCCTACTGATTTACTTCCTTTTAATAATAAATATTTTAATATTTTTCTATATTTTAGACTCTTGAAATTCTTTTCCTTTTTAATAATAGTGCCTGGGTTTTCTAGACAGGAACCATCTTCTTCATAGAATAATAAAGTGAATAATACCATACATCATAAACTTCATATGGTGAGGCCATGCCAAGACATCTCAAAAATACCGTCAAGGCCTCCTCTAAAGCAATAATACATAAATGGGCAATTAGTATACCAAAAACCAAATTTTTTTTGACTTATAATACGAACTGATGCATCAAGAGACTATAAGGAGCTCCTCCCATCACTTACTATGTCCAATTCATTCATCATAAAAAATTTCGGAATTAAAATTCAATAAACAACCAGTATAAACATTCATATTGAAAAAAAGGAAAATCAAAGGATAATATTTTTCCGATTATTAAATATAAAATTATTGTAACACATAAATAGTAATAT
This sequence comes from Viscum album, assembly GCA_963277665.1. Taxonomy (NCBI): domain Eukaryota; kingdom Viridiplantae; phylum Streptophyta; class Magnoliopsida; order Santalales; family Viscaceae; genus Viscum; species Viscum album. The sequence continues at coordinate 1,162,596,545 of OY728130.1, read as the reverse complement.
AATGTATGGTAACAAAAAGTGTATATCCCAATAAAATTATAATATTTACCCAATAATGTTGACATATATGTGAATATTTAAAAATATCATTGGAATATTTCATAAGAAAAAAAATTAATTTTTAAATAAAATATATTAAAATATATACATTTTGAGAATATTAGGGGAAAAGTTTTCATGGAAATAATAGTATAAAATTGGGAAATAATCTTCAAAGTAAAGAGTATGCCAGGTGGTGGGAAAATCTATTCATGAACTATGTTATAAAATTAATATTATGTTAACACTATTACCAAAAGATTCTCATTCAGAAAATGATAAGCATAGTATTTTCAAAAAATTTAATATAAAACAAAAAAGTGTAAAATTTTCATTGATAAATACTTAGGGAAAAGAAAAAAAATTATTGAAATTTATTTAATGAAAATATCAACTTCGATGAAAGTGATTCCCGACCAAGTTGAAATTTAATGTTAGTTTTCCTTAAAAAACTACTTTTGGAGTTTTTGAGTTACCATAAAGTTAAAAAATTACTACTACCCAAAAAACATCTAGATAATCAATAAAGATGAAAATTTATGGGGTTTAAAGTAGAATTGACAAGTAATTCTTCTTATTAAAACATGAACCCAAATAATCTAGAATAAATATGATATTGTGAAATAAATCTCTTACTACTATGGTAACTTTCGAATAAAAATTCAATGAAAGAGATACCATTATATCGATATATAGAACCCAATAAATTTTATTAGAATAATAATATAATACATTCATCGGTAGTATATATACCACATAAATTGAATGAGTGGTGAATGTTTCATGGGTCTATAAAAATAAAATTAAGACAAAAATCTATTAACTGATGCATAATATTCCAAATAACAACTAAAAACATATATTATAATACGTATATATATATATATATTAAAATGTATTAGATAACCATAATTATATATATTATATAATATATGATTTAAATATACTATATTAATACTTGGGAATCACCAATTCTTTATTAAAATCACTATTATAGGTGACAACTGCACCCTTTAATGGTCATATTTCGGTTTCACTGTCCTAATATATATAATATAATCATCATTACATTAGCTAAATAATTTAAATAATTATTTATATATCATATATAAAAATTATATATATATATTCATCCTTAAAATTTATATATAGATAAATGGATACACATTTCAAGAAGATGATAGGTCATACCTAGTCATGAACATTGTTATGAAATTTCAAAGGATACAAAAAAGGAAGTTAAATAATAATAATCCTTTAAGAATCATTGTGAAATTATATATATCATATATATTCATGAAATTTACCATTATAACCTTCCTTTTAAAACAAAAGTGAAAAATGAATCACATCATTTATTATAGGTGGTAGTCTACACATACACACCGTCAACATTATCATGTTACAAAAAATGGAAAGAAGGTGGATAATTTTTATTTCATCATCTAAATAAAAGTTAAACATATTTAGGAAACTGAATTCAATATTTTATAATTGATACCATATATTTATATTAGGTATAATAAGAAATAAAATTGAAAATTCACGGTCAAGAGTTATACCTCTTCATTGAGAATCCTCTATTGGCTTACAACCTAATCCTTAGAAGGATAGTATTTCCAATGTAACAGAAGATATATAATGTTTGTAATTAATATATATAGTTATTATGTAAGTTCTTATTTGATTTATGATGCTCAAAATGTCAGGGGGAAGATAGGAGATAATGTGCCATTTTATAAGTGCGATGAGGGGAACTCTTCAAATTTCTCATTGTATTAAATCTATATAAATTAATTATCATAATAAATCGATAAAATTAAAATAATTTGTAGATAATGAGTTCATGAGTATAAGTTATTTCATATAATTAAAATTTGACAATGTTTTGGTATTTTTTCTCCCTTACATCTTAGTTTTAACAATTCATTCACCCTTTGGAAAATCACTATGATGTAAATGTATTTTATAATTTAGGGGTCAAGAGAGTTACCATGAAAATGGAAAGGACGCATAAATGGACTATGGTTGAAATTTTAAACCAAATAAAATTTAATTTTCATAATATATACTTTTTAGGAAACTTAAATCATATAATATTTTATTTTTTATTATTAAATATCATTAATTTTATTTTTGGAAATACATAATATATTAAAATATAATATGTTTCAAACTCATATAAAATGGTTAAAAATTTAAATTTATTGAAATATAAGGAGAATATTGTCTTAATATAGTCATAGAATCAAATATTTATAGGATTAGATATAATATAAACATTATCTTTTGTATTATACCGTCGGTTAACCAAATTTTACCTTAACCACGGTAGTCACTACATTAATATTAAATGGTCATAATTTGACTTATCAGCTCAATATTTATTAATAAATTTATAAGGGATGAAATTTATTACCATTTATAATCCTTCTTTTCTACTTGTTTTTTTAATTTTAAATAATTTTGTAAAATATATTTAACATAAATTACTATTAATGTCAATTAATGAACTATTCACATAATTTGACTTTAAAAATAACATGGAAGTTTTTATATTAAAATAAAAACCCTTAAAAAATTTATAATATGTCATATTTTCTTCAAAATTCTCCATACACTTTAATAGAAGAAAAAAATATATCATTTAGAGTTTTATGAATCATTCACTTTATTAATCTATTGTTTGTATAATCATTTAGAAAACTCACATCTTATATAAAAAAATAATTATAATCCATCAATTAAAATAATAAAATATAATTCATATATATTATAAAATTTCAAAAAATACTACACTGTGATTAAATATTATCATTAATATACTAAATTACTCTTTTCTAGTGCTATGTGGGCACTACATTGACAAGGAATATGATTTTTATGAAAAATTTTAATTTATACGTTTTGAATTAATTTGTTATGATATTTATTTTATGTTTTCAATGATTATTATTTAAAAGAATTTAATAAATTTTTATATCATATTTTTGTCTTGGTGATATCGTAAGTGATAAGGTTTTTTTTAAAAATGATATTGTTTTTACTATTCATGAAAATTCAACTTCTTTAAAAAATTACCAAAAATTCCCACTAGGATAAGTCTGATTTTATAAATAAAAAAATTAAGTCAATTTCATAAAATTAAATTTATATAATTTTCAAAAATTACAATAAATATATATGAATAACCACAATGAAAAACAGTTTTTAGCAAAAAGTGTATTTAGCCCCAAAAATGAACATATTAAAAAACAAAAAGTAATATTGATTCGTACATAATTAATTATTTTTATCCTAACCAAATTAGGATTATATTATTATAAAATATGATTAAGATTATAATATAACTTTTAAATGTAAATAAGATACTATTTTACAAAAAATTGTATTTTCACTATTCACTAAAAAAGAAATATTTTTAGAAAAATCCCAAAATTTCACCCAAAGATAATTTAGATATAATAATTTCAAACTTTATTATTATTTGTATAAAATAAAATTTCAAAATTTTTATAAATTAATCACCACAGTTTCTCAAAACATCAAATAAAAATCATTTATGAAGGAAAAATATTTTCGATGAAAAACAATTACTAAAAATTGAGTCCATATTTCTATATAATTAACAAATAATGTTTATTGATTTTGAAATCTCTATATATTTAATAATGTGGTTATTCTTACCCATACTAACTAATTTAATGTCTTGGTAATGAAAGCCATATTAAAATTAAAATAATTTTTTAGTGGTTTATGTCGTATACTATACTAAATATAATATTATTTTTTTAAAATTTTGTAATTTTGGAAGCCATCAATATACAAATTTTAATGGTTATGATAAATACCTTGTAAAAAATATTATACGTTGGACCATCTAGTTATGTTGTGTAATCTCATGGGAGCTCAATATTTCATGAAGGATAATCTCAAGTTTGGGTTGCATCTACTGAGGGTGATGGATCTGTACATTACGAAGACTAAATTTTTACTAATTATTGGAATTATATGTTCTTTTCATATTAACTTTGGATTTTAAATTTCCCTAGATCTATTTATGGAACATTTGAATATATATTTCATGTGTTCTTTAATAAATTTGTGGTTGTGTTTACAGATAACATCTTACCATATTCTAAAATTTAGGATGATCATGAGAAAAATTTGAAGCTTAATATATAAATTTTTAATAATTTAAGATATATTGAGAACTTAGAACATTTTAATTATTTTTTTGATACATTTCATTACATATACAAATTTTAAATGAAGTTGCAATAAATATTGATCGAGTTTTGAAAAATTGGTAGAGGAATAGAATGACCTAAAAATGTCACATTATTTTGACGTTTTCTTGGATTATTGGGTTAATATCGATAGTTTTTTTAAAATTTTATATTTTATAAAGACCACTATATTAACTTTAAAATGAGTTAAATTCATCTGGAATAAAGAATTTGTTAATTTTTCCATGAATTGAAAAGATGATTGGTGACTTCTCTAGTTTTGAATCTACAAAATAGAAATCGTGAATTTTTGATCTAATGTGATTATTGGTTAAAGAGAATTTGTTTTTTATAATGAAAAAAATCAGGTAATTTATTATTCATAACATTAATTAAAACATTTGGAGTAATATTATCCTATAAATTTCCTTGAACTGTTGTCTATATTGTTTTTTTAGATATAAGTACGAGTCATTTATTTGGAGTAAAGTGTGAAATATATAATTATCATAGATTTCTGAAGAATATATTAACTCATAAAGAGATGAACATGATATTGAAATTATTGATGTAATTGATATTGGATTATAACAACATAATTGATTAAAATCCCAAAACAAGTAAACATGGGAGCTGATGCTTTATGTCAGAAAGATAATGCATCATTAAAATTGATATATCTAAGAAATTCTCCATTGATAAATGATTTGGTGAATATTTGTCTTGAGATTGTGAATCTAGGAAGTTCCATTATTTTGTTTCATGATTTAGTGAAGTCACCGTTGTCAGAAAAAATTAAGAAAACTCAGAAGGAGAATATTGTTTTACAAGAAAAGTTATAACTGAAAATGAAGTTTGATTTTTTAGATTTTAATCTAGATGAAGAATTGTTTTCATATTTTCAATGATATTTTTTATTCATTGTATTTCTTAGTTGAAGATATAATTTTTTAGTGAGTATTATAGTTCTCTATTTTCTGTTCATCTTAGTAGCGTTCAGATGTATATCGACCATCATTGAAATTTCTGGTGGAACGAAATGAAAAGTGATATTAATGAATTTATCATTAAATGATTGACATGTACACATGTTGAATAATAATGATAATTAATAAAGGGGGTGATTCAGACATTACCGGTTCTATTTTGAGATGAAAAAATATATCAATGGATTTGGTAGTGGGATTTACAAATCTATCATGCGGTTATAATTTAATTTTCCTTTTTTATCAAAGGATTAAATCTTATCATTTACATTTTATTTGAGATACTATGTATTTATATCTTATTGGGAATTTATTGCCTCAACAATACTCTATAAATATAAATTATTTGGATGATAAAAAATAACCTTTTTTGTTTTATTGATGAAATATGTTTATGTGAATTTCCAGGATTGTTTTGTCAGAATATTTATTTTTGAATTATATTGTAGTCATTGACCCATGAGGAATATTCATTGATGTATACAGAACATGTATTAGCATATTCTAGAAACACTATTCATACATAATGTGTGAATGTGTAATTTAAGTAATAAACATTATGTTTGAAATATAGTGTATGGATCATATACCGTTTGTTGTCATGAAATATTGGTTCAAGTATCCTATGTTTGGATGGAACATTATATTTGAGAAATGGGGATGAATGGATAAAGAACTATATGTTTATAAGAAACCCTACGTTTGATAAAATAAACATATGTCCCATCAATACTAATTTTGTGATCAAACCTACATTGTCAAAATTATATTTTATGTTTTTTTGTAATTTGCTGGAACCCGACATTTGACTATCCAATAATATTGTATTAAATCCAAAATATTATCCCCGAATTATGAAATGGCATTGATGGAAATAAAGAATCTTTCAAATATGTTTTATGACTGATTCAAAGGCTCGTATTCAATGGATTAAATAATTTCTATTTCCAACGGATGATACGAATCTATTGAACGAATTAAAAATTAAATGAATGTGATCTATTAAAATACATTCTTTGATCTTATTAACTTCATGAAAAAAATTTTGTTCTGTATATGACCTTTGTATTCTCTCATTGATTATATGTGATATATAGCTACAAATTTGGTTCATATCTCTTGAATATAGTACTGTTGGAATGATCAAGAGATTCTATTGTTACTAGAGATGTTACACATTGAATAAATATATTTCAAACTCATAATGTTGTGTAACCTATTAAGTTTTCTTATTACTATAATTTTTTAAGATCATTTGAAATTGATAACTCTTAAAATATATTATTACTTAAATAAATTCATCATTGAAGAATAAGATCCGTATTTTTTCATTTTCTACTAAAACTATGATAAAAAAATTTCATTATAATCAAATAAATATATTTTTATTTATTGGAGTCTCAGCTGCTCAGGATCAGTCATGGTGGAGTATCAGATTCTCAAAGTATGTTGTATAGAAACTAGATCCCTATAAAAAATTGAATGAACTATTTAACATTATGGTAAAGGTGTCAACTTCCTGCACTCAGTTGTGAAGGTCTTATGAGAAGATGACCTTGTCTCACAAAAATCACCAAGCTTGTAAAGAGAGTGTTGGTGGAGTAAAATAGGGGATCCTTATACCCAAAATAAAAATAAAAAAATCGATGTTTTTTCTTTTTCAGTTAATCTATTTCTTAAATTTCATATAGTAGTTAAAAATGAAAATCTAAAAAATAACATCGAAATATAAAACACAGAATCATTCAGGATTATTGAAAAGAATCAATTCACCCCTCTTATGTATATTTTTATTATTTGCACCAAAAAATTTGTATCAAATGAGAGATTTTGTGATAATGCTTGAGAAAGCTCCAATGTATTAGCTCTATAAAAATTATTTTTAAATTGATGATCCTAGATAAGGTATGTACATGAATAATTCTCTGTATTTAAATGGTGATAACTATTAATTATATAAGTCATATAAGATCTTATATATGAAGAATATTGAATTTAATCTATATATGAAGATTATCACAACCTATGTAATTCTGGAGAAAACAAAATCATGGGATGATGTAAAAGAAGATGAGTATGACATAAAGTGAGAAGAAATTAATGTTATCATAAATGGACATAGTCAGAATGAATTCAAATGAGTATTACAATGTCCTACATCTTATAAAATATGGAAGACAATCACAGTTAAATATAATGGAACTGATAATATCAGAAAAATGAGGCATGCTACTAATGAAATAAATTTTCAAACCGTTCAAAAATTCTATTGTGAAATCATCACTCCAATAAAATTACAATTAAAAGAAAATATCAAAAATATTACTACCTAGGGAGATCTAATTAGTCAGTCTGATCAAGAACTAAATGTACTATATGTGTTTCCCTGAAGCTGGAATACAATATCTGCAGGTATTTGACAATCATCTCCAGTCATATATTTTTTCTATGAAATATTTACTTGGAACATAGATGATTTATGATGTAGATATGAAAGCCTATGCTTAATTACATATGAAAGTGAAAACAGAAAACAATTCCTTCATTGTTACATCACAAAATCCTGAAAATAAATAGAGAGGAGATGATACAATCTAAAATGTTTCAGAATTCACAGATTCTGAAATGGAACTGGCTCAGTTAGCTAGGATATTTGGAATATTATAAAAAATAAATACAGGGTTAAGAAAATAATTAAAGAAATATTATAAATGATTCATATAAGTAAGATAATATGAATGGAAGAAAATGGGTCAAAATACATCTGATTGTCCCCAGCTAGAACAAGAGAGAAAAAATATGGAAAAGAAAAATCAGAAGAAAACCGATAATGAGAATAACAAGAAATGAGTGGTTAATGATACATGGAGCGTGTTTGAAGCCACCAAAATTTCTTCCAAATATGATTTAGAAAAATTTCCATAAAAATTTGAATGAAAAAAATTGTTTATGGATAATGAAGAAAATTATGTACAAACATATCACTATTTATCTTCTGATTCTGGTAGTTTCCCAAATACAAAATTGGCTTCAAACTACTCTATAATTGATGAAAAATATTATTCTATTATAGATAATCATAACTAATTTAAAAATATTCACACTACTATTTTATGTTAAAGAGAAACAATTTTAAAACTACATCATGAATTAATTGAAATATTCAATACGTGAAATGAAATTTTATTATTCATGACAAAAAATTAAAAGAACAATAGGGTGAAGTAGATTATTTTTAAATATCTACATGTATTTTAACAAAAAGTGAAAAAATATCTTACTGAGAGTCTTGGAAAAAATTTCATTACAATATATAAATATGGAATTGTAATCAATGGTGAAAAATCAAAATAATACCTAAATTATTTTGTTCACAGCACTAAAATGATACATACTCCAATTGTGGATTGAAATAACACTAATCAAAAAACTGATAGATAAAATGTCCTAAAATTTTTAGAATAAAATAGGCTTTAATTTACAAAAACATCTATTAAGAAAGTAATATAACTTTTAGAAAAGTGAATAAAAATATGGATTCCTATCTCTTTTCTTGCTGACACTGCTAAACCCAAGAAAATATGAGAACCAAAAAAACATGTGTTTAAATTCATTTATAGGAAAATTACCCCATGAAAAGTGTTATCCATGGTATATGGACAGTGGATTATGAAGATATATGAGTGCATACTCTTCCAATTTCTATACTCTGAGTTAAATGGTAGGAGGACTAGTGACCTTTAGAGACAATGAAAAAGGAAATATTTTTTGAGTGGGATCATTTGGAGATGAAAAGTCAATATCAGTCAAAAAAGTACTATATATACTTCGGCTAAAGAACAATCTAATAAGTGTTTCATAACATTATGATGATGGATTTTATGTTGATTTCTCTAATAATTCATTCTCAGTTTTCAAAGATAAATTGTCCATCACCTAGAACATAAAATGTTTATTCTTTGGATCTAAATTATTTTGGTGAACTAGAGGTGAATTTTTTAACTATTGAGATAAATAAATCATGGACCATGTATAGAAGACATGGTCAGTAAAATATATTTTATTTATATAAATTATCTAATAAAAATATTGTATCAGATTTTTTAGTCTTAAATATTACGATGATATATTTTATGATGCATTCCAATTTGGAAAACAACTCAAATAACATTTCATATTAATTAACAATTTTTCTACATCTAAAACACTAGAACATACCCTTATAGATTTTTTTGGAACTTCAAGAGTGTCAATTATGCATGAAAATTTATATTTTTATGTATTAGTCGATGATTTCACAATATTTACTTGAGTTTATTTTCTATAACTAAAAAGTGATGAATTGACTATTTTGGAATGTCTTTTTTGTAAAATTGTTCAAAATGAATGATATTTAGTAATAATTTTTTTAGAAGTCATAATGTTAATGAATTTTCGAAACATGAATTAAATTATTTTGAATCAAATATTGGTATTAAACACACATTTTATTCACCAATAACACCTCAACAGATTGGGACTATTAGAAGAAGAAATATAACTATTTTAGAAATGGTAAAGACTATGATAAATGAATATAACCATCATACCTATTTTTGGGGGGAAGCTATAATTACATCTTGTGATATCATGAATAGAGCTTTAATAAGGAAAATTATTAAAAACATATTCATTGAGCATTGGAATAACAGATAACTTATAATAAATTACTTAAATGTATTTGGATGCAAGATGTATATCTCAAATACTGATGAAAACCTTGGTAAATTCGATCAAAAAGTTTAATAAAGAAATATTTCGAGAACATATTTCTATTTCAAAATCCTATAGAGTGTATAACAAAAATTCAAGGATTATTGGAGAATTAGTTCATGTGAAGTTTGATGAAACATATAATTTTGATTAAAGAAAAGATCAATGAGATGAAATGTTTTGAGGCTTTTGACAACAAGATTCTTGATTCATCTGAAATTGATTTTGAAAACCCAAACAAAGAAATTAAGTCCAATCCATAAGAACATGAGATGGAATAACCTAAATGTGTCTTTCCTAGATTGTCCAGATCCTTAAAAGATTCTCTAAAAAAATTATTTGGTCAGATTGGGTACTCAGGGGGGTGAATTGAGTTCCAATTAAAAGTTTCTGTTTAAAAGATTGTAATTAAAATCCCCAATTAAATAACAAGTTAGATTGTAGTGAATTTTTACTACAGTAAATGATCAATTAGGTTCTCAAGAGATTGATTAGTTCTCAGTTAATTTAATCAGAATATTAAATTAGCTTTTGAAACTAACATACTTCTTTACAATAGTGACCAACACTTTCTTATTTAACTATGAGAGAAACATTAAAAAAGATTTATATTCCAAGTACTTAGTAGTGGAATATTCAAAAGTTTTAGTAAAGAAAAAATGAACAGTACTTTTAAAACAAGAGGTTCATTCTCAAGATGATACATAGTCTTCTCAAGCAGTTTATAAAAACTATGATCCACACCTTAGATCAAGGTTTTACGACATCACCTAGACTGTTTAGGTACTCAGACCTCTACCACAATTCTACATGGGTAAACAACAATAAAAACACTCAAGTTGTCTAGGTCATAGTTGACCTCTTCCACAATTCACAATGGGATATAATGAGGTGTAAATGGTTTGGTGTGAGGATTTAGTATCCTCCAGTTCAGCCAAAAAGTCATTGTGTGTCCAAATAGACAGATGCACACACACTGATCAAGATGTTAAAAAAAGGTATACTACAGAGGAAATAAATGGATAATGAGTTTATAATTACCTGAGTGATTGTATATGTGATTTAGACTCATTTGGATGTTTCAGATGTTATTTGAGTCCTTTCTGGTGAAGATGACACACAATAGAGTATATTTTTTCTTCCCAACTACAGTTATTCTGCCTTGTGCATTTGATGTTCACTAAGACAAAACAACTTGGCTTCAGGTTTTCTTCAATGTGAATGATCTTCTTGAAACTCTCAAATTTTTAGAGGTGTTCTTCATGTTCTTCTTTTTTTTGTGGACCTTCAAACACACGTACGCTCTGCTTCTCCTTGTCTGTCTATGTCTGTGTATCTTTGTATTTGTGTGTCCCTTTCACTACATATCGATCATATTTTTTATTCCTTGTTATTCGGTAATGAGAATGATTACTTTTTGAAATGTATTGTGTATAGTTATATGACATCCAACAACCAACATTAATTAATAGAAGGTACATTAAATTAAGAAAATATGACTGTTGGAATTAAAAAAGAGTTAATAAAAATTCAAACAGTTTTCATGGAAATCAGTGATTCATGAGATCGGTAGGTAATTTGAATTTGCATCTGTATCGGTAGGTTACGTGATCAACATCGTCTTCAGGAGATCATTTGATCAGCATCAGCTTTGGCAGGTCATTTGATCAGCATCAGCTTCAGGAGGACATTTGATCAGTATCAGCTTCGACAGGTCATTTGATCAGCATCATCTTCGTTAGGTCATTTCATCAGCATCGGCATCGGTAGTTCATTTTATCATCATCTTCTTCAGTGGGTCATTTGATCAACATCGACATCAGTAGGTAATTTGATCAGCATCAGCTTTGGTAGGCCATTTGATCAGCATCGACTTAGGTAGGTCATTTGATCAGCATCGGCTTTGGTGCATCATTTGAACATCATCATCTTCGGTAGGTCATTTCATTTACGCATTCCATTAACTATCAGTGACTCAAGAATATAACTAATAGTGAGTCAAAACACAAAATTCTCACATAGTGTAGGTTTAATCCAGAATAATTCCAATTCAATAGTAAACCACAAATAATCATAGATGATCTTATGTATACATGATTAAACATAGATAAACACATTTAGAATAGATTCAATAATTGACTAAATTGACTTATGTAAAACAAAAACAACAATGATATGTGATTATTAAAATAACTATCTCACAGAGGGTTCAACAATCTCCCCCTTTTTGATATTCACAAATCTATGGAATAAATGAAGAGGTAAAATGATATAACACTCAGTATTCTCCCCCTATGTAAAAGGAATATATGTCTAAAGGTAAACATTACATCAGAGCATAGCATTAGATCATAAACAATGTCAGAGTATACCAACATAGTATTAGAGCTAGCAAACCTGACATCTGAGCTTAGAATAAATCACGTCTATATGCCTATTAGAGCTTATATAATCTATATCAGGGCATTAGAGCATAAATCTTATTTAGAGCTTATATATTGTTTTTATTTTTTCTTATACTTACATACACTATTCTCCCCATGATTATACTTATATATACTATCCTCTCACTTAGATATATATTTATACAATTCTCCCCCTTTAATAATATCAAAAAGAAAAATAGAAAGAAGAGAGAGAAAAAAAAAGAACGATTCATTGAAATAACATCTGAAAATTTATATGGAAAACTACATCCTATCAAAAATGACAGACACATGTATTTGTGGGGGTTCAGAGGTGCTTTCCCTTTAGAAAAGGGTGGAATGGATGGGACACAAGGTGGTTTGGTGGAATATTGATCTGGTCGGATGTAGGGAAGAGGTAAGACGACTCTAGATGGAAGCAAACTGCGTGCTAAGGCTACTTGCAAGTGAACAGAAGATTCTCGTGATGTTGGCCGCTGAATGAATGGCCGAATATTGGATAGATCTTGAGAAACCGATATCTAACTAGGAGAGACACTGGATGGAGTGAGATAATTAGTAGTAGTAAGAACAATGGCCTTTTCTTGCACATGGAGATATGGTTTGATCAAATTGATAAAATCTTGAATTACTTCCCCACCATATTGCATGGCCTTATCAAAATCAACTTTATACTACATGAAACTTTATAAAGTGGGAGTAAAATCCTTCAACTATTAGACCTAAGCCTTAAAGGCATGAGTGACTAGATGTATCTTCAAATTCTCAGCCAGGACATTAAACTTATTATTTAACTCATGCTTGGTATAAATTTAAAAAAAATAGTGATCCAATTTTATTTGATCTCTTTATGAGATTTTGTAGTATCATCTGAATAAAGCTTCACCATATTTTGAATATGATCATTATTTTATTTCACCTTTTTCAAATAATCCAAGTTTAGAATCTATCCAATGGCCGCTAACTCTTTTATCACAACATTTCTTAAGGAATTAATCTCATATGCAGTTATCTTGGTCACATTGGTGGTGCGATCTTGAGCAAAAATATGAGTTATATCTGCCTTCAATCTTCTCAAACCATATTTATTCAGGTGTTATATAATGTTTTTCAAAATTGACTTCATACCAGTGATGGTTGATCTAAATTCTATTGACAGAGATACTAAGTCACTGCTCAAATCCTTGAGCACATGATTTCGAGTGGAAATGTTCCTTCCATTTATCTCACTAGTATTCCACAGGTCTGGCTTAATAATATTTACCACTCTTTGAGTTATAGTATCCATAGAAACCGTAGATATATTTCCAGGAGTAGGATCATGTGCATTAGATAATTCATCTTTCATTGTTCCTATGACTGCATGGAGCAACTCATCTTTAAACTTGTCAAAATCAGATCGAGAAATATAAGAAACATTTCATTCTACAGTCACTTGCATTTCCTCAGCAACTAGTCCAGCCTCAACAGGATGGCTTACTCTTGCGACATTCACTTCCTCTTCCTCTTCCACTGAATAATCAAAACCAGGAACCAAAAAACTCAGGTGGTATTCCCATTAAGTTTTATAGGAGGTATACCTAGGCTTTAAAAAATCTAATTTACCAAAATTTTCAAGAGAGTCATCCAAATATACATCAATCAAAGTTTGCACTATTCTTTCAGCCTCTAGAATAGTTTCTTGCTCAACTAATTGTGGTTGTTGATATGATTAAATCATATCCTGACCTTCCACTGGTCGAGTAATTGCATCATCATCATTATCATCACCATTACTATTTCCGTTATTTTTTACTGAAGTCTCATTGGTACTGTCTTTGTTACTAGATTCATACTGGTCAGAATTGGATACTTCAGTGTTAACTTCTTCTTTATCACCCAGAAGGGGTTCTGATTCTGGTAACTGAAGGGGTGGACTTGCTGGTCCAAATTCCATTCGTGTCTTATGACTTACTATATCAGGGTCACTCCTATCGTCAGGAGGTGACTCAGGTTCCTTTTTTGCATCAACAACATCATCAGCTTCCGCTTCCTCTATTACATTCTTATTAGACTCTATAGTGTCCTTAAGAACTTAGTCTCTTCTTCCTCATCACAATAAAAAATTTCATCCTCGGGTTTTAAACTAGGATCTCTCATCCCCTTTGGTATTTTAGAGTGTTTAGAAGGATTATAGGATTCATATAATCTATCGTCATCAGCAACCCATGTCTTCTTCCATAGAATCCAGTAAATTTTCATTCTTTTGCATATATACTTACTAATACAAAAACAACTACTAGATGAGATACAATCATCTCCATCTTTAACACAGTCCAAAAACATTATCATGGTAGAGATGTTCTTTGAATAGAATAAGGTTGTAGCATTCATGGATGACTTTATCATCTCACCAATATAAACAGTAATGTATCTGCACAAGTTGACCTTCTCATCACATAGCAATAGAAACAAAAATAAAACATCTTGATACTTTATAGAAGAAAAATCACCATTTCTGGGACATATTTGTTGTTGAATAAACATAAACAAGATTATTCTTTCTCCACCTAGCTCAGCAACTATTATTCTTATGGATTCATATTTTCCACTCAACATCTACAGGGAATACTCATATGAAAAATATTCAGTTGTAGGAAGAATATTACCAGTGTAATCTTTATATCAAGCTTTATGTGGTACCCCCAAACGCATAGCCCATTGTTTTGATGAAAAAGTTCTCTTTTTTCCTTTGATCACTGAAGATAATCTTGAAGCTTTTTCTCCATCCAATGCAATACTCAAATTCAAATAAAACTCATGCAATAGCTTTGGGTAGTGGAATCAGTTATTATTATAGAACCAGTATTTCCATCCTTGACTCTCCAACAATTTTAAAAGGACCGACCTACTAGATAACACCCATTCGAAACATACTTCCTTTTCTGTGGTGACCACCCGAGTCTCTAATTTCAGGCTCACAGAATTTTGAGTCCTGCAACTCGATTCTCTTCAAGCGCTTTTCATGGGTGAGGAGCTTTCAGATTCCCTTCATTGACAATTTTTCATTTCCATTTAAAGGTTCAGGAGGTTTTAGAGGTTTGAATGTTCAGGATTCCGAAGAAGTGGAGTTTTTTGGGAGATGGATGGTCAACAGTTCTTAGGAATAGAAATAGCCTTGGGACATCAATTTTATAATTTAGGGTCACAATATTAAATATAATATCGATTATTTAAACAATGTCGCTTTGATAAACACTAACGGTTTCATATAAATTTAATAACTCAATCGGTGGCATATATCGGTCTCATTAATCAGTTTCACTGATCGGTTTCACTGATCTGTTTCACTAATCGGTTTCACTTATCGATCATACCTAACTCTTGTTTAATAAAATCTATCCTCTCAGAGCTTAATGGCTTGGTTAAAATATCATCAAATTGATGTTCAGAGTCAAAAAATTCTATAGAAATATCACCCTTTTGATAATGATCAATCAAAAAGTGATGACTGAAATCAATGTTCTTAGTCCTATAGTGAGACACAAGATTCTTAGAGATGTTAATTTTACTAGTTTTATCAGAATTTATGGACACTTGTCTAAAATGATATACATATTCTAAAAAAGCGTGTTTCATCCAAATAATTTGTGCACAAAAATTACCAGTAGAAATGTATTCTGCTTCAGCGCTAAACAATGTAAGAGAGTTCTATTTCTTACCACACCAAATACCAAGGACTTTCTTAATAGATGACATGTTCCTGATGTGTTCTTTAGATCTAACATGCAACCATAAAATTATGCATCTGAATAACTTATTAAGTCAAATGATTTTCCTTTTAGACAAAACAATCATAAATTGGTAGTATGTTTAAGATATTTGTAAATTCTTTTAGCAGCGAGGAAATGAGTTTTTTTAGGATTAGCTTGAAATCATTCACACATGCATTCACTATACAAGATATCTGTTCGACTAGTAGTAAGGTAAAGTAAGCTTCCAATAATACCTCTATAATTGGTTTGATCAACTGGTTTCCTAGTTTCATCATCATCCAACATACAGGTGGTACTCATAGGTGTATCACATTCCTTATATATATCTAAACCAAAAAATTTTAAAAGATCCTTTGTATATTTACTTTGATTTAAAATTATACCATCTTGATTTTGTAAAATTTGAAATCCCAGAAAATTATTGAGTTCTCCCATTACACTCATTTCAAATTTATTTTTCATAATCTTTGAAAAATTAGTAAATAATGAATTTTTATGAGATCCAAAGATAATATCATCAACATAAATTTGTAAAATCAATATATATTAAGAAATTATTTTAATAAAAAGAGTGGGATCATCAATTCCTTTAGTAAAACCTTTAGAAATATTAAAATTTGTATATCTATCATACCAAGCTCTTTGATCGTTTTTTAAACCATATAAAGCTTTAGAATGTTTAAAAACATGATTTTGAAAATTAGGGTTTGTAAATCTAGGTGGTTGTTCAACAAAAACATCATCAATTATAAAACCATTTAGAAATGCACTTTTGACATCCATTTGATATAACATGAAATTCAGATGAGATGAATATGCTAATAAGATCATAATGGATTCTAATCAAGCTACATGTGCAAAGGTTTCTTCATAATCTATTCCTTCTTCTTGATTGTAACCATGTGCAACTAAACTAGATTTATTTCTAATGATGTTTCCAAATTCATCAATTTTATTCCTAAACACCCTATTAGTACATATGTTCAATGTATCCTTAGCTCTTTATACTAATTCCAAGACTTCATTTCTTTCAAATTGACTTAACTATTCTTTCATATCAATTACCCAAAATTCATCATTGATTGCATGATTGATTTTTTTAGGTTCTAGCTATGAATGAAAGGCTTGGTGTTCAACCTAATTTCTCAGAGAAGCTCTAGTTTTGGTTCCTCAATCTAGGTTACCTATAACTGCATCTAAAGGATAGTTCTTTAAAATCCTAGTTGATCTTGTAATGGTAGGACTATATATTTCATGTTCTTCTCCAGGTTCGGGTTCAACAGAAGAAGGTTCTGGTGTATTTCCAGAGCTGGTTGTCTTTACAATTGGTCCACTATAATTATCATTACAATATAGAATCAAAAATTCTTATTTAGGATTTTCAACAGCATGTTTCGGTTCATGTGGATCAGTTTCATCAGATTTGATGTGAACAGATTCTTCCACGTATTTGGTTCTCTGATTAAAAACTCTATAGGCTTTTATAGTAATTGAATATCCTAAAAATATTCCTTCATCACTCATGGATGAAAATTGTCTCTATTATATTTAATATTAATAATAAATACATTTAAACCAAAATCATTGAAGTAGCTATGTTTTGGTTTGCTATTATTCCAAAGAAAATTATGGGTTTTATTAAGAATACTCTAATCAAGACTCTATTTACAATATAACAAGTTGCATTGACAGCTTCAGCCAAAAAATAAATAGGTAAATCATATTAATTTATAATTGTTCTTTCAATTTCCTAAAGGGTTCTATTTCTTCTTTCTACTACACCATTCTGTTGAGGTGTCCTAGGGGAAGAAAAGTTGTGATTATAGCCATTATGTGAGCAGTAACATTCAAACTCATGATTTTCAAAATCACGACCTTGATCACTCCTCAAGGTTTTAATCATAAGACCACCAAGGTTTTCTACAAACGTAGATTATTTTATATAGTAAGATTAAGCTTCACTTTTGTGAGCTAAAAATTATACCCAGGTATATCTAGAAATATAATCTACTAGAATATATATATAGTGCTTCCCATTTAAACTAGAAACTCTAGAAGGTCCAAACAAGTCCATGTGCACCAAATCGAGAGGTTGAAAAGTTGAAACTTCTTTCCTTGATTTAAATGAAACCATATATTTCTTTCTCTTTTGAAAGGGATTGCAAACTTTATCAGCTAGGAATTCAAGTTTATGTAGGTCTCCAACTAAGTTCTTCCTAGTTAGTTTTCTATGTTAATGTATATTTCAGTGTCCTAATATTCTGTGCCAAGGCCAAAATTCTTCATTAAAAGCATTTAAACTGGTAATATATTTCTTAGATAATGATTTTAAATCGACAACATATACATTTTCATTTATAAAGTCAAAAAATACTCAAAAATTTTTAGAATTAAAAACATTACATGAATCATTTTAAAATTTAAGATTAAAACCATCATCACATAACTGAGAAATACATAACATGTTATATTTTAATCCATCAAAAAATAACACAATAGAAATTAAAATTGAATCAGTGTTACAAATTTTCCCTAGGCCGATGATTTTCCTTTTATAGTTATCACCAACGTTGACATATCCTCTTTCAAACTTGATTATGCTTTTGAGGCATGAAAAGTCTTATCGCGTGGGTCTTGAACATCCACTATAAAAATACCATGTCTTCATATAGTAATTTTTCATGTAAGTTTCCTACAAACCAATTTTAGATAGAATATTATTTTGGTACCCAGATTTTCTTTTGCCCAGATAGGTTAACAAGAAAAACATTTAATACCCATATTTGCCTAATGGGTCACATATACTTAACATAATCAAGCTATTTTGATTGGTAAACTTTTTTTGATCTATAACCATGTGAATAGCAAGTTGAGGCATAGGAATTTTCAGAACTAGAACTAGCAGCATTCTATCCATATTTAGGAATAAATTTATTCTTGTTAATCTGTCTTTTTCCAAGATGATAACCAAAACCAGTATAATACATTGGTGCCACTTGTTTTCCTAGAATTTTTGTAAGTGTGTCCTTTACATTAGTAATTTTTTACAAATCATTCATTAGAAGTTCATTAGACAATTTCAGTTCAGTATTCTCTTTAAGTAGTTGGGGATTCTTTTCCTTTTTTACTTATAGTGCATATTTGACAGGGCTAGTTAAATCATGCTATTTCTTTAAGGATTTACACTTGTCTTTCAGCTCCTTGTAGGTATCCTCTAGCATGTTACAGTATTCAAATAGTTCTTCACTAGATATGATTTTAGAATCAGAATCATCTCCAAAATAATAAGAGATTAATGTAAGTGTATCCAATGTTACCTCAGATGTGTTTGTCATGAAACACATATTAGATTTTTGAGATTTTTCATCCTGAGTGGAATAATAACCCATTGAACTATCACTTTCATATTGAATTTTCTCTTTATCCTTGATTTTTGAAGAAAAAGTCTTGAAGGATACTAATATCTTTCTTGGTTCACCATCATCTTCTTTTGTTACTTTCAG
Source organism: Viscum album (assembly GCA_963277665.1). Classification (NCBI taxonomy): domain Eukaryota; kingdom Viridiplantae; phylum Streptophyta; class Magnoliopsida; order Santalales; family Viscaceae; genus Viscum; species Viscum album. The sequence goes on along the minus strand of OY728130.1, from coordinate 1,162,576,855 downwards.
CTCTTTATCATAACTAATAAACTTACCAATTAGCTCTTTAATAGGTTGTGAACTTATTTCACATGATTCTATTATTGAAACTGATGTTCCTCTGCATCTTTCTGGCAGACATCTTAGTATGCTCATGATTTTTCCTTTGATGGAACATCTTTTCCCAGTGAGCTCATTATATTCACTATCTCCTTAAAACTAAGATACATATCAGAAATAGATTCATCAGATTTCATTTTGAAATTATAATACTTAATAGTGTATGAATTTAGTCTCATTTCTTTTACATTGGTTGTTCCCTCATGAGAAATAGCTAGAGTATCCCATATTTCACAAGTAGTCTTACAGGAAGATATTCGATTAAATTATTCATCATCTAAGGCACAACATAGGGCAATCGTTGCTTTACAATTATTATTATAATCAACTTTCGTAGGTTCATCCCAAGTAGTTTTAATTGTTTCTGGAATCTTATATTGAGTCTCTATAGTAGTCCAGATGTCTAAACACATAATTTCTAAATTAAATTTCATTTATATTTTCCATTGGATATAATTAACACCATTAAATAAGGGTGGAATGTTGGTAGCTACACTTTCTAATCTGTTATCCATAATACCTGAGTTATATAAAGATATAAAAATTTAGAATTAACAGAAATTTTAAGATCTTTAAGATACAGCAAAAATCACCGTTGAAAACTTTTCAAAGAGTGTTTTGAAAACATTTAGTAAAACCTCTGATCCAAATTTTGGTCAGAGTGGATACTCAAGGGGGGTTGGGGTGATTTTAGTTCCGATTAAAAATTTCTGTTTAATATATTTGAATTAAAATCCCCCAACTAAATAACAATTTAAACTATAGTGAATTTTTAAAATATTAAAAGTTCAATTAAGTTCTCAAGATTTTGATTAGTTCTTAGTTAATTTAATCAAAATACTATTTTATCTTTTGAAACTAACTTAATAATTTAAAATAGTTACAAACAGATGGTATTTTAACTATCAGAGAAACATTAAAACAGATTTATATTGAATTTACATAGTAGCAGAATATTCAAAAGTTTTAATAAATGATAAGTGCATAGTAGTTTTAAAACAAGAGGTTCATTCTTATGCTGAGACCTATTCTTCTAAAAAATATTATATAAAATATGATCTACAACCTGGTTTGTTGATTTAAAATATTACTCGGACTGTTTAGGTCCTTAGACCTCTTCCACAATTCTACGTGGGTAAACCACAACAACATCACTGAGGGGGTCCGAGCCACACATGACCTCTTCCACAATTCACAGTGGGATAAAATAAGGTGTAAAAAGGTTCGTGTGAGGATTAAGTATCATCCGGGTAATCCCAAAAGTCTGTGTGTGTCTAAATAGACAGATCCACACACACTTCTCAAGATATTAAACAAAGGTATACTATATAGGAAATAAATGAATAATGAGTTTAGAATGATCTGAGTGATTTTAGATGTTCTCTATAGTCATTTGGATGTTGTAGATGTTATTTGAGTCCTTTCTGGTGAAGATAACACAAAATAGATTGTCGTTGTTCTTCCCAGCTACAGTTATTCAACCTTGTGCATAGATGTTCAGTAAGACACAACAACTCGGCCTCAAGGTTTGTTCCAGGTGAATGATCTTCTTGAAGATCTATAGTTTTCACATGTGTTATTCATGATCTTCTTTTGTTTCGTGGACCATCACACACACACACATACGCTCTGATTCTTCTAGCGTCTCTCTCTCTCTCTCTCTGTATTTGGGTATTAGTGTGTCCCTTTCACTATAAATTGATCTTCCTTTTTATTCATTGAAATCTGGTAATGGGAATGATTACTTTTTCATAGGTACGAGGTATGGTTCCCTGACATTCAAAAACCAACATTAATGAATAGCAGGTGCATTAAATTACGCAAATATGACTGTCGTAATTAAATAATAGTTCATAAAAATAAAAACAGTATTCATGACTATCAGCGAGTCATGAGATCGGTAGGTCATTTGAATTTGCATCAGTATCGGTATGTCACGTGATCAACATTTTCTTCGGTAGGTCATATGATCAGCATTAGTTTAGGCAGGTCATTTGATCAACATCAGCTTCAATAGGTCATTTGATTAGCATCGACTTTGGTAAGTCATTTGATCAGCATTGTATTTGATAGGTCATTTGATCAGCATCGGCTTCGGTAGGACATTTGACCAGCATCTGCTTCGGTAGGTCATTTGATCAACATCAGCTTCGGTAGGTCATTTGATCAGCATCAGTTTCAGTAGATCATTTGATCAGCATCGGCTTCGGTAGGTCATTTCGGTGACTCATTCCTTTAACTATCGATGACTCAAGAATATAACTACAGGTGAGTCAAAAACAAAGAATTCTCACAAAGTGTTTGTTTAATACAGAATACTTCTAGGTCAATATTAAACCATAAATAATAATAGATAAACATCTGTACACATGATTAAACATATATGAACACATTTTTAATAGATTGAATAATAGAATAAATTGACTTGTATAAAACAAAAATAACAATTATTTTTTATTATTAAAATAACTATCTCACAGAGGGTTCAAAAAAAATGTAATTGTAAATATAAATACATGAGTATGAACTAGAAGAAATTTATGGAAATTACTAGAATTTTTTTCTTTTCTATCACAATTATAATATAAGCCTATTGAATAATACTTAAATGAAATTATTTGGTTATTATCCAAGAAAGAATAACATAACCAATGTATTAGAAATAAAATTTTAGATTTATTATACATAACAACAAATTATCCTGTAATATGAACCAAATGGGTTTTTAGGAATAAATATTTTTATCAAAGAATCATTACTAGAAACAAAGAATGATTAGATGAGAAATGTTACAACTAGGAAGAAGGGATATATTATGATGATTTCTTTGAACTAGTTACTATATTAGAATAAATTATAATGTTAATAGATTATACATGTAGTATGAATTTTGAATTATGCTATATAGATGTAAAATATTCCTTTTCAAAATGGATATTTAATGGATGATGTTTATATTAAACAACCACTAGGTTTTGAAAACCATCAATAAGTAGATTCAATTATTAAACATACCAAAGTAATTTATGAATTCAAGTAAGAACCTATATCTTCTTATGAGAGATTTAGATAATTTTTATTTGAAGATGTATTTTCTGTGTTATTTTCAGATCTGTCACTTTTTATCAAAATCTTTTCCTCTAAAATATTATTATTGTAAATTTATGTTTATGATGTTATTTTATGATCAACTAATAAAAATATTATTAATTTTTATTAAAGTAATATTCCAAAATAATTTGAAATGAGTATAAGGGTAGAATTTAATTTCAATTTAAGATTTAAAGTATATTAAAATAGATTATATAATTTGTTTAAATCAACATAAATATATTATTTATTTATTGAAAAAAAAATTACTTGAAAAATATAATACTTACATGACTCCCATGTGTATTATTGTAAAACAAGATTTGGATGAATCTTGAAAAATAGTTGAAAACATGTTATACAGAGGTATGATTAGAAATTTAATATATATATCTTTAGAAGAGTAGAAATTATTTTTTTTGTATGTTTATGTGCAATATTTTATTCAAACATGAAATAATCCCACATTACTACTATTAAAATGATTTTAAGATACTTAATAGGAACTATTTTTCAATATATGACTTACCAAAAAACCTCTAATTTCAATATAATTTATATTCAGATGATGACTTTAGAGGATGTAGAATAGATAGGTAATGAACAACATGAACCTATAACTTTATAAAAATTTTTAATTTTCACAGTTGAGTAAGAAACAACATTCAGTTTCCTTATCAAAAGTTTTGAGAGAATACATATATATTGGATGTTCCAATTCACATGTGTTGTAGATGAAACACACCTTACTAGATTTTGGACTTAATTTTAATAATATACCTATTTTATGTTATAATAAAAGTGTAATTAATACTTCCCAAAACCCAATAAATCATTTTTAAACAAAATAAATTTATTTAATACTTCATTTTCTAAGAAATAGAGTTATAAAAAAGTATATAACGTTATAATTTGTAAATGTTGAATATTAACATGCTAATATATTTATTAAACCACCGACAATTGTATGTTCTAATTCTTTTAATGGGGATTTAGGGATATTTATGTTCAAATAAACATGTATTAATTTATATTGTTGATTAATCTGTTAATCATTTTATTTTATTTTGTTTAATTTTTATTCATTTAATTTTATTAACTAAAATGTAGGGTTTATTTAAATTTTTTAAAAAATACATCATTTCAAAACAATGAGTTAATGTATAAACTACATAATCATCTCGAGAAAATATACTGCATCACCCAAACCATCAGAAAAATTATACTCCCTTTGTTATCTTACATACCATAAGATTTCAAACCCTTTCGACTACTAGAGAAATATTTCTCTTTCAATATACTACATTACTAAATCATAACCCCTCAGATTATCAGTGTTTTTGTTGAAAAGAGACTGAGAGTAGAGAAGAATGAAGAAAAACATTCCATACAGAAAGGTTCATTAAGAAAATATAATAGATTTCACATGTCTCAATTTGAAAAATATTATTCTGAATAATTATATAGGCAATCATGTTCATGAAAATATTGTTACTAAACAAAATTATGATTTTATTTTTGATATAGAAGTATAATAGTTATTAAGAAATTATTAGTTTAGTTTTGGAGATACATAGGATGTCATTGTATCTAAGATATATCATTGAAATTTTTCAATCATTTCCCTAGAAATAGACAATGTTTTTATGTTCCCCCATGAAGTGGTTTTTAATTTTGATTATTGGTCAATAAGGTATAATGAACATAAATCGGAGGATACTGTGTCTTTTCTCTTCAACTCCACCCAAATAAGAAAAATTCTATTAGATATATTAATGTTTACAAAAAGCCACTAGTCATGTTTCTTCAATCATCTCTAATACCAAGAACCACAAAACATGAAACTATTATTTATCCAGATAGTTATATAATGTTTTTAATGATTATTGATATTATGTTAAATTTTCTGTAATACATTTTATGGTATATGAAAAACTTATTCCAATAGGATGGAAACATCTATTTTTATCATTATGGAAGGATAAAATGATTTATTTTAAATTAAAAAGTTTGGATTATAGATGTTGTGATACATTCCAAATTTCATCACAAAAATATTTGAAATAATGTAACTATAAGGAATTAAGGTTTCTTCTAGTGTATAGTACACAAAGAACAATTAGTTTTCGGTATGGAATACCAATAAATATTTGATGTTGCTGATCATGGGGATATTTTTTTGGGATTGTCTAATGTAATCCAAATTCTGGGAGAAAAATTAAAATATTCAAGAATTAGTGATACAAATATGAAAAATATATGTATAATAAGTTTAAATGTCTTTATCCATGAATATTTAAGAGATTCCCCTCCATCTATTGAATTTTTTTTCAATAAATTAATGATGACCATCTTTTCATCATGCCAATAAATAAAGATTAATCTATAGTTTAGAAAACTATTATTCAAGATCCAAAATTAGAAGCAACTAAAGATGATGGAGTTTCCCCATTATAAATTCAACATGTCGATATAGAATAATAAGAGGATATACATCATGATTCAAACTAGATTCACCAAACTCCTTCTGATGTGAATGTCCAGGAATGTTCTCAAGGAGATGAGAATAATTAAAAAGATGTGCATGACACTTGAAAGTTAGTAAATAATAATTCAATTTAGTTTATAAATAATTTCCTAGGTATGTAATCCTTTGAACTTATTGTGATAAAATAGGTTCTTGATGTTTCATTTTCTTCCAACAAGATGACCAGAAAGAAAAAGTATTTATCCTTGGTAGATAGAGTCCACCCATCAAAAGTTCATTAAGAAAAATAATCTAATTCATTAAAAAATTAATAGAAGTATTTTTTGATCAATTCATCAAATTGAGATAATAATATTCATTATTTCAATGTGAGTTAGAGGATGGAATAAAATATTTTTATGATATAATAAATACAACTATACCTTTAATGGAATTTGAAACTATTCAAAAACAACTGCAAAATCACAAGGAAATATATATGTGACCAATAAATTTATATTCTTTTAGATGATATATAGATGATCAGTTTGGTAATCTCAAAGTATAAATTGTTTCAAAAAAATATTTTATTGTTTTGAAATGTTATTTGGGGACCCAATTTGAATAGCTTGGTAGTTGTAACAGTAAATATTGATAATATATATCTGTAAAAAAATTATCCATACCTAGTCAAATGTTTTGAATCAATTACTGTAGTCATGTCTAGTTTCAATGAAATACCTCATACTCTTCAACGTGATAGTGCACATGTCAACATTTTGTTATAAAATCATAGAGATTTTATTAAGAAGATATTTTTAGGAGAACCTCCCATAAGGGCTCTTCATAATTAGTTAGGATCATTGATCTCTCAATTTTTTAAATAAAAGGATACCATTCATTAATTTTTTACTGTAAATGTGGATGAATGTGTGAATATTTGGAATGATTCCAATATTTTTATGAGACTTCTGGTTGAAAATCTTAGTAAAAATTTAAGGTGGAAGATGGAATAATTGAACAATATTGTTCCAAAATTTTAAGATTCAACTGAATCATTTTCTTCTTTTAGACCCCCATTCACCTTTCGCCCGCACTACTATTTATAAATATGTTAACTAAAATTATATTATTATAAATAAAAAAATGTATTTTTTGAATTAATTTTATATATTATATTGTATTTTTGTTAATGTTTATTATTTCATATTTCCAAAACATATATATATTTATCTATAGTAAAATGTATCATGAATTTATAGTTATGTGATATATTGAATGCATTTTCATCAATTTATTTATATATATATATATTAAAAATAATAAAAGTGGGAGAGAAGTGTGTAAACACAACTTTCATGATTCCATTTATCAATTCATCAAAATGATAAGTGAAGTGCCCAGATCAGTGTGAATCACTGAGAGGGGAAGGGGGTGAATCAGTGATCCCTTAAAACTTTTTACTAATTGATTCTTTATCAATTAAACCTCTATGGCTGGATAAAGCCTTGATCCACTCTTCTTGTATCTATCACCTTTCCACGAATGATGCAGTAAATGTAAAGGCACAGGACACAAGGATTTACAAGGTTCGGCAACAAAGGCCTACGTCCTTGCCATGTTGGTTATACACCCCAACATGGTTTCTCCATTATAATCGGTTAGTATTACAATGGTAGATACAGAGTCCCACTGTATCTCTCTTGAGTCCCACAGGAGGGTCTTTATACTGCGTCCCACAGTGTTACCAGAGTCCCACTGGCCTGCTTCAAAATCCCACTGAATACTTCTTCCACCCTGAGTCACATAGGGTGCTTTTCCTGGCTCCTCGAGTCACACGAGTAGCTCTTCTTCACTTTAAGATTCTTCAAGTATCTTCAGCAGTCTGGGATAAAGACTGCTGGCCTTACTCTGTACCTCTAATCACTTGAGTTGATCAGGTCTTCTCGTCTTGCTCAGGATTTATCTCCTTCTTCTGAGGATGACCTGGCTTCTCTCCAACTACTGAATACTCAGACAACTGATGTCTTTAACTTCAGTCTGGTCCAGTCTCACTTCAACTCAACTTCATGCACTGCGTGCATGGCATCTCTGCATCCTCATGCACTGATTGCATGGCTTCTCAAAATTCTTCAAGAACTCTTGGTCTTGGACTCCTCAAATGCACACAGCCTGATTTATCTTTGTTCACGTGTGCATGTGAATGCATGCAAGCATTCACTCTCCTTGTTCTTCTTTTGGTGCAATAAACCCACAAAGGGTGTAATCCTTCTTAGCAAACACCTTCTCACTTCCTTCACACACTTAATTCTTTTTGATTACACACATAAATGTGTGTTATACTTTAGTGTGAGAGTCTTCCACTTCTTCTAAGTGTATACACTTCACCTAGTGCACACACTAGGTTCGGCCTTTTTATTACTTTGCACACACACCACTAAGGTAAGTCTTTAGCCTTCCTCCTTCTCTTTTCCCACACACAAAATGTGTGGTCTTCACTTTGCACACAAGGCACTAAGGCCTCGGCCTTCCACCTTTGCACACCCACTGCCAGAATATCCAATGAAGGCGCTCAAGGGGGTGTGGACTTTCTCCTCATCACAACTGCCACGCAAGCCTCAAGATTCAAGGGCGCGCAAGCCACAAGACACCTCAGCCGCGGGGCACGCAAGTGCCTTGGTGCACAAAGGCGTGCAAGGTGCACTGCCGCGGGGCGCGCAAGTGCAACACCCGTGGGCACTTCTTCCTGCCGCACAAGTATGCGGGCAGTGAGGGTGCCAATCTTCAAGCGCGCAGATTCAATCGGCTCAGGATCTTCATGTCGCATAAGATAGGCACACAGGGGACTCCTTCGGGACCTCGGGTGGCCCCGAGTTCTTCAGCCGCGCAAGTGGGATGCACGGTGGCTTCGGACTTCGTATGACAAGGTGCTTGCAGATCTTAAAGTTTTCAGCAAGCTTCCTCAAGGGCTCGGCCTCTCTTTATATAGGCAGAGGAGTGCCATTGATCATCTGCGTGATAATTTTAAATTCCCGAAGTTTTCGGTTATTTCAAGATTCTGTGAAATCTTGTTTTTCTTTTTATTTCATGCGGGTTCCATTTTCTTCGGCCTTCTTCAAATGCAGGCATCTCCGAACGTGTGCATGGCCTATTCTCTTCAAATCCATGCAATGCATGAATACACCGAAGCCTCGGCAACTTCGTTTTGCCTCGGCCTTGTTCGAAATTCTTTCTCGATGCATGCATGCAACATTTTAATGCATGCATGTGATCAGTATGTCGATACGATCACAAAGCTGGCTACAACATGATCATTGGTGGCCGGAAGCTTCATCTTCGTCGTGCGGGAGCTCACTGGTTTGACGGAGGCACGCGGGGAGGCCTCGAACGAGCTCGAGGTAGTGGATGACTCACCGGCCGATGGATCGAGCGATTGAAAGACATCGGACGGCCGCGATCAGAAGATCTCGTGCAAGATGTGATGAGAGGTCTAGATCGAGAGCGCGATGAGACGGACGGCCAGGATTCGCTCCGCGGAAAAATCCCGCATCCCACATCGAATCGGAGGCCGGTTTTTCCGTGGTTTATCAAACTCGTGTTGCCCACTTCTCAGCAATTGAACTTCCAAACCTCTCGGTGTCGCCCCGCACCGAGTTCTTATTGCGGGAGCGCTCTTGCGCCCAACCCTGCCACTCGGACGCACCATTGCGCCCACCATGTTTCCTTCAGGCGCGCTCCTGCGCCCACGCTACGCAGGGCTTGACACTCCCCTGCGTGGCCCGAGGCTTATACACGGCCCCATCCTCCTCTTGGGCTGGCCCCATGGGACCCCCCTTGGACGTGGCGACCTCGAGTCCCACATGTGCCTTGGGGTTGAACCCTTAAGGCTGGCCCTTGGTGGCTTATTTTTGCCTGATTATAGAACAAGTCCATTGTTTTAAAAACAAAGTGACCAAGTTCAAATGCCAAATGCCACATCTTCCTCTAATCCATTATCCCTTCATCATTTCTTCTCTTCTCTTCTTCTTAATAGTTCCTCCATTCCTCTTAAATATTTAATCTTCACTTCGGAGTGACATTCCCGAAGGGTCTTCTTCTTCAACCGAACTCCTGAATCAAACATAGTATTCAATGAACTTAATTGATCTAATCAGATATCAAATTGGAACTTCTTCAGATTCACATGCACTAAGTGTTAGTGCATGGACTTCTTCAGCTCACTTCATCCACTTAGGGGGTGTGGATGGATCATCTTCATCTCCTCATGCATTGTCTTAACAATGCATGGTCTTCAACCATTGTTGTGACATTGTATCTAGTTGATACAAGTTCTTTAAACTTAAAGATCAGCTCATCAATCGTCAGATATAATGATGATGCTCCATCATCATCTATTCTTTAAGTGGTGTAACTTAGTATCATCTTGATACAAGTATTGAAACATTAAGATCAGTTCTACAATCGTCTGATATAAACATGGATGAATGTTTCAACCATAAACACTTATGCCACTTAGTGAATCTCCTAAGTGACATTCATCTTAACACAATGGACATCCTCCATTCATCACCAACACCATCATAGTCTTTGTCATTCACATATTGAAACTCCTTGACATCCATTCATTCCATGACAACATCATGCCTCATTGACAACAAATGCAACACAGTGCAATTCAATCTCCCCCTTTGTATTTGTTGGAAATACACTAGAGCACATATGAATGGGTCAATATGTGTGCCAATATTTCTCCCCCTTATTGGAAACCAAATTCAAAGGTGTGGTGTGGTTCCTTTTCAAAATATCACTTCCTCCCTTTGAAATGTATTTTCTTGAAAAACACTGAGAGAGGGATGATGTCACATGTTCTCTTTAGCAAAGAACCTTTAGTAAATCAACTCTAAGTCTACCTGGGCTAACCCGGTGTAGAAAACAAGAGTGATGTAACCAAGATTATCAATACTGTCCAACATTCACTATACATGTGAGATCATGCTTCAAGGGGTTTGAAATGTTTCAGATATAACAATGAATTGCTAAATCCTGCACATACTTCACAAAACTCATTAGAAAGTTCATTTCAAAGATAAAGCTACCCCTTTCAACCATTTGACTTCAATAAATACTTTCCCTTAACTGACATGATGAATACAATTAAGAAACAAGGGATGAATGTATGATTGGAATACCTTCACTTTTCTCAAGATGATATTAAATCCCAAAATATCATCTTCTCCAGATTGGCTCCCCCTCAAGGGGTGCACTCCATTCCTTCCAAACCATCCTCCAGCTGAGAATGATCACCATCTTCAATTCGCTGCAGTGTTAGCACATGTAAATACAAGTGATTAGGGAATAAGATGGAACCTCCTTGGTTCATCAATGTGAACAACAAGGTTGATAAGATTCTCTCAATTGAGATGCCCCATTTTCACTGTTCTTCACACTTGCACATCTGATCTTAAATGATGATTGTGCTGGTGTGGATCTCAACACATCTTCATGTGAAATCTTCTTCTTCCCTTTTGCCTTAGAAATTGCCAGAACTTCATCTTCAGCTCTTTGCAGTTCTTTGGCCAGTTGCAACTGATTTGGCCATATGACTAGTAAGTCACTTAGAAGTGTGGCCTCAGTTCTGGATATTCCACATGGTTCCTTTGATGCTTTCAAGCTACCTTTATTAGGAAACTTGTTTTCAATCAATCCCTTCTGCTTCTTCTGGATTGATTGTATTTTTGAGTCCAGCCAACCTCTATTCAGTTCCATGGCTTGTTCACAAAGATCCCTGGTGTGTCCATTCTTTCTATAGTAGAAGCATGTTATCTTGGTGGTCCTTCTGGATGCATCACCCTTCTTGGATTTAGACTCCAAGGAATTCTTTTCCTTTTTCAAAACCTTCTTGGTAGCATCTTCAACTTTCTTCTTTCTTCCCAAGGATTCTTTCTGAGCCAGGTTCTGTGATCTTTTCTTCTTTTGAGCTCTGGATACAGTTGAAGATTGACATGTATCTATTTGACCACTTTTGCACACATTCCATATGTTATCAAGCAATCCGAATCAGTTAGTAGTAAACATATGTCTATGGACCTGTGGATGTTGCTTCTTTTCTTCTGTCTTTCTCCCCCTTGGAATGGGCTTCCTTTGTGCTTTGACATTCAGTGGATTGTACCAACAATCCTTTGCACAGTGCCCATACATATTACAACACCATCACTGACCCACAAATCTTGACCTCTTCAGTCGTTCTGATTGTTGGGTACTTTTCTTGACTTGCTGTGTTGTTTCAGGAGAGCATTCTTTCTTCACTGTCTTCATCCATACTTGTTTGGATTCATTCTTCCATCCTGCACTTTTAGTAGAAACACTTTTAGAAGCATGAGTACAAGATGGTATGGATGGTACCTTCTTTTTAGAAGATGATTCCCTTTCATTAGAGGATGTCTTTCTTTTAGAATCATCCTTCTCAAAGCACACTTGTGTAGCAACATTTCTACTTTCAGCTGACTGGGAGGATTCAGCTTTGGGTGATTGCAGATTTTTCAATATCACCTCTAGTTCTATGCATTTCATGTTAAGGGAGTTCTTCTCATCCTCAACAGTTCTTAGCCTTCCTTCCCAATTTTCTTTCAGCTGTTCTAACTGGTCTTTATGCACCTTCTTCAATTCTTGAAATGAATTGTCAAGCTCCTTCACCATTTTGACTTTGTCTTTGAGTTGAGCATCCATGACATTCATTGACATTTTTTGCAACTTCTCCAGTGCATGGAAAACCTCTTTGATCATTATCATAAAGATTTCTTTCTCAGAAAGGCTTCTTTGCAATTCTTCAGCAGTGTCTTCATATCTTTCATTGCAAAGAGAAACGGTTTCATCTTTATCCTTCACCAGCTTTCTGAGAGTGTTGGTTATGCCAACCCTTTTTGCCAATTGATCTTCCATTGCATTGGCTTCTTCTTCTAAATGTGATTTTTCTTCATGAAGATCAAGGATGCATGTAGCTATACACATTGCCACTTCCTTGGGGACTGTCTTCTAAAGATATTCGATTTCATTTTGAAGATCATTCATTATTCCAACTTCATCACAGCTAGGACAGGCTTTCTTCATCTTCTTGGCCTGTTTCTTCTTTCTATTTTTCTGAGTCTTGGCAGATATCTCCATTTGAGGCTGGTCACTCATATCCTCAAATCTGCACTCCATATAGACTCTCTTGGATCTTCTAGAGGTAACCTCACTCTAATACCAATTGATCTGCCCAGATCAGTGTGAATCACTGAGAGGGGGAGGGGTGAATCAGTGATCCCTTAAAACTTTTTAATAATTGATTATTTATCAATTAAACCTCTACGGATGGTTAAAGCCTCGATCCACTCTTCTTGTATCTCTCACCTTTCCACGAATGATGCATTAAATATAAAGGCACAAGACACAAGGATTTACAAGGATCGGCACCAAAGGCCTACATCCTTTCCATGTTGGTTATACACCCCAACATGGTTTCTCCATTATAATCGGTTAGTATTACAATGGTCGATACAGAGTCCCACTATATCTCTCCTGAGTCCCACAGGAGGGTCATTATACTGCGTCCCACAGTCTTACCAGAGTTCCACTGGCCTGCTTCAGAATCCCACTGAAGACTTCTTCCACCCTGAGTCTCATAGGGTGCTTCTCCTGGCTCCTCGAGTCACACGAGTAGCTCTTCTTCACTTTAAGCTTCTTCAAGTATCTTCAGCAGTCTGGGATAAAGCCTGCTGGCCTTGCTCTGTACCTCTGATCACTTGAGTTGATCAGGTCTTCTTGTCTTGCTCAGGATTTATCTCCTTCTTCTGAGGATGACCTGGCTTCTCTCCAACTACTGAATACTCAGACAACTGATGTCTTTAACTTCAGTCTGGTCCAGTCTCACTTCAACTCAACTTCATGCACTGAGTGCATGGAATCTCTGCATCCTCATGCACTGATTGCATGGCTTCTCAAAATTCTTCAAGAACTCTTGGTCTTGGACTCCTCAAATGCACACAGCCTGATTTATCTTTGTTCATGTGTGCATGTGCATGCATGCAATCATGCACTCTCCTTCTTCTTCTTTTGGTGCAATAAACCCACAAAGGGTGTAATCCTTCTTAGCACACACCTTCCCACTTCCATCACACACTTAATTCTTTTTGATTACACACATAAATGTGTGTTATACTTTAGTGTGAGAGTCTTCCACTTCTTCTATGTGTATACACTTCACATAGTGCACAAACTAGGTTCGGCCTTTTTATTCCTTTGCACACACACCAATAAGGTAAGTCTTTAGCCTTCCTCCTTCACTTTGCACACACACAAAATGTGTGGTATTCACTTTTCACACAAGGCACTAAGGCCTCGGCCTTCCACCTTTGCACACCCACTGCCCGAATATCCAATGAAGGCGCTCAAGGGGGTGTGGCCTTTCTCCTCATCACAACTGCCGCGCAAGCCTCAAGATTCAAGGGCGCGCAAGCCACAAGACACCTCAGCCGCGGGGCATGCATGTTCCTTGGTTCACAAAGGCGCGCAAGGTGCACTGCCGCGGGGCGCGCAAGTGCAACACCCACGGGCACTTCCTCCTACCGCACAAGTATGCGGGCAGTGAGGGTGCCAATCCTCGGGTGGCCTCGAGTTCTTCAGCCGCGCAAGTGGGTTGCACGGTGGCTTCGGACTTCGCAAGACAAGGTGCTTGCGGATCTTAAAGTTTTCAGAAATCTTCCTCAAGGGCTCGACCTCTCTTTATATAGGCATAGGATTGCCTTTGATCATCCGCGTGATAATTTTAAATTTCCGAAGTTTTCGTTTATTTCAAGATTCTGTGAAATCTTGTTTTTCTTTTTATTTCACGCGGGTTCCATTTTCTTCGGCCTTCTTCAAATGCATGCATCACCGAACGTGTGCATGGCCTATTCTCTTCCAATCCATGAAAAGCATGAACACACTGAAGCCTCGGCAACTTCGTTTTGCCTCAGACTTGTTCGAAATTCTTTCTCGATGCATGCATGCAACATTTTAATGCATGCATGTGATCAGTATGTCGATACGATCACAAAGGTGGCTACAGCATGATCATTGGTGGCCAGAAGCTTCATCTCTGTCGTGCGTGAGGTCAATGGTTCGATGGAGGCACACGGGGAGGCCTCGGACGAGCTCGAGGTAGTGGATGAATCGCCGACCGTTGGATCGGGCGATTGAAAGACATCAGACGGCCGCAATCAGAAGATCTCGCGCAAGATGCGATGACCGTTCCAGATCGAGCGCGCGATGAGACGGACGGCCAGGATTCGCTCCCTGGAAAAATCCCGCGTCCCACATCAAATCGGAGGCCTGTTTTTCCATGGTTTATCAAACTCGCGCTGCCCGCTTCTCAACAATTGAACTTCCAACCCTCTTGATGCCGCCCCGCACCGAGTTCTTCTTGCGGGCGCGCTCTTGCGCCCACCCCTGCCACTCGGACACGCCATTGCGCCCACCAAGTTTCCTTCGGGCGCGCTCCTGCGCCCACGCTACATAGGGCTTGACACTCCCCTGCGTGGCCCGGGGCTTATACACGGCCCCGGCCTCCTCTTGGGCTGGCCCCATGGGATCCCCCTTGGGCGTGGCGACCTCGAGTCCCACATGTGCCTTGGGGTTGAACCCTTATGGCTGGCCCTTGGTGGCTTATTTTTGCCCGAGTATAGAACAAGTGCTTTGTTTTAAAAACAAAGTGACCAAGTTCAAATGAAAAATGCCACATCTTCCTCTAATCCATTCTCCCTTCTTCATTTCTTATCTTCTCTTCTTCTTAATAATTCCTCCATTCCTCTTAAATATTTAATCTTCACTTAGGAGTGACATTCCCGAAGGGTCTTCTTCTTCAACCGAACTCCTGAATCAAACATAGTCTTCAATGAACTTCATTGATCTAATCAGAGATCAAATTGGAACTTTTTCAGATTCACATGCACTAAGTGTTAGTGCATGGACTTCTTCAGCTCATTTCATCCACTTAGAAGGTGTGGATGGATCATCTTCATCTCTTCATGCTTTGTCTTAACAATGCATGGTCTTCAACCATTGTTGTGACATTGTATCTAGTTGATACAAGTTCTTTGAACTTAAAGATCAGCTCATCAATCATCAGATATAATGATGATGCTCCATCATCATCCATTCTTTAAGTGGTGTAACATAGTATCATCTCGATACAAGTATTGAAACATTAAGATCAGTTCTACAATCGTCTGATATAAACATGGATGAATGTTTCAACCATAAACACTTATGCCACTTAGTGAATCTCCTAAGTGACATTCATCTTAACACAATGGCCATCCTCCATTCATCACCGACACCATCATAGCCTTTGTCATTCACATATTGAAACTCCTTAACATCCATTCATTCCATGACAACATCATGCCTCACTGACAACAAATGCAACACAGTGCACTTCAATAAGATATTTTTTTTCAAACATTCTATATTCTATATATAATTTAAAAAAATGTATTTGTGTATAAATTTCCTATATTTTATGTTCTTTATCCCATGAGTATTGTGATCAAAAAATGGGAAGATTGTTGGGAATGTATTATATCAACAATAATCTACAAATCATAATTATTTTGATGATCATCAATTTACTTTTTTGTTTTATTAATGAAATTATAATAATTGACTTTTAGGAAATTATTATTCACTAGAATATTTATTCTGTAATTATATTAATGTAATTTATCTATGAGGAATATTTGTTAAATTTTTTAGAACATGTTTTATCAAATTCAAGAAACATTTTTTATACCCTATATGTGGAAGCATAAAGTAAGTAAAAATCCCTACATTTGAAACAACACGTATGGACCATATACCTTACACTTTCAGGAATGTATGTTATAGGAAACATACTTTTGGATGGAACCTTTTGTTTGAGAAAAGTGAATGTATAGACAAAAAACAATATGTTTGGAAGAAAACCTAAATTTGAGTGAAGAAACTTAAGATACATCAACCCAAATTTTGGGATCAAACCTACATTTTCTACCCAACACTGTGATCCTTAAATTGTAAATCCTACATTCATTATTTTGTCATCACATAAAGGAACCTTGTGCTTGACTATTCAATCGCATAGTTTTAAATCATTGATACTAATCAAGAATTATGAAATGGTTTTGATGGAATTAGAAAAAAAAATATGATTTATGACTAATTATAAGTCTCTTATTCAACAGAGTAAATAATTTCTATTTATATGGGATGTGAAGAATCTATTAAATAAATTAAAAATTAAATGATTACGATCTGTTTGGCGAAATTATTGTATCTAATCAACCAGAAGAAAGCCAGTGTGTTATATATTTGACAATAGTATTATCTCATTGTTATGATGTAATATAAAAATAAATGTTTTGTGAATATATTTTGAATATAGAACTATTGAATATATTAAAATATTCTATTTTCATTGATGATTCTCCACTTCGATGATATATATATCGACCCCGTACTTTTGTATAACTGTTGTTGTTTGTTTGTTGTTACTATTGTTTAAAATCATTAAAAGTGAGGATCTCTTTAAATAAATTCATAATTGAGGACATTCATATTTGAATAAGAATATCCTTATTTTTTTCCAGTTTCTACTACAACTATGATATAGAACCTATCATTACAGTCAAATCAATATCTTACAATTTATCAGAGTCTTAACTACTCGGACATAGTCATGGAGATGTATCAGATTCTTGGACTAGGTTTTGGAGAAACCAGTTCCATTTAAATGAAACATAAGGCTCTCTTTATCCTTTTTGTAATGGTTTCAAACACTTGCACTCATTTTCAAGGCCATATTATAAGACAACATTGTATAGTGAAAATCACCAAGCTGACCGGGAGAGTGTTAGTGCATTTTACTAGGGGATTTCTGTTCCCCAAATCCCATTAAAAATTTTCTTGTTCTTATTTACTATTTATCTGATACTGAAATATCTTAAAAAAGAGAACGGTTTATATCTATATAAATCAAAATTAAATATAAAATCCAACTTCTATCATGATTATTGAAAAGAAATAATATAACACCATATTGTTTATCATTGTATTAATATGACCTTACAGAATAAATTAATATATATTATATCAAGGAGATATTTGAGTTATATATAGTTCCTCTCTCAGTTATATCTAACTATTATACAATACATTACTCTAATATTTTGGAAAGCCATTAGTATTGATTTGTTACGTAATCAAATTTTAGTACAACATTATAAATCTAATGTAATGTACAAGAGAATGAATTAGTCATTAGAAGAAATTATTTTTCCCTGTTCAATGGATAAACATGGATCTTAGTATTGACGTACATAATTCAATTAATTTTCTAACAAAAAAATTTTTTATTCCTGTATAGAAATGGAAACTTTAGAGGTGTTTTATGGAAAGTGTTGTCAGACTACTTATTGTGGAGATGATGTAGGTGAAAGATATATTTTGGTACTAGAACTTGTAGGAGGAATGGTTGGTAAGATGAATTTAATTTATTAATATAGAAGAACTAATTGAAGAATACAGATAACTTATGAAGATAATTGTAGGGAAAATCATTTATTTAGGGGACGTGGACATTTTTTGTTAGTATATTTCTTTGGAAAAGTGTTATATGATATTTTAAAAAGGGATAGTTAATAATATTATTTATTAGAGAATACGAAATCCTAGAGAATATTGTTTATGATTCCTATCTAATGACCATTCCACTGTGTCTTTTCCAGGTATGTGATGTGTTATAGGTTTCATTGTTAATTAAATATATACCATATAAATATCATGTTATGAACTCTAAATAAGAATAGTTGGATGTGAATGATTCATATGAGGAAAAACCATCTAATATTGTTTACCATAAAGAGTATGTGTTTTGGAATATTGTGATTATTTATATTAATTTTTTTTGAAAAAGTATAAGATTGAAGATGTAAAATGGGAATATAAAAATGAGATGAAGGAAAAATAAATCAACTTATTAAAGTAATAAAAAAAATTACGAGGAAATTATTTAAAATATCAGGAAGGACTGTAACGGAACATGTAATAGTAATATGTAATGAATATAATTAATTATAAATGATTATTAATTATATTTTAAATATTTTTATTCACTATAAGAATATTGATTAATTTTCTGGTGAAAAAAATTAGTTTTATTCTTAAGAAATTAATTTAAATATATTATTTTCCTTTTCTAAAAATATATATTTCAAAATGATAGAATATTAATTGGAGAAAATAAAATTTATTTTTATATCACAAATTAATATTATCAATATATTATTTTGGGAATTTTCTAAATAAGTTTATTTTTAGGGGAATATTATAAACTAATGTTTTTAAATAAAATAGTCATTTACTATCATATATATATAAATTATAATTATATTTTAGACTAATTTAAAAATGAATTAGTTAAATATGAATATAAATTATTAAATAAATTTCATTGGAGTAAAAATTATACATGAATTCGGTATAAATACATTTTAATAGTTACAATACATTTTCCTAAAAATATATTTTCATCACATTTGATGAGATTATTTTTAAATTAATTTATTCTACTTATAGAATATAAATTTTTAAAAATGGATTCCATAATTATTCACTATTTAAAATTTTTAAAATTATTCATCTTTCATTTTTAGTCTTTATGAATAGTATCATTTTTTAAAAAGTTAGTTTCCATGGTAAGAGTTAAAATGGGTTAAAAATAAGTAGGTAAGGGTTAAATGACCTAAGAATATGTATAAATTCTATTTTTTGGCCTTATTTGTACACATTATCATCTCATATTTAAATATGGTTCATATTGGAGCCATTTGTCTTGATTAATACCTTAACATATTTTATACTTGTGAAAAATTCCAAGGGGGTCCTCTCCCCCATTTATAAAAGTAAACCCACTCGTCTCTTTTCTACACACATAAATAAATTATTATATAATCCAATAATAAAAAAACATATTAAAATAAATATCAATATACTATATTCTTTTATTTTAACATAATTTTGACCTCAAAAGAAAAAGGTGTAAACCTAAGGTCGTTATCTGAAGAACAGTTAAAGAACATAACTATGTTTTTTTATTTCATATTTTATCACATTCAAAAAAATATTGATCATTAAAATATAATAACATGAATTTATTACATATAATTATATGTTATTATATTAATAGTATAAACTTTATCTATCTCATATTACATCAAATCAGAAATGAAACAATCATGTATGTGTACAGATGACAATCATCTCACGAAATGATGAAATTCATTTTCATACACTGCCTATCATGAATAGTTATAATAATTGATTTATTTTATATATATAATATTAATAACAAAACTGTCATCGTATAAGTATAATATGTAAACAATTTTCTATCCTTTCTTTCTATTGAGAAATGAGAATATCGCTCATATGTACGTGCTTATTACCACCTCCACAAACTGATGTTATTCTTTTTTCATCCCAACATTTCATGAATGGTAGAAAAATGTTAAATTAAAATTATAAATTTATATTTATGATATAATAATTATTATACAATTAACAATTTATACCAACCATTTTTTCCAAAAGTTCACTGAAAAATATAAACATTACTCATGCGTGTATACATCCTACAGTCTCCACGATTGTAACATAATTATTTTTTTGAAACCATCATACATAAGTAGTTATTATGTTATAATTAGTGTTTAATGGTGATGATAATTACATTAATAATATTATTTAAATTATATAATCATGTTATATTAGACCATAGTCAACCTACTAAAGTCATTTGGTACTAACTAAAAAATTTTCCTCAAAATCTTTGAAGTAAATATAATCAATTAAGTAATTAATTTTGACCAGAAAAATGTAAAATAATGAGAATAATGAACATGAAAATAGATATTAAAAAATAAATATATAACAAAAATTAATTATTCAAGAGTGGAAAAAAGATACATTAATATTCAAATATAACGTAAGGAACACATTACTATTAAACCTTGTTATAAATGTCTTAATGATTTTTTATATAAATATTTTAATATAATGTTAATATTATAAATTTAATTTTTATTTGTATTATTATATTGAAATAAAGGAATGATAAAGTAAATATTATGTCTCCTATTACTTCATTTCAATTTTTTTCAAAACAATGTATTTTATGTATTTTATACTAGAGGCTTTGACTTTATTTACAATATAAAAAAAGAAATGTTTTATTTTAGCATATACGGCACAAATAGATTTTCCCAATATGTCAAACCTAATTTTTTTATTTTATTCCTTTAAAATTATTAATGTTTTATTCAAATAAAAAACCCCCTTCAATTTGTTCTATGTATTTTATTTTGAAAGTGGGGGTTTAATGGAAATAGAGATATCATTTTCTATAAAGGTTTTACGTCTGGGTTAAGAAGTATATTTTTTATGATGTAAATAAATTATATTATGTGTTCTATGCATGATATGGTCCATATACAACGTTTATAATTGTATTTGAGCCCGATTTAACCCTCCAATTCACTAGGTAATGAATATGTTCCCCAAATAATTATGTTTGAATTAAATATGTAAGTCATTGAATTTGTAAGTGTTCTTGTAAGGGTTATATGAATATAAAGTCTCAAGGAACATGTATGGAATTTCTACTCTTTCTAATGAGATTTTTTTAAATAATTTTAATTATCATGGTATGATGGTGATATTTTGTTTTAATAGAATAAATATTCTATTCAGGGAAAAAAGATATATTTTTATAAGGCTTTTCACCAAGGGTTATCATGTTTTATTTAAAACCCTCAGGATTAGGATTTAGAATTTATGTTTCCTTATAATGTGTTTTATTAAAAATTTTGGGTAGTAATGATGATTTCATTTTTAGTGAATGAAAATCTGAGCTCAAAGTTTAATATGTTATAAGAAAACTCTCTTATTGGATTTTAGGATTTTGAAATTGATTAATTAGTTTATTTATTTTTTTATAGTACATTTACTAAGATTTTTGTACAAACCCTTGTTTTTACATTTTTTCATAGTGTTTAAGGATGAATCATAACAAGCATGAAATCTAGTGGGAAATTATGATGTTTTTTATAGAAAAAATGTGTTTCATTTCCAAATCATTGTATTGTGAAAAATATAGATATTGGGAAGATGTTTTCATGTGGTAATGTATGTGTTTGTTATGTAATAGTTATCAACAGGTCATCTTAATCTCTAGACCATAAATGATCATTGGAAAATATTTAAAATTAAATCCCATTTAGAAATTAAATTATGAGTTTAATAATAATCATGTACTTATATCTTGGTACTACATCCCCCAGCTACATCTATGCAGTTCAAGAACATTCATATCCCCATTGATATATTCTCCATAATTATTAAGGCAATATCCATCAAGGAACTCCATAAAATTTATATTAACAGATTCATGTAGAAAAATATCATTACCATATTTTTTTGCCCCTCACAAAATATTTATGGAATGAGACAACAAATTCTACTCTTCTACCATCAAAAGGATATATCGGGTAAATCTTGTTCGTTATATAAATTAATCCCACTATAAAAATAGATATGAATAATCATATACTAGTATTAAAAATTTCCAGATCTAATATCCTTCATATTATGTTGGATAAGGACAATATTCCATATATTATTATATCTTATATGATCTATAAGCTTACCACACCATAAATAGTATTTCTATATAGGAAAACCCATATGAACATATATAAGGGACAAATGTATCATTTCCAAATTTTTTTTATCTTCCCCACAATACTTATCTTTTTGGTAGTGAATTTCAGTAGATGAGGAGTCATGAATACAACTAGATGAGTTATAGAGAGTTAGTGATAAAATATTACACACATTGCTAAACATTAAAATTCAGCAGAAATGAGTTATATATGTATTTATCAAGAAATATTGTCTCCACTAATTTCTCTATGTAGCTCTGGTATAAGATTTTAGAACTATAATGATACCTAGTAAGAAAAACCCAACTTTGGATTTTATGTGGGAGGGATCATAAAACATACATAGTGTCTAGTCTAATAAAAATATTCTTTTAACATAAAAGAAAAATGGAGTATAATGATAGTAACTAATGAATGGATTTATATGAAATAACTCTAAATATTTCATGAGGGGATTAGAATCCATTTTTGTGGAAAAAGAAGGAACACCATTATCTTATCAATAATATGATAAAATGAACATCACAACGTCACATTTGCAATACTATAAACTCTTAATCCCATCATCCTCATTGCGATATGTTAATTCTATAGTCAATCTCCGTGTTTTATGGTAAATAATAGGAAAAAATTGATTACTTTCCATATGTTGTTTAATTGTGTGATATAGTGTCTATAAAAAATAATCTATCAAATAGATTAGAGTGGTCTAGTAGTGATACCCATTCTCTTTACATGAGAGCCATTTTCATTTATAGATTATATGTTCATGTCTTCAAATTCATTTTTTTTGTTCGAAAATAAGATAACTTTTCCCCATGAATCAATGTATTATCTGTTCATTGATCACCATTCATGGGGATGCATAGCGGTACATGTATATTTTATCCTAGGACTATCTATAGATTCTACCAATATCCAATTTTTTCCTTGGGTATGATATTTTCCAATTCATGGCTGGTGTTCTTACAATATACTCATCACTAATATAACATGTTATTTTATCTAAGGAATGTGAATAGTTTCAGTCCCATGCATTGAGATATGTAGTTATACTTTTGTCTCATATCCTAGTCCCAACCATAAATTCAAAAGAAATCCTATATACTAGCTTGGGGATTATGCCTCTAAATCCATGACAAGTGTTCCATTAAAATTTAAGAATAAAGAATAATGTGTTTGATTTTATGCATGAATGAGATATTTTCATAACCCTCTATGTATAGGTCATTACCATATGATAAATATTTCCCCATCTCTATGGGTTTCATCCTAGTTAATGTTGGATTTTCCTATAATGGATCAGTCCTTAGATGACGCTATACTTCCATATTCATGATACATGTCAACAAAAAATGACTCATATATTGATTTTCATTGACTTACCATAAACTACTGATAACATTTCCCCTTATCAAACTAGGTTAAAATGCATGATATGTTGTCTATACGGAAGGAATATAAGCCAAAGAGCACATACCCAAGTGGTAAGGGCTCATGCTTTCCATCCAAGAGATCTAGGTTCATAACTGGGTGGAGGAGAATTTTCGGTACTATATCAATACTGTAGTAGACACTGTAGTAGTTCTATAGTAGGAACTGTTTGGTACTGTAGCAGCAGAAATTATTCACCCAATTTGGGATTTCGGGCCATCAGTTTGGGCCTACGGGTATCAAGGGCCTTCGGGCCACCAAAGGCCTTCAGGCCACAGGGCCTTTGGGCCATTGAAGACCATGAAGTATCCCAATTCACATAGAGCAAGCCCTAGATGAGGATAAGAGCACCAGTAGCAGTCACCAGAAGTAGAGCTAACAGGATTGGAAGAACGATAGGGTATGTCAACCGCCATCGGGAGCAGGCACTATGCAGCTTTTTACGAGGCAAAGCTAGCTAATCAGCAATGCAGGTGGGGGGCTAAAGGCGATCAATGATTCAGAAGCTGGGGAGGGGTAGTTCTAGTGGGCTAGGCCTACAGGTCATGTTATGGGCATGGTATGCCTCTAGGACCTCGGGTCATGTATTACAGGTCATGTCGGGCCTTGTGCCTTTGGCTTACAGGTCATGTACGGGTTCCCATTCAACCCTTAAAAGGGGGATTATCCTTAATAAAATAAAATAAAGAAGGAATTCAGGACTTTTAGATTGGGGGAATGTAAACTATTCATATAATACAACTTTTTATGGCCTAATTGACATACATGATAATTAATCTATGTACAGACCTTTCAAGTACAATGGTTTAATATATAATCCCATGGAGGAATAAAATTTCTCATCTGCAATATGATCAATGTATAGAAAAGATCGACTGTAGCACAAACAATATATAAATTTATTGTTATGCCTTGGGATATATAGTCCCATATAGACAACTTATATGTGCCCAATCATAGGTTCTAATCAAACTCCCCCAAATTATGGTGACTGAACCTGTATTTGGGAGGATTTGTCCCAATACATGAAACAAATGTATGGTTTTATAGTCACACACAATAGCCATATTTGTAAAAGTATATCTTTACACTGGTCTTTATCTCATAACCTTAAACAATAAAATATGTATGTACTCATCTTATGATCCAAAAAAACATGAAATATGGTCCACAAAAAAACATATTATTCATAGAATAGTCCAATTGTGATACATCTCACTTGTACACAGAATCAAGATCTATGTAACATTCTGCCATAATATAGTTCTTTTTCCACAAACCTATTGTTATGTATAATATACACAATTTTCATTATACTATTTTTGTTTTTTCATTTACATCAAATTTATTAATAGCAAAATATTTTGGTGGATGTATATTTATGTCTGATTTTAAGGATATAAACTTTATAGCACCCCATATTTATCACAGGAAATTGATTTGTATGACGAATAGTCAATTCTATAAGACTAAAACTTTTTTGAAATTGTATTCCCTATATGAATTTAAAATTCTAAGAGATATATATCGTATATGCCCACCAATGATAAAATTTCCTTTTACACAAGATATTCATCTTGTAATTGAGATTGTAATGACCCGACCCCAGTTACCCAGAGTCGGTGCATTATTACATAACATTGGCATGATCACAAAGGATCAAGTCTCGAAAGACCGATTAGTTTAGTATCCTTGGAATAACTAGATACATCAATAAGGTTTATATTACATCATAAGGTAAAAAAACTACAACAACATCCTGTCTTCATATCCCCTCATACTATCCCTGCAGGTCATTCATAAATTAATTCTTCATAATCCTGGGAATAATAAAACATTGAAAGGGGTGAGCTCAGATGCTCAGTAAGGATAACATTATAGCAGAAGCTTTCATAGATAAACATAAACACATAAGGTAATTTATAACTAAAACGAAATCCTTTTTAAATTTGAACTTCAGCATAAAATGGCAAAGATAAAATAAATTAAATCCATTTACTTACTCACATGGATATTCTACTAGTCGAACAATCCCATGCAATATCAATAACCACTTTCATAATGATCGAATGCATAATGTCAGACTATCATATCCACATAGCCAAGGCCTCGTGCCAAGAATACAAATAAGATTTCTCCAAGGCCTTGTGCCAAGACACTAGTTTGTCTCATGAGACCTACCGATGCATCGAGGAGCTATAGCGGGCTCCACCCATCACATACTAAGTCCAATGCATTCCTCATATGAAAAGTTTGAAACATAACATAAACATCCGTATTAAAACTAGCATACGAAATGTAAATACTTTATCCAAAAACCATGAATGGTATAAAAATAGTACATCCATAGTCAAAAATGACTCATTGGATACAATATAGAAGATTGTATTGTATAATATTAACCTCAATCAAGACTAATGAAGGATATTGACATAGATGAAAATAATCATCAGAACTATTTGAGAGAAATATCCCCCTTTTTCTTGAAATCATTTAAAGTCACACTATTTGTCAAGAAGCTATTTAAAAATAGATTTTTTAATTAAAGTGTCCCATAACACTTTTAAACTTTTAAAAGGAGTTTTAATTTTAAAACTTTAATGTCCATATAAATATTTCCTTAAAAACATTTTTTAAAACATGGACATTAATGAGAAAGATTTAGAATAAATAGTCTTTAAAACATTTAAAAACGATATTTTAGTTAGAGTTTCTATCCAAAAGAGAGACACTTGAATACAAATAATTGAGGTAATCAAAACATTGTAATATCATGAGAATAATGGAATTAATGATATATTATGTCAAAGTACATTATATACACCACCTAAAAATTATTTGGTGTATAACAACAAAGAAGTCTCAATGGAATGTAAATTGAGATGAAATCTCTAATAATGGTTGTATCCTTAGGTTAAGGATAAATCAATGAAATAATTATGTGTGGAAAATATAAATACACTAAATATGATTGGATATTCTGTGTCAAACAATCAAAGGACATTCACACATATTCTTGTAAAAACAACACCAATGAATTGGATGTTTAACTCAACAAATGGAGAATGAGTTAAAATTACTCTTATCAAATTCATATCGATGACTTGAGAAATTATAAATGGAGTGATTATGTGTATCAAAATTATATCCACAGAAAAGGGAAGTGGAAATTATGACATAAGCAAATGAATTGTGATTCCACACATAATCTCAGAGTAAAATAATCAATGGAGTTTGCGTAAAGTCGAATAAATGGAAATTGAAATTTAAAATTACCTTATCGATTTGGTAACTTATGAAACATACACCCATGAAAGAAGGATCATACAATGATGATGTAAATACACATAAATTAAAGTATAATACACAATGAATACAATTATGGGTAGTACACATACACCACATGCAATAAAAAGTGGTGAACAATTGAATTCTCCGGAAATTGAAAGTGATATAAGAAACCCCTTACTTTGTACTTTTTCCTTGGTCGATGGTAGTTTAACATCCTGTATAATGGTGAAATAATTGTTATTGAATTATTCAAGAATAATTTACTTTAATATGATATCATATATGATCTTTTAACATTGATTTGTTAATAATATCATAGAATTATCATCATTTCGGGTGTTAACGGGTTCATTTTACTTTATATTCTTTGTTATGTGAGCCATATTCATTGTAAATGGGATGTATATTATTCATATCTAGAATGATATCAAGTCCTTAGATACTATTTTTAAATCAGAAAATTATAATTATTCTTGAATGGATATGATGGAGAATGAATCTCATCACGTTCATGGAGACGGTAGTCCGTACGTACGCACGAGCGACAATATCATTCTTTTGATATTAAAATAATATATAATTGGATGGTATATAATATATACAGAATAATTATCATGATATATTTATTATTTACATGAGTTACACATCATTATTATACCCATACATATAATAATATATTGAATAACAATTACTCCACGACGTAGAGACGGTAAGCCTTACGTACACACGTATGGTGACATGTTATTTAAAGGATGGATAGAATACTGAATATGCTTGTACCATATTTATAATAAAATCACATTATATATATGATACTGGAGTTATTATTTGATAATGGTAATAGCAAAGAAATAATAAGTGGACGAAGAAAGGAACTTGAAAAGTGGTGGTGAAAACATTACCTCTTCTTTGGGTTCTTCCTTTTGATTTGATCAAAAGGGATCCTTAGGTTGGCTTTCTGATCAAAATAATCCCTCTAGGTTGTAGTTTGGGAAGTTTAGAGAGTATTTGGGCATGTTTTGGCCGAACCAAAAGGCTTTTAAGGTGTGAATAAATGATAAGGAGGAGTGCCCTTTTATAAGAGGGGTGATGGGAACCTTTGGAAAAGCTAGAAATATTAATTTATAATAAATTAATATTCGGTTTCTAATGGATAAAAAGTTGATTATTCAAAGTTTAAGGTGGGGATAGGTCGAAAACCATTCATCCAATAGAATTTAGACAGATTTGGGTCACTATATTTACCTTATAGTTTAGTTTTAACTATTAGTTAATTAGTTTGACATTTACCATGTCACTTTGTATTTTTATATTATATAGTTAATAAACATACTATATACATCCAAAAGACCCCCCAAGTGGTCAAATAATTATATAACTATCATTATATAAGTCTCTTGTATGAACCTTAGATTTTTAGGAATTTAATATCAATTACTAATATAATATATGTTTCAAAAACTCTTTTATGTCAATTTTGACACTATTCAATAGTTGATTTTTGTGAAACACATAACAGAATGATTACTTCAAAAAAAGTTAATTAAATCAATCCTAATATGTCTTATTAACCTAGAAAAGTAGTGTAATTCAATAAAAGTCTCAAAATATATTTATTTGTTTATTTATAATATCAATTATTCTAATTTTTCACTATTATGGTAATTACTGCATCACCATTGTGTCATAAATAAATTAACTTATTTAATGTCTAAAAATTATAAATAAACTATAATTGTTTATAAAATCGTTTTATCTTTATAATGAATATTTATAGTCTAAAATCAAACATATGTAACCCTATGTAAAAATTGTTTTTCTCAAAGATATATGCCTGTGTCATTTTTGTATTGATTTTAACTTAATTAAAATAAAGTGTCATTATCACTTACAAGTGGATCCATGGGGTCCCAAAATCGACCCAAAGATGCCCATGGTAGACCATGTATTAACCAATAGGTTTAAGACACGTTTTAAGGTAATTTAGTATTATTATAATATTATTGTTTAACCCTTGTTTACCAGATTTACCCTTTAACCACGATAAAAAAAATATTTATCGAAGTAATTATCCAAAATGTCTAAAAATAAAAGTTACCTATTTACACAATTTGAACATCCTGATTCCAAATATGGAATCTAATTTTCCAAATTGAAAACGCAGAAGTGGCAGAAATTAATTTAAAATTAATTTCCGTTGTTAAAACAAAAAGCGTGTTTTTAAGAAATAATAACTATCAAAAGACTGACACTTGTTTATGCCTGGTTTAATTGTGAAATTATGTCCAATGACAAACATTGAATTTAAAGGTAAAAATATATTCTAAATAGACTTTAAAACTACTAAAATTCATAATTTATCAATATTAATTATTTTGATTAAAAAAAGTTGTTTTTAATTAAAAATTTAGTAATTTTCACTATTCATCAAAATATGAAAGTTATCCGAAAAGTACCAAAATTTCACCCTAGGTTAATTTCGATATTCCGAATCCAAAAATCATGTCAATTTTCAGAGATGTAAATTATAAAATTTCAAAACGTAGGTATTACTATTCATAACGGCTAGTTTGATTGGTTATGGTGTGTTAAAATCTCAAAGTAGCGTACAATGCACGTCGTTGCATTATTCGAAAGGAAAAGTACCGTGGAAGCTTGGGGTGTTACATTATCCCCTCCTTTAATAAATTGTGCCCTCACAATTTTTTAAAATTGTGCTTGGGAATATAATGGAAAGTCCACATCGGAAAAAGAGTCAATAAAACTATCACTTTAAAAGATAGAAAGATAGGTATAAAGGTCACCCAAGACTACCCATACTCGGATTCCATGTAGGAAATCATGGATATGGATGATAAACTAAGTGTCAAGTTTTGATGGAGAGGGATAGAAATCATGATCAGGAGAAAGTTAACAATAAGAACACCACAAACTTGTGTTGGGACAAACGACCATTAGTCTCCTAGTAGGAATATAAACATACAACATATTTTTTTTGTTTTATGTTACATTACATAAGGAAGAGGAATTAATTTATGATATTGACTAAGAACATAAAGAGATATACATACTTTTTATGTATAGTTTCATTATTTAATAACTTTTTACCACTAACTTATTTTTTTTGAACAATGAGTATTCAAGAAGAGTGGTCACAATAAAAGAGCTAGAATAAACTTCTATAGAAATACATGATCCATGTAGGATAAACTATATATTTAACTTTCCTTTAGAGATTAATCCAAACCAAAATGGTTAGTATAAGATCTGATGATCCCCCAAATGTATATTCCATTAGAGAAAAAAAATCGTAATTTCTAAAATTAAACCAACAATACCCCAAAGTTAAATAAATACCATTCAATAATAAAATTTCCTTAAAATACTTTAATATAATCCAAAGTAATATTGAAACCAAAAACATATAAGATTGTAGTCTTCAATGATAAATTGTATCTCCAAATGACATCATCTACTCTTAAAGACACATACTTAAAAGTAATTAACCTAATCACATATTATTTATTATAGGTTAATCATTTCCATAAAAAACACAAATCACTATAGATCCATAATATAAACATAGATAAAAATCCACCATTACTCCTCTAATGACATCCCATAGTATTCTATTTTCCTTGGACATATAGTGTTCCCAACAAAGTTAACATCATCTAAAATAACATTTATCACTTAATCACCAAATCATTTTCCTATAATAAAGGTATTAATTTGATAAGACATAAGAACCCAAGTCAACATATTATTGATCAATAAAATCATTTAACTAAAGAAAATAGTCACACTAACCAGGGACTTCACTTAGTCCAGTGGTAGGAGATAAATCCTAATCGCACTTTGGTTGTGGGTACGATTTCCACAGCTTTGTCCAACGCGACGGGTTGTCACACGTTCTACTTGTTGTCCTTTTTCAAAAAATATATTTTATAATATTAAAAAAATGAGATAAATTCCTCAAAATAACATAATTTAACCACAAATGTTATATCATACCTTGAATTTTCATACCAAATTATAATAACTTATAATTTTCTCAAACCCCAATGATTATATAAAACCAAATGGTTATTTATACATATATCCACAAGAGAAGATACAATTCATCCTCAAATATCATTCTCACATAGAAAAACTGTGGGGTTACAAATACAAGAGAAAATTATTCCAAAGTAAACCCATCAACAAGGATCACTAATAATTTTTAAAAATTTATCCAACCATTTATTTCCACATAGCTTCTTCTCCGACCAATAAAATATCCTATAGAATAGGACATTCACTCGGGTAATGGCCAGGACCCCTACATTTACAGCAGATGACTGTAAATGGATTCTTGGGACCATTTTTATCTTCTTCCATAATACTCATCATTTTTCTTCGGCAATTCTTCACTTTATGTCCTTCCTTCCAGTACGTAAAGCATTTCGTTGTCCCATTGAGACACTTTCCTGGGTGTCTCCTTCCACATTTCCTACATTATGAAAATTGAGGGTTCTTTTCTCCATGGTCTCCACTACTGGAGCTCTTATCATTCATCACCTTTCTCTTCCTTGTTGAGTCTGGGAGTTGGATAATATATATGTTGTTGATCATATTTTTGGAAAACAAATTTGGCATAAAGACGATATCTTTTACGCCTATCGACATTCCATTTTCTTGCCCATTTCCACCACTGTTCCCACCTTGTACATCATTCTCAAAGTCACTATGACTTCCTTGGAATCCAGCCATTGACTAAAACCAGAAAGCATTGTGTGAGTAACAGTAGTCATAAAATCATTTAGAGATTAACATTTCACCATATTCTCAATTTGAAACATATTAGGATTAACCAAGGTCATTTACTCTCAACTTATATAAATTAATTAAATCCGTTTGTAAGGAAAATGTAAATTATCCTACGCGTATCCCCCGGGAGTGTCGTAACCAATAATGCAGCAAGGCCCGTTGTCGTGCACCAGTTCTCATTTGAGTCTAGGTCAAAGCGGTGTTTTCTGGTTTTACCCCTAGGTACATCTGTTCCAGAGCCGCCTCTACCTGCTTGTATCCAGATAGGGATGTATTTCTCGGAAAAATCACAAAATCTCTACATTACAAAAATTCTAGAAAGTTATTTTATACTAATCCTAAAAGTTCATCTTAGGTCTACGTGCTGTAATCAGAGTTTATCTAAATCTAGCTTCCAAGGTTTGTACTAAACTTCCTTTGATACCAAATGTAATGCCCTGACCCTAGTTACCTAGAGATGGTGCATTGTTACAGAACATTTTCATGATCCCAAAGGATCAAGTCTCGAAAGACCAATAAGTTTAGTAGCCTTGGAATAACTAGATACATTAATAATGTTTACATTACATCATAAGGTAAAAAAAAACAAAAAAATCTTGTCTTCATATCCCCTCATACTATCCCTACAGGTCATTCATAAATTACTTCTTCATAATCCTGGGAAAAATAAAACATTGAAAGGGGTGAGCTCAGATGTTCAGTAAGGATAACATTATAGCAGAAGCATTCATAGATAAGCATAAACACTTAAGGAAGTTTATAACTAAAACGAAAGCCTTTTAAACTTGATCTTCAGTATAAAATGGCAAAGATAAAATAATTTAATGGCATTTAATTACTCACATGGATATTCTACTAGTCGAATAATCCCATGAAATATCAATAACCACTTTCATAATGATGGAATTCATAATTTCAGACTATCATAACCACATAGCCAAGGCCTCATGCCAAGACTAAAAATAAGATTTTGCCAAGGCCTTGTTCCAAGACACTAGTTTGTCTCATGAGACCTACCGATGCATCGAGGAGCTATAGCGGGCTCCACCCGTCACTTACTAAGTCCAATGCATTCCTCATATGAAAATTTTGAAACATAACATAAACATCCGTATTAAAACTAGCATACGAAATGTCAATACTTTATCTAAAAACCATGAATGGTATAAAAATAGCACATCCATAGTCAAACATAACTCATTCGATACAATATAGAAGATTTTATTGTATCATATTAACCTCATCCGAGACTAATGAAGGATATTGACATAGATGAAAATAATCATCAAAACAATTTGAGATAAATATCCCCCTTTTTCTTGAAATCATTTAAAGTCACACTATTTGTCAAGAAGCTATTTAAAAATAGATTTCTGAATTAAAGTGTCCCATACCACTTTGAAACTTTTAAAAGGAGTTTTAATTTTACTACTTTAATTTCCATATAAATAAATCCTTAAAAACATTTTTTAAAACATGGACATTAATGAGAAAGATTTAGTAGAAATAGTCTTTAGAACATTTAAAAACGGTATTTTAGTTAGAGTTTCTAACCAACAGAGAGACACTTGAACACAAATAATTGAGGTAATAAAAACATTGTAATATCATGAGAATAAAGTAATTCATGATATACTATGTCAAAGTACATTATATACACCACATAAAAGTGATTTGGTGTATAATAACAAAGAAGTCTCAATGGAATGTAAATTGAGATGAAATCTCTCATAAAGGTTGTATCCTTAGGTTAAGGATAAATCAATGACATAATTATGTGTGAAAAATATAAATACACTAAATATGATTGGATATTCAGTGTAAAACAATCAAAGTACATTCACACATATTCTTGTAAAAACAACACAAATGAATTGGATGTTTAACTCAACAAATGGAGAATGAGTTAAAATTACTCTTATCAAATTCATATCGATGACTTGAGAAATTATCAATGGAGTGATTATGTGTATCAAACGTATATCCATAGAAAAGGGAAGTGGAAATTATGACATAAGAAAATGAATAGTGATTCCACACATAATCTCGGAGTAAAATAATCAATGGAGTTTGTGTAAAGCCGAATAAATGGAAATTGAAATTTCAAATTCCCTTATCGATTTGGTAACTTATGAAACATACACCCATGAAATAAGGATCATACAATGATGATTTAAATACCCATAAATTAAATTATAATACACAATGAATACAATTATGGGTAGTACACATACACCACATGCAATAAATATGTGGTGAACAATGGAATTCTCACGAAATTAAAAGTGAGATAAGAAACCCCTTACTTTGTACTTTTTCCTTGGTCGATGGTAGGTTAAACTCCTTTATAATGGTGAAGTAATTGATTTTGAATTATAAAAGAATCATTTACTTTAATATTATATCATATATGATCTTTTAACATTGATTTGTTAATAATATCTTAGAATTATCGTCATTTCGGGTGTTAATAGGTTCATTTTACATTATATTCTTTGTTATGTGAGCCATATTCATTATTAATGGGATGTATATTATTCATATACAGAATGATATCAAGTCCTTAGATACTATTTTTAAATCATCAAATTATAATTATACTTGAATGGATATGATGGAGAATGAATCTCATCGCGTTCGTGGAGACGTTAGTCTGTACGTACGCACGAGCGACAATATCATTCTTTTGATATTAATATAATATATAATTGGATTTTATATCATATATACATAATCATTAAGATGTTATATTTATTATTTATAGGAGTTACACAGAATTATTATACCCATCCAAATAATAATATATTGAATAACAATTACATCACGACGTGGAGACGGTAAGCCGTACGTACGCACGTATGGTGACATGTTATTTAAAGGATGGATAGAATATTGAATATGGTTGTACCATATTTATAATAAAATCATAGTATATATATGATACTGGAGTTATTATTTTATAAAAGTAATAACAAAGAAATAAGAAGTGGATGAAGAAAGGAACTTGAAAAGTGGTGGTGAAAACATTACCTCTTCTTCGGGTTCTTCCTTTTGATTTGATCAAAATGGATCCATAGGATGGATTTCTGATCAAACTAATGCCTCTGGGTTGTATTGAGGGATGTTAAGAAAGTATTTGGGCATGTTTTGGCCGAACCAAAAGGCTTTGATGGTGTGAATAAATGAGAATGATGATTTCCCTTTTATAAGAGGGGTGAGGGGCACCTTTGGAAAAGCTAGAAATATTAAGTTATAATAAATTCATATTCGGTTTCTAATGGCTCAAAAGCTGATTATTCAAATGTTAAGGTGGGTATATGTCGAAAACAATTCATCCAATAGAATTTAGACAGGTTTGGGTCACTATATTAACCTTATCATTTTGTTTTAACTCTTAGTTAATTAGTTTGACATTTACCATGTCACTTTGTATTTTTATATTATATAGTTAATAAACTTATTATATACATCCAAGTGACCCCCATGTGGTATATTAATGATATACCTATCATGATATAAGTCTCTTGGCCGAACCTTAGATTTTTAGTAATTTAATATCAATTACTAATATAATATTTGTATTAAAAACTCTTTTATGTCAATTTTGACACTATTCAATAGTTGATTTTTGTGAAAGACAAAACAGAATGATTAATTCGATAAAAGCTACTTAAAGCAATCCTAATATGTCATATTAACCTATAAAAGTTTTGTAATTCAATAAAAGTCTCAAAATATATTTATTTTGGTATTTAAAATATCAATTATTATAATTTTTCACAATTATAGTAATTACTGCATCACCATTGTGTCATAAATAAATTAACTTATTTAATGTCTAAATATTATAAATAAAATATAATTATGTAGGAAATCGTTTTATCTTTATATTGAATATTTATAGTCTAAAATCCAACATATATAACCCTATGTATAAATTGTTTTTCCAAAAGATATATGCTTCTGTCATTTTTGTATTTATTTTAACTTAATTAAAATAAAGTGTCATTATCACTTACAAGTGGATCCATGGGGTCCCAAAATCTACCCAAAGATGCCCATGGTCGACCATGTATTAAAAAATTGGTTTAAGACACGTTTTTGGGTAATATAGTATTATTATAATATTATTTTTTAACCCTTGTTTACCAGATTTACCCTTTAACCATGGTAAAATAAATATTTACCGAAGTAATTATCCAAAATGTCTAAAAATAAAAGTTACCTATTTACACAATTTGAAAATCCTGATTCCAAATATGGAATCCATTTTTCCAAATTCAAAACACAGAAGTGGCAGAAATTTATTTAAAATTATTTCCCATTGTTAAACCAAAAATCGTGTTTTTAAGAAATAATAACTATCAAAAGATTGGCATTTGTTTATAACTGGTTTAATTGTGAAATTATGTCCAATTACAAACATTGAATTAAATGGTAAACATATATTCAAAATATTCTTTAAAACTACTAAAATTCATAATTGATCAATATTAATTATTTTGATTAAAAATTTGTTTTTAATTAAAAAGATAGTAATTTTCATTATTCATCAAAATATGAAAGTTATCAGAAAAGTACAAAAATTTCACCCTAGGATAATTTCGATATTCTGAATCCATAAATGAAGTCAATTTTGAGATATATAATTCATAAAATTTCAAAAAGTAGGTATAACTATTCATAATGACTAGTTTGATTGGTTATGGTGTGTTAAAATCTCGAAGTTGCGTACAATGCACGCCGTTGCATTATTCGAAAGGAAACGTACCGTGGAAGATTGGGGTGTTACAGAGATAACTCTTGTCTGTGTGATCTCACCTAAATCCGGATCTCAACCTCTTTGGGGATGTGATAAAAATAGTTAAATGGGGCCCAGTGGCAAAACTATTGGATTTTATTACTAGTATAGTTCGTCATCATATGGAACAAAACATTTGAGAGTATTCATCCTCATTAAATGTCGTTAAAATACAACAAATATGATATTTCCTATAACTATTTAAATTTCAAAGAGCGGTCACTTCTATATGTCCTAATTTCCAAACCTGAGAACCAAATCTGTATAATTCTACCTGATATACAAGACATTATAGTGGATAAAGCACCCATATTTCCCAATGAACCCTTACTCTTGGGATTATCAAATTCAGAACTTGTTATGTTCTATATAATTACATATGAACAATCACGGGGAAAGTAAATTTTTTTAGTCTTATATTAGGATTCTTAAAGAGTCCTTTCACACATTCATGATAGATCGATATACGGGTATAACCATACGTACTACACATATCGGCTTTCATATTATTTCAGGATACATAGTTTGATTTAAACTATATATTACAGTAGGAGATACAATTCATCAACCTTTTGTATTATGCCTTAAAAAAAATTTATTCTTAGTTTGAGACTGAAATGTTTCCAACCACCTCTTCAAAATTTCATTACATATATCATAATTAATTAACTCAATTCATTATTTTATGACAACAATTCATGGATAAAAATTATCTGTGTTTTGGAATCCAAGGATCCCCTATCATATGTTATGAATATAGGAACCTAATATTGATATGCATATGCACCACTAATATGAAATTCCAAGAAGAGGAATCTCCATTCTAAGGGGAAGATCCCTTAATCCATGTATGTCTCATTTGTAGTGTAGTTAAACTCATTATTCAAAAGTTATTAGACGACATCCTTGGTATGTATTTTTTCAATCTCATACTTATTATTTAGATAACTCTATTCATGGATTACATATTTATCATTCTTTATAGGTTGATATTGCGTAACTCTTAGATGTTATTCCCCATCTTGGTTATTCTTCACACCCATATCAAATAGACCAATCACTATGTAATTAAACTCTATGAAATCCCTTTTGAGAAGTTATATATTTGAATTAGGACCCTCATTCAGGTCTAGTGTCATTTTTTTCTTTGTTAGTTAAATTATTTAGTTCATTTCATTATATTGTTTAAACATAAACCCTAGTAATGTTTATCCAATTTAATATGACCATAAAATTCTAAAACATCCATGGAATTTGAAGGGATAAAATACTAAATTTTACTATTCATATAAACAAGGAAAATGATTTTTTTCATGATCCTACCTAAATATAACTCCATAGTTAATTGAATATTTTTCGTGAGTGGTTTTAATATGGGTAACTTCCTGGGATGTTTCTTATGGTGTGTGCGTGTGAGGACAAATCACACTAAAATAACATGTTTGAGTCTTTCATGATATTTTTTAGTATTATAATATTTTAGAGGTAGTGGTTAGGCCCTAGGGATGTGAAAATATGAATCTGTGGGAAAAATAGTCGGTCTTAGTAAGATGAGACCCGACGATGATGTTAATATGGGATACATATACTGTTCATGGTGCCTAGTTGTTATAGTGGTATCATAGGGGACTTTTTTATTTTCATGGTTAGTATATATCTTAGTTTGTCTTGTTAGGAAAAAGATAGGATTGATGTGACATAAGGGGTAGGTTTTGAGAGAGTGTATTGATATATATCATCCTGAAGAGATTTATATCTAAATCATAGGTTAGTAATTGTGTATCTTTCATAGACAGTGATTTAATTCAAGTAACCTTTCTCCATGTTCCTTTATATTTCTAGTCGATCATTGTTATCTCATGTTGGAATTAATTATTTTGTCCCATATAATTCCATTTTTCTGTTTTCTGTTATATTAACGTCCTCCACCTTTAAAAAAACATCCATCAAATCCTCAATACTAGAATGACACCCCAGTTGATCAGAATCTCAAAAATGTATCCCCACAAACATTTTGAGCTATGAACCAAGGTGTAGTACCAACCCATAGTTATGTTAAAGTTGTGAAAATAAATTGGATGAGGATATGAATCAATACCAATTATTTTTAGTAAGATTTTATTCATTGGGTTGATTGATCCTTATATAAAAGAATTTGCATTGGATAAAATGAGAGATTTTTTAATTCTTAAGGACCCTTGATTCCATCACGGTGATTTGTGTTGTCTTCAAGGTTGATGGTATAAGTAAAATGTTCTGTGATTTAATTGTTATGGAAAATAAGGATTGAAAATTGGAGTGGGAAGACCTAAATGTGATATTTATTGAGAAATTATACTCACATACTATAACCTATAAAACAATCCATAGAGTTCCTCATCCTCAATCATGGGAATCAAATAGTTATGGGATACACTAATCACTTCACCAGGATTTCCATATTTATTCCCGACATTATGTAAAATGAGATGATAATAGCTAATAGGTTTTTGATGGTCCTTTGATTTGATATCATATATCATGATTTTGTATATATTCTAACCTATATTGAAAGGGTGGATATGTAGTGGACCAAAATTTTATCAATGAAATTTATTTTCATAAAATTATTTCATAAAGCACATACAAGAAATAGAGAAACAAAAAAAATATTCTCATAATTGTTAACTTTTTCAATAAACAAACCAATAATAATTCTAGAATAGTATATCTGGACAACAAATAGAAAATAAGATAATAAGAGTAGGAATATTTGGATCAACTAGAACCAGTAGAAACACCACACTCATAAACAATTCTGTAGAAATAAAACATAATGGTGTTAATATAACATACATTTTGAAGATGAATATATATAACCAAGATATAAATTATAATTGAATGGATAATGAATCAAACAATAGTTATTTATAATAATTAAATAACTTCTACCATATGAATATTAAAATGAATGATGGAATCATAATCCAACATTTTTTAATAACAATCTAGCCCTTAGAATATTCACCTAACTTATAAATGAATAAATATAATTTAGATATATTTCTAAATAAAATATGATATAATTATTTCATGGTATAAAAAAATAAATGTTTTGAAAAATGATAAATTATATGTTTCTATTTTTGTTAAAAGTATTTGTATATTTACAATTTTATAATTAATATAAATATTTAAAGGAAAATTTATCTTCATAAAATTGGATCATAAATTAATATAATATTTATTATAATTATAAGTTATTTTTTCCAAAATTGATCAATTTTCATAGGGTTTTAGAATCAATTATAAAATTAAAATCAGTATTTTTTTAATAAATTATGATTTTAGTGAAAAATTGAAATTATCATATTAATAGAATTATTTTCCTAAAATGGATTCCTTCCATAAATCTACACATCCAATAATGGTTATTGTGAATGTTTAATATTTTTTAAAATAATGTAATTTTTATTGAATAGTAAAATATGGAAATTTATAGTATTTAACATTATAAGAAAAATAGATGGATCATTGTGTCATGTGTGATGTAAGAACCCATATTATTGAACTCTAGAAAACCATTTAACATATTTATTCATATTAATAAAAACTAGTTGTTTTCTTAATCCAAGATAATAAACAAATGAATATAATAATCAAAATCAACCCTAACATCTAGCTATAAATATCATCCCTCACCACCCATTCTCATAATTACATTTAATCCTTGTAGATTGTCAATATTCTACAAAATTATCGTAAAAATATTCTTCCTCTCATATGATAGATTCTATTGATAAAAAAATCCCAAACCCAATTTCCTTATGATGGTTCTCAAGGAGACAACATCGAAGATGTGTAATCCTCAATCGTTTGTCTTTTAATTTCTTTTAGTTTTCTATCCTTACCTCATCACCCATATCCTATGTTGAAAATAAAAACATTATCACAAATATATAAAAGAATATTTTTTTAATGGAATATGAACCCTCAACGCTCCTGTATTTTTCTATTATTTGAAAAATTAAAACATTATTTGTGATATGTTGGTTCACCACCTTCGTGGATGAAGAGTTTCCATTTTATATTAAAACATTTATGGTTGGTCATTAATCCATTAGCATGGATATATCATATTCAAATAGGTATATTATATCTTGTTTTCTGTTTTTAAACTAATATATTGGAATAATATTATATAAAACCCAAACTAGTTTGTTACAATCTTAAAAACCTAAAAAATAAAATTATCATTTATCATTAATGTTTTATGAAATGAATTATCCTCATACAAGAAAATGTAATGATGTATAGGATTTTTATACATCTAAAATCCAATAAATGAATTTTTATTTCACATATTTAGAATTATTATCATTCTACAATATCATCTATAATTATATAAAAGATAACTAATAAGGGAAAAATGAATGTCCCAAGAACGATGAAATTGAACTATATACCTCAATGAAATGTCCATACAAATAGATAATAAAAATTTAAAATATTAAATATATAAATAATAAGTTGTTAATTTATTAAGTGATGAATCTAATTTTATTTTCCATGATATTAAGTACATGCAAGGAATACACTTAGATATAAGGTAATTGGATCCACGAACCAAACTCCTTTTCTTTGGGTTATCCCACTTTTATAAATTATTTGGTTTTAATAATCTTATAATGATCATTAAATATCATTTCATTAATATTACATTCTTGTTTTGGGGATATACAATTTTTTGACATGTTTTTGTGAAAAATAAAATAATTAACATAAATAACTATTATTTTTAAAACACATAATTTTCTCTTCTTGAGTAGTTTCTTATTCCTTCAAGAATGATTATTATTATACAAATTATTGTTTTATGTTTTTCATTTGGGAAAAAAATTATTTATTAAATTATTTTTGATTAAATCCTATTAAAACCAATTCATTTCTATGGGATAATTCATGACAATAATTGTAATACATTCTATGTGTCATTAATGATTATGAAAATATTATGATGTAAGGAGTGTGACCATAATTATATTGACCTACAATTAAATTTTCAATGTGATGTATATGATATTAATGAACATGATACTAGATTTTATCATTATGAAGATGTTATAATTGTGAACATATGTTATCGGTGAACATAATGCTATCATTGTTCAAGACTATGTGTAGTATCTAACCACTCTGACTTGAAGTTTTATTTTTTTTTTCATTTTAACATTCCCTAAATTTATAAATTATTTCCCATAATGATTATTATGATGTTATTTTTATTATTATATGATGATGATGATTATTCACACCCATGTTATATTAACTAATGTCCCTTATGCATCATCTTATTGGGATTTTACCTCAACCCTTTAATTTATGTATATCCCAGGTGAATTAATATATGTAGGATAACACAAGGATTAGAAGAAAAAATAAGATGAATTTAAATACATTTAAATGTCTTATTATGTAAATGTTATGTATTAGCCACATTTTACGAAGATTCGAATCCTTTTGATCTAGGATTTTTATCTCTATTAAGCTTTTTAACTTAAGAATGTTATAATACCCATGTAATCTAATGTAGGGTTTCTATAGTTTGTATCATAGCATGGTTTAATTATTTTGGTATGTAATAATAGAGAACATTAGTGAAAACATTTAGGATAAGACTATGTCTATTTAAACAAAAAAGAATAATTATTTTAGAATATTTCTAAACATATGAATCCCATAAGTTATGACTTTAGAGTTAATTTCACAAAAGATTAAATTAATTATTCATGACTCATAGAATTGTGTTTTTTTCAAACATTTTATATTTTATAAAATGGTGGTAATTGGTATAAAATATGCCAAGAACATTTATGAGGGACAATGAAATGATTTCTCAACTGGTATTAATAATTCCATGGGATATGGATTTCAAAATATGTTGGAAATTTTTAGCTAGTTGTATCGTGATAGGAATAATTACCTTAAAAATGTGGAACATCATACTTCACCTAAGATGTAAAACTATTCATTGATACATTTTTAGGCAAACAACCAAAAACATTTAGTGTATATTCTGATACACTTTTTGTAGAAATGTTGGTTAACTCAATGGAGAAGAAATTTTTTGTGGTCTAATAAACTGAGAAACAAAAGGTGATTCTAGAAATTTATCATTTAGTTGGAGAATCCAATCAATGATAGGAATTGATAAGTATCCCCAAGATGTAGGATGAAATAGAATAGTTAGATTTAAAGGACATTATCTAAATATTTCACTACAAGTATTTCTATTGAACTATTCATACAAAGATGGAGAGATATTTTATAGATGTGAAGTAAAAGGTATCTAAATATTTCTCATATAATGATGATAAACTTACAAGGATTTTTGGATATTCCATGAGTATTTTTAGAAAAAATTATGGAATAATAGATATATTATTTTTTAGTTTAAGACCAATCATTCGAAAGGATCTAACAAAAAGAGACATTGGGTGTTATGAAGAAGTGGTTAAATGTACACTAAAAGTTTATATAGAGTTTGGAAAATATTCCCATAGTTATTTAGATAAGAAGGGAATAATT
This sequence comes from Viscum album, assembly GCA_963277665.1. Lineage (NCBI taxonomy): Eukaryota > Viridiplantae > Streptophyta > Magnoliopsida > Santalales > Viscaceae > Viscum > Viscum album. Next base: position 1,162,533,534 of record OY728130.1, on the reverse strand, counting down.
TAGTTTCAAGATGATGGTTCAAATGAAAAACGAGGGAAGAGGATCGAACCAACCACATGTCAAAAGTGTTGTAATTGGAATCATTGTAATTTAATTAGAGGAATGTGAAAATGATTCTAGTGTGGTTTAGAAGGCCGCAAAGTTCATGATTATTGAAAATACCTTAAGGAACAAAAAACATGGTGGATTAAAGGAAGGTTCCTTATAAACCCATACCAATGGTTAAATTCTCCACCTATAAAGAGAAAGGTAACTATGAAATCCATAGAACTAAACCATAAGTCCTTGACAATAATAAATGTCAGATGAAACCAAATCCAAATAAAAAATAGAAACATTATTCTATCACTACTACTGAAGTTGATAAAGAAATAAAATTCATACAAGGTACACTTCCTATTCAATCAAGAATGGAAAAATCATTACCTGATTCTAGCTAAATGTGTTCCATTATATTCATCATGTTTTTAGAACTATTAAATCAATTACATGTTAACTTTAAGTAGATATATCCATAAAAAAACCATGTGGTGTGATCATTATAACCAAATTGTTGGACTCTAAACATATTGAGATATGTTGTGGGATCTATCCAATAAATCTTGTAATACATCCTTTGGATGAATTCAATTCTAAATTGGTCATGGATTAACTCTCGTTATATAGATGACACATCAATTTTCCATAAAATGAAATATTTTTTCATATTTTAAACCATCCAATGATGCTCCAAAAATAGGAGGAATCACATGAATCTCATTTTGAGAATCCATCAATGGTGTGGGTGTTTATACACTAGGAAGAAATATATATACACCAAATAGTGGTGTGGATTAAAAGCATCAAAATTGAGGATATTCCTATTGTGAAAGAATATAATGATAGAGTTCCCAACGAGTTACTTAGAAAACCCCTGGAATTTGTGGTATAGTTCATAATAGAACATATACCCAGAGATACTCCTATTTCAAAATTCCCCTATAGGAAATTCCCAATTAAATCGGAGCATTTAAATAAGTACCTAAATGAGAACCTATAAAAAGTGTTCATATTCCAAAGTGCAACTCCATCTAGTGCATCAATTTTCTTCTTAAAAATTAGGATGGATCAATGTGGTTGTGTATCAATTACCAAAAGCTCAATAAGTTCTCCATAAATAATAGGTATCCTAATCCACGTATTGATGAATTATTTGATCAATTGTAAGGAGATATATACACACAAAGATGGATATTAATTTTAGATATCTTAAATTTAAGGTGATGAAGGAAAATATTCATAAGACCACTTTTCGTACATGGAATGGGGAATATGAGGTCCTAGTGATTCAATTCAAACATACTACTTCCCTTATAATATTCATGTATTTTATGAATAACATCATTATAAAATTCTTTTTTTAGTATTTATCGATGATATTCCCATTTACTACAAGTGCAAGGAGGATGAAAAAGATTGTTTGTGTATTTTTATGGAGACGTTATGGAAGGAGAAATTGTATTACACATTAATCATGTATTCATTTTGGATGTATCATGTCACATTTTTATGGAACATGATCAAAATTGAGGGAATTTATATGGAACCGTAAAATAAAATCAATTGATGAATAACGATGAACAACTATTGTAATAAAAAATCTTAGTTTTCATAGCTTATCTGGGTACTAATGATGTTTTGTGAAAATGTTTTCTTGATTTCCTAGAATACTAACTATGGTGACATGGAAATGGGTAAAGTATGTTTGGATAGAAGAATGACATGAAATATTAATTAGCTCAAGGAGAGGAAAATCCTTTCACAAGTAATCAAACTACCTAGAAGTGGATAATTGTTTTCAATATATGGTGATTCTTCCAAGAAAGGCTTGAGTTTTTTACCCATGAATAATAAAACGTGATATCATATGCCTCAGAGGAGTTGAATATCCATGTGTTGAACTACTTAAAGTATTATCTAGAGCTATAAGCTATGATATTCCTTGAAAATATGGAAACACGACCTCTATGGTGATAAGTGTGACATATATACCGATAAAAATATTCTAATGTATACATTGACACTAAATGATATCTGCATGTATCAAAGAAGATGGTTATATATAATTCAGGAATATGATTTATATATTATTAACCATTTAGGATAGGAGAAGAGTGTTGTTTATGCAATTAGTAAAAAAGATTCTATAACATAATCCATTATTTGAATTGAGAATGACCCTATCTTCATGGATATGAAAAATATGGATTTGGAAATCATAACACTATATAATACATCATACCTTTCCCAAATGATTTCCCAACCATCTATCCAAGATATGATCATGGAGTCATAATGGGAAGATTTGGAGTATCATATGAGGGTTAATTAAGTAAAGAATTTGAATCTACATGAGTTCCTTATTGATGAGGACACATTCATCCTATGTGGAACATGGATTTTCAGGCCTTCATTACATGATATAATGAAGGACATAGTGGGTAATGCAAAGAACTCACCATTATCTATCCATCAAGGAATTACCAAGAGGTACCCTGATCTTAATGAGAAATTATAATGGGAAAACATGAATAATTATATCTTAGATTATATATGATGTTTCCTGGTAGGTATGATAGTTAATGTGGAGTTACAAACAATCCCAAGTGATGATGCAACCTCTTTATATACCCATGTGGAAATGGTAGAATGTCACCATGGACTGTGTCACTAGTCTCCCAAAGAAATCAAAAGGAATTAATTTGATATTGGTCATGGTGGATATACTCGATAAGACATACCACTTCATTTCAATATTTGGAATATTTCTTACTTGAAAAACATTCCATGATATATGTGAAGGAAGTGGTGAGGCACTATATAGTTACATAACATATCTTATTGTGATGCAATGATCATATAAAAAGTAATAAAAAGTGTTCTAGATTGTTTGTGTAATAAATGAAATTTCATCATAGTCTATCATCCCCAAACCGATGGACAATCTAAATGGATTACTCAAACAATTCAAGACATGATATGATCCTGATCAATGTAATTCAAAGGTGGATGGGATCAACGCCATCTATTAATTTACTTCTCATACAATGTTTTTCCACTCATGTATTCATATGTATCCATATGAATATCTATAAGGTATGTGATGTAAAAATACAACTTTTTTGGATGAAGGTTGAAAATAAAAGCTACTTGGACATGCTCTTGTACAAGAGATGATGTATAGTGTTCAAACCATCCAACAAAACATAGTAGCTTCTTAGATTTGAAAAAATTGATATGATGAAAACTATCGATAGGACATGGTGTCTGATGTTGGTGACACTGTTTTCATATGAATACCTCCATGGAATAGAGTCATTCCGTTTTTAAAGAATGTGAGACTTAGCATGAGGTACATTAGCCCCATTGAGAGCCATGATCACAAAGGAGTAGTGGTCTATCAGTTTTCACTCCCACCAAATATAACTCAATTTCATGATGTGTTCCATGTATATCTTATAAATAAGTATATAAAATACCCCTCACATGTACTTAATTGAATGGTTGTACAACCGAAGAAATACCTATCATATAAAAACTACTGGTGAAGATATTAGACCACAAAGACAAAGTTCTATGCAAAAAACAATACACACCATTTAAACGTGTTGTAGAGGAATAAGAAGTATGATGGGGGGACATGTGAATGATAGAAAGCAATGAATTGGAAATAACCTCACCTTTTTCACCTTAGTATATAAAAAGAAGTTTTTTGGATGAAATTTAATAAGGGAGAAGAATATAACGACCCAAAATTTTATCAATGGAATTCACATTCTTATAATTACGTCATAGAACACATATCTCTCATATAGAAACGAAGAATAACATTATTCTTATAAATGATACTTAATTTAACAATGAAACAAATAATGATGCAAAATATTATATAGGGACAACAAACAAAAAACAAGTTTTTAAGAAGAGTGAAATTTAGATCCTTTTGAACCACTAGAATTATAGAATTCATGATCAAATCCATTAAAATAATATAAAATTTTAATTATATAACATTAACTTTGATAATGATTATATATATACTTGAGATAAAAAATATGTGAGTGAATAAAGAATTAAATTTGAATTATTTATAATAATTAAAGAACCTTCACATTTAGAATAGAAATATGACCATTACGAATAGTAATATGGAAAATTTAATAGTAAATATACCTATTAAATTTTAATAAAAATTTATTTATTTTATGAATGAATATATCATATAATTATACCATGGAATAATTTAATAATTTTTTTAAAAAAATGAAAAATTAATTGTTGGTATTTATTTTGAAAGAAAAATATTTATTTATAATTTCATAATTAATATAATCGTTGAAACAAATTTTTTTGTTCATAAAATAGATTCATAATTTAATATTTTTTTATATTATAATTCTAATAATATTTTATGATAATTTAATAATTATTTAATAGGTTATCAAATTCTATTATAATATTAAAATATGTATTTTGAAATAAATGCTGATTATATTTAAAAATAAAATTTATCATATTTAGAATATTTTGTATGAATTGGTGTCCATTTTTCAAATCTACATAACCAAAAATAGTTTGGTAGAATTTTTTGGATATTTCTATAATAGTTGAATTTTTCTTGAATAGTGAAATGTGGTAATTTAGGGTACTTATCCTTATAATCTAAAAACCTGAGTCATTGGGTGATGCATAACGTAATAACACATTGGTTTGAACTATCCTATAAAACGTACTATATTTATTCATATTATTCAACAATCTTGATATCATTGAACCAAAATAATAAACTAATGAATATAATAATAAAACACCCCTATCATCCCTTATAAATACCACCCCTAACCACCCTTTCTTTTCACACATTCTATGAATTTTATATTGTTAATTTTCTAAAAAAATCCATTTCTAAGACTATTACCCATGTTTATGTTTGTGTAGTGTCAAAAAATAACCAAACTAAAGATCCTTAAGGAGGTTCTTTTGGAGACTACATTGAAGAGGTAAAATCCTCAATCTTTCTCTTTTAAGTTATTTTATTTCTTATCCTCCCCTCATATTACAACTCCAAATTTTCATGATAACCCCAATATCATATATATACAATTATTTTATTATTTTAATAGAATATCTAACATAAAATCTCTTCCCATATCATTTATTCTAAAAATTACAACATCATTCGTTGTATGTCGTTTCAGTGTCTTCATTGAAGAAGAGTTTTTATTTTCTATTACCACCTTCTAGGATTGTCATGAAACTATTATTATTATTAATTAAAATATTGATATGTATAATATAATTTTATTACATGTTTTGGAACCAAATTAAATACATGATATTAAATAAACTGTGAACTACTTAGTGATGGTTTGAAAAACGATTAAAATATAATAAACATTTACTATTAATATTTTATCAAAAAAATCATCCTCCTACCAATAAAATTATATATTAAGTTTTAGATTTCAATTAGTTTATTAATAACTCTTCATTTTACTTTTGAAGAATCATTTTTATTTCATAAGAACTTCCATAATTACATATAAGTGAACTGCTCATGAAAACCATGAAAATGAACGTTCCCATAAAGAAAAAAACTAAACACTATAACACATTGAAATAAATCAACATACTAATATTATTATAAATAAAATACATGTATAAGAAGATCTGAATTAATTAATTAATTAATGTAATTTTATTTTCCAAGATATTAAGTTCAAGTGAAGAACACATTTAGATATAAGGTAAGGGGATTCTCGAACCTAACTATTTTTTCAATGGGTTATCCCTCTTTCACCAAAATTTATAGGAATACTCAAATAATGTCCATTAAATTTCATTTCATTATTATTCATTTTTATTTTAGCAGGTATTATTACTTCCTACATTATTTTATAATAAATACAATGATTTTTTTTAAAAATAACCTTCATTCCAAAAAATAAATTTTACTCCTCTTGAGTTTCTTCTTATTCATTCAATAATGACGATTCTTATACCAAATTTGTTTTCCATTTTTTGGGAATATCAATTTTACTCATTAAATCAAGATTGATGAAATAATTATCAAAACCATTCATTTATATTGTAAAATTCATGACTATGATTATTATAGGTTCAATGTTTCATGCATGATTATGTAAATATATGATGAAATAGGTTGGACTTGAATTTTGTAGACCAACAATTCATTGGGTAATGTTACATATGTATTTAGATAATGTCTAATATGTGTAAACATTAATATATATTTGTTAACAATGATTATTTTATAATAATGGACCTATGTTATGTGTGAACATGATGTTATCTTTGTTAACAACTATGTGTGGTATTTGACCAATATTACATGATGTTTTATTTTTATACAAGACTGAATTTCATTTCATTATACATTGTTTCCCCTCATGGTAATAACAATGACCCTATTCTATAATATGATGATGTTTATTATGCTCACCCATGATATATTGATTCATTTACTTTATTCATCATCTTAATGGGCTTTCGCTGACCCATTTATTTGATTTATATCCTCTATTGATTATATGTACTATGATAACACAATCTTTAAAAGGATTTAAATAATTTTTTATGTTTTATTATATAAATTTTTATATGAGGGTATTTTCAATAAAAAAATAATCCATTGGATCATGGAGTTATATATATATATATATTGATTGTTATCATAAAAAGGATGCAATCATTATGTAATGAAATATATGGTTGATATAGGATAAACAATTGATGGTAGAGTTTGACGTAGCTGAGACTTTTGGACTAGAAAATTTTTCCTAAACCCAAGGTAATATTTTATGTGGTTTTTCTATATACAAGAGTAATACGATAAAGTTTTAAAAAGGATATATTCTTGGTTCTTTACAAAAATACAATTTGGAATGATCATTAATTGTTATTGGTCTGACACATTACTATTGTGGCAAGGTTGGGTATATGAAGCATTCTTTACCTGTACCTATGAAAATATACAGCTCTAATAGACACTATGTTCAGTTAAATTATTTTAGGATATGTAATTTACACACTCTATTGTAGGTTCCTTGGAGCATACAATATCTAGGGTGTAGTTATATTCATCATAGAAAATAGGGTTCTTTCCACTCGCCTCTACAATGAAGTAGTTATATAAAGATGATGATTGGAAAATGGGTGTTGGTAGAGTTCCTATGACTATGATAGCTAAAATTTATATATTATAGGCATTAAGAAAATACTTTATTTAATATAGTATTCCATAATTCCTCCCTCCCAATTTATTTTACTAGTATTTTAAAACATCCATTAGACATCATTCCATTCTTCATGAAATCATTAATGCCTATAGAAAAGAAGTTGAAGTACATTATCTGTTTACCATGATGAACATTATTTATCATCAACATAAAGATAGTTTTAGATTTTAATGTGCATTATTTAAGACACTTAGATATTATATCAAGAGGGATTAGTTAGTTTATCATAATGATCTATTCAGTTGTTATCATATGTGGGTGTCTTCACATCCCTCCATGTGACCACCATCTATTTCATGTAGAATGGTTCTAGAGGTAAATTCAAGTGGGACATACTTTTCTTGAACATGGTATATTGATATTTTTTTATTGAACCAATATTGAAATATTTTAGTGTTGATATTCCTCATGTTGTCAATAAATTATCTAAGGTGTTTCCAAATAAAAATGTTAGATTACCACTAAAAGTTTATGTAGATTTCTCAATTGTATTAGTGTCTTGATCTTATTTTATATCCTTGTTATCTTACTAGATGTATTCATCTAAGTTAAATGTAATGAATATGAAGATAGAAATTTTGGGATATATGGGATTCATATGCTTCAGTCTTCCAAATTTGGAAGCCAATGTGAACTTTTCTATGAATAATGATAGGAATATTTTCTTATATGATTATTATCAAAAGATCAAATGAGAAACAATAAAAAACCCTTTCACCCACATTGAGGATTTTATTTCTAGAAGAAAGAGCAAAAGTAGTTCTCCAAAAATTATCTTCATTTTATTTACCACCATATTATAAAAATTATTCATTTATTACAATGACTACCTTAAGAAATATGTATATATATTTGACATATCACAAGAATTCAATTAGCCAAAATAATGCTCTGATAGTCTTCACGGTATTGATGAATCAAATATTACTCCAATATATTGGAAATTTTTCTATGGTATTCATGGATATAATTATATTGTACCAAATGATAGTATTGGACCATGTGTAGTACCTATTCCACGTAATGGTAATCCTGATGGATCACCACATGTATCAAAAATTAACAAAATTCCTCTTATGGAATTGTGAATTTAGTTTCCTTAGACACATTTCCCAAGATCATTGTATCTCAGTTTATTATAAAAGTTGATGAGTATCATTTTATAGGAAGAAACCTTTAATTTAACTAAGGATTTATGAATTTAGGGTTTAGTTGTATATTATCATTAGTTTGTTAGGTATTTCTCAAAACATGTTTCACCTTTGACTATTATTAACTAGAAGTGTAATGTTGTTGTCGGACTAGACTTTCAGGATTCAATTAATGTACCCAGGTGGTGTTTTACATATACACCTTTTTTAACTCTACCAAATTTCAGATTTTGAATCACGGTTTATTGTAATGAATTGTGTATAGTTTTTTAAATCATCATTATGTAGGGACATAATGAGTTGGATTGTTACTCTAATCAGCCTTGAAATGAAGAAAAAAAATTATCCCCCTGATGATTTCAATGTTAAAGTGGTTTTGAATCACATTAAGTGTTTGGGAGATTATATTTTGGATAAAAAATTCAACATTTCCTATGAATATATGAGTTTGGGGTATATATTCTCATAAAGAGATCTAAATATAAAATATATATGATTGGTAGAATACCAGAAGTCATTCTCCTTTGAAATTACATTTACAATGGGAAAGCCTATTGTGTAGTTCCATTCCTAGGATGCAAAGAAAATGAATGTTTAAATGAACGTCATTTGAAAATTTTCATGAATTCACATGGGGTTAGGGAGGAATAGTTTGGAAATGTTTTTGAAAGAATTAAATTGTTGACCAATATTCTTATGATGATCTACAAGGATAATCATAATTATAATGTGTTTTAGATTATTATAGTTTCTTTAGATGTTTGTGAGACAATTAGTGAATGATGCCTCAAACCGAAATGATATCTTTTCTTTAGGAACCAATATTTCAACCCATCATAAATGTGAATCTCTATGTTGTGTTACATTCATTATTCTCTATGGGATGCCCACTATATAACAACTATGATTATTTATGAAATGAAGCATTTTATATTTGTGGCCTGGTGTGAAATATGATATATCCAACATTATATCGTGATACTACACTTCCCAAAAGATGAAGGAAAATCCCAAAATTCCCTATATTTTACATTATCCTCTCCCAATTCGAACATGTAAATAAAATGAGATTTTAGTGGATTTCATTGATGGCTTATCATGGACCCCCAAGGGGATAATATATATTTTAGATATTTTTATTTTTAATAGGATTACATAGAACATTTACTTAGATATATATACTCATTTTACCAGTTAGGATTGGAAGAGCCTCTTAGATTTTATGGTAACCGAGGTAAATATTAGCGAAACATAATTTACTAAGATGGATGTGAGAACAGATCAAGAAATTTAAAATTTAGAATAAATTCTTGGTGAAAAATTCTTGAAAATAATATGTTCTTGGTATGACCATTTTTTATTGGTCTAATTCAACTATAATAATATTTACTAGTGTTCTATAAAATTTTATCATTTTAGACTTTTTATATCCAACCTTATACCTCACCGTTTTATAGGTCAGTGGTGGGTGAATCATTATGTTTTGAACTATGTTTATTATTTGAAGAAAAATAAAAGATCAATATGAGTCATCAATGATTTTAATGGATCAAATATTGTAATAATTTTCTGAAAATCATCATCATCCATTGGAATGTTTGGTTTGTGTTTAGGTCTTCCTTAATTCCTCACTTTGATTGGCTTACTAATTTCTTGGATATAATGGAATATTGTATTTATGGAATATATATGCATATTAGATCATATACCCAATTTTAGAGGTGTAATATCAATTCATATTTCCACCTTATTTATCTTTTGTCCATAACATTTTACATCTATATCAATATAATAAGTATCAGTCTGACATGTTTCATGTTCTCTATTGGGATAACATAGACATAGTTCTTAATTTGTATGTGTATGTTGAACCATCTTGATTTGATTATTTTCATGTTAAAATTTTAAATGGAATTTTAATACCATTTTATTGAGTTCAATAGTCTCATGGTTGAAATAATCACAAGACATGAGTGTCAGAGATTATGATATGGGAGAAATGGCCAAACCAATTTATTGAAAAACCTTCTTCAACATGAATCAACATGGATAAAAAGTGATATGGTTGCGATATTTCCACATCATTGATGTATTTAAGATACATTATGATGATTTGGGATGGATCTTTTTTGGTATGGGATTTTTTGGATTTTGTTTGGTGGCATAATTATTTATAGAATTTATTGGAGAAAAATGTGTTGGTCCTCAGTATGGTCTAATCGATTTCATTCCTGGGAATCACTTATGTACCATGGGTTATATCAACATGCTTGATGCATGGTTTACACATAAAAATGGGGCATGTGGTGTCTCACTGTGTTCCATAAACTATTTGGACTACCATATGGTGTGGTGTGTGGAGTGGTGTATCTAAAATAGAAAATGTTTCTTCATGATTCCATGGTCATTCTATGTGTCGGTCTAATTAGTGTGGTGTGATCGAGGCCACCATGGATGTGGTGTATTCCCACAACACAATGGTGTCACCTGTTACATATTTTCGAATAGATAAATTTTCCTCCTTTTTTACCGGGGAGGTTATACCCATTAATGGGGCACCTACATTAATTTTGGGAGGTCTATTAATGCTTTTTTATTAAGTTTCCCCAATCATAAATCCTTCTTATCCATTCCCTCTCTAGGGTATTTTTTTAATCTGGATTCCAAGATTTTTTTTTGAATGTTGTATTCATCATTGTCATTATTGCTTAGATGATCTTATACTTGCTTGATTTTCTTATATTGTAGTTTTTTATGAGTGATTGGTCTATAGGTTTATTTATATTCTCTCTAATTCTATCTCTCTATATATTCTGGATCCCTTCTAGTATTATAAATTCCATTTATTTCTAGTTATCTGGTTTTATGAGAATAATTAATTCCACAAAATATGTATTCTAGGTCTCATAAATTAGTTTTTAATATTTATTTGAGTAATAGTCCATGTTTGTGTAATTTATGGATATATATTGAAAATGTATTGGAATGGATTTAAAGAAATTATTTGGGAATGAATGTTTGTTGTATAAAAATCAATTTAAAATGGATTTTCCATTTTGTATTTTTGTTAAAATTGATTTAAAAGAATGTTTTATATGGTTTCAAAGGTTACATGATAAACATTATATATGATTTCATATGAATTGTTTTATTTGAGAAAATTTTAAACAATATATGGTTATCATTTAGTTAGCGGGACACGCTATGAATGGTACATGCACCCCATTATCCTGTTTTCCAAGGGAAATATGAATAATATGTAGCCCACTATTTTTTAGGGAAGGAATACAGTCTCAAGAGTTCACTCTTACCCCTTAGTCCGGTTATTATTAGTTAAAAAATTCACCATGTGGCCCTCCATCAATTAAATCATATGAAAATTCTCTCTATACAGGACATAGCCACCAAGGGAATTTTTTCCACATTTATATTTCCTAGATTGTTTATTTGGTAAAAATTCGTAAACTTATTTCTTTTGAAATTATTTTAAAATAAAAATCACTATAAAAGATTTATAAGTTGTTTTAGAGGGTATATTTTCCATTGAATTATAAAATTTTGAATGTTTAGATTTTTTAATTATTATCATTTATTTGATAATAACTGGTTAATATTATAAATACGGTTTATGAAACACATATCGGGTATTACTTGGCTTGTTTTCTTCACACCTTTCATTATCCTTTGTGTGCATTTAAATAATATTTCAATTATTGAAAAAATGGAATGTTATATAGAGTGTCGATGTGTTTTTTAATTAATAGTCTCTAATAGTATGATGGTGGATATATTTGATGTGGAGATGAGATTTTAATTACTTGTGAAGTGCCCAGATCAGTGTGAATCACTGAGAGGGGGAGGGGGTGAATCAGTGATCCCTTAAAACTTTTTACTAATTGATTCTTTATCAATTAAACCTCTATGGCTGGTTAAAGCCTTGATCCACTCTTCTTGTATCTCTCACCCTTTCCTCGAATGATGCAGTAAATGTAAAGGCACTGGACACAAGGATTTACAAGGTTCGGCACCAAAGGCCTACGTCCTTGCCATGTTGGTTATACGCCCCAACATGGTTTCTCCATTATAACCTGTTAAAATTACAATGGTCGATACAGAGTCCCACTATATCTTTCATGAGTCCCACAGGATGGTCATTATACTGCGTCCCACAGTGTTACCAGAGTCCCACTGGCCTGCTCAAGAATCCCACTGAAGACTTCTTCCACCCTGAGTCTCACAGGGGGCTTCTCCTGGCTCCTCGAGTCACACGAGTAGCTCTTCTTATGTTCAAGCTCTTCATGTATCCTCAGCAGCCTGGGATAAAGTCTGATGGCCTTGCTCTTCTTCTGATCACTTGTGGTGAACAGGTCTTCTCGTCTTGCTCAGGATTTATCTCCTTCTTCTAAGGATGACCTGGCCTCTCTCCAATTACTGAATACTCAGACAATTTATGTCTTTAGCTTCAGTCTGGTCCAGTCTCATTTCAATTCAACTTCATGCACTGAGTGCATGGCAACTCTGATTCCTCATGCACCGATTGCATGGCTTCTCAATATTCTTCAAGAACTCTTGGTCTTGGACAACTCAAATTCACACTACCAGATTTGGCTTTGTTCACGTGTGCATGTGCATGCATGCATGCATGCACTCCCATTCTTCTCTTCTTGGTGCAGTAAACCCTCAGAGGGTGTAATTCTTTTCAGCACACACCTTCTCGAACTTCACACACTTTATTCAATTCGGTTACACACTTAAGAGTGTGTTCTACTTTAGTGTGAGAGTCCTCTCTTTCTTCCTACTTCTAGGTGTGTTCACTTCACTTAGTGCACACACACTAGGTTCGGCCTCTTCACTTGTTTTAGTTAAAGTATGCATAACCAATTTGCACACACAACACTTGGCATACTTCACTTGCACACACTTGGCGTGGCCTACTCCTCCTCTTGGACACACAAATACCCACGTCCTTTTCCTCCTTTTGGCACACACACACAAATGAGGTGTGATATTCACTTGGTGCATGCACAAGGCATTAAGCCTCAGCCTTCCTCTTCACTTGCCACACACAACTTGATGTTGTTCTCGGCCTCTCCTTCTTGCACACACACAAGACAATGGACTTAACTTCTTTTAAGCACACACATCACCCGTAGGTTCTTCTTCTTTTCTTGGCACACAAAGGGTGCAAGATGGATCAAGTGCACAAGTGCAACTGCCTTGGGCGCGCAAGGTTGCTACTGCCTCGGGTGTGCAAGGTGCAACACCGTGGGGCGCGCAAGTGCAAGGGCACAAGCGTCCGCGCAAACACCTCCTGCCGCGCAAGTCCGCGGGCAGAGAGGGATGAAACCACGGGCACGCAAGGATGCGGCCACGGGTCTTCCTGTCGCGCAAGGAAGGCACGCAGGGGACTTTCCCTTCACCTCTTTCTCACAAGGTGTGCGCGAAAGGAACCTCACGGAGCCAAGGGGTGGCTCTGGGCTTCTCAAATTCTTCGCGAGGCAGAGAGCACTCACGAGACTCCTCAAAGTTTCAGCAAATGATCAGCAAGGAAGTTTTGTGCCTCGGGCTCTCCTTATATAGGCAGAGGGCCTCAGTTCAATCCGTGTGGTTTAACTTCAAAATCCCAAAGATTTCGGATCTTTCAAAATCTTTCAAATTTGGTTTCTATCCTCGGTTCACGCGGGCTTCTTCCTCCTTTTATTTTTCCTCGGCCTTCTTCACATGCATGCACATTCGAACGTGTGCATGGCCTCTCTTTTATAATCCATGCAAAACACAAACTCCACATGGCCTCGGCACATTCTTTTGCCTCGGCTGAACTTGAAATGCTCACCTCGTTGCATGCATGCATATTTTTATGCATGTATGTGTTCGGTGTGGCCAAACGAACCGGATGGACGTCTTAGCTCCTTCAGAGGTGGCCGGAAACTCGAAAACCGGCCTCGGGTAGCCTCTGGTTCATCGGCGGATTTGCGGGAGGTGCCTCGGCTGAGCTCGAGGAAGGGGATGATACGGAAGCCGTTAGATCAGGCGTTTACTGGACTTTGGACGGCCGCGATCAGATCATCGTGTGCGGGATGCGATGAGTGGTCTAGATCGAGAGCGCGATGAGACGGATGGCCAGGATTCGCTCCACGGAAAAATCCCACGTCCCACATCGAAACGGCTCCCGGTTTTTCTGTGGTTTATCAACCTAGAGCTCCCCTTCTCTCTTCAATTGAACTTCCAACCTCCACGGTGCCTCCCCGCACCGTGTTCTCTTAGCGGGCGCGCTCTTGCGCCCACCTCTGCTCCCTGCGGGTGCACCACTGGTGCCCACTCTGCCTCTCGCGGGCGCACGCTATGCGCCCCTACCGCGCGGATTTGATCACCACGTGGCCTCCTTCCGCCTTGGGCTTGCTCCATGGGATCCCCCATGGGCGTGGTGCCTAGGCCCACACGTGCCTTGGGGTTGAACCTGTGGCTGGCCCTTGGCGTGGCTTCCTTTTTGCTAGAGTAGACTTAGGGACTATGTATAAAAACAAAGTAACCCAAGTTCAAATGCCAAATGCCACTTGAGCCATCCTTCCTCTTCATTTCTTCTCATCTTCTTCTTCATTTTAATTCCTCAATCCTTCTCAACTTCTTCATTTCTTCTCCTCTCTTCTTCTTAATAATTCCTTCATTCCTCTCATTTAATCTTCACTTAGGAGTGAAATTATCGAAGGTTCATCTTCAACCGAAGCTCCTGAATCAAGTAATTCTTCAACATTATTCATTGATCTAATCAGAGATCAAGTTGGATAAACTTCTAATTCACATGCACTAAGTGATAGTTCATGGACCTCATTAATCCACTTCATCCACGTAGTGATTGTGGATGGATCATCTTTCATCTCCTCATGCATTGTGAAGACAATGCATGGACTTCTAATATTGTTGTGACATTGTATCCAGTTGATACAAGTTCTTAGAACATAAAGATCAGCTCAACAATCGTCATATGTTCCATCATCATTCATTCTTCAAGTGTTGTCACTTAGTATCACCTTGATAAAAGTATTGAAACATTAAGAACAGCTCTACAATCGTCTGATATGGATAGAGAATATTTCAACCACAACATCCTATGTCACTTAGTTAATCTCCTAAGTGACATTAATCTTAGTACCATGGCCATTCTCCTTTCCTCACCAACACCATCACATCCTTTGTCATTCACATCTTGACATTCCTTGACATCCATTCATGTTATGACAACATCATGCCTCATTGACAACAAATGCAACACAGTGCACTTCAATCTCCCCCTTTGTATTTTTTGTCAATACACTTCTTCAGCACATATGAATGGGTCAATATGTGTGCCAATATCTTCTCCCCCTTATTGGAAATCAAATGCAAAGGTGTGGTGTGGTTCTCTTCAAAAATATCACTTCCTCCCTTCGAATAGCATCTTCTTGAAAAGCACTAAGAGAGGGATGATGTCACACGTTCTCTTTAGCAAAGAACCTTTAACAAATCATCTCTAAGTCTACTTGGGCTAACCCGGTGTAGAAAACAGGAGTGATGTAACCAAGGAACTCAATTCTATCAATCATTCACTGTACATGTGAGATCATGCTTCAGGGGTTTGAAATTTTTCAAATATAACAATGAATTGCTAAATCCTATACATACTTCACAAAACTCATTAGAAAGTTTAGTGCAAAGATAAAGCTCCCCCTTTCAACCATTTGACTTCAATCAATACTTCCCCTTAATTGACATGATGAATACAATTATGAAACAGGGGATAAAAGTATGATTGGAATACCTTCACTTTTCTCAAGATGATATTAAATCCCAAAATATCATCTTCTCCAGATTGGCTCCCCCTAAAGGGGTGCACTCAATTCTGTCCAAACCACTCTCTATATGAGAATGATCATCATCTTCAATTCCCTACAATATTAGCACATGTAAATATAAGTGGTTAGGGAATAAGATGGAACCTCCTTGGTTCATCAATGTGAACAACAAGGTTGAGAATATTTTCTTAACCGAGATGTCCCATTTTCACCATTCTTCACACTTGCACATTTGATCTTCAATGATGTTTGTGCGGGTGTGGATCTCAACACCTCTTTAACTTATTTGTGTGTGACTCCTCTATTTCTAGGTGCCTTCTGAGCACTAGAGTCTCCTGGTGAAATCTTCATTCTTTTGAAGAATCCCTTCTGAGATGGAATGAATATCATGCATTTATCACAAGTATGTCCAGCTTGATTGCACCTCACACACAGAACTTGATCTTTATGTGAAATCTTCTTCTTCCCTTTTTCCTTAGAAATTGCCAGAACTTCATCTTCAGCTCTTTGCAGATCTTTGGCAAGTTGCAACTGATTAGGTCATATGACTAACAAGTCATTTGGAAGTGAGGCCTCAGTTTTGGAAATTCCACATGGTTCTTTTGATGCTGTTAAGATACCTTTCTTAGGCAACTTATTTTCAATCAATCCCTTCTACTTCTTCTGGATTGATTGTCTTTTTGAGTCCAGTATGCTTCTATTCAGTTCCATGGCTTGTTCACAAAGATCCATGGTATGACCTTTCGTTCCATGGTAGAAGCATGTTTTCTTGGTGGTCCTTCTGGATGCATCACCCTTCTTGGATTTAGACTCCAAGGACTTCTTTTCCTTTTTCAAATCCTTCTTGGGAGCATCTTCAACTTTCTTCATGCTTCCCAAGGATTCTTTCTGAGCCAGGTTCTGTGATATTTTCTTCTTTTGAGCTCTGGATACAGTTGGAGATTGACATGTATCTATTTGACCACTTTTTCACACATCCCAGATGTTATCAAGTAATCCAAATCTATTTGCAGTAAACAGATGTCTCTGGACCTTTGGATGTTGCTTCATTCCTTCTGGCTTGCTCCCCCTTGGCATGGGCTTCCTCTGTGCTTTTGCATTCAGTGGATTGTACCAACAATCCTTTGCACAATGCCCATACTTGTTACAACACCAACATTGACCCAATAATCTTGAATTTTTTATTCCTTCGGATTATAGGGTACTTGTCTTGAATTGTTGTGCTGCTTCAGGAGAGCATTATTTCTTCACTGTCTTCATCCATACTTGTTTGGATTCATTCTTCCATCCTGCACTTTTAGTAGAAACACTTTTAGAAGCATGAGTACAAGATGGTATGGATGGTACCTTCTTTTTAGAAGATGTTGCCCTTTCATTAGAGGATTTATTTCTTTTAGAATCATCCTTCTCAAAGCTCACTTGAGTAGCAACATTTCATCTTTCAGCTGACTGGGAGGCTTCAGCTTTGGGTGATTGCAGATTTTTCAATATCACCTCTAGTTCTATGCATTTCATAGTAAGGGAGTTCTTCTCATCCTCAACAGTTCTTAGCCTTCCTTCCCAATTTTCTTTCAGCTGTTCTAAATGGTATTCATGCACCTTCTTCAATTCTAGCAAGGAATTGTCAATCTCCTTTACCAATTTGACTTTGTCTTTGAGTTGAGAATATATGAAATTCATTGACACTTTATGCCTCTTTTCCAGTGCATGGAAAACTTCTTTGACCACAGTCTTAAAGAATTCTTTCTCAGAAAGGCTTCTTTGCAATTCTTCAGTAGTGTCTTCTTATCTTTCATTGAAAAGGGAAACAGTTTCATCTTTAGCCTTCACCAGCTTTCTGAGAGTGTTGGTTATGCCAACCCTTTTTTCCAACTGGACTTCCAGAGAATTGGCTTCATCTTCTAGCTGTAATTTTTATTCTTGAAGATCAAGGATGCCTGTAGCTATACACATTTCCCCTTCCTTGGGGACTGTCTTCTGAAGATATTTGATTGCATTTAGAAGATCATTTTTTCTTCCATCTTCATCACAGCTAGAGCAGGCTTCATTAGAAGAATGATAAAAGGAATTGTCATCTGATGTGACTTTCACATTTCTTTCCATATAACAAGTTTCTCTGATTTCAAAAACCTTCTTCCTCATCTTCTTTGCCTGTTTCTTCATTCTGTTTTTCAGAGTCTTGGCAGATATCTCCATTTGAGGCAGTTCTTTCATTTCCTCAAATCTACACTCCATATAGACTCTCTTGGATATTTTAGAGGTAACCTCCCTCTGATACCAATTGAAGTGCCCAGATCAGTGTGAATCACTGAGAGGGGGAGGGGGTGAATCAGTGATCCCTTAAAACATTTTACTAATTGATTCTTTATCAATAAAACCTCTATGGCTGGTTAAAGCCTCGATCCACTCTTCTTGTATCTCTCAGCCTTTCCTTGAATGATGCAGTAAATGTAAAGGCACTGGACACAAGTATTTACAAGGTTTGGCACCAAAGGCCTACGTCCTTGCCATGTTGGTTATGTGCCCCAACATGGTTTCTCCATTGTAACCTGTTAAAATTACAATGGTCGATACAGAGTCCCACTGTATCTTTCCTGAGTCCCACAGGAGGGTCTTTATACTGCGTCCCACAGTGTTACCAGAGTCCCACTGGCCTGCTCCAGAATCCCACTGAAGACTTCTTCCGCCCTGAGTCTCACAGGGGGCTTCTCCTGGCTCCTCGAGTCACACGAGTAGCTCTTCTTATGTTCAAGCTCTTCATGTATCCTCAACAGCCTGGGATAAAGGCTGCTGGACTTGCTCTTCTTATGATCACTTGTGGTGAACATGTATTCTCGTCTTGCTCAGGATTTATCTCCTTCTTCTAAGGATGACCTGGCCTCTCTCCAATTACTGAATACTCATACAATTGATGTCTTTAACTTCAGTCTGGTCCAGTCTCAGTTCAATTCAACTTCATGCACATAGTGCATGGAAACTCTGATTCCTCATGCACCAATTGCATGGCTTCTCAATATTCTTCAAGAACTCTTGGTCTTGGACAACTCAAATGCACACAACCAGATTTGGCTTTGTTCACGTGTGCATGTGCATGCATGCATGCATGCACTCCCCTTCTTCTCTTCTTGGTGCAGTAAACCCTCAGAGGGTGTAATTCTTTTCAGCACACACCTTCTCGAACTTCACACACTTTTTTCAATTTGGTTACACACTTAAGAGTGTTTTCTACTTTAGTGTGAGAGTCCTCTCTTTCTTCCTTCGTCTAGGTGTGTTCACTTCACTTAGTGCACACACACTAGGTTCGGCCTCTTCACTTGTTTTAGTTCAAGTATGCTTAACCACTTTGCACACACAACACTTGTCATACTTCACTTGCACACACTTGGCTTGGCCTACTCCACCTCTTGCACACACAAATACCCACGGCCTTTTCCTCCTTTTGGAACACACACACAAATGAGGTGTGATATTCACTTGGTGCATGCACAAGGCATTAAGCCTCAGCCTTCCTCTTCACTTTCCACACACAACATGACGTAGTTCTCGGCCTCTCCTTCCTGCACACACACAAGACAATGTACTTAACTTCTTTTAAGCACACACAACACCCGTAGGTTCTTCTTCTTTTCTTGGCACACAAAGGGTGCAAGATGGATCAAGTGCGGAAGTGAAACTGCCTTGGGCGCACAAGGTTGCCACTTCCTTGGGTGTGCAAGGTGCAACACCGCGGGGGGAGTAAGGGCAAGGGCACAAGCGGCCGCGCAAACACCTCCTGCTGCGCAAGTCCACGGGCAGAGAGGGATGCAACCACGGGCACGCAAGGATGTGGCCACAGGTCTTCCTGTCGCGCAAGGAAGGCCCGCAGGGGTCTTTCCCTTCACCTCTTTCGCACAAGGGGTGCGCGAAAGGAACCTCACGGAGCCAAGGGGTGGCTCCAGGCTTCTCAAATTCTTCGCGAGGCAGAGAGCAGTCACGGGACTCCTCAAAGTTTCAGCAAAGGATTAGAAAGCAAGTTCTGTGCCTCAGGCTCTCCTTATATAGGCAGAGGGCCTCAGTTCAATCCGCGTGGTTTAACTTTAAAATCCCGAAGATTTCAGATCTTCAAAAATCTTTCAAATCTGGTTTCTATCCTCGGTTCACGCGGGCTTCTTCCTTCTTTTATTTTTCCTTGGCCTTCTTCACATGCATTCATATTCGAACGTGTGCATGGACTCTCTTTTATAATCCATGAAAAACAGAAACTCCACATGGCCTCGGGACATTCTATTGCCTCGGCCGAACTCGAAATTCTCCCCTCGTTGCATGCATGCATATATTTATGCATGTATGTGTTCAGTGTGGCCAAACGAACCGGATGGACGCCTTAGCTCCTTCAGAGGTGGCCGGGAACTCGAAAACCGGCCTCGGGTAGCCTCTGGTTCATCGGCGGCTTCGCGGGAGGTGCCTCGGCTGAGCTTGAGGAAGGGGATGATACGGTAGCCGTCAGATCAGGCGTTTACTGGACTTTGGACGGCCGCGATCAGATAATCGTGTGCGGGATGCGATGAGTGGTCCAGAACGAGAGCGCGATGAGACGGACGACCAGGATTCTCTCCGCGGAAAAATCCCGCGTCCCACATCGAAACGGCTCCCGGTATTTTCGTGGTTTATCAACCTAGCGCTCCCCTTCTCTCGTCAATTGAACTTCAAACCTCCATGGTGCCACCCCGCACCGTGTTCTCTTATAGGGCGTGCTCTTGCGCCCACCACTGCTCCCTGCGGGCACGCCACTGGTGCCCACTCTGCCTCTCGCGGGCGCGCGCTATGTGCCCCTGCCGCGCGGATTTGATCACCGCGTGGCCTCCTGCCGCCTTGGGCTTGCTCCATGGGATCCCCCATGGGCGTGGCTCCTAGGCCCACATGTGCCTTGGGGTTGAACCCGTGGCTGGCCCTTGGTGTGGCTTCCTTTTTTCTAGAGTAGACTTAGGGACTTTGTATAAAAACAAAGTAACCCTAGTTCAAATTCCAAATTCCACTTGAGCCATCCTTCCTCTTCATTTCTTCTCATCTTCTTCTTCATTTGAACTCCTCAATCCTTCTCAACTTCTTCATTTCTTCTCTTCTCTTATTCTTAAGAATTCCTCCATTCCTCTCATTTAATCTTCACTTAGGAGTGAAATTCCTGAAGGTTCATCTTCAACTGAAGCTCCTGAATCAAATAATTCTTCAACATTCTTCATTGATCCAATCAGAGATCAAGTTGGATCAACTTCTAATTCACATTCTCTAAGTGATAGTGCATGGACTTTATTAATCCACTTCATCCACTTAGTGATTGTGGATGGATCATCTTTCATCTCCTCATGCATTGTGAAGACAATGCATGGACTTCTAATATTGTTGTGACATGGTATCCAGTTGATACAAGTTCTTAGAACATAAAGATCAGCTCAACAATCGTCAGATGTTCCATCATAATTCATTCTTCAAGTGTTGTCACATATTATCACCATGATACAAGTATTGAAACATTAAGAACAGCTCTACAATTGTCTGATATGGATAGAGAATGTTTCAACCACAACATCCTATGCCACTTAGTGAATCTCCTAAGTGACATGCATCTTAGTACCATGGACATTCTCCTTTCATCACCAACACCATCACATCCTTTGTCATTCACATCTTGACATTCCTTGACATCCATTCATCTTACGACAACATCATGCCTCATTGACAACAAATGCAACACAGTGCACTTCAACTTGTGTAACATTGTTTGGTTTGATGTGTTCCCCCCTTTCATATTTATGTCTCTTTTCCATTAAATAATTATTTTGGAATATGATATTATATATATATATATATATATATGCTAGTGAGTCTTTTAAAAAGTGTAGAAATTTTTTTAATAGGTAGTTCTTGATGCATAACACTTGTCACTAACCCATGGGGACTGTGAAGGCCGATAAATAGTGTCAGTAATGGCATGGGTTACTAGATAGTTGGGAAATCCAGGATGGTTCATTAAAATTTTCTATCATGTCTTCTCTAAATGGGGTTGGTGGTGGGTGTAGGGGTAGAATTTAATACCCAAATGAGAGAAAGGGTTAAAATGATATATGTTACTACTCATATTAAGAGGGTGTTGTTTTCCTTTGAGTGAAAATTTGATTTGAACACCATGATTTGTCTCCGGATGGGTGACTTCTTGTGATGTTTCATCTGGTGTGTGTGAATAAGGACAATGTCCACCAAAAGAACATGTGTTGGAAAATAGGTATATTTATAATGTTATTGATCCATTTTTGATTGTGTTTCACCCCCATGGAGGTGGAAACATGTTTCTACGAGGATCCCAGTGTTTCCTCACAGGTTTGGACATAGAACACTTGTTAAGGTGGGGTGGATATAATTTCCAAGGGACCTAATTGTAAAAACTCCAAACCCTAATGATCAAAATTTCATAAACCATTAAACTGAAAGAGACACAAAACATTCTGGGTTAAAACCCAAAAATGGGGAGGCCGGAGAAAGAGTAATCTTCTCAATCATTAAGTCATTTTGTTTGATGATTTTGGGATAATTAATACTAAAAATAGAATAAGGAATAGATAATGTAAATCCCACTCTATAGCCCTTGAAAAATCCAATATATGTTCATTAGATTTACTCATCTAGAAAAATATTTAAATTTCATATAATTTTCTGTCAACTAGAATATATTCCACTTACATTTTGGTGAAACATTTGCGGATCATTAATAATTGTTGAATAAACAATCCCTATGATATCACATCATTCCATAATTGTTTTAATATTTAAAACCATTTCATTAGACTTTATCAATGAGTGTATTTTTCTTTGACTCCCCCCTCAGTTTGGATATTCTTATATTCCCCTAAAATGTTTTTACAAATATTCCCCACGTTATATCCTATCAACCATATGAATCTTTATCATAAGGGAATTTACAATAATATTTTTATTCCCTAAAATTATCATGGTGTAAAATTTCATTCAAACATGGTTTATAATTATCCCCCATGCACTTTTTACAAATAATCACATCCTAATTTAAATATTTCATGTAATGATTTAGATGTCCCATAATCCTAATAATTATGTGGATCCAAATACCCTCAATGTTTTAAACTTGTACATTGTAACAATTATCAATGAAATAATAAATCATCATATTCATTAACAATTTTTGGACCCTGTCGCATGACCCTAAATTACACGATTAGATAGTCTAAGAATCATGACATTAAATTATATTCTTTTTCCAAAGGGATGATATACAGTAGTGGAATTAGACACTTCATTCACATTATTTTTTAATTTCCATTTATATATAAACAATGAACCCTTTTTTCAATGAATCAGGAAAAAAATTAATATATTATCAAAGTAATCTATATTGGTTGTATTGTGTTCGCCATTCACATTGGCTTTTCTTCACCTATACTATTATAAAAAATTATTAACCCTTTTAACCATGAATCTTATAATTAAATCAGGTTCCCTTATTTTTGGGAAGGTTAATATTAGTATGGAGATCAATTTCATGTTTATGTGTCATAGTTCTATAAATTTATAGTTCATACCATCCTTTTGTTTGATGTTATTTTACCTAAAAAATCAAATATCTCTAATTCGATAAATATAATCTTTGACTGTTTCCACCATTCATTATGGTTATCGGTAGTTATGAAATTATTTTCCATATTTATTCAAGCTTGTTTTACCAATGTCACAATGCATATTGAGCAACATTTTGATTAAATCTAGATAAAACAAAACACCAACATCATTTTTTCCAGCTTTCGAGACCTTAAAAAATCTAATAAAATATATTAAGGGTTTTCCAAGTTAAAAATAATAAAAGGTATCACAAAGAAATGTTGAGTTTATACTCTATTGGAATGAACCTTATATGAATTAGGAAAAACTAAGTGTAAAGTGAAAAATTATAATTAAAAAAATAAAAGTTGAAGACATGTAAAGGGTGACCAAAGAAAATTTCCAATTCCATCCCACTAAGTATCTCTAATATGAGACTTTGATGAATATTACAATTAAAAAAAGAAAATATATTGATATTATGGGGTTAAATAAAATACCCCCTTAAAAGTCATGTCGTTATTTATGGGTGCCTTGACCAAGAAAAAATATGATCTTATTCATTTTCCTCTCAAAAGTGGGATTAAATAATCTATGTGAAATGTATAATGATGTAGTATTGGAGTGATTTTTGGGTAATAAAAATTGGAATCCTTATTAAAATTCCTCCATTATGATCCTCATCATATTTATACACCAATCTTCATAAATTAATTGGCCTAGTCTTGTGTTATGATGATAGTACACATGCTTATAACCATTTATGAGCATATTACCTGGTGGGAATCTTCTAAATATCCGAATAGGAAAATTATAGTGTAACATAAATGATACACATGACTATAAACATATATTATCACATTACTAAGAATAAATAATATCCATATCTGAATGAAAAATTTATAGTGTTATCATAGTGTAATTCAAGCCTAAACTCATTCATGATCACACTCTTAAGGGTAAATTATATCCATATCTTAATTAACCAACCCTATTGTTACAATTATGGTACACATGCCTATATCCATCTAAGACACCATTCCAAAGAAGTAATTTCCCAAACTCAAGTGTTTGAGAAGCATTCTTAAATCAACTCACATTCAACATTTTGGTAGATTTTGAATTATCATTATATTTTTTTATGGTTATCGCTAGTTTTGATTAAACGTTAATCAATGTGAGACAAGGGTTGAATAATTAACATTGGCTAAGAAAAAAAATATTTTCATTCATTTTGATAAAAAATATAATCAAAATTTTTTTTACACGTTTTGATGTTGATATATAATAAAATTCACATTATATAGTCACAATGTTTTTATAGGGAATTTTAGGATTTTCAAAAACTATAAAAGTCCATGTTTTTTATATAGAATAATTTTTTATAAGTATGGAAATTATTTTCATTAGAGTATAAATTATTATACTCTACTGGGAAACAATCAAACATTTCATATTATCCCACTATGCTTTCATGGAACATATATTATAATCAATGTTTCTATATATCATCATATATAATTAAAGGAATAAAAAATTAGTTAAGAAATATTCTAGTTGGAGAAGTGTTCCATATGTTTTATTTTATGTTTTTGAATTTAAAATTTATAATGGGTTTCTCTGGAATCTCCAGTCACTCACAGATAATAGTGATTTGATTAAATCCCTAAACAACTCCCAGTACTCTAATCTTCTAATCCCAAGACCCAATAAATATTGATGGAGATGGTTGTAATTGCACCCAATTTTCACAATTAGAATATATTATATTAAGTATATTATTATTTCACACCTAATCAACTACAATCTATTTCATAGTAGTTAACTCAATTTAATAAATTGCTTCATAATAGTGAACTAAAATGTATTTTATGAAATTGTAATTTTTTTAAAGATGTCTTTACTAATAGAAAGGGAGTTGTTAGAATTGGATTCATGATTTATATATTGGAATAATCATTCATAACTAAGGTATGTCTAGTAGATAAATTACAATTCTAGAAATATATATGTAAATATTGATGTCCTTAACATGTATATTTTTATGAGGACTCATAAGAAGCGATACACAATTCTAGAGTGTGGGAATCTCCATAATTGGTTGAGGAGAATAACTTGATGCTATTATATCTCTACTCTAGCTACTCCCAGGTATCCTATTTATTTTAAATTTAATTTTCCTATATTTATGGTTTGATCCCTTATAGAATTATGCCATGGTAACTGTTAACCCATAATCAACCATTATAACATCGTAAATATATAAAGAAATATCATTTTATTCGACAGAGTGTATGAGACGCAACACCAAACATATAAGGGTATATAAAATCTCAATAAATTATGATATATTTATATATATATGAATTTAGTCTCTTTAAAATCATTTAATACACGTACCTCTATGTTTATCATGTGTTACACGCAACAGTGAGTTTATCTTTCACTACACACAACACAGAGATTAAACAAAATTTGAAATATTATTAAATTTAATTATAATAGTTTTCACCAGGAATTTAAATTTGAGTGTATGAAAATTAATAAATAAACTAATAAAAATATATTTATATTTAGATTATAAATAAAATTTTTATCATCTAAAAAAAATATGTTCTGAGAAATTGTATATTTTTAAGGAAGCTTTATTAATGAATTACGAACATAACATACATAAAATTTTAACACTTTTAAAAAATTAATTTTATAAAATAAACATCATTTTTAAAATTAGATTACTAAAATTATCACGTTAATAATTTTTGGTTATTTTTTTGAAATGTTTCATTTTTGATGAATAGTGAAAAATACATAATTTCAATAAAAAATTTCCATTTTTTTTAATTTATTTATAATGATAAATAATATTTGAAATTTATTTTAAAGATATATTCTTTTAAATATAAATTCCTTAATCCATCTTAGTTCATTATAATCAATTTTAAATTTAATTTAGATAAAAATATTTGTAAACTTTTGAACATTTGTTTTGAAAAACCCGACTTCTCATCGCACCCATAGGATTAAATTTAAATTGAAATTGTGCAATTATATGAATATTATTTTAAAATATAGATTACATATTTTAAATAGTAATTATTTATATTTTATAATTTTTTAAACTATATATTTTTTATCAAAATGAATAATAAATTTAGTAAAAAGTATTTAATGCAGTTAAGAAAAGACGGTTCTACCGGGTATTAAACTAAATGATTATAATAAAAATGATTTAAAAACATGAATGAGAACTATTTAATGTAATTATTTAGACCATTAATTTTCTACGGGTCTATAATGTTCCATTTTTTGACCACTATTGTAGAGACCCGAAGCCAGACGTACATGGACATTACATTACATTTGCGGAATACTTAGTACATAACAAAAACACACACATAAGGATCGTAATAGTTTAGTGTCTTTGGAAACTCAGAATATAATCTTCTAATCCTGGTGAAATATCTTCAACATCTCCCATAAAGATCTTCTTTTTTTTATACCTAAAACCATTCTTTATATCCCAGGGAAAAGAAAACATAAAAGGGTGAGCTCAAACGCTCGGTAAGTGTAAATAAAAGAAATATAAATCACATCAAGCACATAACTTTTGGAAATCTTAACCTACAAAAGAGATCATAATTTCATAACATGGGATAAATCATGGCAGTGAAATGTAATCACAATAACCATAACTTAAAACATGAAACTTTGTGGCATACACACATAATCATAGAGAATTGTTTCTTGTTAGTCAATACTCATTGCAAAGACTATCTTAGTGGACAAAGTCCCTTTCTGAACCGAGTCACCCTAGTTCCAGCCCTGTTTCACTGAACTGGTATAACCTACCGTTCCAGCCATGTCTATCTCATGAGATATAAAATCTTTACCCAATTCATTAGAGGGAGATATAGGTCCCACCCATCTCATAATGATACTATTCTTATGTGTGCCACAAAATCTTAAATCATACATCATTGCATAACCCATGTAATAAAAATGGGATTCTTAAACAACATGACATCATAAAACAATTCATATAGGATAAAGGAATTAATAAAAATATTTCCATCACAACATAATTAAATCCATGTAATAATAGGGTTAGAAACAGAACCCTATATTATCTTAGATGGAAAATAATTTTGATAAAACACTTGAACTCCATTCTTGAGGAAAATATCCTTTCTTCTTTAAAAACATTTTTCCTTTCATAACATGTCGTACAAAAATAAGTTGATTAAAAATAAACATGAAAACTTTTAAAGGAAGCTTCTTGGAAATAATGTTTTAAAAATCCATTCATGCCGTATAAGTTAAAAAAGAACATTCTTCTCGTACTTTTGTCGAAAAAGTCAAAAAATACCTCGTACGAAAAACGACAAAATATTCCATTCATATCTTTTACTAAAAACTCACCGAAGGGTAAAATTGGATTTAAACAAATGTAGGTGGATGGAAATAAAATTAAATATTGAAGAAACATGGATGTGGATGATAAAATACACCCCAGTAAATACCAATGTATAAACAATCTCGGATAAAAATGAGATTGTGATATTTCCCCTTACCTTAGGTCAGATTTGCTTCGTAAGTGTCCCAACCTCCTGTATAATGATTTAAATAATGTTATTGACTTATTCTAGAATCATATTCATTGTTATTATATCATATGTGGTCCACTTATGACTTTATATTACCCGTTATTTTGTAAATTCATGTTAAAGTAGCGTTTTGGGTAAAATCGTCTCATTTGTCGTTCATGTTTTTAACTTGTAATTATTCATATGATTACTTAGATCATGATTAAATAATTCCAGAATATAAAATATGATTTATATATATATATTCAGAATATACATATATAATAAATCAGTAAATGGAAAGAAATACACCGTTCATGGAGACGGTAGTCTGTACGTACGCATGAACGCTGTTTTCGTTTCCTTATTGAATTGAATGAAATTAAATAGATGACATACATATAAATATAAATAATTCCAGTATAATTATTATGTCATATATTTAATTAGTACTTATTATATATACTTTATAATCATTCATGAATGGTTAATCATTGAGAATGAATCTCATCGCATCGTGGAGACGGTAGTCCGTACGTACGCACGAGCGATGATATCATTCCCATGGTCGTGGAATTGTGTTGAAGTGTATGTATACTATTTCAGTATCAATATTACTTTATTATAATAATATATAGTTACTAATTAAACCATTATACCCATCCAATTAAGGTGGTGGCAGAAAATAGATTACACCACGGCATGGAGATGGTATTTTGTACGTACGCACGCGCGGTGATTTCCTTTTTCCGTAGGATGTATAGAAGGTTAATTAGAGTTGTTTCATATATATAATAACATATCAGTATGTAAGTAATACTGATTTTATTACTTTATCATGAAACAACTAAAGAATAAGAAGTTGAAGAAGAAAAAAATTGAAAAGATCGGTAATGGATACTACCTCTTCTTTGAAACGCCTCTTGGAATCCTCCACTTAGGGAACTAAGATTGGTCTTTGAAGAAGACCAGGACCTCTAGGATTATTCTATGGAAGTGGAGAAGGTATTTTTTCAGGGGTTTTCCGAGCTTGAGTGCTCAAATTGGTGTGAGGAGGAGGGGGAGGAGGTGCCCTTTTATAAGGGAGGAGAGGGGCACCTAAGGAATATCTCAAAATATTATTTTATATTAAAGTCAAAATCGGTTTATAATGGTTCCAAAGGGTATTATTTCGAAGCTAAAGTGGGGAAGGGTCGAAATCCTATCATCCAATAGGATTTAGACAAGTTTAGGTTATTATGTTAACCTTATGAATTAGATTTAACTCTAAGTTAAATAGTTTAACTTTTACCGTGTCTTTTTGTTTTCTTACACTATATGGTTAATACACTTACTATAACATGTCAAACGAACCCCAAATTGTTTATTATCAATATATATATCCTTATCGAAGTCATTTGGCCAAACCTTAGATTTTTAGGAATAAAATAACAATTAGTAATATAATATTTGTTTTAAAAATTAATTTATGTCAATTTTGACACTATTTGGTACATGATTTTTATGAAATTTCTAACAGAATGATAGGTTCGAACCAAGTTACTTAAATCAACAATAACATGTCATATTAACCTAGAAAATTAGTGTAAGTCATAAAAAGTCTCAAATTACATTTATTTGGGAATTTATAACATCAATTATGTTAATATTTTCTTAAAAAGGTAATTACTGTATCATCGTTGTGTCATATATAAATTAAATTATCTAAAGTATAAAAATTACATATAAAATACCATTATGTAGAAAATAGTTTTAGATATCTAATGAATATTTATAGTCGAAATTATATTATGTATAACCCTATATTAAAAATGTTTTAGTAAATAAACGTTGATTTTAACTCTTTTAACTCTTCTTTGAATTAAATAATAATAAATGTCCAAATCTAATCCAAGTGGGCCTAAATGATAATATTTTACACTTAAGGTTGTTTTTGGTCGAGATACACTTGTCTAATAGGATTAGGACATGTGTTAGGGTAATATTAATATCATTTTACCCTTAATTACCCTATTTACTTTTAACCGTGGTAAATAAAAGTAAAAAGTTACTATTCACCAAAAATTATTTTCATCTCATTGAACCACATTTTACTTACTGACATCAACCGTGTCTCTCGAATTTTTGAAATTCCATTCACAGAAGCAGTAAAATTAAGATTTATGAAAAAATTAATTTTTTTAACTACCACTTAGTAGTTTCACTATTCATAAAAAATTGATGTTTTTCAGAAAAATGCCAAAATTTCACCCTAAGCTATAATTGATATTCCGAATTAAAAATTATTTCTATTTTAAAAAATTTCCAACATATAAGTTTCATTAATTAATTTTATAATTAATTTCCACTGTCACAACAAATAGCATGTTTTTAAGAGATAATAACTATCAAAAGATTAACACTTGTTTATGTCTGGTGTAAATGTGAAATTACATCCAATGACCAACATTGTATTTAATTGTAAAAATATATTCTAAATATACTTTAAAACCACTCAAATTAATAATTTATCACTATTAATTATTTTGATTTAAAAATTTGTTTTTAATTAAAATTTAGTAATTTTCACTATTCATCAGAATATGAAAGTTATCCGAAAAGTACCAAAATTTCACCCTAAGCTAATTTCGATATTACGAATCCAAAAATAAAGTCCATTTTGAAAAATAAAATTTACACAATTTCAAAAAGTGGTTATTACTATTCCTAATGGCTAGTTTTAATAATATTTTAATAGCATATTGTTGTTTAGTGAAACTCGGTATTGCGTACTACACACGCTATCGAGGAAAGGTCGCGATTGCGTGTAATACAAGGCAAGTCAAGGATGCGTGTTGTGCAAGCTCCTTTTGGTGTAGCGTACAACACAATACATTAATGAAATTAAAAAGAATATTTTTCATAAAATCTTAGGCTGTTACATTCTACCCCCCTTAAAATGAATTTCGCCCGTGAAATTCGGCGGGGTTATAAATGGTTTACTATTCGAAAGTTTCTTTAATAGAAACCCACATATTAAAAAGGAATACAAAAACCAATATTTAAAAAAGAAAGTATGAAATGTAACGGTTACCCAAATAAACTAATCACTGGGTTTCCACATAGGTGAAAATATGGATATGGAAGAAAAATCTAACCATCATGTTCTGATGAAGAGTGGTAGAGAACATGGCTATGGAAAAGCCAGCAATCACAAAGTCAAAAATTTGTGACGATCTAAGGTACCATCTGATTCATCAGATATAAGATCACTATGACAACATTTTTGGTTTTCTAGATCGTTTCCCTAAAGTTCAAAATTTGAATTAGAATAAATACTTACTTTATTTTGGTATAATCTCACTGTTGTTCGTGGCTTGAACAATTTCCACTTCATCTCTTAAATAAATGAAGTTGAATTTGTTATTCGTGAAGTGTTAGCAGATCATGTGATAGAATGACGAGTCATTCCATCTGTCTCAAACAAAAGGTTAGCAAAAGATATATACACAAGTCGATCTATAGTGAGATTAATCATATGTGGTTTCTAAAATGGACTTATACTTCTTATATCATACTGCTTAATATAATAAAACTAGTTTCTACTAAACAGGGACTTCCTGTTGGCCAGTGGTAGGCGATAAAGGCCAGTCGCACTTCGGTTGTGGGTTCGATTCCCACAGCCTTTTCCGACACGATGGGCTATCGCCCGTCCTACAGGTTGTCCTTTTTCTAAAACTATATTACTATAATACTGAAAAAATTTCTATCCTTAAACAATTCTAACTTATGTCCAACATAATCAATTCCAATCTTTAGGCTTATCCATAATACTGCAGTCCACTCTCATAACATAGTGAAAATAATTACCAGAGATTTAATACCATCGTTGATCCCCATATATCATAATATATATCTTGTTAGTCACATTCCAATCATTAAAAGGCCTTAATCATGTACTCTCTTGAATACCTATTGAACCTTAGTGAAAACATGAATGCAGTTAAAAGTTAACACCTTCCACGTACCAAAATCCTCAAAATTCTATATACTCAAACCATGATATCACTTAGTCCTCATATCAATCATGAGCTCATGAATACTGTTAAACATTTCATTTTCTCATTTTCCCTTCATTATGCGCATAACATCTTATTTCAAAAAAAATATCTCAATCACTTTGAATACCACATTAGACCAACACATAAATATTCCAATACTTTATGATACCAAATTATTTTGGAATCCCATTACATAAACACTTAATCATTCCACCACATCGTTGTCATATTCAACATCGCCAATAGTGATCGAATGTGACTTCCCTTTGTCCTTTGCCTTCAGTGGTTGCTCATGTTGATCATCACTAACCCTTGGATTAGGGCATTTATTATCATAATGCCCTATTTCCTTGCACTTGAAGCATTGAAGTGTTGGTGGTGCGTTCTCTGTAGTGTTTGCTTTATTCACATCATTAGAACTCCTTTTTCAATTACTTTGACACTCAGCTGCTCGATGACCTTCTTTTCCACACTTAAAACATTTTCTAGTCCCTTTAAGTCAATCTCCACCATTCTTCTTTCCACACTTTGGGCATAAGGAAACATTCATCTTCATTTCACCATTATTCTGAGATTTCTCCTTGAACTCCATCTTTCGTTTTTGTCAAAACCATGAGATTGATATGTAACACCAACTTCCATTTCTACCTTTATAGCAAAACACACAATTTCTTCATAGCTACTAAAGTCTCTTATAGCTAATGCCCTTCGAAGACTTGGTTTTAAGCCACTGAAAAATCGATCACCTTTACTTTCAGGTTGGATGATAATACTAGAAGCGTACCTTGCAAGTCTTGTAAGATTTGCTTCATAGGTACCAACAGATTCATCATCCCTTTGCTTAAGTTCAAGAAACTCTTTCTCCATCTTTGTTTGAAGAATATGAGGGAAGTACTTACTGAAAAACATGTTCTTGAACTCATCCCATTCCATGGACTCAATTTCATCTCTTGGCCTCGTATTCTTGATAAGATTCCACCATTGATCAGCTTATCCTTCCAAACTATATACTACTAAGATGACTTTATCATGTTCAGAACATTAAAGAACTGAAAATATCTTTTCAGTGGTACTGATCCATTGTTCAGAAACAAGTGGATCGGAAGTCCCACTGAAAGAAGGTGGACATTGCCTCATGAAGAACTCAATGGAATATTGTTCCCTTATCTGCTCATTTCGAAGTCCAGAATGACTCATAGCTTGTGTAAGTATAGCAATAAGATTTTGCACTCCATTTCCCATAACATTTGTTTGTTCAGTAGGACAATAATTGCATTGTCCATTGCATTGATCAACACGGTTCCTTCGGGTTCCAGCCGTCGTCTAAAACCCAAAAAGAATAGTGTGAGAGGCAAAAATCATGCTAGGGAAAACAACATAATAAAGGGGGAGTACCTTCAATATCTAATATATTAGGTTTAATTATATGATCGTTAGCGTAGTTCTAGTACTATAACCTATACGTATACTTAACCTTAGGGACATCCCTAGACATACCTTAGAAATATCTCTAGGGATCTCACTAACGTTTTCGCATCCTAGTTTCCAACGGTTGACTAAACCTTTCCTCTGATAAAAACTGTAGAGACCCGAAGCCTGACGTACATGGACATTACATTACATTTTCGGAATACTTAGTACATAACAAAAACACACACATAAGGATCGTAATAGTTTAGTGTCTTTGGAAACTCAGAATATAATCTTCTAATCCTGGTGAAATATCTTCAACATCCCCCATAAAGATCTTCTTTTTTTTATACCTAAAACCTTTATTTATATCCAGGGGAAAAGAAAACATAAAAAGGTGAGCTCAAATGCTCAGTAAGGTTAAACAAAAGAAATATAAATCACATCAAGAACATAACTTTTGGAAATCATAACCTGCAAAAGAGATCATAATTTCATAACATGGGATAAATCATGGAAGTGAAATGTAATCACAGTAATCATAAATTAAAACATGAAACATTGTGGCATACACACATAATCATAGAAAATCATTTCTTGTTAGTCAAGACTCATTTCCAAGACTATCTTAGTGGACAAAGTCTCTTTCTGAACCGAGTCACCCTCGTTCCAGTCCTGTTTCACTGAACCGGTATTACCTACCGTTCCAGCCCTTTCTATCTCATGAGATATAAAATCTTTACCCAATGAATTGGAGGGAGATATAGGTCCCACCCATCTCATAATGATACTATTCTTATTTGTGCCACAAAATCTTATATCATATATCATTGCATAACCCATGTAATAAAAATGGGATTCTTAAACAACATGACATCATAAAACAATTCATATAGGATAAAGGAATTCATAAAAATATTTCCATCACAACATAATTAAATCCATGTAACAAAAGGGATAGAAACATAACCCTATATTATCTTAGATGGAAAATAATTTTGATTAAACACTTGAACTCCATTCTTGAGGAAAATATACTTTCTTCTTTAAAAACATTTTTCCTTTCTTAACATGTTGTACAAAAAGAAGTTGATTAAAAATAAACATGAAAACTTGTAAAGGAAGCTTCTTGGAAATAATGTTTTAAAAATCCATTCATGCCGTATAAGTTAAAAAAGAACATTCTTCTCATACTTTTGTCGGAAAATTCAAAAAATACCTCGTACGAAAAACGACAAAATATTCCTTTCATATCTTTTACTAAAAACTCACCGAAGGGTAAAATTGGATTTAAACAATTGTAGGTGGATGAAAATAAAATTACATATTGAAGAAACAATGATGTGGATGATAAAATACACCCCTGCAAATACCAATGTATAAACAATCTCGGATAAAAATGAGATTCTGATATTTCCCCTTACCTTAGGTCCGATTTGCTTCGTAAGTTTCCGAACCTCCTGTATAATGATTTAAATAATGTTATTGACTTATTCCAGAATCATATTCATTGTTATTATATCATATATGGTCCACTTATGACTTTATATTACCCGTTCTTTTGTAAATTCGTGTTAAAGTAGCGTTTTGGGTAAAATCGTCTCATTTGTCGTTCGTGTTTTTAACTTGTAATTATTAATATGATTACTTAGATAATGATTACTTAATTCCCAAATATAAAACATGATTTATATATATATATATTCAGAATATACATATATAATAAATCAGTAAATGGAAAGAAATACACCGTTCATGGAGACGGTAGTCCGTACGTACGCATGAACGCTGTTTTCATTTCCTTATTGAATTGAATGAAATAAAGTAGATGACATACATACAAATATAAGTAATTCCAGTATCATTATTATGTCATATATTTCATTAGTACTTATTATATATACTTTATAATCATTCATGAATGGTTAATCATTGAGAATGAATCTCATCGCATCGTGGAGACGGTAGTCCGTACGTACGCACGAGTGATGATATCGTTCCCATGGTCGTGGAATTGTGTTGAAGTGTATGTATACTATTTAATTATCAATATCACTTTATAATAATAATATATAGTTACTAATTAAACCATTATACCCATCCAATTAAGGTGGTGGCGGAAAATAGATTACACCATGGCGTGGAGATGGTATTCCGTACGTACGCACGCGCGGTGATTTCCTTTTTCCGTAGGATGGATAGAAAGTTAATTAGAGTTGTTTCATATTTATAATAACATATCAGTATGTATTTAATACTGATGTTATTACTTTATCATGAAACAACAAAAGAAGAAGAAGTTGAAGAAGAAAGAAATTGAAAAGATCGGTAATGGATATTACCTCTTCTTTGAAACGCCTCTTTGAATCCTCCACATAGGGAACTATGATTGGACTTTGAAGAAGACCATGACCTCTAGGATTATTCTAGGGAAGTGGAGAAGGGATTTTGGCAGGGGTTGGCCGAGCCTGAGTGCTCAAATTGGTGTGAGGAGGAGGGGGAGGAGGTGCCCTTTTATAAGGGAGGAGAGGGGCACCTTAGGAATATCTCAAAATATTATTTTATATTGAAGTCAAAATCGGTTTATAATGGTTCCAAAGGGTATTATTTCGAAGCTAAAGTGGGGATGGGTCGAAATACTATCATCCAATAGGATTTATACAAGTTTAGGTTATTATTTTAACCTTATCAATTAGATTTAACTCTAAGTTAAATAATTTAACTTTTACCGTGTCTTTTTTTTTCTTACACTATATGGTTAATACACTTACTATAACATGCCAAAATAACCCCAAATTCTTTATTATCAATATATATATCCTTATCTAAGTCATTATGCCAAACTTTAGATTTTTAAAAATAAAATAACAATTAATAATATAATATTTGTTTTAAAAACGAATTTATGTCAATTTTGACACTATTTGGTACATGATTTTTATGAAATTCCTAACAGAATGATATGTTCGAACCAAGTTACGTAAATCAACAATAACATGTCATATTAAACTAGAAAATTAGTGTATATCATAAAATGTCTCAAATTACATTTATTTGGGCATTTATAACATCATTTATGTTAATATTTTCTTAAAAAGGCAATTACTGTATCATCGTTGTGTCATATATAAATTAAATTATTTAAAGTATAAACATTACAAATAAAATACCATTATGTAGTAATTCGTTTTAGCTTTCTAATGAATATTTATAGTCGAAATTATATTATGTATAACCCTATATTAAATTTTGTTTTGTAAATAAACTTTGATTTTAACTCTTTTAACTATTTTAACTCTTCTTTGAATTAAATAATAATAAATGTCCTAATCTAATCCAAGTGGGCCTAAATGATAATATTTTACACTTAAGGTTGTTTTTGGTCGAGATACACTTGTCCAATAGTATTAGGACATGTGTTAGGGTAATATTAATATCATTTTTACCCTTAATTACCCTATTTACTTTTAACCGTGGTAAATAAAAGTAAAAAGTTATTATTCACCAAAAATTATTTTTATCTCATTGAACCACATTTTACTTACTGACATCAACTGTGTCTTTCAGATTTTTGAAATTCCATTCACAGAAGCGGGAAAATTATGATTGATGAAAAAATTAATTTTTTTAACTACCACTTAGTAGTTTCACTATTCATCAAAAATTGAAGTTTTTCAGAAAATTCCAAAATTTCACCCAAGCTATAATTGATATTCCGAATTCAAAAATGATTTCTATTTTACAAAATTACCAACATATAAGTTGCATTAATTAATTTTATAATTAATTTCCGCTGTCACAAAAAATAACGTGTTTTTATGAGATAATAACTATCAAAAGATTAACACTTGTTTATGTCTGGTGTAAATGTGAAATTACATCCAATGACCAACATTGTATTTAATTGTAAAAATATATTCTAAATATACTTTAAAACCACTCAAATTAATAATTTATCACTAATAATTATTTTGATTAAAAAAGTTGTTTTTAATTAAAATTTAGTAATTTTCACTATTCATCAGAATATGAATGTTATCCGAAAAGTACCAAAATTTCACCCTAAGCTAATTTCGATATTACGAATCCAAAAATAAAGTCCATTTTGAAAAATAAAATTTACAAAATTTCAAAAAGTGGTTATTACTATTCTTAATGGCTATTTTTAATAATATTTTAATAGCATATTGTTGTTTAGTGAAACTCGGTATTGCGTACTACACACGCTATCGAGGAAGGTCGCGATTGCGTGTAATATAAGGAAAGTCAAGGATGCGTGTTGTGCAAGCTCCTCTTGGTGTAGCGTACAACACAATACATTAATGAAATTAAAAAGAATATTTTTCATATAATCTTGGGCTGTTACACCTATGGTATTTGAAAAAAATGGGAGCACATATTTATTTTTTCCAAAAACAAGTGTGTCGTCTCCCCCACTCAAAAAAGTTCACCCAATCCTATATTATTAAATCATTAAAACTTTGTTATTTTATGATATACCCAAAAAAATTCTTTTAAATAATAATGATTTAAATATTTGTATATGAAATCCAACCTTTGAAGACTTTAGTTACTCATAAAGAGGATACACGGAGAAAAGGTAATTTTCTGTAACGAGCATCTTTATTTTATTTCTTTCCCAACATCAATAATTTATTAATGAAACATGATAATATAATATCTTATGGTACTAAAATATAATGATATGTTTTTATAATATTTTATTGACCTAAAAGAAGTCTAAATCCAAGAAATTGGATATAAAATCGTCATTCAGATGTACAAAGAACTACCACCTCTTGAACCAATGTGATTCATTCTTACATTAAATCCATTAATACTTTGGAAGGATGATGTATATAAAGTATATAAATTATATTTATGAAATTTTTATACATCAAGATTAATTATAAAATATATATATATATAATTTACTTTCCATTTTGTAGGAGATTTCATAATGTCACATAAGTCTACGGCGGACTACTGCCTCATGATGTTATGTAATTACTCTTACACATACACATCACATTGAAGGTGTAAAGTATAATTTCTATCACGAACCAGAGTTTAATCACTATAATGTTCATTCTTATAACTATTTTTGAAACACAATCATGAAACAGGGAACCAAATAATTTTTTGACAATATTTAGTAAATAAACAAATAATAATGCCTATTATTAGAGTGGGACAATAAATAGAACACAATATAATAATAATAGGAAAATTTAGATATGCTCAATCCAATAGAATTAATTCACCCATGAACAATGATGTCAAAATAAAACATAATATTCATTTTTAATATAAAATTATATCTATAACCATAATAGAATGTATATGTATATGAAGAATAATTCAAATAAATGGTATTTATAGAGATTTAGGAACCTATACTTTTGGAATAGTAACCTGGCCATTGGAATATCAAACCGAACATTACGAATAATAATACGGCCATTATAATATTAAACTCACCTAAGAAATTAAAAATGACTTTTTTGTATATTATATACAAAAATATTATATAATAATTTCATAGTTTATGTAAATAAATATTTTAAAAATAATATATTAAATGTTAGAATGTTTGTAAAATAAAAACGTTTTTTAAAAATTTTACTATTAAAATAGTGATTTAAAATAAATGTTATTTTTATCAAATACATTCATATATTAATGTTATGCAATATTTTAATAATAATATGATTTTATGAGACCTTAATAACTTTTCAAAGTGTCAAAAAATCAATTATAATATTAAAATCCTTATTTTTTGAATAATGGAATATTTTATTAAAAAATTTATTTTATTATATTGAGAAAATTAATTTCCTAAAATAGATTCTATTTTTGAAGTATTCTTTTCTAAAAATGCACAAGTTATATTTTTACGATTTTTCAAAAATAGTTAAATAATTGGGGAATAGTGAAATAAAGTAATTTTCGGTATTTAACATTATAAGAATTTTTGCATCCTGGATAAGGTAGAATGATATTAAAAACAATTTTTCAAAAAATCCTAAACTATTTATTATATTTTTATTAGTAATTAACACTATTGATATTCTTGAGCCCAAAAAATTAAACTAATGAATAGGATAATAAAAAACACCCTTCTTCTCCCTATGTAAATACCCCCATCACCACCCTTTTTTCTCATACATTATAATCTTTGTATCGTTTCATTATTCATCATATTTCATATCCCATGACTGTATCTATGAGCTATTGTTCTCAACATAAGAACAAACTAAACTTTCTTACGGAGGTTCTGAAGGAGACAACATTCAAGATGTAAAATAATAAATTCTTATCATTTAATTTATTTTCCTTTTTTATCTTCTCTTCGCATCCCCTATCTATAGAGAAAGGATAAATCCTATGTAATATATATTTTTATTTTTATTTTATTATTTTAATTGAATATTCATCAATTAATATATTATCTTCTCCTTTTTATTCAAAACATTAATTCATAATTCTGGACATGTTGATTCACTGCCTTCATTGAAAATGCCTTTTCAATTTCCAATATGACATTCAAGGCTACTAAAAAGAATATTATTATGATATAAGTATATTTTAATATGTATATTATAATTTTTATGATTTTATAGAACAAATTTATATATATAAAACCAAATAAAATGGAACAACCTTATGATTGTTAAAAATTAAAAAATTAACTAATCATTTATCCTTAAGATTTTGTCAAATGAATCATCTTCATAAAAGAAAAAATCATTCAATGGTCCATTAAAACTTCTATATGTTCATTAATACCATATAATATCGTTTATGGGGAATTATTAAAATTTTCTAATAATATTCAAAATTATGAAAATGGAAACTGACCATGAATCCATGAAAACGATTGCTCTCAGAATGATAAAATTAAACATTACATCACATCTTAATGATAATAAAAGAACATAATAAAAATATAATAAAAAAATTAGGAGGTTTTGAATTTTCTAATTAAAAAATCTAATTTTATGGTCTAGGACATTATGTGCAAATGCAGAATGCATTTATGCATAAGGTAAGGGATATCTACAAACCTCCAAATCACATTTTGTGTTAAAATTTCTATATCTATTCCATAATTTAATCCTTAATTATTCCTATGTAATATTATAATATTATTTATGTATGTACAAAACTTATTTATTTATCTAAATTAATTTTTCATTTATGGGTAATTAAGTATTTTAGAAGTTTTTTTCTCAATTCCTCCTCGCAAGGAAGTACGATTAATGTAAACATATCCATTTATTTCCCCTTTTCACGTAAGAACTCTACAGTATTTTTATCCATGAAAATTTTTTAAACTCCAATTTTATAATGAAAAACTATTTTTTGTCATTTATGGTTTTATAAAAACAATTTTTCCATTATCCTTGTTGAAGACTCTTTTATATTTTTTCTTAAACCATAATAAAGTGGATTATTTCTATGCTTTCATAAAAATTATGTTTTTGGGTATTTACTTAATTATTAAATCATGATCTATTTTCAATTATTATTTTTATTTTATGATTGTCTTTAAATGGTTTAATCACTTCTTTCAGGAATACCATTATGATACACCCTTTGGATAGCTCATATGACCTGATTACGATACCAATCTATTTCCATGGGTGACCCTTATGTTTATTCCTTATATTTGATTCTATACATGGAACACATATTAATAAATATATTATTATTGGTGTTCCTAGATAGTTCTATTATTCATTAGGTAATATTTAGTCTCATGAGACCTTATGTATGGGAATATGGAGGAAACCTGATCCAATATGGGATTTTGTCCGCCATGTGATATAGTATTGGAAGTTACCCTTAACTCATGTTTTTTTCTTGTTTTAGGTTTCTTTAAATTGAATTATTTCGATGATGAAATGATTCCATGTTTTGTGTGTTATTATTCTATATGTTTATTCAAGAACCATTCCTTTTATATTACCTTGTCATGCCTTCTATCTCATGATCTATGCGATATTACCATGTTAGTTACCTTACTGGGTTTTTTGTATATCTATTTTGTCTATGTATTAACCATGTTATAATATGATGGTGTAAGAGCTAGTATAAAATTATGAGCTCATAATTATGTTAATTAATTTATTCCATTATATTTTTTTGTTTTATATTCATGTACCTAATCTTTGGAAGACACTAGACTTGTGGAACCTTAGTTTTTACTTTGTGGATAATTATGTTTAAAATCATTAAATATTATGTTTAAAGGTATAAGGTCACTATATATTGTATAAAATAATAATCTTTTTTGGTATTTAGTTTAGAAAAATTTAGTAAGAACCCTTGGGATTGTTCGATCACTGTGTATGGACTAGTTTTAAACTTATGGAATTATAAGCTAGTATATAATTTTAATTTATAAGTTTAACCTTATATATTCATAGTTTCCTTTTTTATATTCTGACTTGATAATTATTCATCCCCCCTAATTTTATTTTATTTCATTTTAATTGTTATTGGAGGGAAATAGGAGAACCCGTTCCAACAATAAATGTGATAAGAAATGAAATGATTTCTTTAATGTGATTCCAAACCTGATTAGAATCGGAGCCCAACACTTCCTTCTTCTACTAGATTAATTGGATCAAGTTATAAATAATAACATGAAACATGTAGAACACCCTCTTTCCCCTAAGAATGATAAAGTTGAGGTTGATTCGTTTATTAGAAAAATTGATCAACAATTTAGAGTATCATATTATCCCATCATCAAAAAAATGGATTAAATCTTTTTGAGATTATATTATATATACTTCAATGATCAAATAAAGAGAAACTGATACCATATATCAATTTTTTTTTTGTGGAAATAGATATATGGTGGGAACTGATCAAAAATAGAATGTCTAAAGTAGATTTTTCTTCCTTATATTGGAGAGGATTGATGGAAATATTTTTCAATAAATATTTTACACGAAATATCTATCTTAAGATGAAGAGGGAGTTACTTGGACTGAATCAAAAGTAGGATGAATCTATTAGGGGTTATATAGAAAACATTATAAGGAATGCATGATGTGCCTCTATCTTTGTCATGAACACTAAAAGAAAGGCGCATTACTTATTTAGTGGATTAATGAAGAGTCTTAAAAAACATGGTGATTTGAGCCCTTGATAATTATAAAGAATGTTTTTGTTCTGACCTTAAGGTTGACATGAAAATTGTAAATTCACAATTGTGTCAAGGTATCAGGGATATAAATGGGAAAATGGTGTCCAATATGGGAGGATCAATAGATAAATAACCTAAAGTAATAAAAACCAAACAACCAAAATTTCAATATTATGGGATGAAATATCTTGGGAACTATCTAAAGGGGACCATGAAAAAACAAAAATGTATATGATAGGGGAATAATGGTAATTATTTCTAAAATTGTTTGAAAAAACCCACTAATACGGAAGAGAAAATGATGGTTTAGAACAACACATAAGTTGTAGTATAGTGTTTTCACTACATGGAACATGTGAATTATGTGAGCCAATGCCCTAAGCCATGGGTTATTAAAGGAAATGAAAAACAAAAACTCTCTAAGAAGTGAGGAAGGGAATATTCCATCACTAATACTGAGATTGATCCTAAAAATGATGTGTTGACATGTATACTGGTTTTTCATTCTAGAATAGACAATGTTTAATTTGATTATGGTTCTACGAATTCTTTCACAGCTTGAACATTTAGTATAACTATTCAAACACCACCTAAAACTATGAAGGTTAAGTTATATATTAGAACAAAATAATGTGGAAATTACTGAATCTAAAATATATAAGTCCTCCTAGTATAATGTTTAAGAACTATGCATCCAAAAAAATATCATCTTACTTCCTTTGGTGGAGTTCGACTATGTATTTATCATGGAATGTCTATATTTATATAAAGATTATGACAAATATGAATAAAGGGATACAAATCTTCATATATTGTGAAATCCACTAAATTTTTAAAAGTATAATGTGGTGGATTAATCTCTTTCAAGATCATCTTCTCAATTGTGGATATTATTGCACTATGATAATGTATATCTAGCAGAAATGATTCATGAAATGAGGATGATCCTTCTTGAAGAAATTTCCATATTTAGGGACTTCATTGATGTGTTCCCTGAATAATTCCTTGGTATTCATCCTGAATGATAGGTTGAGTACCAAATTTATGTTATTCCAAGGGTGTCTGCAAATATCAAAGAATCCTTACAGGATAGACACCATTGAGTTGGGATAACTAGAGAATAATTTCTAATAGAATATGGAACTGGGTATTTAATGTCTATGTACTTCCCTATGGGGTGGGTCATTCATCCTCATTATGGAGAATTATGGATCAATGCACCACTGAAATTATTTTCATGAGATCAACAACAGCAATCAAAAGAAAAAGTATTATCTTCCATGGATATATTTCTTCTTCGATCAACTACATAGGGACATTTATTTCTTCAAGGTGGACCATTGGTAAGGATATAACTAATTAATGGTGAAGAAGGAAGATATTCCCAAGACACCATTTATAATGAGATATAAAAACTATGAATTTATAGTGACACCATTTAGACTCAATAATGGTCCATCTATTTTCATGGAAATAATAAAAATATTTTTATAGATTACCATGTCAAATTTTCTAATGTATTTATAATTGATTTTCTGATATACTCCACGAGAAATAAGGAACACAAGGAGAATTTGAATAATGTGATAAAGTATTTTCAATATGGTAAAATATATGAAAACGATAGCATATCTGAGTTTGGGATTGATGATTTTTCATTCATGGGGAATGTTATCACCAAGAAAGAGATATCTATGGACCCTTCTAAAAACATGGTAATTAAGGAGAGGCATAATCCATCATTTGTAATAAAAAACCATAGTTTCCATGTTATATTTGTGTATTGACAAA
Source organism: Viscum album (assembly GCA_963277665.1). Taxonomy (NCBI): domain Eukaryota; kingdom Viridiplantae; phylum Streptophyta; class Magnoliopsida; order Santalales; family Viscaceae; genus Viscum; species Viscum album. The sequence continues at coordinate 1,162,488,664 of OY728130.1, read as the reverse complement.
AATATTTGAGGAAATTTTCAATAATTTCAAAACCACTGACCATGATGAGTCAGAAGGGATTAATGGTTTCTAGACCAGTGAATGCAAAGACAAGTTCAATGATTTTCAAAACAGGCTTATCATTGCACTATTACATTAAATAACTAAAAGTGGATAACTCTTTATGGTATTCAGTGGTTCTTCAAAAAGGGGTTTAAGATTTGTAATTATGGAAAATGAAAATAGATATCCTAAAACTCAAGGTAACTGAAAGATCATGAGAAAAAACCCCATATATGATATTGCGTTAGTGGCTATTACCATCGAGCTAAAAATATTATGGAATTATCTATATGATGGAAAGAGTGAGATATATACTTATTATAAGAGACTGAAATATATATTCACACTGAAGAAGATTAATATATTCCATAAAATATAGTATGATTTCATCAAGGATTATAATGAATTAGTCCACTATCATCTTTGTAAAGAAAATGAAGTGTCATATTCTCTATGTATAAAGAATCATGTGACATTATCAATGATGATAATTGGTAAGGATCCAAAAATATTTTACGTAAAAATGAGGGATATAGGAATCATAAAATAAGGTACATCAACCCTCCATTAAAATATTATTTCTTGACCATCCCTTTTAGAGAAAAGAAATGATCAATAAAGAAATGATGTGGAAATTATGAAGAAAGTGGAAGCAAGAAAGAGATGAAAATCCATAGAATTCAAAATTTATGGGGATGGGGTGATAGAATTTGGTAAACTAATATGTGTACCATAATATTCTTATATGAATAGGAAAAAATTTAATGATGAACATATCTCAACCTTCTCTATACACCTTGGGAGGAAAAAGATGTATCAAGATTTTTAAAAACACATTTGGTGGGATAATATGAATAAATGGATCATGATATGTACGTCAAAATGTCTAGTAGGTTATTGTGTGATGGTTTCAAGGAAAAATTAAAATGTTTTATGCAACCATTACCCATACCTACATAGAAATGGGGAAACATCACTTTGGAGTTTTTCCCTGGATGTTAGAAGAAATCCTGAGGATATTAATCATTATGGGTCATTTTGAATCATCTTAAAATGATTGATCACATTAATGAATTCCAATAAGACTTATCACTCATGAATGTACATTTGATATGTGTATAGGATCCATGGAGTACCATTGTAAACAATATTAGACAGTAAACTGAGATTCACCTACATGTTCAAAAAAATTTTCCAACTTGGTTTAATCCTTGAGATGAACATTAGTATAGATTATCACCCTCAAAAATATAGGATATATGAGTAGACCATTCAAAAAATAGAAGATATATTGATAGAATAATCAGTCTAATTAATTGGAATATGGAATAAAAATCTTCCAAAATCCAAGTTCTCTTACAACAATAGAGTAATGTACCAAAATCTGGAAAAATCTCACGTGGTCAAAAAGGGTTGGTTATGAAACCTCAACAAATTATCCTTATACACCAGAGGTTTTCTACTAGAAGAAATGATAATAAATTTATAGTGGAGATACAATACCCCCTAGTATGAAGTCTCATAAAAGTAGAAATAATCCAGATAAACAAAATAAAATACATAACAAAAATAACCGAAACAAATAATAAAATACTAATGAATAATCCAATAAATATAAATAGAAATACTTAATTGATGTTATTGAAAGAAAATAAATGTAATAATATAAAAAATACATGTAAAAGAGTAGAAGTCCCAAATAAGGACTCAAAATTCCTAAAGGATAAACCCTATATTAGTCCCACAACGACACTCCAACCCATCCAATAAGAAAATTATAAATGGAGATGCCTTTTCCCTTATCCAACCCTATATCCAAGTGATCTTATCATGTTCCAAATGGAAACCCAAATTGTGTAGAGTATAAATCTGTAGGCTGACACCACCATTTCTCGAAAAACTAAAATGATAGCAAGTGTATATAATAAAAAGATAAATAGGTGAATAAATTAATTCAACATTTAATAATATACCATATCAACCTGCATTGGATCCATGTTAGGATATCTATAAAAATGTCTTATGTTCATTCCAACCACAAACATATAACCATGGGAAAAAAATATTTTATCTCTATTCTATAATATCTTTGAGAATGCCTAATGAACATTCCAACCATAACCATATAACCATTGTAAAAACCACATTCAGATTCGTGCAGGAATATACCTGACCAAGTCTTATTATGATACAAAACACAACTATATAACCATGCAAATTGACGATAATAACCCCTGTATAATTATTGTAATCATTAAATTATCTAGGTTAAAGAACTATAAGCATTGCAGCATGGGACTGGGTCGATCCTAATTACTATAATTATTGAATTTTTAAATTGTGCATTTTCAGGGCCATTCCAAAATTATAATAATTTCAACAAGGATCACAAGCCCCGTCATAAAAACATAGATATCACAATGACTCATCATAAGTGACAATGGTCAACAATGTGAATTATATTTTGTCTTTCATTTAACTCTTTCATTTACGTCAAAATTTATCATCAGTCAAATTAATATGTAGTAATAAATAACGGATGGATTCTATGTCAATAAATCAAATAGGTTTCTATTTCATTTCTAAATCCACATTAATATATTAGATTATTCAATTATATTCATTTTTTTCCACCCAACGAGTAGCCATAAGCTCGACTAGTAACCAATTAAATCCTACAAACATCAAAGAATAATCGAATTATTTATTTAATTAATTTTGGAAAACTTTATGTTTTCCAAATAAAAATATTTCATATAATTAGATAATATCAAACCTTATGGCTAGTATTTATACCTGCTACCTTAACCAATGACAAACACAATGCTTACAATGGAAAAATCCCATGAGGAACATGGTGAAAATTGATGTAAATAGGATCCTAGATAAAAAAATGATCAAGATCAAAACCAAAAATGCACATAGTCTTGTAATTAAACTCTAATGGTCAAATAAATAAGGGGGAAAAGAGAATAACATATCCCAAAAAGTCCTAATAGGAATAAATTACATAAATGAGATGTATGGATGAGAGTTGGGTTCTCCAAAACATCCAGGAAGATGTCCTATAGTTGAGAAGAGAGATATCCAGATGGTATGGAATAAAGTTCATCCAAAAACAGAATTTAAAATATTATGACATGGAATCACATAACGTTTAATATAGTTAAATTTTGTGTAATTTTTTTAACGCGATACACCTAAAAATCCGTCTCCTCAAATTATTTTATTAATAATATCCTAAACAATTTCACAATTTGTAATCCATTTACATGTTGTGTAAATGTTCTGAAGATTATTTTTGAAACTATTTTCCTTATTAACAACCCAAAAAACCTATAATTCTTCTCAATATACCAAAAAAACATTATAACACTAGAAACCTTTACCCAAAATCCATGAATTCAAACAAACAAACATCCCTAGAATTTAAGTCATTTTCGCCACTGAAGGCTCTCCTTGTGGAACCTATTGGGTGTTTCACATGTTTCCTCCCAACCCAAGAATATGTTTATTTCAAAAATAGGTATCCTATTGAAACACATGAAAAAAATTAAAATAAAATAAAAATGTACAGTGAAAAACATAGAGATAGATATACCTAAAAAAAGATGCGATATTACATCCTCCCAACAATATTACAACTCATTACCAAGATACTCCAATAATCATTGTGAGGTCTCCACTAAAAAGTATGGCCACTATTTATGCATATCATACTACCTCTCCCATGATACCTCGGAAACACTCCCATGATTTAAATGCACTGGAAAAAATAAAATGTTCTTACCCCAAAGATATTTATCACTACAATCTACAACCCATATCAGATGATCCAAAATGTACAAATCAGTACGAAGCTCATTGTATACTATTCCTACCACATGGGATGTTTCTGTATGATATATCCAATGTTGGGAAACATGAAACATGTCATGCATGGAACTGTAGAACTATTGAAGGGATAAATGGTCCACCACTATACTAACCCTTATAAATATTTCAAACAGAATGACACACATGGGTACTAGCGTTCTTTATTTTCTATACAACAATGCCTCAGTATTAGAGAAACTCAAAGGAAACCCTTATGAACAAACTAGAGTTCTAGAGGCCATCATTGATGCTCAAAAAAATATTTTTTCATGCTCTTCATCATCAAACATAATCCAACAAATAATAAGGATAATAGAATATCCTGCCATAAAAACTTCAAAAGGTTCCATTTGGATTTATTTATAGAATATATTATTTTAAAAAAAACACTACAAGTGACACACGCTACTCTCATGATAAACCAAAATCTAGAACACATGTTCATAATATATCCTCTAAAACCTAAAGAGTCTTCTTAGATTAAACATTAGTATGAGGATGATAGGATATTCACATACAAACCTATGATCCTAGATCCTTTTGTAGAACCTACCAGAAACATGATGTGGAAAAAGGATCTCTATAAACAATATAATCCAAGGAAAATTGTGAATCCTAACCACCATACATGCATAAATATTTCAAGGATCATCAACTCTGATGGTCTCCCAGATAGGTAATATGTAGTACACCTTTAGAATTTAATCCAAAATCAAACATAAAAAATCATTCATGGGGGTTATCCTAGGTAATTAAGTCACACAATTTACAATGAAATCGTCCCATTTATAATCATGAATGGGTAATGTCTAGAAAATCATGGATGGACTCTGATACTCATCTTTCACAGGTTTTCAAGTGAAGCATGTAGCCACAAATAATACCAATCCTTCATCATTCTAAAATACCTTTAATCTTGATGAAAAGCATGACACACCTTTCTAATACTATCATGCAATGACCATCATGATTCCTAAAACTCCCTCATCAGCATCTCGCGTAAGCCTACAGTAACCCCTACTCAACCATAATAATGAAAAGAATTTTCACTAACAATAGAATATCTTGATGGTGTCTCCACTATATAAATTACTCTCATAAATATTCCCTCTTGATTAGATAACTATATTAACTTAGTCATGACAAAAATTAGGGGGGTAACAAACTTCAAAAACAATGTAACTCATCCCAAATACTTCTAAACTCCAAATTAAATGATTGAAAAGAGGGTTATTATTAACCACTCATAAAAATACTCCTTTAATACTTCTATATATATATTTTATGTGAAATCATCTTCAATGAAATTTACCTTGACTGGTGAATAATCTAACCCAATGTCAAAAGGCTACAGATATTTGACCAACCTCCTCTGCCGACGATATAGGTCTAACTGATAAATGATGGACCAGAGGATTTTATGGCCCATATAAATCAAAAAACTCTCACCCATGGGATATTATCCCCATCATCTCTAGGAAAATAAAACAACTAACTCGCGATCATGAGTAGGGTAATTCCTCCAATGTTGTCTTACCTACCTAGTGCCATAATAAAATACTCGTTCCTCCGGCATATGAAATTCTCTAGGTCTACCTCAGAGTGCATCACATAACATGGTATATGATTTACCTTACATATGTAATGTGAGGGCGAGTGATGAGGTAATATATTCTTTTATTTCCTAATAATCTCTCTCGTAGGCATCAAACTAAAAAAATTAACCCCTTTCTTAGTAATCTACGACATTGGTGATGCCAAACAGTAGAAATCATGGATAAAATGTTCATAATAACCTGTTAAACACCGAAATAACAAAATCTCAGACATTGTTGAGATGATCCCAAGATACCATGGTTGTAAATTTCTCTCATGCCACTGACACTCCTTACTCTTAGATGACAAGGCCCGATAAGTGAAATTCAGTAATCTAGAAAGTACATTTGTTTATCTTGGCATAATAAAGATGGTATCTTAATGTACGGAGGACAATGCATTGAATTTTTACATGATATTATACTAATTTGTTGTACAGTAAGATGTCATTTATGAAATCAACCAAAAACTCACCTTAAAATGTATGAAATATCTTATTCATCATGTCCTTGAATACTATAGGTTCATTGGACAATCCAAAAGGCATTATTATGAACTCATACAAACCATACAAGTTCAAAATATTTCCATGCCATATCCAATGGTTTTTCGCTTAACAGGTGTTACCTTAATATCAAATTAATCTGAATTTAAATCTTATTGCTTCTCAACTAATTGAAATGATCATAAATTCATGCATGAGGATATAGGTTCTTGACCTTCATCTACTTTAAACTCTGATAATCAATACAAAAGTGAAAATACCCATCACTCTTCTTCGAGAAGAGAACCAAAGAACCCCAAGGGTATATACTAGGTTGTATCTGTCCTTTATATTCTAGATATTGTAACTAAACATTCAACTCCTAAATATATTGTATTTCTATTCTACAAGGTGGTAGAGAAAATTTATTTACACACAACACAAAATTGACCATGAACTCAACCTCTCGGTCATGTGGTAATCTGTATAACTCTTCAAGATAAAATTACTAAAAAAGGTATAAAAATGGAGGAAAAAATCCTATTACATTCCAATATCATCTATATATATAACAGTTATCTATTCCATGGGAAAAACCAATATCCATTGAATTGTTCCTATATGGTCAACATGAAGATCACACTCACCTTGGTGCAGATAGATACCCCCTTATAGTGATAGAAAGGTAACTCTCCAACTATAACAATTGATATAGACCTAATATAGAAATGACCAATCCATAATAAGAATGAAGTCAAAACCTATCATGTTCGGCCTGAATGGTTCCAAAAATAATTGGTAACCACCAATATCTAGAGAACATGCCATGCAATGTTTGGTATTATATGATAGTAATCCCATAAATGTGTTGATGGACAAATTCCATCCAATAATTACACATCTAAGCCCAAACCATTTTCAAAAATAAATGATAGAATATATTGAGATACTCCTATATCATAAAAGTGCATACTATGGTTGAAGATACAAGAATTTAAAATCTAAGGATAGAGATTCCTTCATCCACAACTGTCGTTGTAGTCTTTATAATGTGAACCAGATTTATCCCTCCCCACTCAGAAACACCTAGACTAACCTATGCTAATTACCTTTCTAGGTACTTTTTCTTATACATTAGGTTACTATGTCCCATTCCTTAGCCTAAATGGATTAAAGAACTGCAGATAGAATCCTGCTGTGTGGTTGTTGAGTCCCATCCAGAATCTGCTACCTATCTTCATCCCTAACAATTGGACTTCTACATAATGTTAAAACAGAACCTCTATAGATCACCCATTATTATGTAGATATGAAACTCAAAGTTGGTGTTAGGAAATACAAGGATCCTATGGCCAAATGTTTAACATTTATAGAAATGTAATTAAAAAAATTCCATAGAAATCATTCCACAACCCAAATTTCTCATCCCACTACTAACATGGAAAAAACTATTATAGTGGGAATTTTGGATTCCTGAAGAGGATATTCTAGTCTTGCCAATTGAAATTTCTTGAAGGCTTCTAAGGGCCTCCCCCATATTCCATTACATGATTATTTCCTTATTAATCATGTCATCAACAATTCTAAAATGAATAAAATTCACCAATAAATTGATCTCATAATGAACAGCATCCTAAAAACATCTCACCAAAGGGATCTCATCAGCTACCAAAGATGGCATAAATCACTATAGTTCAATGAATCACATAGAATATTCTAGGAATAACATTTTATCATATATCATATGCATGAACGATCGATATTTTTAATCCCCTAACATCTCATAAAAGAAATGGATCAGGAACTTCTCTATAAATTACTTCCATAAAAGATCATCTATCTTCCTAGCTTCTTGTAGAATACACCACCAAAGCATGAAAGGTCCATGATGCATATATGCAGTAATATTCACCCTCTCGTATTTGGGCTTCAGATGATTCATGATGATTTTTTGGACATACCACCTCGTTCCCTTGTATATGTTTCTAGATGCGGATGATGAAACCCTCTTTTCAACATAGACATTGAAGGAACAAAATGGATAAATTACATTTTCATAGATCGCATAGCATTAGGATGATGTCATGAACCTGAACATCATTACGATTGTTAAGAAATAGAAGAATCTACATTCTATCTATGTTAAGAGTATCTGATTTCCACTCCCAGACACTCAAGTCACAGATGATGAGGATACATTTTCCCTACAAGAAAAATCCACACCATAGAACAGTGGAAAAAAACAAGGTTATCATCAAAAAGTGACTACAACAGGGAACCACTAACTCTTAGTCTCTCTTGAAATGGTTTACAAGTGTCTTAATATGAAATAACAACCCTCTTCATTTATATTGTATAATAGATATCTCATAACATAGTTCATCAAGAATATATATATAAAATTGGAGAAACCATGTCCATATCATTAATAATGAATGAAAATTTATATCCATATTTTCTTATTATGAATCATGTATATTCATTATATTACATATCGAGAAAAGTGTATAAATATCATGAACCAATACATCATAAAACAATAAAATCACACAATATGCGAATCACCCAAGGTGAAGTCACATCAACTATGACAAGCACATAGTACGAAGAGTAATCCTATCAGTGGTCACTTGGAATTTAACCTGTACACGGATTGAATAATCACACACACAATTGAATTTACATGTATAAACACATCCTCAAATCCATTATATCTTTCCAAAATAGTAAATAAATAGAAAATGAATGAAAACATGTGTTCTATGATAATAATTTGTGATATCCCCCAATCTATAACTCTCTCAGGTAGACAAAAAGGATTATTGATGAGAACTTAAGTGTAACTCTCCATATTAACGAGGCTACCAAATAGAATACAAGGTGTGGAATGCATAGTATAAATAATATAACCAATGGTAAGAATTGTCATAATAGTATAAATAATCCATATAAACAAAGTGAAACACAGTATACACATAGTAGAAAACAATAATAAAATATAATTGAATAATCAAATAAATAAAAAATGGAAATTTAATGACGTGATATAATGTAAATAAATTTCATGCTGGAAAAAATATAAGTAAAAGATAAGAAGGCTTAAATAAAGGCTCAAATGTCCTGGTTTAGAACCCAAATTTTGTCATACCCCCAAACTACTTCCCATCCATTAAGAAAAAAATCAATGACAAGGTCCTTTTTCCTTGTCTAAACCTGCATCAATATAATCTTCTTGGGTAAAACATTATGGCCCAAATAGTGTGTTATTATAACTCTAAATATCAACACCACTGTTTTTAAATAAACTAGTTTGGTAAGATGTTTTTGGAATATAGTGTTAAAAAGGTGTAATTATTAACTTAGAAATCAATAAAATACAAAATAAACCTTCTCTAGAACCAAGCTGAGATATCTCAGAGCATGTCTTATGAAAATTACAATCACAACAATATATCCATGGTAAATAACTTAATTCTACCACGTTCTACAATATGTATGAGAATCTCTTTTTACCATGACTACCACAACAATATAACCATCGTGAAAAATATTTTTTGGATCCAAGACAGAATATATATGAGAATGTATTATGAACATTCCAACAACAACCACATAACCAGGGAAAAATAACCAAAACATCCTCAATCAAATACCTATAATAACTACAACATCTACATCAATTCCCTAAAAGAATTACAACATTGGACATGGATGGGCCCATTATAAGCATTACAACATGGGATTGGGCTGAACCTGCTCAATATAAACCTTACAACATTTAAGTGTGAATGTTCCAAGGCTATGAATGATAAATATAAATTTCGTCAAGGGTAATAAGTCCTTCCATATGAACATAGATATCATAATATCACATCATAATCAACAATGGTTAATTAGGGTAATTACCATTTATCTTTTATTTAACTCTGTCATTTATATCATGTTTGATCAATAGAAAAATTAATATGCAGTAACACTTGACTTGGTGATTCCATATCAAGTGATCACCTATGGTTTCATATCATTTATAAACAAACTTTAACCCATTATCAAATTAGATTAATTATATAGTTTTGCCACCCAAAAGGTATCCCAAAGTCAAGTCAAAACTAAATTGAAGCAAACATGATCCATTGAATAATCTCATTCTTGATTAAATTAATTCATTCAAATAATAAATTAGAGCAATCACAATACTATATATACATTGAAACTATCAAAGAATAAGGTTAATAATAGACCCACTACCATAACTGATGATGATCCCATATCTTCAAATAAAAATAGACCATGAATATGTTGGTTTAGAGGAATGTAAAGAGGTTTATCGATAAACAACATATGATCCAAGCCAACAACACACACGATCAAGGAATTATACTGTAATGGGTGGAGAACCATGGTAGAGAAGGTATTAACCTCAACAAAAAGACATACTAGGGATCGATTCTACAAATGGGAAATCTTAAGGGAGGTGGGCAGTCTAAAATCTCTTGGAAGATTCCTTACGGTCGAGAGGAGAGAGCTGTAGGTGAGATGAAATAAAATTCAACTACATAACATATTCTAAAAAAATAGGTTATGGAATTACATGATATGCAATATAGTAACATGTTGTGTAAATATTATTAAAAGGATAAGTCAAAAAACATATCACCTTAGATTATCATTTTAAAAACACCCAAAAAATTACACAATGTTTAATCTATTTACCTTGTGTGTATATTTTCTAAAGAAGGGATTTGTTCCTAATTTTTGTATTAATGAACTTTCCACCCCTAAAATATTCTCTACATACGAATAATATATGTCCATAATTGACCTATTTACCCAGAATGAATTAATACTGAAAAGCATAAATCCCAAAAAAGTTAGTTATTTTCCCAAAAAAGGATCTTTATATAGATTCTCTCTAGTTGTCTCATGTTTCCTTGTAATAAAAGATTTCATTTTTTCAAATGATAGGAATCCACAAAAAAACACAACCAACTTGGTTTGAAGATGAGTCAAAAAAAGAGTATTAATGAAAAACCAAGAGAGATATGTATAAGAAAAATGATGGAATCTTACAAATATTTTCCAATAAATGATTCAAACGACACCATATAATGCCCTTTATTGGAAAATATGTAAAACAACTGTGTAATAGTATGGATTTTTTAATGTGAGATACTAGTGCCTAAAATGGTTAAAGAAATGGAAGAAAAAATGAATAACATGCAATAACATATTAGGGATGGACAATGTTGATGGAAGAGTTATGTATGTAATTTTTGAAGAGACGTTTATCTTGATGTTGGATATATGGTATTCCTTTGCATATCCTCATGGAATAGAGAAATGTTATTCAGGAATAATGGACAGCTATGGACTAGGTAATCGGTCCCTCTAATATTGTTGATCATGTTAGAGCTGTGGCCTATCGATTCACACTTCCAAATACAATGTCTCAATTAATTGATGTATTCGACATATTTATTATAAGGATGTACATACCATATCCATCACAAGTACTTAACTTAGAGGTGGTAAAATTGGAAAATTATATCTCTTATGAGTATCAACCAGTTAATATTTTGAAACATAGAGAAAATTTTCTATGAAAAAAACCACTCAGAATATTAAGAAACTATGGAGAAACAATATGTATGAATAGGTTACATGGGAACCATAAAAAATATTGAATAGAAATACCCTTACATATTTTCACCTTTGTATGTAAAATTAAATTTCATGGGAGAAATTTTATAAGGGGGGAAGAATATAATGTCCCAAAATATCATAAATTGGATTTTCCTTCTTATAATTATGTTATGAAACACATAAATTATAGAGATAACAGAAAAATCATATTTCATTATTCTGAAAAAAAAATATAACAAGAATACCTAATATTATAGTGGGACAATAAATAGAAAATAAGATAATTAGAGTGGGAAAATTATTATATAATTGATATAGTAGAATGATCTCACTAAAGAACAAATCAATATAAATAAAACATAATATTCATTTTGATGATGAAATTATATTTTTAACCCATATAGATAGTATATGTAAATGAAGAGTGAATGAAATAAGTGGTCTTTATAAAAATTTTGGAACATATATTATTATAATAATAACATGATCATTGGAACTTATATACATTAATTTTATTTTATCAATGGAATATACATCATCAAATATCTTTTATTTCTAATATTTTTCTAAGAATTAAAACACCATCTGTGATATTTCGCTTCACCTCCTTCTTCTATGATGCATTTTTATTTTCCATTATAGCATTCAAGTATGTTCATAAACTCATTTTTATTGTTTTAAAATGATTTAATTTTATAATTAAAACATATTTCATATTCTAGAACTAATTTATGGATATAATGTTAAATAAAATGAAACTAGTTCATCATGATAGGAAAACCTATGAAATAACCTAAAAATTTATCATTAACATTTAATAAAATAAATCATTCTCATAAAAGAACAAATAAATTTTGTTTGGGAACATTTAAACTTCATCAAGGTCACCAATACCAAATAAATTCCCTTTTATAAAATTATTCATATTTTAAAATATCTTCCAAAATTACGCATTAGTAAAGAGATGATGAATCTCTATAAATGAATGCCTTGGAATGAACTAATTATACTATAATAGTCACCGTAATGGCCCACAATGTAGTTAATAAAATTATAATAAATAAAATAAATATTTAATAGGATATTAATTAAATAATAAATTCATATAATTTGATTATCCAAGACATTAAATGCAACTGCATAACACATTTCGACATTAGAAAAAGGATTTCTCTGATCCTCCAAATTACCTTTTGGCTAGGCCTTCAATCACTTTTCCAAAATATATTAATACATTATTATTATATACTATTCTTATATTTGGTTTTTATGTACCAAAAATAACAAGATATATTAATTAAAAAAATTCGATGGGGAATTACATGTTTTAAACGGTATCCTTCTCAATTTATCCAGATAAAAATTCATGGTTAAAAGGATTTTATTCGTTTCATACCATTTTTAAAATACACAAAATAATGTATTTGAATAAACCAATAATAAAAAAATATATATCATTTTATAATAATTTTTTTGACCATTTATTGTTTTAGACAAAATATTATTCCTTTTTCAATTTTAAAGAATCTTTTATATTTTCCCTTAAACTGTACAAAGTGGCCCTTTTCTAAAGTGTCTTAATTTTTTTCCAGGTATTCAATTCAGTTGGAAATTATTATTCAGGATATGTTATAATTTTTATTTTATGATTGTACATATTATATTAAATATCATCTTTTCCGAACACCATTATGATACAATCATTGGTTATTCCATATCACATGATTTCGATACCGACTTATTTCCTTAGGCAACTTTTATTGTTACTCCTTCTGTTTGATTATATTTATGGAAAAAATTAGTATGAATATGTTATAATGGGGGCGTATGGATTTTCATCTAATGAATTGGGTTTGTCTTAGTCGCATGATACATCATGTATAGATTTAAGGGATAAACCTAACCCATTATGGGACATTGTGCACCATGTGATATAATCATAGCAGTTAGGTTTGACTGATGTTTATGCCTTGTAATATTTTTCATCTACATTCAAATATTTACATTATCATATTATTCTATTTTCTTCATGATCTACTTAAATATGTTTATTCATGTTTGATTCCTTTTATATCATTATGTTATTCTTTTTAACTCACGATCTTTGCTTTATTTCCATGTTTATTCCCAAACTAGGATTTTTAACTCATCCCTTTTTTGTATGTATTCCCTGGGTCATCATATGAAGTTATATGATCTATATGGAATATAGAAACACATAATTAATATTAATTAAAATATATTTTATTATCATTTAATGTTTTCAAATTATTTACCTAGTTTCGAAAAGCATTATATTTGTTGATCCATGGTTTGTATGTTGTGAATAAATATTCTTAAAATCATCTAATAATATGTTTAAAAGGATAGTGTATATATATATAGTTAGTGTTTATATGTGATATAAATGATAAAATTATGATATTAATTATATATTTATCATTACTTAAATATAATATATCATTTTATTTCTTAAATTTTAACTAAAATGAAGATGATGACATCATTCATATGTGTGTGGACTACCACATCCATGAAGCGATATGACATTTTTTTCATCAGCAAAACACATGGATGATATATAAATAACTATATAATATTCTATATAATATATTATAATCATTATAGAAAGATTTTATATTTATTACCTTCTTTCCATATTGATAATTGTAAAATTGAAACATTACTCATGCTTATATACGACCTATCATCTCTATGATAATAAATTACTTCATTTTTCATTACCATCTAATTTTACTGGTCTTAAATGTAAAACTTGGTATACATATATGATAATTATTCCACATTTAATACTTTATATATGATTTAACTAGTAATTAATGCAAGAACTGGATCATTAATGTCAAAACATGCATAAGAAAACACAGTAATTAACACCCAAACCGTAATTACAATGAATGATACTTAAAAAATGGACAATTAGATGTTATGAAAGTATAATATATGATATTATAAATATTAATATGGATCGGGTACCAGTTAATAACATTTTTAGAACCATTAAAGAAGTGGTTAATGTTTGTTCAACCAAAATGAAGTGTGAGGTAAGATATTTCATATCAATTTACATTCAATTGATACGTAATTGTTATTATAGACTAATTCACTTTTATCTGGCCTATATAATTATTAAAAAAGTGATATCATGATTAATTAATAATTCAATGTAGTTTATGTTTCAATTTCAAGTATTTCATATAAGGTGTTTTTACATGAACTTTAGCAAGATTTAGATGTTGTTGTACAATCACACTTTCTTCTGTGATTCTTAACATTCTATTGAGATGATCACTTATAATCATATTCCTTGAAATTGTATTTATAATAAATATCAATATTACAATATGTAAATATATATATATGATATTATTATTTCCTAATAATTATGAAATTTTTACATATAGTTTTTACTTTGATAATTATTTAATTAATTGGAGAAGTATTGATAAATCTGTATTATTTACTCATAACAGATTTTGATGATATGGCATGTTTTTATTAATTAAATATATTATTAAAAAAAATTGGAATTAGTTGGAGATGGAGATATGGATGGGGTCTATTATTAATTGATCGTCAACACATCAAACGATATAATGAGACAAATTCTGTCAGCCCAACAAATTTTATTTTTAACCAGCTGTTTTAAACTCTCTCAAGGATAGATCTTGACAGTAGAGATATAGTGGGACAAACACTTTCAGTTTTCACCTAGTAGTTTTAAAATATCATCAGTATTTATTATGATGGTTAAGGTATCTTGTACCTATGAAAAATTATGCCCAATAATTAAACATTTCCTTAATATAGAATAATAATAATATTATTATATATGATATTTTATCCATTAATTTATATAAGGAAGCCATTTATTCATAGATTTTTGATTAAATTGAATTTTTTAAATATCTACTTTCCCATATTGATTATTCATATATTGGTAATTTTTATCACATTACATTTTAAATGTAGTGTGTTTTTAGTCATTAAACATTCTATATTGATAACAATCCATTTATTTATGATATCTTTTGTTGTACTTAACCCTTACTGAGCATTTTAGCACACCATTATTTTTTTTCCTTCTCAGGAACACATGAAGTGTACTATGTTTGATATTAAAGGATATGATAGAGGGAATAATGTTATTATCATGAAATAATTTTGTGATAATTTTGTATTCATAAATAATGTAAGAATGAAGTATGTATCTAGTTTACCAAAACTACTAAACTATTTTGTCATTTGGGATGTGAGTCCTTATATCTAATACCAATGTAACAAAACAAACACTGGTTCAATGAAATTTTGGTTAGGTTCACGATAGTTTCTATTAGAGGAAGATTCATATAATCAATATAAACAAGATTTAGGAAAATATATATCTGAAAGAAACCCTATAATTTACTTTGATGATAAGTATAGAATAAAATTCTAATATTTTTGTTATGGACTCTATTGTGTGGATTTTACTAGAAAATACATCCATTTTTGAATAATATATGTGGATGTGGATCTATCACAAATGTTCCTAGGGGAAATAACGCCAAAAAGGGAGCATTTGGATTGACACAATCATTACATGGTGCATAAAAACTGACATTACTTCTCACATAGTTTGACACTACTAAGGGATATTCTTATGATTATTGGTAGTTTTTCAAAAAAAATATTATGGATTTGAATAGATTATGAAAATGAAAGAACCTGATTAAACCTAAGGTGTATTTTAATATAAAAAGGATGACATCATTTAATCATATAAGAAATAATTATATGGTTTTTAAATTTTGATTATTATTGCACACACTATATTTTTTTCGTCCATTGATGGAACCAAAATGAATCATGTTAACATTGAACATAACGGAAAATATGGTGAATATTTGAAACAAAATGTTATAATTATATGAGTGAAATATAATATTATTATGTTTGATATGTTATTTTAAAATATTATTGACATCCTATTCATCAACAAACTCTTAGAATCTCTAAATAAGAGAATGATTGAACTTTATAAGAACTCGAATTGGGGAGCCCATAGATGAAAGAAAGTTGGATTTCCATCATTTCATAAATATGGAAAGAGGCAATGAGGAATGTTTATCAAGGGTAAATGAAAGTGCATTTGTTGTTGAAAATAAGGGCATAATTAAATGAATTACTGAGGAAAACTTTTGAGTAATATGGATAGAAATGAGTCATATCATATAGATGAATTTTTTTATTTTTTTATAAATTTGGAGAAATAAATAACTATAAAAGTCAATTAACCCTTATAATGGTTAACCCATTGAAAAATAAAGACCTTTTTTAAAATTTAATTAATTATTTATTTATGTTTGGGATTCATAAAAATTAATTAAATTTCAGAATTATTTTTTCAAATTGTATTTTATTAATAAGAATCATAAAATATATTAGTATTACATTATATTTAAGAAGGAATTTTTTATTCATTAACATAATTGTTAGCGTTACTATAATGGATTATGTGTTTAATGATGATAAAAATTATAATGTCGTAAACAACCCTCTTATGTTTTATGTGATGGGATTACACCATGATTAATTATATTTTTGAGAAATTTATGGAAATGATATGTTTTAGTGGAAATATTATTTTAGGAATAATTCATTTATATTTGATAAAAATATTTGTAAGAGGAATTTATATCCTTTAGGGTTAATATGATCATTAATGATATTTAAACAAAAGATAAATAATATTAAAAAAATTGAAATAATATTATTAAAAACATAAGAAAAAGGTTATTTAATAATTTATTTTATTAATTCGACATACAATATTTTTTTTTGAGAATTTTATAGTTATTATAATAACATAGTTTAAAAAATAAATAATCTTCATGCTGGTTGAGAAATGATCATGTAAAGAATGTTTGTGGGGCTTGAACCAATTACTGATGGATGATAAGGATTTAGCACCTAGCAGTAGCCAATGTGATGTCCTAGTTAATATGTCATTTTTTAAAGTAAAATATTTCAAAAATAAATATTACTGATGAATATGTTGGGTTACTATTTTTTTTAAGAGAGTAATTTATTATATTTGAAAACTTTTTACAACCATATTTTTTTGAAAATATTTATACATAGAAGAAAAGTATTTTCACTCTTTTATTGATATTATGATATGTAATAATTGAATTTTAGTTGTTCGGAAATAAAAAATTCATTTCTAGGCATTCATTACTCCGAGTAAATGATGAATAAGAAATTTATTAAACCAAAACCAATGGTTGAAATTAATTTCATCAAGTAGAATCATATGATGTATATATATTTCCATATATTCCTATAGAGTGAAATAATACCTCAACTATAGGATATGCATACTAAAACAAAACATTATCCTAATACGTTAATACCAAATTAATAAAAAGGTCTTGTAAATAATTACTAATTCACTGATTTTAATCCCTTAACATTCTATTGATCAATCAATTTATTTTGATCAATGAACCTTATAACTATATATAATTTTTAGGATCTTATTTAATGTCCATGTTCTCATTTACCTTGTATGTTCTTCTATATAGAAGCCTAGTTATTTGTTATTATTTTTTCTCATAGTACTAAACTATCTATTTTATTTAGAGGATTTTTATTAACTATTTTATGATGTGTAGTATAATAAAAATAATTTTGAAATTTTAAACCCTTTATTTCTAAGATCATGTTCAAATTGCAAGGATATAATTTATTTAAGGTGGAGAGAATGTAACGCACCCAAAATCTGAAAACAGAATATTAAATTCATCAGATTGTATAATACAAAAAAATAAATGTACAAGGGATTATAAAATTTATAGACATTATGATATATTTATTTTTTAATAAATTCAATCTCATAAAAATCTTATAGTACAGACAATATTTTTTTTATCTTTTGTTATACAGAACACTACTTTTATCATTCTCTACTAACAACATTGAGTTTTCATGAAATGTGAAATATTACTAATATAAGATTATGGTTGTTGTAAAATAAGAATTAATTTTTTTAATTTGGTTTATTAAGTAAATTATATAAATTATAGTTATCCATTGATTAAAAATAATATAAGTGTATTTAAAATAAAAAAAACATTTTTTGAGAACATGCATTTTTTCAAAATAATGGTTTTGTTGTGCTTTGGGAAAATAATTTAATATTAATTTTTTAAAAATTTATTAAACTAATTTGAAAAACCAAATTTTTTTTAATTAATATTATAAAAATTATTTTATGGTGCATTTTTGATATTTTTTTGAAAAGATTCAGTTTTTGATGAATAGAGGGAAATACTCGATTTTAATTTAAAATTACAATTTAATTTACTTAAATTATAAAGATAAACTATATTATAAATTTATTATAAAGATAAATTCATTAAATAATATATATTATTATTCAATTTGGTTCATTATAGTCAACATCATATTGAATTCCGATATTAAATAATTGAAGACTTTTGACCATTTTCCCATTAAATACCCTATTTCTCATCGTCTTTGTAGGATAAATTTTAAATTAAAATATTCTAGATAACTGAATGAAATTTGGAAAAATATTTTCAATATTTGTAATATTAATATTTTACATCATATAATAAGGTAAGAATAAATTTTAAACATAATTAATATTGAATGTAGAAAAAATTATTTATCATAGTTATGGTAAAAATGGTTTTAGCATGGGATAATCTAAACACATAAGAACATAAATGAGAAATAAATTTATATAAAATGTATTCTATGAAAATATTTTCACATTACACATATAAAGATTTATAATGGACCAATTTTTTATCATTTTTTCATTTGAAAATATAAAGACACTCAATTCTTTTCAAAAATAACAAATGTGTCCTCTCCCCCACTTATAAAAGGTCACCCCATTTTCTATCTTTTTAACACCTTATAACCTATTTGGATTAGAAAATAACTTATCAAATAGCTTCCCATGTTACCTCCCATATCCTAGAAAACATTTTTTTCTCATAAATCCAACTGAGGAAGGATTTGGTGCAATCCTAGGGAGGATACCAAATGAAGGAGGAATATTATTCAATGAGAATATTTATTTGATATATTTATATCCCAAATTAAATTATTAATATACCATACTGATATAATATCCCAATTTTATTCCATACAATAGGTTTGTTTTATAATATGTTCATTTCCTACAACAATCTCTACTTCCATTAAATGAGTTACAAAATCATCATTACTATGAATGGATGTCATACTCTTTATGAATAGATGTAATTCATTCTTACATTAAAACCTTTAACAGATGGGTATGATGATTGATATAAAGGATATATATGATTTATATAACATAATAATACCTCTATATTCATTATATCATGTATAAATTTTTTATCTTCCAATTCATAAGTGGTACAATAACGTCTGTCATGTATACGGCAGACCACCGCCTCACAAAGGGATGCGATTTTTCATTCACTAACACTTCAAAATAATGGTTATAGGGTCAATTTTATTTATAATATTTGATATAAATTGCATAATTATTATTTTAATTAAATATTAATCATTTTTAAAAGATAATATATCATTTTATTTGGTACCATTCTACTCACTTAAAGGTGGTAACATTGTCTATGTACGTCTGGACTACCACCTTCATAAAGCGATACGACTCTCTTATCCTCACCACACCACATGGATGATATATAAAACCATAGAATATGATATTATGATCATTATGTAATTATGTTATATTAATTATCTTTTTTAGTAATGATAATTGGAAAATGTAAGTGTTTCTCATGGGTGTGTACGACATACCATCTCTAAGATCATATCACACCATTTTTCATGACCATCATTAATTATTAGGTTTAAAAGTAAAAACGATGTACAAAAATGATAGTTATGTCATTATTATTATTCTATGTATGATGAAATATGATATATGTGCATGATCTTATCATTTTATGACAACACATGCATAATAAATTAAGGAAATTAACACCTAAAGAAATAAAAATAATTAATGATAATTAATGAACCATTGATAATATGTTGTAAGAGCATAATATATGATATTGTAAATATTAATATGGTTATGATATAAGATAATATAATTTTTTAAACAATTATACCAGAGGATAACACATTTAATGTAAAAATAAGTGTGAGGTAAGTGATTTTATATCAATTACTATTCCATTCAGAATTATTTTCTATTATGAACTAATTCACTTATAATTGATGTATATAATACCCATTGACATGTAATGTAATGCATAATTAATAATTCATAGTATCTTTTTATTTTCAAATTTAAATTTTTCATTTAAGGTTATTTTAGATGAAAATTACAGAGTTCTAAAAGATACTATATAATCATAGTTTCTTTTGAGAATTATAGAAATCTCTTAAAATAAAATCAAATCCTCATAATTATTTTATTCCAAATGTTATACTTCTTTTAAATATCCATATTAACGTGTATTGGATAAGAATACTTTCAAAACCATACACCTTGTTTTTATATGGTTATTACTTTGAATATAATT
Source organism: Viscum album (assembly GCA_963277665.1). Lineage (NCBI taxonomy): Eukaryota > Viridiplantae > Streptophyta > Magnoliopsida > Santalales > Viscaceae > Viscum > Viscum album. The sequence continues at coordinate 1,162,467,442 of OY728130.1, read as the reverse complement.
TGATTTACAGGGGGCATACAGATACATCAGTATACTTTACATCGTATAAATAATTAAGGATAAGGAACTTTTATCATGAATTAAATATATTATTAGATATATGATGAATAATTTGGACATGATGAAATGAGATGGATGTGAATGTTCCCAATTGAGGATGAATGTATCACTGCGAAGGGGATGGGGTGAATTAGTGATACTATTTCTGTTATGTTTCAATTCAATTAGAATAACCTTATCCTCATATTAAGTATTATTTTCCCTACTAAAAACAATTCCAACACACATCCATAGGAATAGAAGTTTTTAAAAGGTTCACTATTCAATTAGAATATCCACGTTCTTGGTATGGTTTGGAAATTATCCAATACTACACAATGCACTAGAAAATAATCCCTGGATTACAACAATTATGATATCCCCTTTCACTAGTATAGCACATTGAGGACAATCCCAAAGGACATGTGCACTCTCTTAGAACAAATATGTTAATAAAATATTTGTGTAATAACTCATGTTACCTGTTATTATTTTCAATTACATATAGGTATTCAATTGAAAAACACTTTTTCAATTTCTTACCCAGTAGAAGGTAAGATCTTCTTGGACTTTTTTATTTAAAACACAGTCTAATTTTATTGGGTATGATTTTCCTTGTCTTATTCCTTTAAGAATGAATCTCTGCATTATGATTCTTCAAATATGATTTTCTTCTCAGAATACAAAACAAATTATTCATAAGACATCAATTCCGAAGCCCAATAAAATCCATAAGAATCATCCTCAGTCAGTGAACTCGAATACTGAAATTTCAAAGAAGATTAATTCATCCCAATATGAGGATATACCAAATATAGTTGAAAAGTATAATAAAATTTTCAGTTGAATATAAAAATAATTTAGTACAATGATCACCTAAATAAAACATTGTGATCTTGTCTCTTCTCTTATAATTCTCCATCAAATATTTGTAATAAAAATTAACTTTGAAAAAATTATTATTCTCTTTAAAACCCAAAGATTATTTCTCATTAATAGTACATTAGTCATAATAAAAGTACAATGTAATTTTCTCCTTTTATAGGTGACCCTAGAGATGATTTGGATGGAATCACAAAATTTCCCCTCTTAATTAAATTCAACTTAATCTCAATTTCCCACAAAATCCCAAGATGTTTTTTTGACTTCAATCACTATTCTAGAAGATTCTTGATTCATCAAAAACAATCAAATATTATTTAGAGACTCATGTAAATTTATAAAATGATTTTAATACATGAGTCTGATTATCTAAATCTTATTTCATTAAAAGCAATGTTTTGTTCCATTTGTATGAAAGTGTATGAAGAAATGTATACCACTCTGATTTGCTGAATAAGAAAATTCTTATGAATATCATGATCCCACTAAATAGTATATCCTGTAAATTCCATTTCTATTTCTATTGACCTAGTTGATATACAAATAAAAATATTCTCATCTTCTCTTAGCCTAGTTTGAAAACTTCAATGAAATTCAACCGTTTTTAAATGGTTGACTACTTTGTCGATCTCTTTCTCTCCTTTTATTCTCCTGTCCCACATTAAAAAAAATAATTCAAAATATTGTGATATTTTGATGAATTCCTTGATGAATTTTAATTCATTTTAGAATAGATTCCACATCATCTTCCTTTAAATGGATAGTATCATATCTTTCCATTCTTTCCAGCTTCATTATTTTCTTCTCGGCCAGAGTATTATCTAATATGAATAAAATTGGTCTAGATACAATTATCCTAGGTACAATAATTGTAGATGAAATCATTCAATGTAAATTAATAATATGTATAACATTTTTCTTTTTGATTTTAAGTATGTTGATCTTTGGTATGAATATTTTTTCATGATTTTAAATGGATTATTAGAGTTTAAAGTGGATCAAAACCATCTCTTACTCTTTTTTCCACCAGGATCTGGTCGTTTTGAAAATAATTGGTACCACCTCTTATAATCTCTTTACTTAAAAAAAGATTGTATCATATGTTCTCAAATTAAAATATGATTTTTATGAAATATGAATAATCAAATCATCATCAAATAAATTCCTCATTACGATCTTCTCCAATTCCAGACGTCTGGTGAGTTTGATTAAAAAATTTTCATCCAAGAAGCTTCTTCTTGTTAAGATGGAAAAAGTGAGTTTTATTCTTTTGAAAACAAGTGTCAATATGATTTTCACCAAATGAATTGTGATTTGATTTCAATTAAATCTATTATGTTCATCATTTTCAATATAATAAAATTATTGAAAACAAACACATTCATCATCAGCTTAAAACAAAAGATCCCCCTTTGTATTTTTTTGTTCACCAAGTTTAATGAATCACTATACTTTGTATACTAATGTGATGGAGTAAATATCAATAATTATGTGAATACATGAGCTAAATTATTATAGGAAACTAGAATCATTGAAAAATACCATGTTTTCCAAAAATATTGCTCATGAACACCTTTTTATTTTTAGTTACACAAATCTTCTTCAACCTCGTATTTTATTCATCCTCTCTTTAATAAAAATTATTTTCTTTTCCAACAACCACTCCAAAAAATACTTATAATAGTTCAGTCACAAAAAAATACATAATTCTCAGGTTACCCACCACCCTTTCTTTTTTTCATATAATACATTGTATTATGAAACAATTATCCCCCTTTTAAATTCAATCCAATGGTATGATGAGATAGGGGATAGAAACAAATTACTCAACCATGAAGAGAAAAAGGCTGGAAATCAATGTTCAGCCTCAATTAAGAAATTGAGTCTGTCGTTAAAGCTTTCGTGAATATTAATGAAACTTGTTCCCATGTTGGAATGTACTCCAGCTTCAGTTCATTCTTCTCAACATGATTTTTGATGAAATTATATTTTATATCAATATTTTTTTAATGAGAATATTCAAAAGGATTCTTGGTGAGATTGATTTTGGTTTTATTGTCACAACCCAACAATGAGGGTAACTTTACATCAATATGTAAATCCCTCAACTGAGTTTCCATCCACCAAAGCTGAGTAATGGATTGAGTGGAACAGACATACTATGTTTCAACTATATTTATAGTTTCTGAATATTGTTTCTTTGAATTTTGACTAAAAAAATAAATTCCCAGAAATAATAATCCACCAAATGTTGATCTTTGATCATAAACATTTTTCACAATCAGTATCTGAATATTGAAAAAAATCAATACTATTTTGGATTACATACTATATTATGAATTTTATTTTGAATCTAATGTTTTTGAGAATCTTTTTTCTAGTAAGTAAACATGATTATTTTGGATCACTATGAAATATATCTCATTTGGTAACAACTTAAATAATGTCGGGTTTCAATGAATTCAAATAAAATAGGATTTTAATCTGCTTTCAAAATTGATTGTGATCAACCACTTTTCCTTTCCCATCATTATAAATCTTTTTACCTAGTAAAATTGGTGTAGAAACATGTTTTTTGTTCTCCATTCCGAACCTCTTGAGAAGTTCCTTTACAGAGTTTTCTTTAGAAATAAAAATGTCTTCCTTCTTTTTGTTAGTTTTAACCAAGGAAAGTATTTAATTTCCCCTATAATGGAAATTTCAAATACATTTTTCATTTTCTTATAAAACCATTCACAACATATTTCAGCATACCTAGTGAAGATAATTTCATCAACATAAAAACTCACATTGAAGAAATACTCATGAGTTTCTCTGATGTAGAGATTGTTATCTGTTTTTAATTTCATGAAATTCATCTTACATATGCATGTATCCAATTTTTAATACATTGAAAACAAATCTTCTTTAGGCAATAAAAATCCTCTTTCAATCTGCACACATAACATTCATCTTTCGCAACAAAAAATTCACAAGTTTTCTGAATATAAACATTCTATTCAAGGTCACCAACACAATATTTGTGTTTTAAATAAATTTTAATGCTACCATAGCCATATTTTACTACAATATTAAGAAATATTCTATTTATTTCATGTCTTTCCACATGAGAATATTTATCATCAAAATCAACACCTTAAATTTGGGAAAACCATTTACACACCAATCTTTCCTTTTTTCTTCACACTTATCCTTCTTCATTCATATTTTTCCCAAAAAATCCACTTAGTGCTAATGATATTTTTGTATTTTCGATTCGTTATGAGTTCCCAAGCATCATTTTTCCATTTTACCGAAGTCATCATTAATGGTCTAAACCCATTCTGGATGTTAAAAACTTCTTTCACATCATTCAGGTCCACTTTTGAATACAAAGAAGTATGTGTAATAGGTTTTATTTTATTATTGTTAGAACCTCTTAATGTTAATCACTAATTATTGTCTAAGCTTACAATTCCTTCATCAAAAGAGGATGGGGTTTGCTAATATCATCCTTATCACCTAAAATTGGGGTGTCAGTTTCTTCTTCTTAAGTAGGAGTACAAGTGTATGTATCCTTGTCAAAATTATTTTCAAAACAATATTTCTCATATTTCTATCCTTTTCTAGAATATATATATTCCACTACCATTTAGATCACTTTTATATAAAATGAATGATTTTATGTTTCTTTTTTAAAGAATCTATATCCTCTTCCTTTTTAGATCACATCCAAGAAATATTATATCTTCACCTTTCTTCTAAAAATTCTATAGTTTCCACCTTTCTACTCTATAAAAACTGGAATCCTAGAAACATTAATGTATTTCAAACATGATGTTTTTTCATAATGTAATTCATATGTAGTGTTATCTGAATTAGGCATGTTGAAATAATGATTTTGAATATAAATAGAAGTACTCTTCGATTTCCATCAAAAGTAATGATAGAGGCCATGTTAAATTAACATTGTTCTCCCCATTTCCACCATGATTCTATTATTTCTTTAAGAAACCCCATTTTATTGGGGATTGTATGTAAAATTATAAACATGGTTACTTACATGATTCTCAGTATAGTTTTAGATCTCTTCACTTCAATATTCACCACTATTATCTATTTGAAAATTTATTATTTAGTACTCATATTCATTTTCTAATTTTTTTCTGAATCTTTTAAGAAATTTCAAAGTATGTGATTTATGTTTCATATAAGTGAAACATGTAATGAGATTAATATAACAAAGAAATGTAATGAATTACTTATCTGAATTTTTAAATGATTTTATCAATAGCGCACAGATGTTTGAATGAATCAACTCCATGGGTTTTTTTGAAAAAATCACAACTTTCTTATACACAACATTTGTAATATTTTCTTTATGATAGATACAGAAAAATCCATATCTTCTTTCTATAAAAACATGAATATCTAAAAATATAACTCTTTTAGATAATTTTTCATGTTTAATTGAAACCTTTCTACGAGCCATTTATTCCACAAAGGATTCTCATCAACCATACTCATGTATGAATAGTTTTGTATTTCACTAACCTGAAACAAATTCCCTTTTGGTAATTGGGATATTGTAATAATAATTCTATATTCATCACATTCCACACAAAAAAAATCCATATTTATCGATGATAACTTTTCTTACCACATCATGAAATTTTGAATCACATACCAAATATTGTTTGATCCAATCAACATATAATTTTCTCTTAGATGTCAACTTTTCTATTAAAATTATTTATTATCCAAATCCTTTTATTTTTAAGGATTTATCATTACCATAATTCACCATGACTTATTTAAAATATTTCACATTATTTGAAAATTTCATGTCCCCTATCATGTAATAAGAAAACCTACTTTTAAGTATCCTAGGTCGTTCTCCCTATGAATATTGTAATGTCGTTTTGATAATACATGCCTTTTCTCCTTTATTTTCATTCAACTCTTACAACTTTTTTAATATTTTATTATGATTCTAACAAAAAAATATATCATTTTGAAAGGATTCCAGGTTGTTCACATTTTTCAAAAATACTTTACAGAGGTTTTAACATATTTTCAAACTTTTCTCTACATTTCACTATTTTCTTAGACTTCATCTTTTGAAGGAATTAATTACCCAAAACCTTTACCCTTCATAACCTATGAAAAATAGTATTTTTTTAATTACTACTTATTTTATTTATTTCCCAATCCTACAAAATAGAATAAATATCCATAGAAGGATTATTTTCCACTAAAACATCTATATTAATTGGAATTATGAATACATTTTTCACTCACCTGCTTCTCTTTATTTTATGAGCCATCAAACTTTCCATTGTTAATTAGATTCTTCTTATTCTTTTCAAAATTAAAATAATTAGATGTATTTGAAACATTTGTATATCCAGATAATAATTGTTCATACTCAAGATTTTTTTAAACATATAAACTCTTCACTTTGGCTACACACATAACTTTTATAGAATTATTCTTTTCATAAACAAATCAATATTCTTCTTACCATTTGAGAGAATTTTTTTTAAACCTTCTCATATTTCTTATTTTGATTAAATATACTTAATTTAGTGATAGAGTAATGAAATTTGTATATTTAAATTCATCATTAGATGGTTTTTTGGGACATGTTTGAACTATTATTTTTTTTCTTCAATCTTAAGCTCCAGATGCTCATTACTATTATTTTATTCTATAAACCATTTCTTCAATTCATCAATCTCTTTTAGCATCTTCACATTATCACCATCAATGAATTATTTCTTGTTTTTTATATAGCACTAATTTTCTAATTGTTTTTGTTTTTCAATCTTTCTTCTCTTACATAGTTATTCTTTCAACTATTATTTAAAATAAAATTCACGTTGAGATTCTTCTACTTTATAAATACCATTCCAAATTATTCTTTATTCACTATTGAAATAAAAATATTTTTATCACCTTACTAAATTGATTTTTTTATTTGGTATCACTATCTACATCATCATCATCTTTATATAAGATGCTTCTAATTTTGGAATTGAATAAATTTTAATCATTCCATATGCAATATAATTTTCCTTCATCACTATGTTTCTTCCTTGATCTTCTCAGATTTCTTTCTTCTTCATCAATATCCTTCTCTATCTTTCTTCTATGATAATTATCCACAATGTGGCCAATGATACCAAATTCAAAACATTTCAACACAATTTTAACCTTGTATTATCTTGTACCTCTTTTCAAATTTTTAGAAAATAATTATAAAATATCAATAAGATTTTTACAAACCTCATTTTCGGAGTCGGATTCACTAACTTCATCTTTAATAATAATTTTCTTTTAGTTTTATTTCATAGAAGTACTGAAAGAAATTTCTCTATCATCTTTTCTTTTCATTTTCATAGATTTATACCTTCCCATTTTTATGTGATGAGAGTTTTATACAATTCTTCATGAGATAATGTTTTAGGTTCTCTATATTATGATGATGAAACATTTGAATCAAACATGAAGGGATTGATTCAAAAGATATTTTCAACAATTTTAGATCCATACAACATTTCACCAAGACTTCTGATAGTACACAAAATGTCATTTACTATGGTAAAGAAGTCCAAAATCTATTCATTCTTACCCATATTAAAATCATCATATTTCAATATCATGATTTGAAACATTTCCTTCTTCTTTTTTTCCATCGTATTTGTTTTCCAATTTATTCTATATAACTTTAGCTGTGAAAATAATTTCAGTATCAGGAATACACTTTCAAAAATTGATGATAATATATAATTATTGGCCCCTCTATCATTGTCTAGATTATTTTTATCAACAGATGTAGGAGGAGTATTAAAATTCATAGGGGAAACCCATCCATTGTAGCTTCATGAACATCATATTGAATATAAATAAGCTACCAAGAATTTTCTATTTCTATATATGAAATTATTCCCTTAGAGAAACGAAATAATATTACTGTTCAAATAATTCCAATTCTATATTATTAAATAATTTGAAAAGGAAACCTACCACTTGATACCACATAAATGTTACCAATGAGGATGATTGTATCACTAATAAGAGGAGGGGTGAATCAGTGATACTTTTTATTTTATGTTTTATTTATATTGAAACAACCTTTTACACTTGTTATATATTCTATTCCATATTAAAAACAATTTAATCTCACATCCATAAAAACACAAGTATTTATATGGTTTACTATACAATAATAATAGCTACATCGTTAGTATGGTTTGGAAATTATCCTTCACCCCAAAATCCACTATTAAACAATCCATGTATTATAATGATTTGGATATTCTATTTCACTCATGTATTACTCTGAATAAAATCCAAAAGTATATATTCTCCCTCTAACCACAAATAAGGTAATTAATAGTTTCTGCTGCAACTCATGTTACATATTATTCTATTCATGTACACAAATTTATTCAATTGAAAAAACATCTTCAAATTTTTACTGACAAGAATGTATGATCTTCAAGGACATTGTCATAGAAAAATCATTTCAATTTTCTAGGGTATCATTTTTCTAGTTTGTTTTCTTTGAGTACGATTATACCCATTAAGATTCTTACAATCTAATTTTCTTCTCAAAAAACAATGTAAATGAATGATAACAACTTCAATTCCTAATCCAAATAAACACAATATGATTATTCCTCAGTCTGAGGACCCAAAATATGGAAATATATATGATGATTAATTCTTTTTGATAAAATGTTCATCTAAATACTATTGAAAAATTGAATTTGGAAGTCAGATGAATAAAATAAACAATGAATATGATGATCAGCTAAATAAAACATTGTGATCTTGTCTCTTCTCTTACACTTCTTCATCAAATATTTTTCAACAAATGTATAAACAAAAACATCTTCTTCTCTCAAAAACTATATGATTCTCTCTCATTAATAGTATATGGGTCATAATAAATATACATTGTAATTTTTACTTCTTATAGGTGACCCTTGAGAAGATGTGGTGGGGATCCCAACAATTTTCGTGCATTATGAAATTCCCAATAATTTAAATTTCAACCAAAATATCAGGATGCATTTTCACTTCTTCATCTCTTCTCGAAGCTTCTCAATTCTTCTAAAATAATCATTTATTCATCAAAATCACATTTCAATTTCAAATATTGATTTTAATACATGAGTCTTATTATCTAAATATGATTTCATCAAAACATTACACTATGAAAATCGTAAGAATGTGTATGAAGAAATGGAAACCACTCATATTTGATGAATACAAACATTATTATATATGTCAATCTCCCCCTTGATAGTAAATCCATCATACTCCCTCTTTTTTATCTTGAACCTATAGAGATATAAATATTCATCTTCTCATATTATCTTGACCTAGTTGGAAACCTAAAAAGTAATTGAACCCTTTTGAAATGGTTTACTACATTTCTGATCTCATTCTCTCATAATCTTCTCTTGACCCACATAAAAAATTTCATTCACAACAATATTACTATATCATGAATTCATTCATGACATTAAATTAATTTGATAATAGATTCAACATTGTTAGACTTTAAATGGAATGTATCGTAACATTCTATTCATTATAGCTTCTTTATTTTCTTCCCAAACCGAGTATGATATTATTTGAATAGAATTACTCTATATATGATCATACCAGGTATAATAATTCAAGATACAATAATTTTATGTATTATCATACCAGATACAATATTTTTTATGATTCTGAGTATAATCACTTGTGTTACATAATGTATTTCATGCATTAAATGGATGATCAAATGACCTAGTTATTCTGAACCATCTCTTACTCTTATTTATCTTGGATCCAATCATTTTGTAAACAATCAGTACCACCTATTATTCCCTCTTTCATTCATCAATATTTTATCACATGTTATCCAAAAATCTATTGATCTTTTTGAAAACTAAATTAGGAAATATTCATCACATTTAATTTATTTCTAGTTAGTAGACTTTGATACTCCATCAAAATAAAAAATTATTTTCATATTAAATTTTGAGTGAATTTAATGAAAAAAAATTCCTCATTATGATATTCTCCCATTCCAAAACTGAGGTATGTCCAATCAAAATATTTTATTCCAAGCATCTTCTTGTCGTTATGATTGAAAAAGTGAGTCTGATAATTTAAAAAACAATAGTCAACATGATTTTTACCAAATAAAAAGTGATGTGATTTCCTTTTTATCATTCACATTCAAAATTAGAAACAAAAGTGCATACAAGAAAATAAACACCTTCATCATCATCTTTGTCCTAACAAGACCTATTATCGATATACCCTTTATTCATCGATGGGTCTCATAAGACAAAATCCATTGAGAAAACACAATGCATTTGTAACTAGTAGTTTTAAAAAATTTCGAGGTCAAAAATTTTCTATTGAGATATATTTGGGAAATGTATATTTGTTTTTACAATTTTGTTTAAAAATATATTTAGAGAAGATCTTGACAGAAATGGTAACATGTACCTTGGAAACATGAAATCCAATAATTAACCATTTTCTTTATTAATAAAAAATGTTTTTAATATTATCCATTATGTTTTCTCCATGATATTACCTATGGATTCCATTCATTCTCAGCTTATTACATAAATTGAATATGTTTTCTATTATTTACATTTCATTATTGATTATTTATTATCCAATTATTATTTTTATGTTATTACTTAAATATAAAAGTTTTCCAGTTTTTTACCCTACCATAATTTTTACCTTCATATATTCATGATTGTTTTTAATGTATATTACCCTTACTAAGCATTTTAGGTCACCACTATTTTTTTTTCATTCTCATGAACCCATGAACTAGACTATGATCGATAATAATGGATATTATTTAGGGAATAATGTTATTCTAAAAAATGTTATGCTATAATTTTTGTAATAAAATATAATGTAAAACTCAAGTATATATCTAGTTTACTAAGACTACTAAACTTTATAGTCACTTGGGAATTCATTCCTTTTATCTTATGACATTGAAATAAATTAGACACCAGCTCTAGTTTTTGGGGGTTCGGGTTTCTATAGCTATTACCCATGGAAAGAATTAATTGAGATTAAACTCATTGTAATGTGATAGAGTTACCAATTTTAAATAACTTCATCATCAATCAAAACTGTAAATAAATCATCTTATTTTTCTGGCCACATACCTCATATAAAGTATATAAGTTCATCTCATAGATTCAAAAAAACTGGAACTCGAGGGAGATAGATTTTTATGCTCAAAATTTGAGACCCCATAGTCCCTTACTATGAGAAAAATATCCAACAACTTAAGACTATATAAATTGATGATAGTTGAATTATTAACATCGACCAAAAAAATGCCAATAGGGGATACGTAGTGAGTAATAATAAACTCAAAATTGTCTTCCAAGTGGTTTTCTAGAGCTTGGTAATTTTTTATTATAGATTTTACACCCACAATGTCTCATAAATGGGTCTTTTGCATATTGAGGAGCCATAATCAAATTTCATTGGGTGTAACCACCAAGGTGTTTAGATATTAATCCATGTAGAAATTGAATTAGTCCACATGTCTGGTGATGGGTCTTACCTCATTGTACCTAAATAAGAACCTAATTTTTTTTATTATCAACATATACACATTCTTGGTATACCATATTCAAGATATATTTTCTCACAATATTGGTTTACCTTACCCTAATGTGGACATCTTGATCAGGTAAAAACAACAAAAAAGGAATATTACAGGAAGACCTGCAAACAAAACATCATAAGAAATAACATGTCTACTCCCTTGAATGAACATCATATACATTACATTAATGATTATGGACCAATAATTACTTTTGGACCCCATGGTGTGGTGGTAGGTGAAGATCCTTGGTTCTTTCTCTATAGGTTTCAATTCCCAGGGTCGTAGAAATACGTTTTCCCAAGTACTAAAAGTAATATTGGGGTTGAATGGAATTTCGGACACATATCTCCTTAAACTAGAAAAATTATATCACTTACTATATTATGAGTTATCCTATAATAATCTAATACACTATATATAAGGATACACTCATCAGACATATCACCTTGGATGAAAATTCAGCTGATTTTATATATCTTTTTGAGATTGATGTAGGATTCCATATGTGGTATGCTAATGGTTTTATATACATCAAACCATTGACTGATTATCTATGAGATGATATTAATGTGTTTTTAATCTAGAAAATGTGATAAACATAAGGCCTCATATATTTTGACAACCCATATATGACTCCTCATTTTGGCACATATCTCACTCAACCAACAGGGTTGTGAATATTTCTTACAAAAGTTTACTATTGGGAGAATCTCCTAACAAGGTTTTTATCCTCTAAATTGGATTCAAATTGAGGATTTATATATATTTTAGTATGTAAAAGGGATTTATATTACTACTTATTGATCATAAAATTGGCATTGTGACATCCCACTACTAGATATTGGTATTCTCTACACCTCAAGAAAAATGTTCAGTTGGATGTCAATAAGGCTGACATGGTCCAGATGGCTTATAGATCTGTATGTAGTAATAGAGTATCAATATAAATTATAACTCTAAATAGAGTAATTATATTTTTTATGGGTGGTAAATTAGATATGGTTCAAGGAGTTTTCCTAAATCCTGGTGGAATCGAGTTATCATATTCAACATGTTAGGATCAACTTCCTCAATCATCTATTAAATGTATAAAGAAGATTCCTCATAAGAATCATTGACTGGTTAATTATCCATAATTCACCTAAAAAGGTGATAAATTGTTAGAAAATATGATTAATCATAAATATAGATAATTTCCTAATGTAAAGTCAGGACGATTGAAAATAAAACATAGAATGAATTTAATAAAGTACTTTATTTTCTAGATGTGGTTACATATGTGGCCTCACCCAAGTTTTCCCCAAAAGTTGTTTCACCAAATACATCCTCCCTCATCTTCCATGATGAAACCCATGCACCCAACACATAAATATATAGGATATAATGAAAGATGATGGAAAATATATTTACCTTGAGTTGGATGTATTACTTATGTGAAAATAGATAATGAAACTATACAGATATCTCAAATTAGACGGCTGAAAATAATTAGTTAAAAATATTAGGTTTAAAAAAATATGTGGGCCCACTTCTTATCATTACTTCCAAATTTTATTCATAGGTGGCCTTCTGAATTGTTCATTTAGGTGTTAGTGTATGAAAACTAGCTCATATATCCCAACTACTAGAGTTTATATCATAATGATGATGCTTAGAACACACAATTAATACACTTATACAACATAATAACCGAATTAACATACTTTAAATTAATTTATTCTGTAGTAAAATCATAAATATAATTATATCCATTTCGTAGTCATATATTATTGAATTATAGATATTATTTTGGAAATAACTTTGTCAGAACTTCCATTTTTAAATTTTAATTTTATTAATTATTTTGGGCATCGGGTAGTACAGGTTGAATCCTATCTTAATAAAAATTGATTTCTTATTTAAAAACACATGTTTTTCTCATAGCTGCGTCCACCGCCCCATAGCCGAAGTGGCACAACCTCTCCTAGGTCACTCATTGACCTAACCTATTTCAATTAAATAAACAAGATGTATTAATAATAGAGAAATAAATTGAAAATAAAAAATTTAATAAAAATAAAGAAATTTTTTTAATTGTAATAATACGAATATTGTTTGAGAATAATAATATTGTTATTACAAATAATGTTAAGGATATGAAATGTACTAATATGTTAGTAATATTATGATAAAATATTTTTTTTAATATTCTGTATTGTTCTTTATAATTTTTATTATTATCATAATTATTTTATATATCTATTTTATTATTCTTTTCTTCCAATTATTGTTAGGGTTCAGACCCCTCCCCTTCTCCCCCTCCTACCCGTCGTGCCCCTGTATTCCCATTGAGCCCTCACGTTGTGCCGCCCTACTCCGTAGTCATCCCCTATTTCTTTCCTATGCCAAAAAATGTCGGCGCCCTACACCCTTCGTGCCTCCCTCTTCCTCACACCTAGACATCCCGACATGTCACCCCCTCCCTTCTTGCATGACCTGCTTCCGGTGTCCCGCCTCCCTGCATAGTGGCCGCCAACCTTGACCCGCGACCTCCGACAATGAACCGAAACCTCTGGCCATGACCTGCGGCCTCTGGAGATTACACACTACCTTCAGCTATGACCCTCAACCTCCAGCGATGACCCACAACCTCCTCTACAGCTCCCCTTGGAAGGTCTCTCCTCTTATCCCTTGAGTTCTTAGGTTTCTGGCATGTATGAGGATATTTATAGGGTTCAATTCTGATTTTTTTGTTTTAATTATTGATTTAGGGTGTAATTTGGATTCCTCGTGCCATGTTCGTGGTGTGATTGAAGTTTGGCACTAATTTTTCAGATTTCGTGACACCTGATATAAGATGTTATATCAATAAACATAATTTGGGATAAATTTTGTATTTGTATGATTGATTTATTATCCTTATGAGTTTATAAATGTGTTCTTTAGTCTCAATTTTCATTTTGAAATTGTATTTTTGAATGATTCGTGTGCTTTCCGTTTAGAAATGAATTTTTTATTAAGGATATGTCTATGTTTTGTGTTTTTTTGGTGTAATGTTTTCAAAATGGGGTTTCAGGTTTGTTTGGTTGGTGTAAACTCTATTTTTAGGGGTATTTGAGTTGTGTATGTTTAAATGTGAATTTTAAATTTTTTTAAAAAATGAAAATATTTTCTTAGAAATAGTTTAATGTATTAGTGGTTTTATGAAGGGATTTGGCCATTGTTTTGGTCCATCTTAATTGTATGTTTTCTAGTGTCAAAAATTGGGGAAATAGAGAAACTGTATATGTATTGGTAAATTTAATTGGGGGGGGGGTTCTATTATTTCATTGTTCAATTTGGATTTATTTCAATGATTTTATAGTAATTAGAATCCCTAGAATCATTTTAGCGTGTATTTTACATAGTGGTGTGGGTTTTGGTTGTCATTGATAAAGACCTATATGTATATACATGGGTAAGTATGTATATATGCATACCCTCCTTGCATATATTACCTCATGACATGGGGAATATGTACTTGGGTCTATGGGTATATCTATATATATATATATATATTAAAATATATATGCATATAGGGGAAGCGGTCTTGAGTTTCCATCCTCATGAGCTTCATGTCTTGAGGTTGGTCCCCCACTGTACTCGCATTCAAATTTAAAATTTATTAATTGCTTAATATATCATTGATTTTTTTAAATGTGATGTAATAATAAATAATTATTTTTAGAAGAATAATTTGATATAAATTAGAATATTTATTTATATGCATCCCACTGAACTTAATTTGTTTTTGAATATCCAAACCTTAACGAAAAATTCATATTTGGCGTTTGAACATGATTCATGGATTTTAATGTGTGGTTCTGGTTTGATGATAAATGTTTTCTACTGATGTGTGATCAAGTGTTTTGGTCTCTCTTGAGATGTGATGTTTTTATTTAATGTTGGTTAAGGACCATTTTTCACTTTAATAAAAATTATTTTTTGGAAACCCTCTTCGGAGTCACTCGAGGGTGACATTGCTATAAACATCAATTTGGTGGGTTCTTGTGTGCGATTATTGGGCATTGGAATTGGTTGCTTGTTGGACATTGCTGAGTCATCCCCTTTTTATTACACATGTTTTCATGGGAACCTAGCATAGTATTTTAATCTTATGAGAATTATTTCTACAGTAGTTTATAATATGCACTGGCTATTGGCCCTTAGTTTGACTTTTCTCTACTATGAGATTGGGCCCCTCAGTTAGGCTAGGCAGAGAAACAATGAGAGATTGGGTGTTAGGATGTCATAGAGAGTAGGCTTGCCTTCTTGATGAGTCACATGTAAAGTATGTTATGGATTGTTCATGATCTTCTAGGTTCGACCCATATTTCATTTATTTCTTATTGTATGTGGTAGATGATTCTGAGGCCTAGTTCGGTTGTTGGTCCTTTTTTTCTACTTTCCAATTTCCCTTATTGCATGTTGCGTGTTGTGTGTGGTTTTCCCATTACTAACTACTAAATATTTAGATATTAAATTGTTTGAGAAATTTTTTTAAAATGTAATTCCCCTTTTCCCTTAAAACATTATATAAGTTTTTAAATTAAAAATAGAAATGAACTATTACTTATTTTAGAAATGAAAGTGCGCACGGGAACACATATTTTATATAATTTGGGTCAAAACATGAATTACTAAATTATTTATTTAAATGTAGTAATTTTGGAATAGTATTTATGGTCATGCCTACTATGTTTTAATACTCATGCCTATTGTGTTTTCTTTTTTTTAGTTTTTCATGCAAGTTCCAGCTCAAGTCTAGTTAGCCTTGAGAAATGTTTGGTTTGGGTGTTGGAGAGTGACTCTCAGGGTCATGAGGAGTTTTGGTCGTAGTCAGGTTAGTATGTGTTGATAGCCATTCTTTTTCTTTAATTTCCTTTATTTGATTTGGGTTGTTATATTTTATTTCTGATACATAGTTCATTTTTATTGGGGAAAATCATTCCCCTTTTTTCTCTGTTGATTCCCTAACACTTTTTGCCAGCCTGGGAGGATCTAGAATGCCTCTCGGGCCTTTCGCGGATCGACTCAGGTGACCAGACTTGGGTTGACCAGGGTTGGTTCATGACCAAATGGTATCATTGGAGGTTTTATCTCTTAGTTAATGTTCTATTGGGATAGATTCTGGGTGGACCGAAATTAAGGGTGTCAGAACTCGACGTTATAGCTATGAGAAAGGTGCCTCGCTAGCACACCTCGTGGTAGGACTCAAGATACCAAAGTAAGTTGAGTTTTTTCAGAGTAATTGTTCCGTGTGGGTAATATTGTTTAGTGGAAATGGAAAGGGAGTAGGTACCGTGGTCCTAGTGAGATCGCATGGTCTATAAATCCATGTCCAGATAGGGATGTTGTCCTAGAATAATCTCTGTGGTGGTAGTGTGATTGGCATATTTCCACCAACCATATGTTGCAATCACCCACTGACAATAGTTTCCTATTGAATCATTTTTCATCTATTTGTTTGGATTCATGGATATCTAGTTTTTATGTACTAATGTTTTGGTATTGAAAAATATATTGAAATGATGCACTTTAAAAAAATTATGTGTATGGTTTGAAAACTGTGTGTTGAATATTTTGGTTTTGACAAAGGGAAAGGTTTGGTTTTGATCCATGGTGTTCTCACGGAAAACCACATGCATGGGTATGTATAGAAAGAGAAATTTTAAATGGTACGATAGGAAGAGTTCCTAGGAGGACATGAGGTGGGTGCCGATGTGGCACACGAACATGCATGTGTGGGACCCATGGGAAACCATTAGTGTTTGTCCAACCCACCAACATCATTCATTTTCAAAATGTTTTGTTAAAGTAAAATTTAGTGTTTAATAATCAATGATTGTGTGGTACATCCTTGTATTTTGGAAATGTTGGATGTGAGGTGTTTCGAGCCGAGAATCATTTTTGACTGATTTGTGACTTGAGATTGAATTCTTATTAGTAAGTTTGTGTGAATGCATGTGTTTAGTACATTCTTTTGATAAGTTTTTTTGGAATCCCTTACAGTGGTTCCCCAAATACATTTAGTATTGGATTTTTGTATTTCTTATCAATTTTAATTGTTTGATTGGTTCCATGGTTTTCATTCTTGACTAGTGCACACACCCCATAAATCATTATCATGATATTGAATTTCGACCATGGGTAATTCACCGTTGGCCGAACCTAAAGTTGATTAATGGAAGGACTCATTATTTTGAATGATAGTGTTTTGTCCATTCCTTCTCAATTTTGGTTAACTGGATCCTATCATGGTGTGGTGGTAGATGCGGGGGGATTTGAAGGGATTTTTTGTCTCTTTGAGTTGTCATAGTCATCGGGTATGATGTTTGACAATGTTGTGTCTGATGGTTCCCCCCAAAAATGGTTAAAGGAATTACAGTGGGGAAGGGTGAATGTGGTTCGGTGTTATCAATACTGAACAATGTATTGAAAGTATTCTTGTGCTTTCATCAGCCACACGGGTCATGTTCGATGACATATTGTAGTGTGAAATCTCTTTCAAGAGAAATGGAAGATTTCATAGACTTCATCGAGAATCCCTATTTTTAAAGGAGTGCATCCTCCACATAGGGAGTTCAGATTTTTTTGTCCTCATGGGAGTGGTTGTCAGGCATATTTTCTTATTAATTAACTTAGATAAGGTGAATAGGTGATGCATTCGCATCACCTACACCCCAATATTGGAAATGTTAGGAGTTGGAGTAGTTGGATGTTGTGGTGTGTTGTGTTTGTTCATGTTGTATCGGTTCCGGTGTGGGTACGTGTGGAACCAAAAGGGGAATCTCCTTTCAAGGATTTTCAATACCTGACTACGAGGAAGGAGATGCTTCAAACATGAGGGCTCCATCCATATGCCTCGAAGAGAAGCTGTCGCATGGTTAAGAACCTGGGAGTGTATGTGAACCTGACATTATTTTTGTTGCTGGTATTGAAGATGGTGGTGGTTTAATTTTTTTCTGAGGTTTTTTCGTTCTGAATGATTTATTTGGGTGAATGAGGTTTCTCGTGGATATTAAAAGGCGTGGTCATCTCGTAACCTTAAATTCGTGATGATTCATCCCACTAGATGTAATTTCTCTTAGTGGTACTTGTGGGGTATGTTGGGTAAATCAGTGTCAAATTGGAATAATGCTCATCTAGGGATGTGGAGATGTGGGTTGGTGTTGGGTCATGGGTTTGACACCCATGTAGTTGGGTCCCACCCTCCTCACCCATTTATGTGGGGGTGTTTGGTCACAGTCAGGAAATTTTAAATTTTTTATCTTTTGACAGTTATAATGGTGGGGAGACCGACGATTTGTCTTGGGGAAATGTTTATAGAATGAATCGATGTTGGATTTTTTTCATAATTTTGGGGAGTCAGCCCAGGCGTTCACATGTTAGTTTTATAATATTTTCTTAGGAATCAGAAAGATTTTATAGTGGGGATCCCCTTTTGGGATTTCCTCTGTTGTCCTTTTAGTTCTGTTCCTAGATATGTCTTGGTCATCGGTGATAAGAGTTTCTTTGGATGTGGTTTGATCTTGTTTTTTCATTACAATAAATCGATGTGGTTTTCATTCAATTGGGCTTGAGATGTTTTGGATTGT